>OX638298.1:14300025-14900025 GCA_951812265.1 Taphrorychus bicolor
GAGTGTTTCGTCTTAAATCCAAATTGGTATATTGGAATATATTTGCCGATCAGTTCTTGAATTCTTTTTTTAATTATGTGTTCAAATAATTTACTTAACACTGGGAGTAATGTAATAGGTCTATAGTTTTGTGTTAGTGTGTTATCTAAACCGTTTTTTGGAATGGGTATTATTATTCCATTTTTCCATGTCCTTGGAATATTGTTATTTATAATACAGTCGTTCAGTTGGTTAAGTATGTACGCGTGGGTTTCTGGGGTTAGGTTTCTAAGTATTTTACCCTTTATTTTGTCTTTTCCCGGCGCTGTATCTTTGATTTTAGTCAGTGCCTCGTCATATTCCGTGTCTGTAATTAGTGTGTATGGGTGGTCAGATTGTTGTGTAAAGTAGTTGTCGTACCAGTTATTTACAAGATTCCAGTTGTCTGCATCAAATTTAGGATTTGTTGACGCACTGAAAGCCCCCTGGAAATGTCTGGCAAAGGCGTCCGCTTTTTGTCTGTACATCGTTCTGTTCCGTTTTCGTTAATCATACCAGTGGCGTTGTTTTTTTTATAGCGTGACAGTTTCTTTATTTTTTGCCAATACGTTTTTCCTTGGTCTTTTTCGATTTCTTGGCATGCCTTCAGCCATTTATCTTGTCGATATTGGTCGATCATCGTCTTTATGTTTCTGTTCAGTTGGTTGATTTTTCTTTTTAGTTCATTGTCTTGTATGTGTATGTAGAGTCTGTAGAGTTCCCTTTTGTGTTTAATCAATCTCAGGATGAATTTCGGTAAGGTGTGTTGGTAAAAGGATCTGCTTGTCCGGGGTGAAGATTTTTCTATTGCCAGTGTCAGTTGCTGTTGGGTTTTTTCAATTGAGATGGGATGTGTCTGTGTTTGGATGTAGTTATGAATTTGGTCCCTCACTCTATCCGCGTCAGTTTTGTTCAGGTTTAGTTTTTCAACGTTTTGGTTTGTAGAGGTCATAGGTTGCATCCGCTGAAGGTCTAGATCAAATGTCACCGCCAAATGATCTGACCCCAGTTCGTTGGTCAGAGTCACGTTATTTATGTTGTTAGTAAGATTTCCTGTGTAAAGTAAGACATCTGGTGTTGAGTCTCTATTCTCTGGCATTAAAAATGTCGGAGGCGTATGTTGCTTTACAAACTCGGAGTTTTCTATAAAGGTGTTTAGCTGTCTTGTTTTCTGTCTGTTGAGGTTGAGATCTCCGATAATTATTGCGTATTTGTAGAGGCATGCTTTAGTCAGTATGTTTTGTTCTATGTTGGAGAATGGATGTATGTATACTAGGAAAACATGAATGTTGTCATTTCTGTATGGAATGGTAAAATGAAGGCAGTCGTTTAAAGGGTTGTTAAGAGCAGGTGGATTTGCTTTGCCTAGTTTTGCTTTTGGTTTGAGTAAGACCGTTGCCCCTCCTCTTGCATTATTTATCGTGTTGCCGTGCTTGCAGATATACTGCCAGTCTCTGTATGTCTGTGTCTGTCCCAGTTTGGTTTTAGTTTCTACGAACATGCAGCAGTCAATGTCATTAGGTTCTATGTAGTTGTAAATCAGATGTTTTTTGCGGTTTAGTCCGTTGATATTGGCATAAAGTAATTTTAACGTGAATTTTCTACGTTTGTGATTGTTTGTTTTAGTTGGTCTTGGGGTTCTGTGTGGGAGTTTGTGTTTGGTAGGAGCAGGTCAATCATTAATATATACATATGAGTGCCAAAGAAAACGACCGAGGTGTCAATGTTGAAGTCATCGATAAATTGTTTTCGCATTTTTTTTAATAGCTCTTCTCTGTTTGTATTGCTTGTTTTGTTCAGTTGATGCTTGTATTTGTTTATTATATAGTCGTGAGTTGTTATAGGCAAATGAATTCTACTTCCCTCCGTTATTGATTTTGATACGTCGGTCGATCTCTTGTTAAGGCATTTGATTTTAACATTGGGAATACCCTCAATTGGAGCGGTAGGTCTGTTGGGGCACTTCATACTCCATGCTGCGTGCTCTTCTGATTTGCAGCTGGCACATTTTATGGGGAGCGGTGATTTGCATGAGGACGTTGTGTGTGGTCCTTGACATCTGTTGCATTTCGTTGGGCTCTTGCAGTCTTCTGTACGATGGTCGAATAGGTTACATCGGTTGCATGGAGCAGGAATAGGAGCCGGTGGCTTACTTTCCACGATTTTAAATATTCTGCCTAGAAAGTAGATGGTACGGTCGTTTATCAGTCTTTCATAAGTGTTCAGGTCCCCTGTTATTAATCTCATCATCAGTGTTGGTGTTCCTCTCTGTCTTGAGATAATTCTCTTACAAAATCTAACTCGTAGACCCAACTTTTCCAAGTTTTTTAAAAACATGTCGTCTGTTATTTCTAGATTGACACCCGTAGCAACAACAGAGTAGGAAGGTAATATCTGGCGGTTTAAGTTTGTCCCGTGTGCTGTTGTATTGTTGTTAAGGTGCAATTTGAAAGATGTTACTATTTTGTTTCTAGTGAGCAGTTGCAACGTTTCGGTGGCTTTGTTCTCGTCGTTTGTTTTAACAAGAAAATTTTTTTCCTGTTTTATAATAATGTCTTTGTTGTGCTTGTTAAGTTCATCCCATTTTAGGGCAAACTCCACTCTTGATGTTGTATTGGTTGTAAATATGGTAAATGTGTGGGAAAATGTTGGATGGAGATGTTGTTTTGTCTTGGATGTTGTTGCATTTGTTGTTGTTCCCTCCCTGTTGCCACTAGTTATGGGACAATCCAGTGCTGGTCTTTTTGTTTCGCTGGTTGGTGTAGTAGGAGTTGTGGGTGTAGAATTGGGCCTCCTTCCCCTCTTCCTTGTTTTTGGTTTCAGAAAAGCCCCCTCCTGGGAGTTCTGGTCCGATTCGGACTCTTGCGAACTCCCAATAAACATCTCGGTTATATTACTATCTTTCTATTCCTAATGAATGATCGAGAGTGTGAAATTAGATCGTTACCTTGCCGATAAAAAAATTGCACAACTTGTCAAGAGTACATAGTTCTTTTAGATATATTCTTACAATAAACCCTTGCCATTTGTTTCTATGATTAAGCTCGTTTTGCAGTTTACAATTCTTCACGCAATTTATTGCAGCTGCAATATATTGCGACCAGATATTTGACAAGTTGGTTTTACAGTTTGCAGTTTCTTGCCATTTCAAAAAATATTCAACAGTGCTGCCAATATTGACATTTCTTTAACTTCCCAGACTGACTAAAACTTTGTGTTCTGGCTTTTCAATTAAACAAGGCCACAAAAACATATGAAAGTAATAAAAACCATACATAAACAAAACAAAATGCATGTGATGCAGACTAAACCTCAAATAATTTGTGACAGTAACTTTTGTTTGCCATGGTGGCAATTCAAAAGTTAACAAATTTTACACCAGAGTTGCAAGTAAGCTGCAATAAAAATCGGTCAAGACCGATAATTGGCAAGCCCTTGCAGTTGCAAAAGAATTGAAGAAATCGACCAGCTGGTCCGTTGCTGCGCATGCGCATGTCAAGAGAATTGCCAATTGAAAGAAAAATTGCGAACTGTAAAACGGCCACTATATTGACAATGACAATGGAGTAAGTTTAGAACCTAATAGACGATTCCAGAACAGCTGTTGTCATGATCCACAAGGATCATGACAATTCACATGTAGTTGGTACTTTTGGGGTGAGAAATCTTTTATTAGAAGAATATTTTTCTGCTGTTATTTACATTTTTTCACATTATTTTTCCTCTTACCGATTTTAAAACAATATAAATAAATCTAAGTATAAAAAAATAGTAAGAATGGCAACCCCGCCGCCGGTTTATTAATTTGGAAGTGTAAACGTTTGAATAACATCGATTTTGTTGGTTTGAACATTAAAACTTATTGAAAAAGTCGTTTATTTCTAATTTTTGTGCCCAAAATGTTTAGAAGTGAATATTACTTCAAGCTTACTGGTGATATCAAGTATCCTTATGACCAGAAAGTGGAATTACTGGATCCTGCAGACTATTTTATTTTAAAGCACAGTTATTATACGTAGGTACTAAGCAGAAGTAGAAAGCATATGAAAGTCTACAAGCTTTTAAACTGTATGAATCTGGTGCAGTTCTTTCGATCCATGCAAAACAAGTCATCAAGGATGCTTATGTAATTTTAAGTAAGGTAAGATCAATTTAAACAAGCTACTGCTTTAGCCAAAGTTATAGCTTATGCGGTTTTTTTATAGTTCTTCCTACAGTCTTAACTTCAAGACTAGCATATTCATCAAATGGTGTGAATAGCTATATGTTTCTGAATTCTCATATATCAATTTAGGGCTGTTTTTTTTTTGTCACAAAATGAACCAAATTGAGTTTAACCATACAGGCAGAAATTCAACCAATTGTCAGCTGTGTTTTCTCCTTATATTTTATATATACTTAGGGCAGGACAACTTGACTTTATAAAACTGGGCATTAGCATAACCACATAACTTTTCAATTCTATCAGAAATCTCAATAAAGTAAAGTTCTGATTAAAGGTACTTATCAAGACTATGTTAGGTTTAGATTCACTGGGTGTACACATTTTGCAGATTTAGTTGTAGGTATTCAGAAGAATTTATGGTGACATAAATTAAATTTTTTAATTGATTTCCTCAAAATTCACCCCATAGGGTCATTTTCCCCAGAGGTATAATTACTGGTGAGTTTTATTTTGGGCACATAGAATATTTAGTGAAATTTAATTTAATTTAGTAATATTTAGTGAAATTCAAGGAAATGTTACTTGACACTTAGTGATTAGATAAGACAAGATATCAATTTACTTAAGGTTGTGGTTTAACAGAGTCAAGTGGGCTGTGAATCAAGGAATCTCTCACCAAGTAAAAAAATGTACATATGTTGGTCAAGTGCAGACATTTTGTTGCAAAGGAGGCAGAAAATGTCATAAAATTAACATGACTGCCATAAAAGTACATAGGTAACTCCAGATATAAGAAAGTGCATGAATGCAAAATGCAAATTATTTTCACTTGTATTTTAATGTAAGAGATCTCTTTCTTTGAGTTGTCGAAAGAAAATAGTGGGATGAAAACTCGAGTGAAATTCATTTTATCTAAATGCTTTTATTACTTCAACTTTTTGGGTCAAAAATTCATACCCAACTTGAGAATTTCTTCCTGAACTTTTCTGTTGAACTCCTACTGTTACAGGTAAGTCATTCACTTGTTATTGACATCAAGTAAGCATTGGAAATTAGACTTTGACATTTTTATTGTATTTTCTCAACATGTGCTGAAAGTAGATATTTAGGTTTTAAAAAAAATGAGGATTTTAAAGATAATGAGACGACAAAAATAAGTGAATGACTTATATTTACCTATTATACTCTACCTGTTTATTGTATTTAATATTATTAGTGTAAATTTGCAGTATTGCTAGAGTTGTATTAATTGTTACTTAATATCACTTTTATTGACATGCTCAGAACTGCATATAAAAACATGTTGTGTATCATATAATTTTACAGTGAAAATGATATACTTAATGTTAATATACCTACCTGCCTAATATCCAAAAACAATTTGTGTACTTTTTACAACTTCGACACCCTGTCCTAACTTCAGAGAGAATCGGATAGGAAGCTCCAAAATGGCATTATAAAACCCCACTTAGTAGTATTTATAATTTAACCAGCACCAAGCCACACTTAGCTAGCTACAACCTTTGACAACAACAATTGAAGCTCCTCCTTGAAACATTATAAAATATTTTTGTAATGATTTTATTCCAGCCAATGTACCAAATTCTTGATTGTCAGACATGAAATATGAAATAAGACATGAAAGTCTTGTAAAAGGATTCTACGTGGTTGGTCTAATTACCGATTTAGAGAAGTATTTAAATGGTAAGTTTAACAGGACTTTTATAAAAGGACAGTATGTACTAAAAGAGTGCTATGGAAACATCTTGGACTTCATTTGTCTATATTGAGTTTTTTTGCACGACATTTCGAGCAGTGAAATCTCTGCTCGTTTCCAAGTGAAACTGAAACAAGTGGAGATTCCAGCCTCACTTGAAAATGAGCAGAGATTCCACTGCTCAAAACGTCATGTAAAAATACTCAATAAAGACAATGGAAGTCCAAGATGTTTAGCTTAATAGTACATCATTATCTCCAACCTTTAAACAAAAATAGTGGTATGTTTAAAAGCAGATAGTATGTTTAAAATATTTTAATATGTTTAAAGGTCCACAGAACTTTCTTATGATGAAAATAGCTATTTATGTAACCAGTTACGAAAAGTCCGATTTTGTGTAACGAATGAAAGTGTTTGCGGGACGAGCGCAGCGAGTTCCCGCAATTTGAATGAGATACACAAAAAAGGTTTTTCGTCACGTGTTTCATACAAGATTTTTTCTAATTTTGACTACAAATACCTACTTAGAGAGAGAATTATTATTATTAAACTTCAATATTTACTTTTAAACCACTTTGTATCTACTTAATACCGTAAAACTATAGCAACGGTGTGCCACAGCCGAAACCTGCAACTGGTGGTGACACCAACTTTTCATCACTAGTTACGAAAGATTTTACTTTTCGTAACTAGTTACGAAAAGTAGGACGTTACGTCACTGTCATCAGTATTGAAAAGTGCCACTTTATAGGTCAAAATTAAAAAAATATATAAACATGTCTTGTACGTAGTTGGACTAAAGATGAATTTAGAAGATAAGTATTTAAATGGCAAGTTCAGCAGGACTTTTATAAAAGGATAATATGTAACGAAATAGTAGTATGTTTAAAAGTAAATAAAATGTTTAAACTATTTTAGTATAAATATCTATAATATATATGATAGTATGTTTAAAAGTGGCTAGACATTCTTACAATGAAAAACTATAAACAAACAATACTGTATGGATCAGAACCAATTACATACCTACAACTTTTTGGAGGGCCTGTAGAAAGGCAT
This sequence comes from Taphrorychus bicolor, assembly GCA_951812265.1. NCBI lineage: Eukaryota > Metazoa > Arthropoda > Insecta > Coleoptera > Curculionidae > Taphrorychus > Taphrorychus bicolor. The sequence goes on from OX638298.1 coordinate 14,306,985, forward strand.
GATTTTGGTTAACTAATTATTTCTAAAATGCTCATTGTTAATATCAGATTTTGTGTGTTTAAGTTTAAACTAAAGTTAAACTACCTCATTATCAAAGTATGTATTTGTCTTGCTGACACAACTTTTGACTGGAGGCTCTTAAAATTATTGTATAAAACTTCCTTTGCCTAAAAGAAACAACATAGGAACACACTTAGCTTTTCTAAAATTCCTTTCAAGAACCGAAATTCTAGCTGAGCAACCAGCCTGGGTTTGCCTTTCAGGGCAAAGCAGGTTTTCCTACAATTTTAAACATAAACAAGTAGGTATGCTCCAATATACCTGCACATATACCTATCAAATTACTTTTTAAAAATAATTACTGTTGAACTTACCAGTTATGAAATATCAGGTAATACGTCTTTTGCTAAGTCATTTTTGCTTCCTTTAAGGCTTGAAATTCAAACCCAAGCATTTCCATTTCTATGTTCAGTGTTCACTAACCAGGCAGATCAGGAAATCGAAAGAATGAAACGGTATTTCAATTATCTCATTCAGTACGCATTTGAACATAAACGACATTACAAGAATAAGACATTTCCAATAAGGGCATAATTCTAAGCAACACTTCAGATGATGATTAGGCCGCTTTAAGGGATACTTGTAGTTAAAAATATCTTAAATCAAAACTGAAACATGATGATAAAGATCGATTTTCAAGTTTCGTTTGACACTGACATTGTGGGGCAAACATATGTCAAATGACGTAATCTTGGAATCGTCTATAACCATGATACAGGAACGACTAAAGATAAGATGTTGCACTTATGGGATGTGGCTGTAGTCGTCGATTGTGTAGGAACGAAAATTTGTGGACAAAGTGGCGAAGGCAAGATTTTTCTCCTATTTTTAAATACTCAATTCAGACTACTATACAACAAGCTAACATACCTCAATTGCCCAAATTTCCCCCTGTAGCGAATCCGCACTTCCAAACATTAAGTATCTATTGCAACAATGTTAGACTACCTATGCAGAATTTGGGATATAACGGGTGTCCAGCACAACCCTGGACATAGGAGATTAACATGAGAAATCGGTTTTTATGTTTTTGCGCCTGTACGGTTGAATTGATCGAAAAATTTTAAGGGTAAATTTGTAGAGCGTATGGTCAGCTATCATCCTGTAATTTTTTCAATGCCCCAGTTTTGGCCGTTTTTTAGAAAAATGCCTCGAAAAATGCAAAAATTTGAATTTGGCGCGTCACCCCCGCCATGCATGTGCAGTGTCGCCAACATATTTTCACCGCATAATCACGTTAATTACTACATGATAGTCCCTCAAAATAAATAAAAAAGGAAAATCGATTCTGACTCTGACATAAGAAATTATTATGTTGGCGACACTGCACATGCATGGCGGGGGTGACGCGCCAAATTCAAAGTGTTGCACTTTTCGAGGCGTTTTTCCAAAAAACGGCCAAAACTGGAGTATTGAAAAAATTACAGCTGACCATATACCCTACAACTTCACTCTGAAAAGTTTTTCGATCAATGCAACCGTACAGGCGCAAAAAATTAAAAGCCGATTTCCCATGTTAATCTCCTATGTCCAGGGTTCTGCTGGACACCCGGTATTAGAAAAGCTGAATGCAAAACACGAATTAAAAACATCAGAAAATGTTGCTTTTGAATCAAGGTGAGAACTAAGAAATATTTCTTGTCGCTTCTTTTGATTTTAAAATTGCCTGTTTAGGGTCACAAACGACTCTAAATTTAGCAAGAGAATTGTTTGACATTCCTGCATAAATGTGATTATATGATTGCATACAGATATGGTTTGTGACTCATTGTACAAATTGGTATTGACACCATAAAACTCAGTATTAACAAACGCAGAGAATTACGGAACAAAAAAGGTGTTGCAAGCTGGGATAAACACAAAAGTCAGCAGCAGCAGATTACGCTTTCTCTGAAGGTCAAGATATGCCTTTCATCCTTTTAACAAGACGGATTTCCTCATTCATCAATCGCAGAGTTATTATCCGAAAGTAACCAGAAAAGCCGTTGATACCTTTAGGCACAAAAACGTCTTTGACAGAAAAGAGGAAATTGCGGTCCAAATTTCAGACTAGAAACAAGTTCTGCAAAAGCATAGGATAAAAAATTCATTGGACCATCACATCAAAGATCGGAAAACAATTTAGGAGCGTTGAATTTGTTCAAATGCCAATTTTAATAATAATTTGTTTTTGTTCTAATGTTATACTTTCTGTTTGTTTGTTGTTGTATATATATATATATATATATATATTTTTCTCTTATATCTTATATAGGTTTTATGTTAAGCACCAAATTATGGTGATGTTCTAGCGTATACCTATGTCTTTTTTTTTTGTTATTCACCACTTACTTAAATAAAAAAATGTATTTACACAAGCTATTTATTGTTTCCTGATACCCAGCTACCTAGTTTTATGATTAGACTCATAACATCTATGCTTATAACAAGCCTTTTATTTTATTTTGTATAATTTAACACTTCATTTCATAACATTAATCTGGCAACATTTCATGAATGAACTAGACATTTGTTAAATTTGTAACCTCATTTACTTGCCTAATTAACTCATTGTCAAAAATGTATACAGGGGCAAAACGTCTGTTTTCCATGGCACACCCCAGTCCATAATAATTTGAGACGGCATATAGTTGTCACATATTTTTTAAAGTCACATATTTTTTTACTGTTATAATTGGTGGTTAACAGGGAGTTTTTTATTTAATCAAAAAGCTTGTTTACACAACAGAAGAACCAGTCGATATGAACTTCATTCTAGGAGAATGCTTGCAAAATTGTCTTTTAGCATCAAGGGTTTATGCTGAAAGGTTTCCTAACTGAACTCGACCGAATAGAGCCCCTTTTGAAAGACTGTTGGTTCAATTTAGGCAAACTGGTAGTGTTCAGTATGAAACGACTGCCAAAACGAGACCAGGTACAGAAGACCAAGAAACTGAATTAGCCGTTATTGGCTCTGTAGTTGAAAATCCCCATGTCGGACAACGAGAAATTGCACAAAACTTAAATGTTAGCCAAGCAAACGTATCAAGGATTCTTCAAAAACATAAATATCACGATTATAAGATACTTACGTTTGTTTACTTACGTTTAAGTTGACTTGTTATTTATTGTATTTCAAATTGCCACTATTATTGCACTTATTTTTTTTGTAAATAAAGACACTTTAACATTCAGATGACTGCTAGATAATCTTTATGATCATAATTTTGTAACTTATAAATTAATATCTGACAAATACGGTATTGTTGCGAACTCGGGGTTCGATAATTCCAGTGTAACGATTTAACACGAAAACACTATTTATTTATTCCACAAATATACACAGGTACAATTGGTATACTAAATAACTCACTACTTAACACTTTATAGCCTTCTATTATCGCTTCGTACTTTAGCTTACTTATAGCTCGCTTAAAATAAGACTATTCTACTCGGGCGCTCTATGCGCCTTTTATATACAATCCTAAAATTACAGAAAAACCTAGAAAGTTCTTTATAAGAATTCTTGAATAATCTCATATAAAAAAAAAACGGTTGTAAACAACTGCCTTCTAGATTAAGCCAGACGAGCAATAAATCACTCGTGTCAGCCATGACGCAGCGCGGATAGGTCGCGAAGCTCCACCAACCAACACGCTCCCATGCGTTGCCCCGCCTCCCATGCGGCGTTGCTGCGATCGTAACATTGCCCTCCTCCTAAGTCTGTTCGTCCCGAACAGATAGAGTTCCATGGTATCGTGCTAATCGATCCAAATGAACGACCTTCATCTTTGACCTAGGGGTCCGCTGGATCCTATACACCACATCATTAATCTTCTTTATAATTGTATAAGGTCTTTCCCAATTTTGGCTAAGTTTGGGCGACTTCCCCACCTTTCGCCTCGGATTGTATAGCCACACCAAATCACCATCCTGGAAGCCGCGGGAGTTAGCTAGTAAGTCATATCTTGCTTTGGCTCGATCACTGGATATCCGCAGTTTATTCCTGACTTGCTCATGAACATTGTTCAGCCTCTCCTTAAGCTCCTCCACAAAATTCTCAGAGCTGAGCGACTCTTTTTCTGGTGTTCCATACATCAAATCCGCAGGAAGCCTCATTTCCCTCCCGAACATCACTTTCGCCGGAGTATAACCAGTGGCTTCATGCGTAGAGCCTCGATATGCCATCAACATGAGAGGTAGATGTTGGTCCCAATCACGCTGATGATCTGCCACCATTTTAGACAGGTAATGTTCCATGGTCCGATTAAATCTCTCTACCATCCCATCCGACTGTGGATGCAAAGGAGTTGTCCTGGTCTTGCGAATTCCGAGAAGTTCCATGACCTTCTGGAAAACAGCCGATTCAAAATTTCGGCCCTGATCAGAATGAAGTTCGAGAGGGACTCCAAATCTGCAAAACATTTCATTTACTAGCACCGTTGCCACAGTCGTTGCTTCTTGATTAGGCAGGGCGTATGCTTCAGGCCATTTAGTGAAGTAATCCATGGCGACCAAGATGTATTTATTGCCCGACTCAGTCTGAGGAAACGGTCCCGCGACATCAATTGCTACCCTCTCGAATGGAGCACCTACAGTGTACTGCACCATTCGGCCGCGTGATCTTGTTCGAGGTCCTTTTGTGGCACAACAAACTTCGCACTTGCGGCACCAAGATTCGACGTCTTCATGATAATTCACCCAGTAGAACCGCTCTTTAATTTTGGCCAAGGTTTTATTGACCCCAAAATGACCTCCACTGGTTCCGTCGTGCATTTCCTGTAGTACGTCCGATTTGCTGCTTCCAGGAACATCCAACTGACTGACTTCGGTCTTGCCATCCGGACTCTCCCACGCTCTCTTCAGTAATCCATTTTCTATTTTAAGAGAGTGCCACTGGGCCCATAGCGCCTTCAGGTTTGGACTTTTACCAGCAATTTCTTGCCATTCTGGTCTCTTGTCGTCAGTCTTTGCAGAGAGGATGAGTCCAATATCTGGATCATTCATTTGTTCTTCTCGAAGGGTCTGTGTGGTCCAGCCATCGTTTATTTCTACCGACGTTCTCCTTACCAAAGGAAGTCCCTCACGCTGCTCAGTTCTTTGACAATGCCGACAATCTTCTTTACAAGGCCGTCTAGACAATGCATCGGCATTTCCGTGAGACCTTCCTGGTCGATGTTCAATTTGGAAATCGTACTGCTGCAGGCGCTCTATCCATCTGGCTATCTGACCTTCAGAGTTCTTCATCTGTAATAACCATTTCAAGGCTCCATGGTCAGTCCTAATCAGGAACCTTTTTCCATATAAGTAGCGATGGTAATGTTCGACTGCTTTAACGATGGCCAACAGCTCCTTTCTAGTGACGCAATAGTTTCTTTCTGGCTTATTTAAAGTCTTACTGTAGTATTCAATGACCTTCTCTTGCCCGTTTTGTCTTTGAGAGAGTACTGCACCTAGACCACAGTTACTTGCATCCGTGTCCAAAATAAAGAGTCCGTCCTTTATAGGGTAAGCCAAGATCGGACTAGAACAGAGGGCAGCTTTAAGCCTTGCAAACGCCTGACTGCATTCGTGGTTCCACAAGAACGGTGTTTTCTTTTCCGTTAATTTGTGCAGCGGTTTTGCGATGTCGGCAAATCCCTCTACAAATCTCCTGTAGTAAGTACATAGTCCCAAAAAGCTCCTTACTTCGTGTTTGTCTCGGGGAACTGGCCAATCTTTAATGGCAGATATTTTACTATGGCTAGTTTTAATGCCTTGTTCTGAGATAGTATGCCCCAAGTACTCGATTTGCTTCTGGAACAGGCTGCATTTCTTGTAGTTTAACTTCAGGTGAGCATTCCGTAACTTGTTGAAGATTTCTCTTAAATTCTTCAAGTGCTCGTCGAAATCACGTCCCATGACAATTATGTCATCTAAGTATACCAGGCAAGTTTTCCAAGTCAGCCCCCTCAAGACAAGTTCCATTAGTCGCTCGAAAGTTGATGGAGCATTGCACAATCCAAAAAGCATAACAGTGAATTGGTATAGTCCAGAACCAGTAGAAAATGCAGTCTTTTCTTTGTCTTCGGGAGCAATCTTTACTTGCCAGTACCCACTTTTTAAATCTAGAGTGGAAAACCACTTTGATCCTGATAAAGTTGCTAAGGTGTCGTCTATACGTGGCAATGGGTAGCTGTCTTTCTTGGTTACATCATTAAGTTTCCTGTAGTCAACACAGAACCGCGTTGAACCATCTTTCTTCTTAACAAGAACCACAGGCGACGACCATGGACTAGATGATTCTTCTATGACGCCCTCCTTTAACATTTCATTCAGCAAACTGTTAACTTCCTGTTGTTTAGCCAGAGGGACCCTTCGTGGATGTTGTCGTATTGGCTGGGCATCTCCTGTGTTGATCTTATGGACAACTAAATCGGTTTGACTGTCGTTGCTCTTGAAGTTAAACATATCAGATTCATCCATGGCAAATTTTATAGCAGACTGAAGTTGTTCCTTTGACAGGTGACTCCACTGTCGCTTAAAAGCATCAATAACTTCTGGGGAAGCTTGGTTAGAAGATATAATTTTGGATGTCTCTGCTTCGACACAATTGCATACCCATTGTACAGGCTCATAATTGGCAAGAACTGTTCCTTCTTTTAGCTTGATGGTCCTTTCTCCAATATTGGCAACTCGTACTGGCATAGTCTTCTTCGTGTCGGTCAAAGTTCGGGCTACCATGATTTCAGTCGTCAAATCCAGGTTAGGTTCTATAAGTCCTATGGACCACCCAGGATCATTTTCAGAAGTCACTGTGATAATTTGTTCTGAATTTGGAGGAATTTTCACATCTTCCACCACCAGTAGACGGACACTAGTTTCCACATTTCCATTGGTTAATGCAAACTCCTCATCTCCAAACGTGAGAATATTCTGTTTGTGATCATAGGAGAATCCATGTTTCCTGATGAGATCCATTCCCAAAATAAATTCGTCTTTGATCCTGGCAACCAACACTTTATGCCGAACTTCAAGTCTTTCTCCAATAATGATGGTGACATCGGCTTCTCCGTCTATAGGGCAAGATTCTCCAGTGACTGATTTTAACATAATAGGGTTGGGCAATGGTTGTATGGTATATCCGAAAAGTTTATCTGGCCTTACAATGGTCACATCTGCTCCTGTATCGATGGTAATCTGGATCTTCTGTCCTTTAATGCGTCCGGCCACTGTGAGACTTTTTCCACCCAAATTATTGACTTTAAAGATCCTGGGGGTCTTAACGGGCCCGGTCAATTGCCCCCTTGCATTGACCGGAATTAGTTTTCCTGGGACCTAGGGCGGTCTTGGTCGCCGCTTGGTCTTCTAAACGACGGCGACAGACTTCTTGCCCTATTACGGCAGTTACTCTTGATGTGACCTAGTCTGCCGCAGTTAAAACATTTTATGCCCCGATTGTCTGTTGATCGAGGAGTTTTTTCTAACAGGGCTTGCATACTGACTGCCATATCTTTCATCGCTTTATGTAAACTGGCCATGGATTCAGCCATAGACGTATTCTCCTCTTCACCGCAAGTTGCCATTCGTACACGTGGAGATGAACTAGATGACACTCGTGACGCCTCGAATTCCAGGGCCCGAACTAGTGCCTCGCTGATATCCTTGGGCCTTACTAGACGTAAGTGGTATCTCATGTCACTATCTCTAACTCCCTCGATGAACCTTTCGGCGGCAAATTGCATTTGAAAAGATTCAGGAGCCGATGGATTTGCCAGGTGAATGAGTCTGTCTATGTCCGCCTCAAATTCTTGTAAGGATTCACCTGACTTTTGCTGTCTCATCCTCAGCTGGGCCTGGAACACGGTTTCTTTGTGTTCATTTCCAAATCGTAGTTGCAGAATGTGTACTAAAACTGCATATTTACTTTGATCCGCTGCAGACAGAGATTGGAGTAACTCAGCCGCTTTTCCACGAAGTGCTACCACTAATGATGTAGCTTTCTGGGGCTCGGACCAACCATTAGCTTTTGCAGCTGCCTCAAACTGAGTTTTATAAATTTCCCATGCAGTAGTACCGTCGTAATCGGGAGGCTTAATTTTAGCGTTGGCTGTGCTAAAACTCTCTGTAGACACGTTGTCGTCCTCAAGTTGTTCCCGGAATTTCTTTTCTAGCTCGAGAACCTTCTGGTTGACAGCTTCGAGTCCTTCGTTAACGGATTGCATTATTCTTTCTTCCAATTGTTGCTCCCTAGCTGCGAAATGGCTCACTAATTCTTCTTTAAACCGTTTCTGTTCTTCTTTTTGTTCTAAATAACGTTTTTCCTGCTCTTCTTTCTGTTCTAGATAACGTCGTTCCTGTATTTGATCACGTTTTTCCAGCTCTTCCTTCTGTTGTTGATAACGTCGCTCCTGTACTTGATCACGCCTTTCTTGTTCTTCTTTTTGTTCCTTATAACGTTTTTCCTGCTCTTCTTTTTGTTCTAGATAACGGCGCTCCTGCTCTTCCTTCTGGTGTTGATAACGTTGCTCCTGTACTTGATCACGTCTTTCATGTTCTTCTTTTTGTTCCACATAACGTCTTTCCTGCTCTTCTTTTTGTTCTACATAACGTCTTTCTTGCTCTTCCTTTTGTTGTTGCATAAGGGACAGCAGGGCGGCAAGTTGATCCTCCATCGCTTGATGCTGGCTTCTGGTCACTGGCATAAACACGTAATGTCCGGTAATAAAGCACTCACTTACAGTTCAGCAATATTAGTCCTCAAATTCCCACTGGAATCGCACTTCTGACACCAATTGTTGCGAACTCGGGGTTCGATAATTCCAGTGTAACGATTTAACACGAAAACACTATTTATTTATTCCACAAATATACACAGGTACAATTCGTATACTAAATAACTCACTACTTAACACTTTATAGCCTTCTATTATCGCTTCGTACTTTAGCTTACTTATAGCTCGCTTAAAATAAGACTATTCTACTCGGGCGCTCTATGCGCCTTTTATATACAATCCTAAAATTACAGAAAAACCTAGAAAGTTCTTTATAAGAATTCTTGAATAATCTCATATAAAAAAAAACGGTTGTAAACAACTGCCTTCTAGATTAAGCCAGACGAGCAATAAATCACTCGTCTCAGCCATGACGCAGCGCGGATAGGTCGCGAAGCTCCACCAACCAACACGCTCCCATGCGTTGCCCCGCCTCCCATGCGGCGTTGCTGCGATCGTAACAGTATGTTCATTAGAAACTTCGTCTAGTTGGTTGCGAAATGTCAAGGAAAAAGAATGGAGAATCAAAAGTCCATTTACTTTCATTATGCCATCCTTTTCTGTGAAAATTGTATAGCCTTCTAAATGAAGTTTTCTAGTGAACACCCATTACTAATGATAATAAATTTTGCTTTTTCAAAATCAGGTATTGTAACAGGTGAAGTAGATTACTTAATTCGTTTATGTCAGCTCAAATTCAGAAAAAAATCAATTTTCCAAGAAAGCGCAAAGACCAAGCTATAAGAATGTTTAACAGTTTTGATAGGAAACTAAATTCTGCATCTAATGATACTATAAAATACAGGGTGTCTAATTTAAATTAAACGAGTTATTACTGTTTGAAGTTTGCAATAATTTAGTGTTCATTTATTGACATTCGGTGCATAGTAGTTAATATTTAATACACACCGCTAAAAATCCAATGTGCTATTAGCCCACCAGCCAATTTTGGTGGTTGAAAAAAAGCCAAATGCTGAGATTTTAAACATTTAATTTGATGCTGCATTTTCACAAAATCACGAATATCTGAAGAACGGTACGGTTTAGATGCCATAAACTTTAATAAAACTACCTTTACTTTTGTCCGTAGGTACCGAAAATACATTAATATACTAGGTGTCTCGCTTAAAAAAATAAAACTTTAATCAATTTTATACTTTTGGGACCACCTGTATACAATGACAATAATTTTCAAATGTGCTTCCGATAGACCCCCATCCATTCCATATAAAAAACTTTTTTTAAATCTAAAAGTTTTGCCATAATCTTCCGTGTCGGGTAACGTGAATCACCCTGTGTATTATTTGATAAAAAGTGGGGCGTCACTGGTTTTTCGAAAAATTAAACTTAGTTTTTTAATTCCCATTAAATGCTATTGGTTTGCAATATAAACCAAGCCATAAATAATCGAATATTTTTGATTTTTCATCAAAGTGAAATTATTCGCGGCTTACTTACATACATTACAATGGTTTTTTCTTATTTAGAAAAGAGCTCTTTTACAGTAGAATGGGTATTAAAAAACTAGGTTTCATTGTGCAAAAAATCAGTGAAGTGTTACTTTTTCAATGAAATCAGTGAAAGCGACGTGCTGGTAAGCGTGTCGTAAGTATACTAGAAAAAACGCCACTTATTTTTAAATTTTTTTAATGAGTAACAATCCGCAGACAACATGTCAACAATGGATGGAAACGGAGTAAGATTCTTTAGCGCTTTTCCAAGCTACGACGATTTAAAAATATCAGCAACAAGAAGATACATTTTGCGTTTTGCTCTGTATAAAAATTCAGAGTGCTTTAATAAAAAATCTGGCGAAAAGGTCTCGAGATATGAATGTTGGCTTACTCCTTACCTGAAAGCGATAAGGAAAAAGAGCTTATTGCGAAATGGCAGAACATCAAAATACCCTATATAATACCCTATATAATAAAGATAGGGTCAGTTTTCTTTCGAAATTATCCGCTTTCTTAATCTAGAGGAAATGAGGTTTCAGACCGTGCAAATTGTATTTAAAACAAATCACTGCTTAAAAAGTTACAGCTTATTGAAAATGACACGAAAAATTGTTTGTGCCGAACTTTAAGTTGAGCAGTTTATATACACAGATAGTTTATTAAAAAATCCACACTACTTCAGAAACTACCCCCACCCCTTGCCCAAGAAATAGTAGGTGAAGTTAGACTTGTTCCCATATGGACTCAAAAAAGGCTTACACCGAGAGACATAGAAGCTACTGAGATACTTCTCACTCTACGACAGAGAAACTTCAGCAAGTTTGATGATAAAAAAACGTTGAAAAAGAAGCTATTGAAAAATTGAGATTAAAGTTTGCCAACTTGCAAAAACAGTATTTCTCCTATATAAAGCATCAGCAAACAACAGGAGAAAGTCATGGAGATCCACCCCTCTATAAGGGAGCTTTTGCACAGCAACTTAAGAGCCAAGGACAAGACCAATCCCTCAATTTTTATTGATTTATTGGATGGACCTGATAATGAGGAGATCGAAGAAGAAAATGATGTTTCTGTTCCAAGTGCGGATCACTTACCAACAAGCAGTTCAAAATTAAAATAGTTATTTATGTATTAAGAGCTAAAAGTACTTCTTTTTTGCTCGGAGAGTGAAGTTTGCCGCGCGACGCGAAGCGGAGAGCGGCAATCACTCGAGAGCAAAAAAGTTACTTTGTGCTCGTAATGCATACAACGTTTTTTCTACAAACAATCAATTCCAAATAATGTGAATCACAACTGAGCATAACTGAAGACACAATCTGAAAATTTAAATCAAAGTGACAATGACGTTTTAAATATGTGGTTGGATGGTGGTAGTTGCTATTGACAGCAAGCGATAAAATCTTTTTCGCTTGCTGTCCTGGGCAACGCGCGTAAAAGTGAACTCACATTCTGATCCTCAAAAAAGGTTGGGTTTTCGTTTGTCTAATGAAAGCGTAAAATGCGTCATTATTTGACGTTTGTAGAAAAAATATATTTTCAAATATTAGCACCCCTCGACCAAAAACTATGAGTGTAAATGTCCAGCTTTTAGAGTTGACAAAAAATGAAGTTGAGGAATGTAAAAAGCATTTTGCAAAACTTGAAAGCCTCTTAGAAACCCAAAACCAACAAAGGGATCGCTTTCTGAATCAGATAGACCGGCTGATTGAACTGAAGTCAAAAAAGAGAAAACGTGTAGAGAGTGACTCAGATTAACTTTTTGTTTTCTATAGGTTTATTCAACTCGGACAAATATTTCAAAATGGCAAGAAATGTTACTTCTTTATGCGAGTGAAGAAGCCCTAAAAATTTGTTTTTTAGTTAGATCAGACAATATTTGTGAATGTGAATTTTTAAGTGTAGTAATATGATTTGTAGCTAGATCAAATTATGTCTTATGTTATGTAAATTTTTACGTTTGTTAATCCTTGTTTAGGCTTAATTTTGTTAACTAACATACAATAGTTCCTTTTTTCGATAGTGAAACATACCTATGTACCTGTGTATCTAATAATGATGAAATAAAAATAATACATTTACTAGGCAACTATTTAAATTATAATTAATTTCACGACATATTTATCACCACAGAGTATCAGCTCATAAGAGCTGAATTATTATTAATTGTCCTTCCCCATCCACAATAACTGGCCAATATTGTCTGTCTTCCCTGACCCCATCTGACGAAGTTGTCTGTCATGGTCTATATCTGCATCCTCCCAAATTTCTTCATTATTCATAACTTGCGTTTTACATTCATCATTATTTGTAATACAAAAGTTGTGCAAAACACATGCAGATGTTGCTATTTCCACTGCCTTGCTTACAGAGTAAGTATTGAAGTATTTTATCTTACAAGTGAGGCTGGATATTCAAGTCTAATGGAATTACATTTGATGACCAGCCAAACCTTACCTAAATAAAACATAATTATTGTACCTCACCTGGGAATGATAAAAATCCTGATTGAATTGAGATTCTTTCGGCTTCAGTTTCTGACCATTTTATATATCTTGATATATTTATATATTTGCTATAATATATAAACAAATATTTACAATATTCATAATTGTCGAAGGAACTAACAAACTTATCCGCAATAACAACTAATGGGTCATTATGAGTCATGTACTATACATAATTCAAAACACTTTTTCTGGTGTATAAGGGAAATGTCCACCTGTATATTTCTTTTTAAGTAAGGCATGCTGTCCTTGGAGTACCATAACGTTTACTAGCGTATTGAAGGTTTCTTTTTCCATCCGGAATAATTGAAAGAAAATTATCTCGTTATATTTAATAATTCAAGTGTTATGGTCCACAATGGGGTGGAATAAGCTTATGGGGAATCATGCAGAAATGGTATTCTCCTGAAGATGAAATCACATAAACCTTGATATTCACCAAACATAGTAATTGAAATCTTATCAAAAAATATGTCGTCGCTTAAAAAACCCTCCATTCTCAGTTAATTATACACTTATTAACATTTTTAAAACAGTAAACAGTCCACTTAACAATTTTTACGATTAACCGCCCAATTTTCGCGAAGTAAAAGTTTCTTGCCAAACATTTGGGGGGAGGAGATAACCGCATACTACCGGAGTAAACTTCACCGGTAACTCGCGGAAATTTGCTTTTGATAAAATTTATCCCGAATAGAAAGGTAAGTTGTCATGTCAGACAGCCAGCAGAGCGCAGTGGCACTTTTCAACCATGGCATCTTCAGTTTGGCAGATCTTTTGCTGTGTCAAAATCGTGATTTCAGTCGATTGACATTGACATCTACATTTATTTAGATAATCTATGGGTAATTCGCTGCAGTCCCAACGGATAAATGTTTATAAGCTAACATTTTTGTGAAATAAAACATTCAAATATATCAACAATTGATACTAAAGACCTTTGTTACGATACGGTTGGTTAAATGTTAAATTTTATCCCGAATATAAAGGTAATTAAGTTGTCATATCAGGCAACCAGCAGAACTCAATGTCACTTGTCAAACGTGGCATCTTCAGTTTGGGAAATTTTTCGCCATGTCAAAACCGTGACATCAGTTGATTGATATTAACATCTACGACCACAACATCTACTTTTATTTAGATGATCTATGGGTAATTCGCTGTAGCCACAAAGGATGAATGTTTGGGAACTAATTTTTTTAATAAAAAGGCCTCAATATGTATGTAATTTTGTTATTAATACGGCGTTGTTCTAGATATTAACTGTAATTTTTTTCAATTAAACTAGATTTAGAAACATTTGTGTGTAAAAAAAATTGAAAATCCTATATGTACAATTGATATCAGAGACAATTGTTACGACATTGACACCTACATTTATTTGGATAATCTATGGGTAATTTGCTGCCACCTGCTGCCATTGCAGTGGCCAAATGTTTATAAGCAAATTTTTTTATAAAGCGTCTTTGTAGATAATAATTGCATTTTTTTTCTGTAAATTGGTTTTGGATATATTTGAGGGTTCGAAGTCTTATCGTCAAGTTGTGAAATTAATAAAATTTTTAATATTACTTGAACATTTTTGGAATTTTTTTTAGTTTTTTATCAATATTTCACGATCTTACGCTCTTTGGATTGGTCTGTTTTTCTACATATTTATTACTTGTGTAATTTCCTATGCAAATATACTTTTTATAATTCGATGTCTTATTGTTAAGGTGAAAAATAATAAATATCTAATAGTGTATAACTCGAGTAAAATCGTACAAAATTTGTCATGGCGTAATGGTACAACATTAAAATTTAAAAAAAAATTTCTTTAATTTTTTTCTCTTTATAACTAATAATTTTTTATAAAAAATTATATAAAAAACAAGCATGAGAAAAGACAACACTTCTGAGCTAGAGTTTTATATCAAAATTTCAAAAAACTTAAAAATTTCGTAAAAACTAAGTAAATTTTAATATTATTAAAATAATAATAATAATAATGTTTTTCCACTACTAGCTTTAATACTGACTCTTAAAGGCCAGCAAAATGACTGTAAAGTAGGTTTTCTTGTTTTGTTTATAAAACAATTGAACATTACCGGTCTATAATGACAACGTTATAGCGGATTATAGGTTTCGTGCAGCACGTGAACTGTCATCGAACTTGGTGGTAAAACAACTTCAAAAAATTACATTGACGTAAATGGAAAAAATCTGCCTTCCTGCATATAAATCCGTTTTTCTTTAATATTTGTGAAGATATTCACCCTGAAACAAAAGTGAGTTGTTCTAAGAAGTACATTTCCCATATCCAGGTCGGAGCTATTAGATAACATTGCCTCATAACTCTACATGAATTACAGAAAATTGGAACTTTGCAGATTCTGCCTACACAGACCCTAATCTGCTTCAGGTACAGTTTAAAAATGTACTTTCAAATCACACTATTGATATCTGAGCTTTGCGTGATTGGATCAACTGTTAAGAAGCCCATTATTTCAACTCCAAATATTTTGGGAATAAGAAATGCTGAAATCAGAATTTTGTTAGTTTCTACTTTGCAATGCCTGTCTTCATAGTGCTTAACTTAACCAAGGCCAAGGAGGATACAATATTACTAAGTAGGTGCCTAAGTGCAGAATTGTACCCTCATTGGTGCTTAACATACAGTTTCAATTATATTATTTTTGCTCTTTTTTTGTAATTGTTTAACTGGAGTAATGTTTTTAATATCTTAATAGCTTTATTGTTGTTGTAGAGTATGGAAATGACAAATAACTAGCCAAGTAAGGAAACAGAAGCCATTCCATAAAGTAGTATGTAATGGACTGTGGTAATGCCACGAAAGGACAAAGATATATTAAAAAGAAGATAGCCAAAGGGCTTCATGGCATATATTCTTAAACATATTTACTTCAGTAACGAATTTATTTATATAACTTAAAAATATATATATTTTTTTCTAGCAGTATCAGTGAGATTGTATTGAAGAAAATCTTTGAATAAGTGGTTGTTACAATAAAATATGTTCCATTAAGAGACAGGTTTTGTTTTAAATTCTTCAATAAACAATTATAACCTCAAAAGTAACCAGGTTTTTATATTAAATTGTGGGGAAAATTTACAATTTATTCTAAATACCACATCTTAAAAATTATTTTGCCTTAATTTATCACTGCACAGTTCAAGTGTTATCTATTTGTGACCACAGTAATCACCAAACTTTTTCGACAATTATTTGCTCCTAGACATAAAAGTGCTTGATTTACATGGATTTGGTGCAAGATTTCCTAGTCTATAGGGCATATCTACGAGTGTCTAAATATCTTATTTCATATTCCAGCCAAGTAGTCACATTATATCTTTTGACAATCCACTCCTTTCTAGTTTTTATGGCACTAAAATCAATTGGGAACACCAAACCTCTATTTTCATGCTCCTTTGTCTAAATTTGAAGTAGTTTTGAGGCATAAAAAGGTTTCGAGTATTTCAAACTGTTATAGTTCTCGTGTTATCTATTTCTGACCACACCCATCAAATTTTTCTTATAATTATTTCCTTGTAGACACAAAAGTGCTCGACTGATTTGGATCTGGAGCACGATTTTCAAGTCCAGGGCGTATATGACTTAGAATTCACACCTAAAAATGTTCAAATATCTTATTCCAGCTTCTAGCCAAGTAATCATATTGTTGCGAACTCAGGGTTCAATAATTCCAGTGCAACGATTTAACACAAAAACACTATTTATTTATCCCACAAATACACACAGGTACAATTCGACTACTAAGTAACTCACTACTTAACACTTTATGGCCTTCTACTATGGTTTCGTACTTTAGCTTACTTATAGCTCGATTAAAATAAGACTACTACTTAACCGCGCGCTCTATGCTCCTTTTATATACAATCCTAAAATTACAGAAAAACCTAGAAAGTTCCTGATAAGAATTCTTGAATAATCTCACATAAAAAAAAGGTTGTAAACAACTGCCTTCTAGATTAAACAGCAATAAATCACTCGTGTCAGCCATGACGCAGCGCGGATAGGTCGCGAAGCTCCACCAACCACACACGCGTTGCCCCGCCTCCCATGCGGCGTCGCTGCGACAATATTATACCTTTTAACAATCCATTCCTTTCTAGTTTTTATGGCAATAGAATCCACTGGGAACGCCAAACCTCTATTTCCATGCTCCTTTGTCTGAATTTGAAGTAGTTTTAAAGCATAAAAAGGGTGGTAGTACTTGGTGGTAGATCTAGTCCACAAAATATTGCTCTCCTTACCACTTATTTCGGCATAAAGGTAATTCTTTTTTGCTTCACTGTCAAGAATGATGATTCTAGAAGGCCTCCAGCAAAATCTAAGTTTCATTCGATTTAAGATAATTGAAAAAAATTTAATTAAATGCAAAGATGTCACTATTTTACATGTATTTTAAATGGGTGAGATTATGTTGTCATACCCCCAGGTTCAAATTGTGACGTCATGTGCACGAAACCTATTTACCGGTAAATAAAACTGTCAGTTGTCAGGAGCATTAGGCCCGTGATATCGTCATAAATACCATTTTGTTTATCGGTTTTCTTATCGAAATTTTCCAAGTTTTCACAATCTTTTACACGGTTTGGCAGTCGGTTAAAATCTTGGAGGCCCTTATATAACACTAAGTTCAGCTTTTGACTGCTATTACACTTTTCCACTAGTATAAAATCTCTACAATGTCTTGTTTGATAGTCATGAACATCGCCAAAAAATTTAACCCGCTCACGCAAGTATGGTGGCAACAAACCGTTTTTTATTTTGAATAAAAAGATATAAACGTTATACATAATTTTTTGTTTAACACATAATATACTCAATACTTTAAGGATTGTTGCTATAGGTGTATACCTATTACATCTCAGGATAGTTCTCATAGCTCTGTTCTGTACCAACTGCAACTGGGCAACTTTAAAATCAGGCGGACCATATAAAAGAGTCGCACAGTATTCGAGATGTGGAGCCGCTATTCTTTTATACAAAAACAATTTAGCAGCCGTTGATAGCTATAAGCGAAATAATAAAAAAATATATAAATAAGCGAAAATGTTTCTGCAAGTACTATACAAATTTGAATTTAATACAGAATTACATTATCGATAAACGTGCAAAAAGAAACCTATACAAGGAGGGCGAGTACAAATATTGAAACAAATTATATCGAATAGTGTATAGCTCGAGTAAGATCGCTTCAGGTTTGGCATGGCCTATTTATGAAAATTTTAATATAAAATTTGCAAATTTTTTTTGTCTTTGCAACTACCAAAATAACATAGAAAACAGTATAAAAAACAAGCATGAGAAAATAGAACACTTCTGAGCGAGGGTTTGATATCGAAATGTAAAAAAAATTAAGATTATAATTTTTTTTTATTATCTTTAAAATTTTACTATTGCGCGCTTCTTTCGTTGTTTTCTTTTTTTCATATGTTTATTACGCATTAAATTTGCTATTCAATAATACTTCCTTCGATGTGAAGTCTTATCGTTAACATGATATATAATAAAAACTGTAAAATTTGTTGAAATTGAAGAATACTTCAAAATGTTTCATTTTTTTTTAGTTTTTTCAATATTTCACTACCTTACGCTTTTTGGATTGTTCTGTTTTTTTCTACATATTTATTACTTGTGTAATTCTCTATGTAAATATACTTTTTATAATTCGATGTCTTATTGTTAAGGTAAAAAATAGTAAATTTCGAATAGTGTATAGCTCGAGCAAAAATCGTGCCAAGTTTGGCATGGCGTAACGGTACAATATAAAATTTTTAAATTTTTTTCTTTAACTTTTTTCGCTTTAAAACTAATAAATTTATATAGAAAATAGTATAGAAAACAAGCATAAGAAAAGATAATACTTGTGAGCGAAGGCTTGATATCGCAATCTAAAAAATATTGGGATCATACTTTTTTTTTTTTTTTCAATTTTACTATTTTTTGCTTTTTTCGTTGTTTCCTTTTTTTCATATATTTATTACGCATTAAGTTTGATATTCAATAGTACTTCGTTCGATTCGAAGTCTAAAGGAGGGTGCACAATTGACGGGAACGCAAACGACAACGTAAACGCGACCGCGAACGTTAACGTCCAAATTGTTAAAACATTCTATTTATGATGTGCAATTCACAACAACGGCAACCTGAACGCCACCCCTAAACGCAAAACGCAAAGCTACCAACTTTTATGTTTCCCGTTTACGTTTGAACAGGTGCTTTTCTTTTTACCTTATAGCTAACCAAAAATTATTTGTTATTGATCAGTCATTGGGATTTGACAATCAATATTCTATCATAAAGCGGCAGAATGGAAGACCAAGAAATTGTAGACGAAAAACTGATTATTCAAGTTGAGCAAATCAATATAAACCAAATAAACTATAAAAACTTCATTCAACAACATGCCAAATAGTATGAAACATCAGTGCCAGAAGTGCCGAACTTCCGTCAACGTGAAGTTGAATTGTGAATCTGGACAGTTTTTTAGCATTAACGTTTACGTTCCCGTTCTCGTTGCCGTAGGCGTTCCCATCAATTGTGCACCGACCTTTATCGTTAAGTTAAAAAATAATAAAAATTGTAAAAATACTTGAAAATGTTTCGACATTTTTTTAGTTTTTTCAATATTTCACTATCTTAGGCTTTTGAGTTAGTCTGTTTTTTCTACATATTTATTACCCGCGTAAGTCCCTATGCAAATATACTTTTTTTAACTCTATGTCTTATTTTTAAGTTAAAAAATAATAAATTTCGGATATTGTGTAGCTCGAATAAAATCGCACCAAGGGTGGCATGGCGTAACGTTACATAGATAAATTTCTGTGCTTATACGGAAATAGTGAACAAGAATCATGACAATTCAAATGTTGTTTCTACTTTTAGGATGATATATCATCAACAAAATGATATATTTCTGTTGCTATTCGCATTTAACTAATAGTATGTTCACCCTGATATAATTTATAATCGCAGCTAGTATATATAAAATTAGTATGAAAAAATGTAAGAATGGCAACACCGCGCTGCCAGCTTATTAATGTTAGCAATGATCTAGAAGATATGGACAGAGCCAACAAATGCCGATATTTTCTAAAAAAAAGGTTCCCATGACGTAATGTTGTCGTCAGCGCTCGTCATACAAGCGTCATAACAACTTAAAGCCGGACCGGATATTGATTGTGTCGATTGTTTTTGGTTTCTGTTAGGTTGGCATTTAAGTTTTAAAAAACCTTAGAGCTAGCTCAGCTAAGGGTTAGGAGATGGATATAAGTTCGTTATTATATTGGATTGGAAATTAGAAATAATATAAATAATGACAGTGAGAACTGTTTTGCCATAATTTGACGTAAGACGTCATGACGTGACCGAGACGTCACTTCCGGCGAATATCATCACCAATTTAAAGGTTCCCACTTCTAAAAAGGGGGGCCAAAACTATAAAACAGGAGGGGTCTCCAGATCAGCTCGACGAATGTTAGTAATTTTCGTTTCACATCGGTTCTGATTCTGGTTGACATAAAACTGGAATTGTTGACATCATCTGATTTTCAACAAATCTGATTGGTGAATATCAGCTGCTCTGTTATTTTTATGTCGACCACAACCGGTACTTCCGGTTCCTTGAGGAGCACGTGTCAAATGGCGTCATCCTGGAAAGGTCAATTTGGGAGATATTTTGCCCAGTCAAAATCGTGACTTCAGTTATTGACATTGACATGTACATGTATTTGGAAAATCCAATGATCTAGGAGATATGAACAGAACCAACAAATGCCGGTGTTTTCCTAAAAATGGTCATTTAAATGGCAACTTAAAGACGGACCGGATATTGATTGTAGTACGAACGGGATATTCATGGTACTAGTTCATTGGGTAATTCGCTGCAGTCACCACTTACCTAAGTCCCTCCCTGCAAAAATCGTCATAACGGCCACATGCACATCCGAAAGTATGCAAGGTAGCGAGGAGTTCTTGATTGTGCCCTTTGTCCCGGATTCAATGAGTCTCTTTCAGCGGCATTGTTGTTTCTGCCGAGCAAGTGTGTGCCATTCGTCCTTTTTACTCCATTCTCGTCCAATGTAAATTACTTAGACTAATGTAAAAGCGCGCCGGGAAAAGGGATAAAAGAGTTAAGGAATGAAAAATGGGAAGGGATTACATCAATTGCGGGTATGTGTGTGTGTGGCGAGGTTCACAAAGAGAATGAGCCGTAGTGGAATTAGATGAGGTGAGGAGAGTGGCATTCCCTTGTCTGAGAAGCGTAATTATCATTTCTATGGTAATATTTATTTTTAAATATTTTACCTTGGAGTGTTGTTATAGTTTAAATCGCTACAGAATCAACTTTTTTTAATTTAGCTGTTTCTATGTTTCCTGGACCCCACCTAGCTGTTTCGAAATAAGTGAACATTGAACCGTCTCTAAAAATTGTATATATTTGGGTTTACATTGCAGCTCAATTTCTAATAAAGATAGTAGAGTATTGAAATTTAAAAACTTTAAATTTTTTTGTTGTTATTGCTCCTGCAGTTTTCGCGATATTTCGCTTACATTCGCAATACAAAATACCCTGTAAAGAATATTATTATATAGGGTAACCTTGCCCCCAGTTAAAAAAAAAATGCTAAAACATGATATTAAGAGCCACCCTGTCTGTACATATAAGCAAAATAACAATTGTATACGTACCTTTTTCTAACTTAAATGAAAATAGCCTAGAGTATGACACAATCACTTATTTTTGCCGTCACCTTTAAAATATTAATTTTTTTTTATACATATCTTCTTTCAGCCCAAGTTGAGAAGAAACGATAAAAATGTCACTTTTTCAACGCCTATTTGATGTCAATAATAACAGAATGGCTTATAGACAATATGCACAATTCAATAACCGTGCATATGTTCAATAATTGAAGGGCAAACCTACGACCAACCGTCCCTTGACAATAGGGCGCAAATTGATATAAAGGAATCTCAATTGGGCTTCTTATGTGGGACACGTGTTGTCGCCATTTTGGGGGCCCTGGAAGATCAGAGGGGTAGCCACCCCATATGAATTATTTCAATTATCATTTGTGGCCAAAAGGGGATATCTGACGTCTTGATTACTTTTTTCTTTGGTTATTGAATCAAGCAAAAAAAAGATGTTAAAATATATTATTTTTATACGTATTTATTAGTAATGGGAAAGGGAATCTCTAATGGGACCTCTAATGTGTTACATTAGAATTGCCCACTCGTTGGAAAAGGCCAAGAAAGCAAAACAAAAAAATTTTACAAAACGTGATAAACCGTGAGAAAAAAAATACATATAAAGAAGAATAAAAGAATTTCTATTTTGAAGAAGTTTGATTTTAAAGCAAAACTATTTCAGTAAAAATTGATATTTGAAACGTTGAAAATGTTTTATTTTGGACCAACAGATGTAAAAAACTTGAAAAATCAGAAGTCATTCAATAAAAAAGACACAGTTTTGGGTCAAAATTATCTCAATTCAAATCAATTGAAAAAAGCAATCAAAATTACTTGAAGAAAATTAAAATTTATTAAAAGATCGAGTTTAGATAAACGAGGAAAAAACTACAGAAATCTCGAAAAAAAAAGAACGATAATAACATAAAAATATTTGATGAAGTTGAAAAATCTGGATTAGTGAAAAATTTTAGAAAAAAAAATGTAAAAAAAAAATTAAGAGAAGTACAAATAAAGAAAATGTTCCTAATCGTAAACCAAAATCGATTAAAAAATTTCGAAAATTTGCAAGAATAAGACTAAACACTTTTCAATAAAAATTGATTTTTTACTAGCATTGTAATTTGCTGACTTGCTCCAAAACCGAATAAAAAACTTGAAATTTCAGGAATTATTAATTGTAAAAATCAGTTTCGAGCCAAACTTGTCTCGTTACAAATCAATACATATTGCAATTATTCATACGTTGAAAGTTAAACCTTGAGTCAAAACGACATCAAAATAATGAAAACCCAATATAAAGTCCAATTTAGATTGATAAAAAAATAAAAAACAAAAAGTTTTTACGTTTAGACATAATTCGTACTTTTTACAAAAAGTACGAATTATGACAGAGGATAATAGAAACATATGAGAAATAAAAAAAAACAATGAGAATGAAGAACTTAAAAAAAGGAAAACTTCGATTAGGAAGAGAAGGACAATCTCAAACAACAGTAAATTTTTTAGTAAACCATTGATTCAATAACATTCTTCAATTTATACTTTTGATGTTTTAAAAACGTTAATTTGGGTTTTCTCGTACAAGTTTGTGAACAGTCACAATCTCGAACTTAATAATGCCATTTTGTATGTTATAGAAACGTAGTTTTGTAGGTTTTCACTTGAAATTAGACTTGTTCCCAGAAACGTTATTTTTTTAGTGATTCAAAAACATAGACTTTTTTGTTTATTGTAATGAGAACGGCCTTGAACTTGAACAAAAGAACGTGTAATTTTTAAATTGTAAAAATATTATCTTATGTTTATTTATTCTAGTTAATGAACAAACATTTGTACGAAATAGGACAAAACATAAAAGATATGAGAAATAAAAAACGAAAATAAAAAAAGAAACATATGAGAAATAAAAAAAAACATTGAGAAAGAAAAACTTAAAAAAAAAATAAAAATGCGCAAAAAAAGAGAAGAACAACCCCAAACATTTACAAGAACACTCTTAAACTTGTACTTTTAATGTTTTACAAACGTTAATTTGGGTTTACTTGTTCAAGTTTGTGAACAGTCACAAGCTTGAAGTTAATAATTTCATTTTGACCTTATAGGAAGGTAGGTAGTCTCGTAGGTTTTCATTCGAAATCAGACTTGTTCCCAGAAACGTTTTTCTTGAGGTTTCGAAAATGTAGATTTGTTTCTTTCTGTTGTGAGATTAAGAACCTTGTACTGGAACACAGTAATGTGAATTTTTTAAATGCAAAAATATTATCTTATTTTCCTTTATTCAAATTAATGAACAAAATTTTTTACGAAATATGATAAAGGATAATAGATATGAGAAAAAAGATAAAAGCATTGAAAAAGAATAACTTAAAAAAAATGCAATAAAAAACAAAGAAAAACAACCCCAAACAACAATACATTTTTTAGTAAATCTTTGATACAAGAACATTCTTTAACTTTTACTTTCGATGTTTCAAAAACTTTAATTTGGGTTTCCTTGTTTAAGTTTGTGAACAGTCACAAGCTTGAATTTAATAATGCCATTTTGACGTTATAGAAACGTCGTTTCGTAGGTTTTCATTTGAAATCAAACTTGTTCCCAGAAACGTTTTTCTTGAGGTTCCGAAAATGTAGATTTCTTTGATTCTGTTGTGAGATTAAGAGCCTTGAATTTAACACAGCAACGTGAATTTTTTAAATGCAAAAATGTTAACTTATGTTCCTTTATTCAAATTAATGGACAAAAGTGTGTACGAAATATGACAAAGGATAACAGATATGAAAAATAAGAAAAAAAAAACATTGAAAAAGAATAACCTAAAGAAATAAAAAATGCAACATAAAAGAGAAAAACAACCTCAAACAACAGTATATTTTTTAGTAAATCTTTAATACAAAAACATTCTGGAACTTGTACTTTTGATGTTTCAAAAACGTTAATTTGGTTTTCCTTGTTCAGGTTTGTGAAGTCACAAGTTTGAATTTAATAATGCCATTTTGACGTTATAGAAACTTAGATTCGTTTGAAATCAGACTTGTTCTGAAAACCGTTTTTTTTTTTATGTTTTAAACGCGTAAATTTATTTTGTTTTTTGTTATGAGAACAACCTTAAACTTGAAAACAGTAACGTGTATTTTGTAAATAACCGAAATATTACGTTTCTCTGTTCAGGTTAGTTATCCAAAACTTCTTAGTAATGCAACAAAACGTAGTTTTGTTGCTTTTGAAATGAAAACATACCTGTTCCCAGCTACGTTTTCTATTGCTGTTTCGAAAAGAAAGCTTTTTTGTTTTTTGTTAGGAAGAGCCTTGACCTTGAACACAGTCACGTGTTATTTTGAAATTGCAAAAATGTTATTTATGCTTCCTTAGGCCTTAATCCCTGAACGCCTTCAAGTTTATGATTTGAAAACAGCATCGAGCTTGAACCTAGTATTGTCATTTTTACGTTTTAGAAATGTAGTTTTACAAAATTCGCTTTGAAATCAGACTGGCTCCCAGTTATGTTTTTTTGATGTTTTAAAAACGTATAATTTTTGTTTCTTGTTATGAGAACAACTTTGAACTTGAGCGCAGCAACGTGTACTTTTGAAGTTGCAAAAATTTTATTTTATGCTTCCGTGTTCAAATTTATGATTCGGAAACAGTGTCCAGTTTGACCTTAGCCTTAGAGTTAGTAGGTAATTTTGATGTTTTAGAAACGTAATTTGTTGATTTGAAATGGGATCTGTTTTGAGAATGAATTTTTTTTTGATGTTTAAAAAACGTAGATTTTTTGTTTCTTCTCATGAGAACAGCCTCGAATTTAAACACAGCAAAATTTATTTTTGAATTTACACAAATGCTGTTTTATGTTTCTTGTTGAAGTTGATTATTCGAAAAAAGTCTTTTCAGGTCTTTTTGGCGTTTTAGAAACGTAGTTGTGTAGCCTGTGTTTTTTTTATGTGTTGAAAACGTAGATAATTTGTTTTTATGTTATGACATTGTCATTTATATTCATAGTCTATCAATGATTGGTTAGTAAATATGCCCATTACTAGATGGCGAGCATGCCCAGGTGTGCTGACTAATCACTGCCGATGACGTAAGAGTTCCAACGCATTCCCCCTTTTTTTTCAGTGGTGAGATGGCACTGGGTAAGCGAGTACGTTGAAGATAAAGATGAAGTAATAATATAATCTCGAGTGAAAAAAAAAATTAAAATCCATTAAAAGAACCGGTTTAGGTAAACGAGGAAAAAAATGCAGAAATCGCGACAAAGAATATGAATATAAAATTATGGACAATAAAAGAACGATAATAAAATAAAAATGTTTGATGAAATTTGAAAAATCTGGATTAGTCAGAAAGCTTAGAAAAAGAAATGCCCAAAAAAGATTAAGAGAAGTACAAACGAATAATATTTCCAATTGTAAGCCAAAATCGTTAAAAAAATTTCGAATATTTGCAAGAAAAAACTAAAATCTTTTCACTAAAAATTGATTTTTTTACTAGTATTGTAAAATTCCATAACTTGGTCCTAAACCGAATAAAAAAAGAATTCAGGAATCATTAATCGCAAAAAAACAGTTTTGAGTCAAAATTGTCTCGTTACAAATCAATACATATTGCAACTGTTCATTCGTTGAAAGTCCAACCTTGAGTCAAATCGACATCAAAATAATGAAAACCCAATATAAAATTCAATTTCGATCGATAAAAAGTAAAGAACAAAAAGTTGACGAATAGGAGAAATAAAAAAAAACAATGAGAAAGAAGAACTTAAAAAAAGGAAAACATCGGTAAGGAGGAGAAGAAAAATCTCAAACAACAAGTAATTTTTTTAGTAAATCATTGATACAATAGAATTCTTGAATTTATACTTTTGATGTTTTAAAAACGTTAGTTTGAATTTCCTTGTACATGTTTGTGAGCAGTCAGAAGCTCGAAATTAATAATGCCATTTTGATGTTATAGAAACGTAGTTTTGTAGGCTTTCACTTGAAATCAGACTTGTTCCAAGAAACCTTTTTTTTTTAGTGATTATAAAACATTTTTTCTGTTTCTTGTAATGAGAACAGCCTTGAACTTGAACACAGCAACGTGCAATTTTTAAATTGCAAAAATATTATTTTATGTTTCATTATTCAAGTTACAGAACAAATATGTGTTCGAAATATGACAAAAGATAAAAGAAACATATGAGAAATAAAAAAAAACATTGAAAAAGAAACAGTTAAAAAAACTAAAAAATTCGAAAAAAAAACAGAAGAACAACCCCAAAACAACAGTAAATTTTTTTAGTAAATCCTTGATACAAGAACATTCTTAAACTCGCACTTTTTATGTTTTAAAAACGTTAATTTGGGTTTCCTTGTTCACGTTTGTGAACAGTCACAAGCGTGCCTGTAATAATTCCATTTTGAGGTTATAGAAACGTAGTTTCGTAGGTTTGCAATTAAAATCAAACTTGTTCCCAGAAACGTTTTTCTTGAGGTTTCGAAAATGTAGATTTGTTTGTTTATGTTATGAGATTAAGAGCCTTGAACTTGAACCCAGCAATGTGAATTTTTTAAATGCAAAAATGTTAACTAATATTCCTTTATTCAAATTAATGAACACATTTTTTTACGAAATATGACAAAGGATAATAGGTATGAGAAAAAAGAAAAAAGCATTGAATAAGAATAACTTAAAAATATAAAAAATGCAATAAAAAAAGAAAAAAAAACCCAAACAACAGCAAATTTTTTAGTAAGTCGTTGATACAAGAACATTGTTGAATTTATACTTTTGTGTTTTAAAATTTAGGTTTCCTTGTACAACTTTGTAAACAGTCACAAGCTTGAATTTAATAATGCCATCTTGACGTTAAATAAACGTAGAGTCGTAGGTTTTAATTTGAAATCAGACTTGTTCTGAAAACTGAACTGAAAGTTTTTTTTATGTTTTAAACGCGTAGATTTATTTTGTTTTTTGTTATGAGAACAGCCTTAAACTTGAAAACAGTAACGTGTATTTTGTAAATAACCAAAATATTACGTTTCTCTGTTCAGGTTAGTTATTCAAAAACTTCTTAGTAATGAACTTTTGAAATGAAAACTGACCTAATCCCAGTTACGTTTCTTTGCTGTTTCGAAAAGAAAGCTTTTTTTGTTTCTTGTTAGGAAGAGCCTTGATCTTGAACACAGCCACGTGTTATTTTGAAATTGCAAAAATTTTATTTATGCTCTCTTAGACCTCAATGCCTTCAAGTTTATGATTTGAAAACAGCATCGAGCTTGAACCTAGAATTGTCATTTTGACAGACTGGCTCCCAGCTATGTTTTTTTGATGTTTTAAAAACTTATAATTTTTGTTTCTTGTTATGAGAACAACCTTGTACTTGAGCGCAGCAACATGTACTTTTGAAGTTGCAAAAAATGTTTATTTTATGCTTTCGTGTGCAAGTTTATGATTTGAAAACAGTTTCCAGCTTGCCTTTAGTAATGTCATTTTGATGTTTTAGAAACGTGAAAATTAATTTTTGATGCTTGAAAAACATAGATTTTCTGTTTCTTCTTATGATAACAGCCTCAAATTTAAACACAGCCACGTGTACTTTTGAAGTTACACAAATGCTCATTTATATTTTTTTGTTGAAGTTGATTATGGCTTTGACATTTCAGAAACGTAGTTTTGTAGCCTTTGTTTTTTTGATGTATTGAAAACGTAGATGATTTGTTTCTATGTTATGAGGAACCTTGAACTTGTTCAAGTTCATAATTCGAAATCAACATCAAGCTTGAAGTTACTAATGTCACTTTACGTTTTGAAAACATAGTTTTGCGGCTTCGATTTGAAATCAAACTTGTTCCCAGCAACGTTTTTTTTATGTTTTAAAAACGTACATTCTTTGTTTCCTGTTATGAGAGCCACCTTGAATTTGAACACAGCAAAGTGTACTTTTGACGTTACAAAAATGTTATTTCATGTTTCCTTGTTAAAGTTTGTGATTCGAAAACAGTTTCAAGCTTGAACTTAGTGATATCATTTTGACGTTTTAGTAACGTGTTATGTTTATCTGACATCGGATCTATTTTCGGAACGATTTTTTTGATGTTTTAGAAACGTATGTTTTTTGTTTCTGGTTGTGAGAACAGAGTTAAACTTGAACACAGGAACGTGTACTTTTGAAGTTGCAAGAATGTTATTTTATCTTTCCTTGTGCAAGTTGGTTATTCGAAAGCAGTCCTAATAATATAATTTTTGATGTTCTAGAAACGAAGTTTGTAACATTTGATTTGAATAAGAATCTGTTCTCAGCTACGTTTTTTTTTAATGTATTGAAAATACAGATATTTTGTTTTGATAATATGAAGACCCTTGAATTTGAACCCATCAAAGTGCACATTTGACGTTACAAAAATGTTATTCATGTTTCCTTGTTCAAGTTTATGATTCGAAATCAGCATCAAGCTTGAACTTAGTAATGTCCTTTTGACCTTTTAAAAACGTAGTTTTGCGGCTCTCGATTTGAAATTAAACCTGTTCCCAGCGAAATTCCTTTGATGTTTTAAAAACATACACTTCTGTTTCTTGTGATGAGAACAACCTTGAATTTGAACACAGGAACGTGCACTTTTGAAGTTACACAAAAGTGTTATTTTATGTTTCCTTGTTCAAGTTTGTGATTCAAAAACAGGTTCAAGCTTGAAGTTAGAAATGTCATTTTGACGTTTTAAAACGTAGTTTGTTGATAACGAAGATATTGTGTTTTCATGTTATGAAGTGCTTTGAACTTGAATCCATCGACGTGTCCTTTTGAAGTTGCAAAAATATTATTTTCTTTTCTTGTCATCTTGACGTTTTAGAAACATAGTTTCTTGATTTAAAATCAGACTTGTTTTCAGTAAGAACTGATTTGAATTTGCAAACATGTTATTTTATGTTCCTTCGTTTAAATTTGTGATACGAAAACAGTCTAGAACTTGAACTAAGTAATGTAATTTTGATATTATGAAAACATTTCTTTTATACCTTTTAACTTAACATTAGAATTGTTATATCGTTTACAAACAAGTGCTAGTCGAAATGTGATACAAAATCAAAATAAGAAAAAACATCTCCTTCCTGCGTTTTTGAGTCAAAAAAAATACAATAATATTTTTGCTGCATATCATTAAACTTTAAATGTTGTCGAAACAGTGAGTTAGAAAACTCACTGTTTCGCATGCAGGTACAAAATTGCGACAAAAAGAACATATTAAATACCCTCAATAAATTTTGTGTTCATGGTCTCACCTTTCTAATTGAGTTCACAGTGGTAATTCAAAATTGGAGTCACAAAACAAGGCCACGCAGTTAGTGATTCGAAAACAATCTTAATAACGTCATTTTGACGTTTTAAGTAGGTAGTTTCGTTGCTTTTGATTTAAATAGAGACCCGTTTCCAGCCACGTTTTTTTAATGTTTTGAAAGCGATTTTTTGTTTCGTTAAGAAGAGCCTTAAACTTGACAGAGTAACGTGTTTTTTTAGGTTGCAAAAATGTTATTTAACTTTGTTCAAATTGGTGATTTTTGTTTTAAAGCATTAAATTTACGGTTTGCTCTCATGTATTGACCCTCCACGGCACAAAAGTTTAACTTCTTCCCTCACATTTTTCTAACGAGTATCTTTTAGTTTATAAAACTTAAATTACCTGGGCACTGATAATATGGACTAAGAATAACGGAGAACTAACATGTTTCTTCCTCAACTACATTAAAGATATTTGATAAAATTGAAGAAGTGGGTTAATATTTTTTTGATTTCCCAGTAGATTTTTTCCCCACCCGACGATAAATTTGTGCATAAACGAGCCACGCGTCCGCAATATATTTCTTGTCTTTTTCCCGCGCGTCTTTTCCGGTTTTTGCGTAAACACATCTTCGCCAGAAGCTTTTTACCTGTACGTCAGTCCCTTTTCCTGCAAGAATGCCTCCTGCGAGCGCATAAATATCTTTCCGGAACGGCCGCCATATTGATTAATGAAATAGTGCCGGCGTGAGGGCTTTGAGCCTTATGGGCCTCGGAGATATTTTGGCATTGATATGGGACTATTTAGCATTTTAGGCATAACTTCTT
This sequence comes from Taphrorychus bicolor, assembly GCA_951812265.1. Taxonomy (NCBI): domain Eukaryota; kingdom Metazoa; phylum Arthropoda; class Insecta; order Coleoptera; family Curculionidae; genus Taphrorychus; species Taphrorychus bicolor. The sequence goes on from OX638298.1 coordinate 14,337,546, forward strand.
CCTTCTTTGGACCGTGGTGCAGGAGGGAGCCTGGACGAAATTAGAAATTTGCCAACGGATTTACGAGCAAAGCAACGGCATTTATCATCTCAGAGTCTTTTTTGGACGAAAGCCCCAATCGCACGGATTGGATCCAATTTAAAGGCCGATTTACAGCGAGGAGGAGCACATAAAAAACAATAAAGGCTCAAATACATTGCTCGGTCCGATTGCCTCCGCTCCTCCGACGCTTTTAATTTGGCGCGTTCCAAGACCACCCCCTGATTGATGGCTACAGCCATCGATTGTCAATTGTTCCGTTTAATAGCGGAGGCCCTCTGCCGGATAAAAATCTTTTCCTGCTTCGTAATTGTCCGGGAACAATGCTGAAATCAGCAACGACAAAAAGGATAAGTAAGGGCATGCACGTAGGGGGGAAACTGCGATCCTGCAAGTGTGCGATTATCTCCGGATATGTCCGGCTCTCGCTGTAAGAATTTTTGCGTGAACATTGTAGTGATCATTTTGTTTTGGATTCTTTCCCATTTCTCTTGTAGGGAGATAAAAATTGTTTATTATTGCCATTAGCAAATACGGGTACGTAAAGTACCACCCAACAATTTTCTTTTTCTTGTTTAACGATTTTAAATTCCAACTGAATGTATTATATCAAGTGTAGTACTTAATGCTGTAAAAGTTTTGACAGATACTAAATAAGCTCTATCACAACGTATTTTTGATAAATCAAATATTTTCGTAGAGTTTGTGATTCATCATTCAAAATTTTCTATCTCAAAAACGTTGTGTTCAACAATATTGCTCCAAATTTCTCTCAATTCTAGCGTGTCTTGTTGAACCTGAAATAACAAAATATTTTTTCTACGACCATGTAAACTAAACAACTTTCGTCGTACCTTGCCCTAGCCGAAAACGTAACTTTTGTCTCTAGTGAGAGAAAATCCCATAACGTTAACTTTCGTCTCTAGTAACGAAAGTAAGTTGTTCTAATTTCGCCTGTATATCACCAATTAAATGCGATTTAACTGGTCTAATCTTATAAAGCACCTTGGAAAATGGTGATATCATACAAAAACATGTATATTTTGCCTGCCCGGGCCTCAGAAAAGTGAATCAAAGTGTTTAAATTTGACCAAACCGAATTCATTGACAGTCGAGTTGTCGTGTTGACAATGACGCGCCTTATTTTTTAAATAAATACTCTATAGAGATTGTTTTTAAAGTTAGTGAAGACTTAATGTTAGCATGGTCGAAGATAAATTATAGTGTTTTACTCGTCAAAAAAGCATTTTCTATCGCTCGAGAACATTACCAAACTCGGCTTCGCCTCGGTTGGTAAACTGTTCTGTTGCGAGAGAAAATGCTATTTTCGTCACTCGTTAAACAATGTACTATTAATGCTTAGACTCATTTAAGTAACTACGTTCTTCTGTATCAGAAATTTCCTTCTGTGCCGATCTACATCCCAGGTCACCACATGACTAACGAACACGTGTATTAAATATTGACAAATGGTGAAAATTAGTGCTTCTGCATTGCGCTGCAGCGAATACTATGGGAACTCAACGTGAAAAAATCGCTTAGTTGAGTACGTTTAAAATCCGGATATATGTGTATCCGTATATATGTGGCGGAACTTCACCCACTGACTCTCATGTGACAGCGCTAAGACTTCACCCACCGAATCACAGGTGACCGAAATTCTTCATAATGTTACGGTGAGCAGCGGTTGGGAGGCGAACCGACATTGGAGGTTGGAACTTCGCGGCTCGCGGCCTATCTGGGCGCTGAGGCATGGAAACTGTCATGAGTGATTTATTGCTGTGTTTATTTAGAAAGCAGTTAGTTACGACCTTTTTTTATGTGTCTCTTTTCAATTATTTTTCTTCGAAGAATCTCCTAGACTTTCCTGTATTTTTAGGATTTTGTATAAAAGGCGAATAGCGCCGCCGTTAGGAGTAGTATTATTTAATCGAGCTACAGTTAAGCTAAAGTACCAAACGATAATAGAAGGCTATAAAGTATTAAGTAGCGAGTTATTTAGTAGGCGAATTGTACTTGTGTGTATTTGTGGGATAAATAAATAGAGTTTTTGTGTTAAAACGCAACACTGAAATTATTAAACCCTGAGTTAATAACTGTTCTAACTAACTGTTTTTATAAGTTAGTAAAGTTAGTGTCAGAAGTGCGATTCCAGTGGGAATTTGAGGACTAATCCTAAGGAAAAATTGCTGAACTGTGAGTGCTTCATAGCCGGACATTACGTGTTTATGCCAGTGACTAGAAGCCAGCATTTAGTGATTGAGGACCTTATGCAACAACTGAGGGAAGAGCAGAAAAAACCTTATAACGAACAAAAAGAGGAGCAGTAAAAACGTTACAATACACAAAAAGATGAACAAGAAAGACGTGATCAAGTACAGAAGCGACGTCATCAACAACAGAAGGAAGAGCAGGAAAAACGTTATAACGAACAAAAAGAGGAGCAGACAAATCGTTGTCTGGAACAAAGGGAAGAACAGAAACGGTTCAAAGAAGAATTAGTGAACCGTCTCGCAGCCAGGGAGCAACAATTGGAAGAAAGCATAATGCGATCCGTCAACGACGTCAATAAGAAAGTTCTCGAGCTAGAAAGGAAATTCCGGGAACAACTTGATGGCGACAACGAGTCTACAGAGAGTTTTAACACAGCCAACGCTAAAATTAAGCCTCCCGATTATGACGGTACTACGGCTTGGGAAATTTATAAAACCCAATTTGAGCAGCTGCAAAAGCTAATAGCTGGTTCGAGCCCCAGAAAGCTACATCATTGGTGGTAGCACATCGTTGAAAAGCGGCTGAGTTACTCCAAACTCTGTCGGCAGCTGATCAAAATAATTATGCAGCTCTAGTACACTCTCTGCAATTACGATTTGGAAATGAGCACAAAGAAACCGTGTTTCAGGCCCAGCTGAAGATGAGACAGCAAAAGTCAGGTGAATTCTTACAAGAATTTGAGGCGGACATAGAAAGACTAATTCACCTGGCATACCCTGAATGTTTCCAAACGCAATTTGCCGCCGAAAGATTCATTGAGGGAGTTCGCGATAGTAACATTAGATACCACTTACGTCTAGTGAGGCCCAGGAATACCAGCGAAGCTTGGAATTCGATACGTCACGAGTGTCATCTAGTTTTTCTCCACGTGTAAGAGTGGCAACATACGATGACGAGGAGGATACGTCTGTGGCTGAATCCATGGCAAATTTACATAAAGCGATGAAGGATATGGCAGTGAATATGCAAGCCCGGAAAGAACTCCTCGATCAACAGACAATCGGGGCATAAAATATTTTAACTGCAGCAGGCTGGGTCACATCAAGAGTAACTGCCGTAATAGAGCAAGAAGTCCGTCGCCGTTGTTTAGAAGACCGAGCGGCAACCAAGACCGTCCTAGATTCCAGAAAAAACCAATTCCGGTCAATGTAAGGGGGCAATTGAGCGGGCCCGTTAAGACCCCCAGGACCTTTGAAGTAAAAAATTTGGGTGGCAAAAGTCTTACAGTGGCCGAACGCATTAAGGGACAGAAGATCCAAATTGAACATCGACCAGGAAGGTCGCACGGAAATGCCGATGCATTGTCTAGACGGCCTTGTAAAGAACATAGTCAGAATTGTCAAAGAACTGAGCAGCGTGAGGGACTTCCTTCTGTAAGGAGAACGTCGCTGGAAATAAACGATGTTTGGACCAAACAGACGCTTCGAGACGAACAAATGAATGATCCATATATTGGACCCATACTCTTGGCAAAGACTGACTACAAGAGACCACAAGTTTCTTGCCACAAGAGTGGCAAGAAATTCTTGGTAAATTTCCAAAACTGAAGGCGCTATGGGTTCAGTGGCACCTCCTTAGAACAGAAAATGGATTACTGAAGAGAGCGTGGGAGAGTCCGGATGAAAAGACCGTAGTCAGTCAGTTGGTTGTTCGTGGTAGCAAAAAATCGCATGTGTTACAGGAAATGCTCGACGGAACAAGGGGAGTTCATTTTGGGGTCAATAAAACCTCGGCAAAAATTAAAAAGCTGTTCTACTGAGTGAATTATCATGAAGACGTCGAATCTTGGTGCCGCAAGTGCGAATCCTTGTGCCACAAAAGGACCTTGAACAAGATCACGGGGTCGAATGGTGCAGTACACTGTAGGTGCTCCATTCAAGAGGGTAGCAGTTGATGTCGCGGGACCATTTCCTCAGAATTAGTCAGGCAACAAATACATGTTGGTCGGCATGGATTATTTCACTAAATGCGGATCTCCAAAACAAAGCAAGATATGACTTACTGGCTAACTCCCGCGGCTTCCAGGACTGTCTCTTATCATTATTTTTCTTCGACTTTTCATCCCGGCGTATAAGGCAGGAGTCTACCACGCCTTACTGCGGAGTCCAAGGTAGATCGCGCGACGAAACGCCAACACCACATACGTAGGCTCAATACATTTCCCATCTATGGCAAGTCAGTATTCGACGCCATATAATATTTATTATTCATGCTGCGTCTTTTGTTTTTTCATTATACACTCCATAAGAATTGCATGGAGACACGGCCATGTTGGAAACTGCAAACAAAACAAATGAAGGTTTCAACTATTATGGTCGCCCTGATGACCACCATAATGGTTTTAACGTCACTTTGACTTTAACAATCAAAACAAAACGCCTGTTAAGCCGTAGACATAGTAGAATATCTCACTTGCCTCAGGTGAATTGTGCCACTTGCTACGCTTTGGGGCTTAAATGAAACCTTCGGTAATGATGACCTACATTATATGCTTGTTGGATAATATAGTATTAATAAATGTTCAAAAAAAGATAAGTCGACGTACAAGTATATTGCGTTATTGCAACGTTGAAAAAAAGTTTGTGCTATATTGTTTATAATTTCATCTGTTTCTTATTATTTTATGTGACTTTTCAAGTTGGAGAGAGAACATTATTACTTTCGTAATAATAAACCTATTCAGAAAAATCATAGTAATTCTGCAATATATACTTCGTCCCTCTTGTCCTCACAATGGTAGTAGACGAGAACGAGCAAGTAGGGGAAAATGGAGTAAGCCGGAATCATATAAAAATTGGGAGTTATAACTGTCAATAATGTCAATGCCAGTTCCGCCGTCATTTTGATATTTAATCTACTTTATTTATATTCAGTTTTATTCAAGTTGTTGTAGACACAATTTTCCTATTCAGTGTGGGAGAAGGGTCTCATTCCTGATGAAGTTATGTAGTTGGTATGAAACAAGATTTAATAATCTCTCTGTTATAGTTTTGTACTGCTCATTATTTTGGATTTTTATTGTCGAGTGCCAGGAAGGAACAACGGGAGAAGATAAAGAAACGCGCGGGTGGACTAGTCTACCATACATCTACAAAGTAACTGACAGGATTGGCAGGATACTGGAAAAACTAGTACAATACCACAGAGTTTGAGATCGGCCAAAGAGCGCAAAGATCCCCTATCAATCGCAGCGTTTCTATCCGAGACTAAGGCCATTCAGATCTTTACACACGACAACAATTCCAACAGGAAGGAGGAAATTCCGTTTCTAAATGCGTCTTTCTAAAAATTGGAAGCGAGTTCTACGAGATACTTCAAGTGCGCCGAAACCCCGCGTCACAACTACCCCCACCCCAGTCTCTCCACTGCAGCGCGACGGCGGGGGTATAAATACCACGGAGCTCACCACAATGGAATCAATAAACGTCGAGAATCACTGGAAATCACTTCGCCCATTACCTCATCGGTTTTGATAATATCTGCCGCAGCGGTAGACGAAACGTCAGGAAGAAATTCCATTGGACCACGGCTTCAAAGCCCGGAAAACACTTTATATTGTATCTAGACCGGCCGTGAAGCCTTTACAGTCTGATATAAATTTAGTTTCGATTCTCAATTCTGAGAACAGATTCTGATCGTTTTTATGCGCGTACATTTACTTCTTAGAAAAACCGAAACTTTACGTGTGCGCATGGAAATAAACTTTTATTACAAATAAAAAAAAAAAAAACATTTTTTTATCAGATTGTATATATAATATAGCTCATTTAAATTGAGTAATTTTTTATGTTCACAGCACCTGTTATTAATCAATAATTATTTTATTAATCTGCTTGAGGATGTGCTACCTTATACCTAGTGATTCCAAAGTTGGGGTTATCCTTCCACCTGCAAATAGTGCTACAAAGCATAACTTATTTTTTCCTTTGCTGCTTTTTCGAAACATCAACATGAAAAGATAATCCCAACTTTGAAAACAACCTGTATAACTAAAAACCGGCATCAGGCATTCGGCTCATTAAACAGTGAGTTTGTCAACCGCTTTACTAATTTTTAACGACAGATTAAATCTCACTCTGTGTTATTTGGCTCCAACAATATTATATTGAATGACTCTGATGAAGGCATCTCAAAACCCAAACATTAAATATTGAGCTTCACCTTAGATTTAATCCACGGAGTCGTCTCAAGTATTTAAAATTGATTAATACCAATAAAGTAACAATTAACCGAGTGTTAAAGTTTGAATACTTCAATAAAGTGTTAGTAATTTATAACAATTAGTCGCAGTTTTAAAAACCAGCATCAGGCATTCGGCTCATTAAACAGTGAGTTTTTCAACCGGTTTATTAAATTTTAACGACAGATTAAATTTAATTTTACCAGAAAGGTGTTGGATCGCAGGTGTAGGACAAATAGCCACTTCACTTTCTCGCAATCGCCAACGTTTCGACCTTTATTTTTAGGTCTTCCTCAGGGCTTTTTCAGGAAGACCTAAAAATAAAGGTTGAAACGTTGGCGATTTCGAGAAAGTGAAGTGGCTATTTGTCCTACACCTGCGATTTAACACCTTTCTAATCATTGATAGGACGCAAAGCGCAATATGATTTAATTTTACTGTCATTCTGTGCTGTTTGGCTCTAAAAATCTTTTCAAGGCCTGCGATGAGAAAAATTAAAACATCAAATATTAAAGATTTGGCTTAATCTTATATTTAATCCATAAAGACATCCCAAATACATATTGAAAATTGATTAAAGCCAAGAAAGTAACATTTAACCGTTTGTTAACGTTTGAAAACTTTAGCTTGTGTATATTCTTGAAATAAATAGTAGATTATGTCACTAGGAGTAAAAGTGGGTCTTTTCGTGCTGAGCTCAGAGATTGACGGCCGAAGCGAAGACTGAACCTGCAACTGGGCGAAGCACAAAAAGAGCTTTTACTCCGAGTAGCATAAACTATTTTTTTTCAAGTATATCCTTTTTATACGTTATATATGACGTTAATGGTCATAGAGTAAAATGGAATGATACTAGTATCGAAAAACGAAAAACGAAAAAGAACCATTATCAAAGAAGCGTAAAATCAAAGAAAGTGCATATATTTTACTTAACAAAGATCATTGTGTGGCTTCTTGTTTAGCATACATAGATAACACATAGTTACCTATGTTAGAATAAGAAGTTCAAAATGGTAACTTAGATACAAATTAATAATAACATTCATATTATACCTATTTTACACGTAGATAGAATAAATTATATTAGGTACTAAACAATACATTAACCAAACATTTTAAACATACCTTTCGTAATAATGACAATTCTTATCAAATGACATTTTCATGTCAAAAACAAAAAGCGATTTTCAGAATATCACACACAAATACTCAGAGATCAAGTACATGAATAGGTATAATTTTTTGTAATTCATAGTTTCTAATGCTTTATTTTTTAGATAGTTCTGAAGAAGGCAGCAGAGAAGTTGCCGAAACGTCAACCAGGTCGATTCGTCCGAGCCCTTTCTAACGTAAATTATTATTCGCAGTAATTTTACTGTGAGTAGTGCGAAATTCTTTCTCCAACAACGAACGAGTCGGGCCCAAAAGTGTATGAGGCTTCACCCAAAAGTAAGTAGTAAAAAAATAAATTTCCGCCTCAAAGATTTAGGAGTTATCTATATTCCTTTTTTATTTTTTTTTTCAAGTATTTTTCAAATAGACTTCTTATTTCAAGGAAATAAGAAGTCTATTTCAAGGTGATTCAGTTTTGCAATTTTCTCTCATCCTCTTTAAGCTTGTCTAGGTACGTACCCAATTAATGGTGTATATTATTTGTAAAATAAATAGAATGTGTTAGAAGGGTGGTTTTCAATGTTCAATGGTTGAATGGTATTAAATCATAACTAATGGTTTAGGTGGTTTAGGTAAATTATAGTAAACTAAAAACTTGTAGCATTATTATCGTTACTAAATTAATAAAAATCACATTGACAGATAAATATGATGACGTGCATGACATTTAACAGATGAACTCAGAATTCGAGAACCTATGCGATTTCGACTACTAACGGTTTCGGATGGCGCTCTCGAGCGCTCTGAGAGTATTCCTGTCCTTTGTTTTTTCAATAAAAGTGTAAAGGTGGCAATACACTCAGATTCTATCTCGTGTCATCTAGTGTTCAAATAATTTGGGGAATGAAAATCGTTTATATATGCGCCACCATGACAGTAGCGTTGACTTTTGACTTTACTTTTACTGCCTTGGAGTTTTTTGCTACTTTTTTGGTCTCAGGATTAGAAAGCCCACTTTAGGTATGCGCATAGAGAAAATAATGTACTTTTAGTCCGCTTGAAACAAAAACATTTTTTTTTAAGGCTTGGTTTTTTCTTATTAAATCAACCATTATCGTTTATAATTTACTTATTATATTAAACGTTTATTATATTTGTTATAATAAACATTTATTTCACGATTAGTCTATGGATAAAAATTCGTTTGAAATAAACGTTTTATTTACGTAAGCTCAATGACGGTGAGACAATTTCACGTCAATTTAGCGTATATGAAACGATTAATGCATACGTTTTTAACACGTTTCTTCCACGTTTATTTAATGTGATTTGGTTATATGGGCTGTCGGTATACCTCTTCAGGCTGAGCCTTAGGATTAACCAAGTAAAACGCCATCCAATCTACGAACTCGACAGCTAAAACGCTCCACGTCACGGGCTTGATTTCGACTAATAAGGGTAAATACTGCCCCTCGAGGGTAGCAAATATTTCACTTTGGACATCATACGTGGGTTAAATGGCAAAACGTTTCGCGAATGACAATGCCTAAGACAATTGTGGGCCCTGTAATATGTATAAGATATTTTGTGCAAAACATACTAATTTCTTCACCATACTACAACAAAAACAGTTGTTAATATCAGGTGACACGGGAGATATGAGCCTCTATTTTGTGTTTCCTTTTTAAGCTAAAATTTTTTAAATTTGTGTGTTTATAATGTAATATTAATGAATGTAATATTAATGACATTTTATTCTACTACCTGATTAGCTCAACCATCCCTATGTCACCACTAATTTATTACTTTTATCCACGTCCATACTATAATAATCACATTATTCTTGTACATTCTCAAGATTAATGCTAATCTTTATTCACAAGTGAATAATGAGTTGTCATAGTAATGAAACAGGTCGTAGGCAACTGATAACTCAAAAAGTAAAGTGCCCTAAACATGACATTGGTAGTTACAGTGTCTCTTTTTCACTAAATAATGTAATTTTCACTGAAAAATATTTAAAAATATGCCATAAAATGAAGTAATTTGTCGCCCACCCTAGTAGCATTGAAATAAACTAGACCGTCATCTGACGTATCAAAGGCCGCGCCGTCGATCAGCGAAAGCAGTGGTGGTTGTGGTTTTAAAATTGTAAATTATCTTTGTGGCAAATATAACTTATCATATTTGATAAAACCCAGAATCTTGGGGGTGGATAAAGTATAGTATTCAACTAGCATTAAATGAGCATTTGTCTCTCGAGCAACTTGTGCCACTCGCTTCGCTCGTGGGCTCAATCGTTACCCTCGAGCATAACGTCTCTTATTAAATGCTTATTGTATAATATACTATTAATGCTACCCGTTATATTTTCCATGCCTATCTTGGCGGCTAAAAAGTTCCTCTTCAACCACGTTATTTTTTTGTTCTTTTATCGACAGAGAAAATGGAGTCGTTTAAAATATGTATAGTAGGCCATGATAAGAAGTCGGAAGTGTTTCGATGCTTAGAATGCTTCGAAGACCTAATCCGAAATTTTGGAGTTATAAAATTTGTATTTTAATAGCCAGAATCAGAATTAGTAATGTAAATAAATCACGTTTTGAAATTAAAAATATATATATAAATAAAGTATCTGAAAATATTGGAAAAACTAAGAAACGAATGCTGTAATTTCAATTCAATTTATTGTAAAGTAACTATTTGTTATTATTTTTCACAGGTTAAAATCAAATAAATTGATTTATTTTTGAACCCAGATTCACAAGCATAGTCTTTTGTGCGAATGTAACCACACATTTAGTTAAAAAACTATATTTTTGTTAGTAGGCCGCGAAAACATGTTAAAGATGCGGGGCATTAGGGCAAAAACCTTACGTACGCTAGTAAAGTTTCTTTTCTTAAAAAAAAAATACCACACTACCAAAACAACTAAACATACAAAATTAGGAATGCGGCTCTCTCATTCTAGGTGTTCAAAATGTTGTCTATTGTTTTCTTGCCATAATGCCACTCTGCGAACTGTAGCCGTCAGAACATTTATAAGCTGCTAATCGGTAATGTCTTTTACAGCAGTAATAACATAACAATCTAAAGTGATTTCCGAGATTTGAAGGCGTTGTCCATTGTAATTTCTTCCTGACGTTTCATCTACAGCTGCGGCAGACATTTTCAAAGGCGATGAGGGAATTGCCGACGTTGACTGATTCGATTGTGGTGAGCCCGGTGGTATTTATTCCCCCGCCGCACATACGGCAAAATGACCAATTTTTGGGGGTCAAAAATTGATTCTTTCATTTAAGGTTTAAAATTTATTGTTTTCTCCAAGTCAAGAAGTTGGTTAATCGTTCTAGCCATGAATATATTTTGTTATGTTTATAACAAAGGCGGCCGAGGCTCTGACAGTTAAGCGTTGTCAATGTACGGCTAATTGCATATGAAACCCAAAAGCATTATAACGTGTTATTTTCGATCACCTTGTGCAAAAAACTTTTTATTATGGGCATAGAAGTCACAGGTATGTTTTATCATAAGAAAAATTTTTGTTTAAAATAGTTAAATACTATAACTAATAACAAATATCGATTTTATTCCACTCATACTTTTCATAAAAAAACAAATTTAATTAGACTTTCAAAAAAAGTTCCGCTTAGTACCGCTTTCTGTCCTAAATATTTACACTTGTGCATTTGCTGGCTCCTAGTATTATGAATTATAGGAACTCAAACGAACTCATTGTGACACTAGGCCATTTTTTTCACAGGTAGACGAAGTGTGTAGAACGATTAACAAGTTACATATTGAACAAGTTTAGTGAATACGTACTTCACAAGACAGTAGAAATAAAATTAAGTTTGTTCTGAAAGTGTTTGTTTCAAAATTGTTACATAAGTGGAAAAAATCGAATTGGACTATGGAATGATTTATAAAATGCAATTCAAAATGGTTAACAAACGATTTGGTCTTGCCAGCATTAGAAACTACAAGCGTAAACAATTATTTGCAAGTGAGAAAAGCCAGAGGCAGATCTGCAAAAACTTTTGAAGTGAGCTCTAAACGAACAAGCCCAGAGCTATTGTGTTATGATGCTCAAGCCAGCCTTACTAAAAGCAAAAAAAAGGACAGCTGCCCAACTAGTGAAGTTAGCTTTAACCATAAGCCCTAGCAGGTACAAACGCAAGAAACAAATTCATGATACGCCATCATATACGGCTATAAAGTTGTACTCTCCTGAAGAAGCTTTAGCGCTTATAATTGACTCAGGCATGGAAAAAGAAGATTACATTCATTAGCAAAAAGGAGCGAAATCACGAGGAGCTAACATCTATCTACCTTACAATGTCATAACACAAACAAAAAGACAGTGTTACCCGAATAATATAAAAATCACGGAGACTGAAGTGCAAATTCCAGTTCAAGATGTTTTGAACCATACAATACTAAGATTTGCTTATGTGCAGCAGGACGTGCTTCTCTTACACCACGATCACTAGAAAAACTCAGCTATCGAAGTGATTTCCAAGTTGACGGCAGTGGTGGACATTCAATTTACAAACAATGTTTTAGATAACTCCTAAATCTTTGAGGCGGAAAGTTCATTTTTTATTACGTACTTTTGGGTGAAGCCTCATACACTTTTGGGCCCGATTCGTTCGTTGTTGGAAAAGGAGTTTCGCACTACTCACAGTAAAATTACTGCGAATAACAATTTACCCTAGAAAGGGCTCGGACGAATCGACCTAGTTAACTTTTCGGCAACTTGTCTGCTGCCTTCTTCAGAACTATCTGAAAAATAAAGCTTTAGAAACTATGAATTACAAAAAATTATACCTATTGATGTGTTTGGTCTTTGAGTATTTGTGTGTGATATTCTGAAAATCGCTTTTTGCTTTTGACATGAAAATGTCATTTGATAAGAATTGTCATTATTACGAAAGGTACGTTTAAAATGTTTGGTTAATGTATTGTTTAGTACCTAATATAATTTGTTCTATCTACGTGTAAAATAGGTATAATGTGAATGTTATTATTAATTTATATGTAAGTTACCATTTTGAACTTCTTGTTCTAACATAGGTAACCATGTGTTACCAAGCCACACAATGATCTTTGTTAAGTAAAATATATGCACTTTCTTTGATTTTACGCTTCTTTGATAATGGTTCTTTGGATACGATACTAGTATCGTTCCATTTTATTCTATGACCATTATCAAAGGCGTGTTGGCATATATTTGACTTTTCAAAATCTCTGTTTTTGATGTAATTTTTATGTTCTTTTATTCTCTTTTTTAGAGGTCTAGAAGTTTCGCCTATATAAAATTTCTCGCATTCGCAAGGAATTTTATATATAACGTTTTTTGTGTATTCGTTTTCATTGTGTGGTTTAGTTTTTGTCAGTTGTGCACGTAATGTATTTTATGTTCTAAAAACTGTTCTAATATTGTACTTGTTACCTAATTTAATTGGCAAAACAATGTTTTGCCAACAATTCATTGTATGGAGACATTAACATAATGCTTCTATGTACTATAGTTCCATTGCAAATGGCAGAGGTCACAACGAATGGAATACGGATTTTCTGGCGAAACCCAAGTCCGTCTTCATCGAGATATAACCGCGTTATTCGCCTGCACATTGAAAATGAGACAAAGGAATCAGTAAAATTCCACTACGAAGCAATAGAAGAACAAATAGCAAGTTTGCAGCCTACTGCGGTCACTCTTGGGGATAAATCTTACGCATTTGGACAACATGCTGTGTGTACAATGATAGACGGAAAAACGTGCAACGTACTCATAGACACTTCGTCATCACAAGCGTTTAATATGTGCAAGGCAGCATCCAAGAATCTTAACAACATTGACTTACTTTTGCAGAAAGAATATCCTACGACAAGTTGATTTAAGTTTGGGATATCTGTACTGCACTCATATCTTAGATGTTACGAGTACTTGTTACATATCTCATATAAACTACAAATACAGCAATGGCAAGCGAGGAGCACAGAAGCCAAAGAAAATATAAAAAAGAGAAAAGAAGAAAACCACTAAGTTTTACCAGCAAATCGGCTTAGTGGTAGACCAAGCAAAGCAGGATGGGAATAACTCAAAAGATGGGAATACGGCAAGAAAAGCTTTTGATGAACCTGCAAAATCTGGGGCTATTACGGGGTTAGTTCCTGAAATTATAGAAAGATTTGCACAGATTACAGAAAGATTGACATCCTGAGTGTTTTATCATGTGGATTTAGCGTTAACTACGTTAGTTTTAAAAACTACTGCACATCAAACACAAAAATGTGCTTAGAACGTTATAACTGGTACAAAATGAGTGCATCTCTGCACAAACTATTAATACACGGTGCAAACATAATAAAGGAGCTACCTTTGCCTCTAGGGTTATTTTCAGGAGATGTGCTGGAAACTAGTCAAAAAGAATATAAAGGTTTACGACTATTCCATGCTAGAAAAACTTCCAGATTCCACACTAATACAGACATTGTGCACTAGATGCTAATAGCTTCTGATCCAATTATTGCATCCAAGAGGAGGAGCCTTAATAAAAAAAGAAGGCCTCTTCCTAAAGAGGTGCTGGAAATGTTGAACGTACCACTTCTACAAACGATCGAAGAAATGGATGATAACGACGAAGAATCAATGGATGATCAGGACATTCAGTCATAGTAATTAACTACTTACCTGTTTACAACATAATTGATGTATGATTGATAATGGATGTGTTCTTTAAGTAAAATATACTAAATTGCATTTTAAACTATTTTATTTCCGGCTATTACCTGGCTTAAATACCTTTTTTTATCAAACGGACTAAAAGTACGTCATTTGTTCTCTCCATACGCACACCTAAAGTGGGCTTTCTAATCCTGAGACCAAAAAAAGTAGCAAAAAAGTCCTAGGCAGTAAAAGTAAAGTCAAGTGTCACCGCTATTGTCATGGTGGCGCATATATAAACCATCTTATTGCCATCTTTACATTCTTGTTGAAAAAACAAAGGATAGGAATACTCTCGGAGCGCTCGAGAGCACCACCCGAAACAGTTTTTAGTCGAAATCGCATAGGTTCTCGAATTCTGTTAAATGTCGTTAGTTGTCATCATATTTATCTGTCAATGTCATTTTTATTATTTTAGTATTAATTATAATGCTATAAATTGTTAGTTTACCATAATTTACCTCAACCACCTAAACCATTGGTTATGATTTAATACCATTAAAACCATTGAACATTGAACACCACCGTTCTAACACATTCTATTTATATACACCACTAATTGGGTAAGTACCTAGACCCGCTTAAAGAGGATGAGAGAAAATTGAAACACTGAATCACTCTGAAATAGAATTCTTATTTCCTGCATGCTTGAAAAAAAAATAGAATATGTTACGCGGAGTAAAAGGTCTTTTTGTGCTTCGCCCAGTTGCAGGCCTCAGCTTCGCTTCGGCCCTCAATCTCTGGGCTCAGCACAAAAAGACCCACTTTTACTCCTAGTGACATAATCTACTATTAAGTAAGTAGGTACTTAGAAATCTTCTCAAGCCTCAACCTACAGGTCAGAACCATTTCTAATCATAAATGCACATATTATTTCACATCTTTGATTTTTTGACCCCCTAAAGTGGTAATTTTGCCGTATGTGCGCCGTCGCGCTGCACTGGAGGTACTGGGGTGGGGGTAGTTCCTGTTGAAATTGTTGCCATGTTCAAAGATCTCAATGGCCTCTCTCGTTAGTCTTGGGTAGAAATGCTGCGATTGATATAAGATATCTACCTCGTTGAAAAGGATGTCGTGACCTTCGGAGAGAGCGTGCTCTGCTACTGCCGACTCTTGTGTTTGTCCTAGCCTGCAACTACTCTTGTGTTCTGTAATCCTTGTGTTGACACTGCGTTTTGTGGTACCAATTTATACCAAACCACAGCTGCATGGAACTCGGTAAACTCCGGGTGCCGATAGGGGATCTCTGAGGTCTTTGGTCGATCTCAAGCTCTGTTGTATTGTACGAGTGGGATTAGTTTCTTCCTGACACCCTACATTCCTTAGACGGACGGCCCTATCGAACTTGTGATTGCTGTATCCATTCCAACCACAGGCTTTTTCCAGATGCTTCATTTCCCGTTCCAATTCAGTCCACATAAACGATGTGCGTAAACTTCCCATTTGGCCTCCTTGATACTAAAACATCCAAAAACGGTAGGCGTGTTTCCTTTTCTATCTCCATAGGAAATTAAATTTTTGGATTGATAATGTGAGGTGTAAGAGAAAGTTTTGAAGTTCGCCGTCGCCGTGGCCAAATAACAAAGGTGTCGTCAACGTATCGGAACCAGCACTTCGGCCTTTAATTTGCCGTTTCCCACGCCTTGGCCTCGAAAATTTCCTTAAAATAGTTGGCTATTACTGAATCTTTGATGGGCGTTAGAATAATTTTAATAGGAGTTTTATTTTCCCCGCAAAACACATTTTCAACAGGAAAAAAGGAGTTGACTCGTCGTGCGTTTCATCGACTTTTAGCCGCCGTGCCGTAAGAACAAGTTTGACAAAGTATGGTCCTGGAAGGTGGTCCTGGATCCCCAACAAAGCTGAAACTTCGCTTCGCATTAGCTAATAGACTCCTTAAGGAGGTCATATGCTTAAAACGCAATTCAATAAAAGCTAAAACATTTAAAAATGAAACTTAATAAAATCGTGTTTTAACCATATAATGCCCTTAGGTAGTCAAATTAATGACACAATGGTGGAGGGGCCTTTCCTCATGCATGTCGAAGGGCAGCTTCGTGCGAACTGATTTTTCTCCGGCTGATCTTGTTTCCTCGAGCATTTCATGTACCTTCAGACAAAGTAAGAGTAACTTTGATAGGAGTTTAACTTTCTCAATAAATCAGATATATAATATATAATATCAGAAGTATGGGAATATGCAAAATCCGCCATTTTAATAGTTATAACCTAAAAAAAGGCAGTTTTCTGCTGCAATTTTCGATTGTTAGGTTTGCTTTTGTTTCGAGGTAGTAGAAAAAACGCTTGTAAAGTAGCTATGGATTCACTGCTTGACTAGATTTTCAGGCTACTTGATTTAATTTCAAGTCAAGCTTAAGGGAGTAAATACCAAGTCAAGAAGTTTGTCTTTCAAGTGAACTTGAAAAATCAAGTAGTTTAAAAATATTTGAGGTATTATTGTTTTTATTAGTTATTTTTATTTGGTAAACGTCACAAACGCAAATTTATAAGCAATGGCTGACACTTTTAGGCATAACATAGGGAGTGTTCATTTGAAAACGTCATCTAGTGTGAAATGTCAAAAGAAAAGGATGAAGAATCCATTTACTTTCAATGTCATCCTTTTCTTTCAAAAATTCTTAACTGGTTTTTCCTATTATATATAACACTCATACGAGCAATTCATAAAAGCGAGACTGGAAGCAGAGATAGTCGAAAGGACTCCTCTCTCGGATTCTCAGTTCGGCTTCAGAGCAAAAAGGTCAACAATAGACGCATTAAAACGATAAGGCATTCCACACTAAACTTAGAGAACAAGGAGAAAGATGGTCCGCTCTGATCACCTTAGACGTTAGGAATGCTTTCAATAGTGCAGCATGGCCGGATATTCTGCGAGAACTGGTAAACCAGAGAGTATGTGAATACCTTTTACAACGTGATAAATGACTAGATTCAGAACAGATGAATCCAAATTGAGAAAGACCAAAAGTTAGTAGTACGATCCAATATTAAGAGAAGCGTCATCAGAGAGGGTTCTACCTCTAGGCTATGCCTACGACATTGCATTGGTAATAAGCGCCAAAACTAGACACCAGCCGATGGAGGTGGGAACTACAGCAATCTCTAGATGTGAAAACTGGCTTCGTGAGCATTGACTAAGCCTTGCACCAGAGGCAGCAGAGGCGGCAATGACATCTAAATGGCAAAAGAGACAAAAGATATATATATTTTTGAGTGGGAAATATAGAGATTACACCTAAAGAGAATATTAAGTATCTAGGGGTGCTTTTTGGAACCAACTTGTATTTTTCAGAACACGCTGCGACCACGACACGGAGCAGCCTAATAGGCTCTATGCAAAGGTTAATGCCCAGCCTGAACGGGCCACCATTGCTGAAAAGAATGTTGTACGGGGTGGTCCAGTCATATTTTCTGTACGCAGCCCCTATTTGGGGAGGCATTATTGGTAAAAAAAATATTACACTATGTTCATCAGCGCCCAAAGGAAGGCCTTGGTGAGAGTGATTGGTGCTTATCACATAGCATCTACAGTAGCGACTTAGGTCATAGCGGGAATTCCGCCCATAGATCTATTGATAAAGGAAAGAACTGAGTTGTACGGGATTCAAGTTATATCAGAGGCCATAAAAGCAGAAGCTAGAAAACGCATTTTAGAAAAATGGCAAACAAAATGGGACGCCACTACCGACAAAGGACAGTGGACGAAGAAACTGATACCGAATATTGAAAAGTGGGTAGAATGTAAACACAGAACTTCGAACTATTACTTGACCCAATTTTTAACTGGCCACGGCAGCTTTAGGGCATACACCCACCGCATAAAGAAAACCACAAATATCTGCAACTACGGGGTGTTCATTATAAAACTTCATCTAGCAAGCTATGAAATTTTGACAGAAAAGGATGACAATCAAAATAAATGGACTTTTGTTCCATCCTTTTCTTTTGACATTTCACAGCCAACTAGATGAAGTTTTATAATGAACACCCCGTACTGTGAGGACGTGGATACGACGAGTGAACACTGCTTCTTCCACTGCCCGTGCTTTGTATTTCAAAGAGAGAGACTGTCAGGACTGATTGAAAACCTATCCCCGGGAAATATCATTAACGGAATGCTAGAAAACAGGGAAACTTGGCAGACATTAAACAAGATCATTTGGAAAATCATGAAGACCAAAGAAGAAGCTAAAGAAAGGGAATAGCAAATATGCGCTCTAGCTTACAAAAATCTCAGCTAAAGCAAAAAGTGCTACCCGGTCGCCAGAACAACAGATCGGGAGTCTTTCGAAGACTTGTTAACTCGTCAAAAAAGAACGGTGGGATTTGATCTTATAACATGATATGGTATTGTTCAGCTTGTAACCCCAGCTCATAACGCCATTATTAAGAGTCATTTTTAACTCGTGTATGCAAATGGATATAGTACTTAACGGTTGGAAGACTTCGGTTGTGAAGCCGCTTCCAAAGAATGCAAAACTTAAGTCAATTAAGGAGCTGCGTCCAATTAATTTATTTCCCATAATGGCAAAGATGTTTGCAATAATTGTGCATAATAAAATGATCATTTACATCAATAGTAAAGGTATTCTGCCTAAAATTCAGTCAGGCCTCAGACAAAGCCACAATACGGTAACGGCGCTGTCTAGGGGCAAGATCGGATTTGGCCCGCGTGACATGGGTGTGCTTTAGGGCAGTACTCGTATATTGGGCCCATTGTTTTTTGATATATTATGTATATACAGGGTAATTCAGAAGAAAAGTTCTAATAAACGAGGGTCCTTAAGAGCATCGTTGCGAAGATACAGGGTGTTAAAGTTATATTAAAAAATAAAATAAATAATAATATCGTCCAAACCGCTTGAAAGGTTTTAATAAAATTTTACATGTTTTTTTATTTATATATTTTTTTGTAAATGAATTATTGTGACGTGGTCTGTTATAATTACTTAACACAGGAATATAAACATAAAATTTAAAAGCTGCAAAACTCAGGAAAGAGATTTGTATATGGAGCCGAAAAATTCGACCATATAACTTATTTATATGGTGAGAAAGGACTCTTATTTCATACTGTCCGGTATATACGTCCTACATCATCGATTTGAGTCCGGTAAATAGAACTTTACCGGACAAGTCCCCAGCAGAACCGACTTATTTCAAAGTACTTCATATATTTGAAGAAACACAAGCACATTGTTGATGATTTAATGCTGAGGTCTCCATCATTTTCCCCATTAGGAAAAGACTTCTCGAAGGAATTTGAGAAACATCTATTGCTCGTATGTAGCAATAATTTTAATAAAAAGTAATTTGTACTTATAAAGTTTTAAAACTAGTGGCTACGTATTTTTAAAAGTTTGTTTTCTAAATCATAAAAACCGAATGAAATAAAATATTATACGATACACGACCATTAGGTGTTGTTACAGTACTCGAATAACTTTCCAGGCTCGGCTCCTGACGTCGCCTCGTCCGTAGAAACCTCGGACTGTAACGAGTCACCTACTGGACTTGTGACGTAAATTACTATTAAGTAGTAAGTACGATTTAAAGGTCAGATTACATTTTAGTTCATTTTTACAAAAGATTTTTAAAAGTCAAACACCAGAATGCTTTCAATCAGGGAATGAATTTACATAATTTAAATGCAAACTGCAAAGTTTGAGAGATCATTTCCTTACTTGGCTGTAAGTTTGTTGAATTCTTCATTATTTGATTTCCTAATTAACCTTAAGAGAAATGCATTTAAAAAGAGGCGAGTTTTAAGGGACCCTTTTTCTTCTTTTTTCTCCTTTATTTAGTTGGATAGTACTTTCTTAAATTTTTTTGTTTTTTTCTCTCCGGGCCCATGGAAGAACGCCAATGCGAATGGTCGCCTTTTCTGTATTATTTTATATACTGCACAGTACAGATTATTATTATTATTATGTCGTCGTTCCTGGTTAGGAATTCACAGCTAGATATTTAGCTGGCAGATTTCCTCTGATAGACGGGACTCAGCCAATTCCATCAGAAGTTATTTTTTATTAAGAAACGATCTCATGATGTTTCATGTGTGCAGTATAACTGCTTTTTGCGCCACTGAATGGATATCCCTGCGTAGATCCAGCTCGTCCAGATATTTAGCAAATCGGGAGGGGGTAACACCTGTCGCAGAAATAACAATAGGCATAATCTGAATAGTTTTTTGTTTCCATAGCCTCTGAATTTCTAGAATCTCTCAATTTCTCTTCAGAGTATTCTAGTCTGATGGAATGGCTATATCAATTAGGTATGTTGACTTTGATACCTTGTCTTGCAAGACGATGTCAGGTTTATTGTGCATTACTGTCTTGTCTGTGTGAATGTCTACATCATATAGGAGTTTTTATTTTCTAATACAGGTTCTGCAGAGTAAGTATAATATGGGCTTGTGTCAGTACGTAAGTCATACCTCAAGACTAAGGCTTGATAGACAATTTTAGCCACAGAGTTGTGCCTATCAGTATAAGCATTTCCTGTGAGTAGTTTGCAACTAGATATTATATGGTCGACCGTCTCTGGGAATTGATGACATTTTCTACATGTTGGTAGTGGGGCCTGTCATGATATATTTTCTGTAATTGTTGGTGGCTATAACTTGGTTTTGTATAGCACTTATGAAGCCCTCCGTTTCGGGATAAAGCTGACCATTCCGCAAAAACTTGTATGTAAGTTTTTTGTCTATATGTTCTTGATTTAGAATTCCATAGTGCTTCCCGTGGAGCTGCTTTCCTGCCCATTCCCTTAGTTTTATCTCCGTCCTGCTCACAAAATCAACTTCAAGTCGACTCGCTAGATTGAGCAGAGTGTAGTATTTGTCCAACGCGCAAATACTCTTATGTAATGGATGATCCTTTTTGTGAAAATAAGATCTTAATGATTTAATTAGGTTGTCATGGATTTCATGCAGATCAATTAGCCCCCGACCTCCGTCGTTTCTTGTGATTGTCAATCTCTGGGTACATGATTTTATGATTTTGGGTGTAGTTTTCTGTGATTGCTGAGTTGTACCCTGGTGGCAATATTGAGTTTGATTAGGTCAGTGTCAGACCATTTTACTACTCTAAAAGAAGCGGTCTGGCAAAAGTGTTGATATACTTAAATAAATTTCATGAGTTCAGCCTAGATCTAAGTAATAACTTGAGACGAGATCTGTATTTTGCAACATGTTCTTGTTTTAGCCTGGTGTCATCCAGTTTGTTGTTTTGGTCTAACCCTAGATATTTGTACTGTTCAGAAGTATATATCTAGTGGCTCTAGAATTTGCTCGGATAGGGTGTTCTTTGTATCTGGCAGAGCCCATTTCTCCTCTTTTGGTGTGGATTGTTTTACATTTATTCATACCAAATTTCATCGAAATATCAAATGACATTTTTTCGACAGTTCTTAGAAGTTCTTGCAGCTGTTTTGCGCTAGACCCATAGAGCTTACGTCATAGACCCATAAGCTACATCAGATGGTTTATCGTGTACAGTACAGTTCTCCCTTTCATTTTATGTCCATATTGGAAGTTGTTTAGGGCCTTGGACAAAGGAACCCTGGAAAATACCTCTATTGATATTAATTGGGTTTATTATTATCATTAATATTATTATCATTATCTTCAGTGCTTCCCAATGTTGACTGATTCGACTGGTGAGCTCCGTGGTATTTAATCCCCCACCGTCGCGCTGCAGTAGTGGGGGACTGGAGGGAGTGGGGTGGTGGTAGTGGTGGCGCAGGTTTTCGACGCACTTGAAGTATGTCGTCGTATGTGGTGAAGTGCGCCGAAACCTCACGCCACCACTACCCCCACCACCCCCGCATAAGTTACACAACAAGGTACTTTCTACACCTAGACATTTCGGGAAAAACAAACCGTAAAGATACGGTCTGTTATAAAAATTTTCTTTAAAATGGAGTGGCGCTGCAACACTTTTTTAGCTGCATTGATTTACAAAATAATCCACCATTCTGTAGTTGTAGACAATTTTGTAGATTTGTGTTCATTCATTCAAAGTTCTAAAATCGATTGTTACGAAATTATGTAACCATATTTGAGTTCATCTTGTTCATTCACCATTTTTGGTCATATATCAAGTACTTTGAAAATACTTGACATCAAGTCATGCTCAACTGTAAAAAAATCAAGTCAAGTACCGAGTTGTCAAGTATTTAGTTTTTCAAGTTATGATAGGTATTTCTTAAAATTGTCAACCTATTTGACTTGATGAATCCCTGAAAGTAGCTGAACTTACAGAGATTACAATGTTATACTTAACCCGTGCAGAACTGCCTATACCGCACTAGAACAAAACGAAGCATCAACTGTATTGTTTACTAAAATCTTGTAAGTACAAAAATATTAAAAAGGAGAAACGTCTAAACACCAGCAATGAGTCAAACCACCTCCTTAAATTCAAAACTTAATATATTTCTCTTTCATTATACTTATTTACATTGGAGTCAATAAACTGCACTTTAATTTTATTATTTTTCTCCTTCTCATTCTCCATCTTCTTATTTTCAACCCCCACAATGTCCTCGGCACTCCGTCTCTCGAACTCTTCGAACTCAGAGTTGAAAAAGCAGCAGCAGCAAATTTCGCTGACGAACCTGCTCAATTTCCTGCACGCCATGATGGTGATACTCAAGTAAGTGTAGAGCAAAGGGTTCAAGGCGCAGTTGAACATGTAGAGCGCGATGACAGCAAATCTTATGTTCCACAACAAGTTCCTGTCTGCGTGGCCGACCTGCTGAAAGAGCATGAGCAGCCAGTAGGGCATCCTACAGCCGATGAATGCAACAATCAAGGCGACGACAATTTTAAAACTTCTTATTTTTTGTTGCATTTGAGGATTGTTCTTCTGTTTGGTGTGAGCTCGTGGCACAGATGTAGAGGAGGTGTCTTGTACTGGCTTGGAAGAGTAAGAGGTCTCGGTAACTTCTTGATGGTTGTAGTTTTCGTTGAGGGGTTTGCGGTGGCGCCATATCAAAAAGGCAATTTTGTAGTAGAACCAAAAGAAGAGCAAAACTATCGGAAGAAAGAAGAGGCAGTTCATGGTAATATAGTAAACGAAGATCATGTGTTTGGTGATCGGGGCTCCTGAGCACATTGCAGTTTCATGGTTGTTAACAAGGATGGGGATGTAGATGTAGAAGGTAACTACTGGATAGGAGAGACCTAAAGAATATAACATGGTGAGGTCAAAAACATAAACAAAGCTAAGTTCTTACCTAGACATATCAACCACGCCACTCCGGCACCACAAAGACATTTAATTAAGGACGGATTCCATTTCGGGCTAAGCGCATGAATGACGTTATGGTATCTATCCAGAGCGATAACCAGAAGGGATATAGAACTGGTCAGGTTTCCCCATATTTGGCCTATGGGAATGAAGTGACAGAGAAATTCTCCATAAATCTACGGGACAGTAAATTATGAAAGCTGTGCCTTATTTGCTATAGAGACTTACCCAAATCATGGGCTTATGCTT
Source organism: Taphrorychus bicolor (assembly GCA_951812265.1). NCBI lineage: Eukaryota > Metazoa > Arthropoda > Insecta > Coleoptera > Curculionidae > Taphrorychus > Taphrorychus bicolor. The sequence goes on from OX638298.1 coordinate 14,361,409, forward strand.
GAGCAGAAACAGGTTGTTCATGGAAAACAGAATCACCGTCATCAAATCCGATACCGCTAGAGAGATTACGCATGTCTTCTGAAGATATTTGTATTTGCTGTGCGGGAAAAATTAGGAATATTTAGTGCAAAATAACAAAACTTAGCCTACCTCAAGAAGACCGTTCTAATGGCCAGCAGGTTGCCAATCAGTGCTACTACACTGATGATCAATATAATCCAGAAATATAGAGCTCTGTTCACCTCAAAACCGATAAGTAAGGACTCAGGAACCTCAACCCTTTCCTAAATTATTTACAAACCTTATTATATTCTGGATCGCATACTACAAAAACCGTAACTACCTTAGAACTTTTAACACCCATTAAGGAAAGTCGTTCAAACGCACTGCGTATTGCAAACCAGATAAAGTCATCAAACGTGGCAAAAAAAGAATGATTGTTTAGCAAACGATTAATTTCATTAGTGACACGAGTGCACCCAAATTAGTCTTTTGTTGTTTTACATGCAGATAAGGCGGATTTACTAATCCTCGATGAAATTTGCTGTAATGAATTCCTGCGGCTACCAACTAAAGTATTAGGTAAATATGTAAATTGGCACGAGATCAAGCTGGATTTCCTGGATTGTTGACAATATCGGCATGGGATTTGGGTATTACGTCAGTTAGTGGGCTTCTAATGGCAATATCCGTAAAAGTTTCTAGAGTACGAGGAAAGAGTTCAGTTGACAATTACAGTTGACAACTCTGAGACATAAAAAATATAAAGGTGACCGTTTTTCAAGTTTAACCATGTGGATCTATAAAAAAAAACTTTTCAAATTTTGAAAATTTTTACTGGTTTCGGAAATATTTGATTTTTTCTAGTCTTAATTTAAAGTCTCATTTTAAAGCGATAACCACAAATAATTGACACTTAATTCTTAAATCAGCGATCTTAAATTATTGTGTGCAAATCGATTTCGACCGCCCCTAAATGTCAAAAATAGCTACAATGTCTAGTAAGGGAAAGAAAATTTATACAGAACAAACAAATGTAAGAAAAGGAAGTTGAAGATAAATTAAAATAATAAGAAACGGAGCAACACAATAAACAATACTTTAAATTATTGCTTTCCGCTCTTTTGATAACGCCAAAAATTGCAGTAAAATTATCTCGCAAGAAAAAAGTATTTGAAACCATTTTTAAATAGTAATGAGTGGGATAGAGAAAGACTTATGGTAAAGACAGCGTTTAAGATACGATAATGACGCATTTTTCGCTTTCATTTGACAAACGAAAACCAAGCCTTTTTTGAGGATCAGAATGTGAGTTTACTTTTCCGCGCGTTGCCCAGGACTGCAAGCGAAAAAGAGTTTTTCGCTTGCTGTCCATAGCAACTACCACCACTCAACCAATTATTAAAAACGTCATTGTCACTTTGATTTAAATTTTCAGATTGTGTCTTCAGTTATGCTCAGTTGTTATTAACATTATTGGAAATTGATCGTTTGCAGAAAAAACGTTGTATGCATTACGAGCAAAAAGTAACTTTTTTGCTCTCGAGTGATTGTACAAACTTCACGAGCAAAAAAGTTGTACTTTTCGCCCTTAATACATATATAACTATTTTGTAATAGTACGCAAACCACCTTTATATAATTAATAGAACTTAATTATTTTAAATGATTGGAACCTAATTAATTATAGTTATACCTAATTATTTTAGGGTAATTTAAGTTAGTTGCTTTCAGCCCTTTTGATAAAGCCAAAAATTACAGTAAAATATCTCACAAGAAAAAAGTTTTTGAGACCTTTTTTAAGTAAATAATGAGCGGAAAAGAGAAAGATTTATAGAGAAGACAGCGTTTAAAAGAGAGATGCATAGATCTTTGTTTGCATTAGTGCGAAAGGCGCGTCTGCAAGGGCCCATTTTTATAAAACAGTTTTCAGTCACTTTTTTTTATTTTAAATCTTCAATCTAAATTGTTTTTGGCGCATTTTTGCCACTACATAAATTTTGCCTTCATTGATGAATTCCTGAGTTAAAGGTAATCGAAAATAAAGGAACATTTGCCCTACATAATTCAACAAAATTTAATATTTCTTCAGACTATGATTCAAAGTTTTTTTTTAATGTACTGTAAACATTTTTAGGGACAATTTCCTAGGCATCAAGTTTTTTTACCGGTTTTTTAGACATTATTCTTTAACAAATACCGAAATATTTTGTTTTTAAATTAAAACAAAAGTTTATAAAGATATTGACAAAGAAAAACACTGCAAAAGGAAGAAACAAAAGAAAACTATAACAAATAAAAAACTAAAATGTTATAAAATAAATAAGAAAACAAGACTGTAGATTTAAGTTGAGTGAAAAATATACTAAAAGTAAATAAGAAAAAAATCATGAAAACGAACATTGTACAATTTTTATTATCAAAACAAACTAAGTACGGGCCTGTATTCCTTCCAATAATCGAGGGTCGTTGATGAATTGGCTTTATTTGAAGACATACAAATAAGGCTAAATTAGAGCAAAATAGCGCAATTAGAAATCTATAAATAAAAAAAAAATTCAAATTTTGAAATTTCTTACTGGTTTCGGAAATATTTTATTTTTTCTAGTCTTAATTTAAAATCTCAATTTAAAGAGATAACTACAATAAATTGACACTTAATTCTTAAATCGGCGATCTTAAATTATTGTGTGCAAATCGATTTCGGCCGCCCCTAAATGTCAAAAATAGCTACAATGTCTACAGAAAAGAAAGGTTATACAGAACAAGCAAAGGTAAAAAAAGGAAGTGGAAAATAAATGAAAATAATAAGAAAACGCAACACAATAAACAATACTTTAAATTATTTATTTCAGCTCTTTTATTAAAGCCAAAAATTTCAGTGACATATCACACAAGAAAACAAGTATTTGAAACCATTTTTAGACAGTAATGAGTGGGATAGAGAAAGACTTATGGTAAAGACAGGGTTTAAAACAAAGATGTATAAATCTTTTGTTGTATTAGTGCGCAAACCACCTTTATATAATTAATAGAACTTAATTATTTTAGATGATTAGAACCTAATTAATTATAGTTATACCTAATTATTTTAGGGTAATTTAAGTTAGTTGCTTTCAGCTCTTTTGATAAAGCCAAAAATTACAGTAAAATATCTCACAAGAAAAAAAGTTTTTGAGACCTTTTTTAAGTAAATAATGAGCGGAAAAGAGAAACATTTATAGAGAAGACAGCGTTTAAAAGAGAGATGCATAGATCTTTTTTTTGCATTAGCGAAAGGCGCGTCTGCAAGGGCCCATTTTTATAAAACAGTTTTCAGTCACTTTTTTTTATTTTAAATCTTCAATCTAAATTGTTTTTGACGCATTTTTGCCACTACATAAACTTTGCCTTCATTGATGAATTCCTGAGTTAAAGGTAATCGAAAATAAAGGGACATTTGCCCCACATAATTCAACAAAATTTAATATTTCTTCAGACTATGATTCAAAGTTTTTTTTAATGTACTGTAAAATTTTTAGGGACAATTTCCTCGGCATCAAGTTTTTTTACCGGTTTTTTAAACATTATTCTTTAACAAATACCGAAAAATTTTGTTTTTAAATTAAAACAAAAGTTTATAAAGATATTTACAAAGAAAAACACTGCAAAAGGGAGAAACAAAAGAAAACTATAATAAATAAAAAAACTGAAATGTTATAAAATAAATAAGAAAACAAGACTTTAGACTTAAATTGAGTGAAAAATATACTAAAAGTAAATAAGAAAAAATCATAAAAACAAACATTGTACAATTTTTATTATCAAGAAAAAATATGTTTTAGTATGGGTTGTATTCCTTCCAATAATCGAGTGTCGTTGATGAATTGGCTTTAGTAATTTATATATAATATATATACATTTATATATTATATATAAATATTAGTAAGAATCAGAACAAATTTTATGAAGATCAAACGGTTTTTCAAAATCTCTGATATTAACCAATTTTATTAATTCTTAGCAGCAAAAATATAAAGTTGACCATTTTTCAAGTTTAACAATGCGGATCTTGGTTATTTGAAGACATACGAAGAAGGCTAAATTAGAGCAAAATAGCGCAATTAGAAATCTATAAAAGGAACTTTTCAAACTTTGAAATTTCTTACTGGTTTCGGAAATATTTTATTTTTCTAGTCTTAATTTAAGTTCTCAATTTAAAGAGATAACTACAATAAATTGACACTTAATTCTTAAATCGGCGATCTTAAATTATTGTGTGCAAATCGATTTCGGCCGCCGCTAAATGTCAAAAATAGCTGCAATGTCTACAGAAAAAAAAGGGTTATACAGAACAAACAAAAGTAAAAAAAGGAAGTGGAAAATAAATGAGAATAATAAGAAAACGCAACACAATAAACAATAGTTTAAATTATTGATTTCAGCTCTTTTAGTAAAGCCAAAAATTGCAGTGAAATATCTCGCAAGAAAAAAAGTATTGGAAACCATTTTTAAATAGTAATGAGTGGGATAGAGAAAAACTTATGGTAAACACAGCGTTTAAAACAAAGATGCATACATCTTTTTTGTATTAGTGCGCAAACCACCTTTATATAATTAATAGTACCTAATTATTTTAGATGATTAGAACCTAATTAATTATAGTTATACCTAATTATTTTAGGGTAATTTAGGTTAGTTGCTTTCAGCTCTTTTGATAAAGCCAAAAATTACAGTGAAATATCTCACAAGAAAAAACGTTTTTGAACCTTTTTTCAAATATTTTTAATTCTTTCAGAATTTAAATAAAATTTTCTGAGGTTAACACCTTAAAAATATTTAGAAAAAAAGTCTGTTGCAAATTCACGGATTCTGACCAATTTTATTAATCTGTGAGATATAATTTTACCAGTTTCTAAGACTCATTAGAGACTGCAATGAAGGTCTACTTTTCTAAGACCAAAAAAAAATCACAATTTGTGTTATCTGATATTTGTTTCCAATTTTCTGAGCACCGCGACTTAGTATAAATAATTTTCTGAGTGCATAAAAAAATATCTTAATGCATAAAAAATCTATTTTTCTTTCTTGACATTTCTTAGATTAGCAAGCAAGTTTCCAATTTTCTGAGTAGTCACAAATTAAAAATACTTTATTGAGTGTATTTATGATTATAGAAAAAAGCCTTATTAGCTATATGAAGATTTTTTAAATAAATATTTGTAGGAAATAAAAATAGTTCTAAAATAGTACTTCGTAGATACTAAAATTTTTTAAACTCTCTATTTCCTAAAGCTCTTTTGATAAAAAAATAACATTGAAATAGCTCGCTAGAAAAATTGCATAAATCTTTTTTTTTAGCTCGGAGCATCCTTAGGTAAGTCTCCGATTTTAAGAAAAAGTTCACCTAAGAATATAAAGTTATTTTCCACATAAGTATAAGTGGGTATCAGAACAACTTTTACGAAAATTAAAATGCTCAGCAATATTTTTAATTTTTTGAGAATTTAAATTAAATTTCGGACCTTAATAATGTTCAGAAAAAGTCTGTTGCAAATTCACATATTTTATTAATTCTGAGAGATATAATTTTACTATTTTCTGAGCCTCATTACAGACCTAAAATTAAAAATATCTTTCTTAGAGTATTTCTGATTATGGAAAAAAATCTTATTAGATATATGTAGATTTTTTTTAAATAAATATTTGTAGGTATTAGAACAAAGACTAAAATTCACATATTTTCTGAATCTTTGGAATTTAAAATTAATTTTTTTTAAACTCTAAAACTTTTTAAACTCAGATAAAGTGTTGTTAGAAATGTAGTATCTCTCACCAATAGAACCAATTATATCTAGTTAATTTAGGTTAGCTCAAGTTAGTTGCTTTCAGCTCTTTTGATAAAGCCAAAAATTATAATGAAATATCTCGCAAGAAAGTAGCATATTGTGTAACTGGTTTCAAAAATTGTTCTTTTCACACGAATGTGAAGAATGATTTTCGTAGCTGTTGCACACTATACTTTTTCTACGACTGCGATTTTGCTTCACAAATGATTATTCATATTATAAAATATATACAAGGCGTGTGCAAAGCAATTAGAAGCGTGTGGAAAGTGGACTTTGCACACGCTTCTGTGCAAGAGTGCATATATTGCGCACGGTATTTGCAATATGCAATTTTCAACGGTAGTTAGTAGTGCGGATTTGTTCATTTTCGATGCAGTCGTAGAAAAAAAGTTTTTGAAACAGTTTTTAAATTATAATGAGTGGGATAGAGAAAGACTTATGGAGAAGACAGCGTTTGAAAGAGAGATGCATAGATCTTTTTTTTGCATTACCGCGAAAGGTGGGCCCTTCAAACCGAGGATGGTGGAGTTAAATCAAAAACTTTCTAGATCGAATCTACTTATGTCATTTTCCAGAAAAAAAATTTTCAATGGCCATTCTTATTATTTATTATAAATTCCGAAGAAATAAACACAATTAACAAATATGTAGATTGTTATAGAAAAACTTATTTCTCACATTTGACAAAGCCAAAAAAGCTTAAAGTAAAATATCTCGCGAGAAAACAAAGCTTTTGAAACCATTTTTAAACAATACGTGGGATAGAGAAAGACTATGGAGAAGACAGCCTCAAAAAGAGAGATGCGTATATCTTTTTTTTGTATAGCTCAGAACCAAAGCAAAGCCCACCTTGTTGTGTTAGGTACTTGGACTTTTTTGGTCGCCCCTAAATTTGGCCGCCCGGGTTTTTTGCCTAAGGGTTGGATCGCATCTGGACACTTTTTCATAGCCCACATATGTGGGATTGTATTCAAAGTAGCAATTTCATTAATTCTATCAAACATAATCACATATAAATTAAAAAAAATTAATAAGCTAATTGATCACAAAATAAACAAAGAGTTGAGGTTTTTAAGAAAACATCATAACTACTAAAACAGTAATAAACCAATCAAACAAAAACCTCACAGACCCTGAAAACCTTGTGTACTCTCTAAAGGCTTAAATTTTTCTGTAACACTTAAAAATGTTCCTAAGCTTGACTTCATTTTAGTAATTGATGAAACAGTTCAAAACTTACCACAAAAACACCAACAGGAGTTTAGAATTTGTTCGAAATTAATTTTAGATAAACCTTTTGAAATCAAATAAAATTTAAATCCTCCTCCAGTAAACATATGCACTTTGATTAACGTTGATTAATGGTTTTTCTGGTTGATTTTGAGTTACAAGCTGAATTTATTACTATTATGGTTTTTACGTTGAATAAGTCTTAATAATTTCATTGACGAAAAACACGTTCAGAAACGTTTATTTGTGAAGTTAACTGAACTTTGCAAAAATATTGCAGTTTCATTAATTATTTTGTAGATTTTTTTTTATTTGCCTGTGAGAACTGGGATTTGAATTTATGGAAAACCTTAGGAATGAGTTATTTTAATTACAACAGATATTGGCTTTAATTCTTACCTGATTTTGTCCAAAAACTTTTCAATTTTTTGAAAAAAAAAACAATTGGCAATTTGAGTGTAAATTACCAAAAGCAATAAATCAGAATATTTTTTTTTCGTCACTTCGTAATACTATGGATAATTTTTAATTAATTTTTAGCCCTAATTGTAACCTGCATATCTCCAAAATTTTCAAAATTACATTTTTATGACATTTGTTTTTTTTTACCGGTTTGCGCGCTTTAAGTGATTTTTAATTAGTTTATGCCCTATTTTTAACCTGACTCAAAAAGCACTAAATGTTCATTTTGAGGCATTTTTAGTCAAGTTATGTTTATATTGGTCCAAAAATAAATTTATCAAAAACTAGAAGATTTAAATGAACTTTTCCTGATTTTTGTCCGTCCCACAATGGCACTTTTCCAAATACATATAAATTTGCATTTTTAGACAAAGTCTTTTGACAAAGTTTTGGCCTAAGTTTCGTCAATTTCTGCAAAAGCTCCACATTAGCATTTTCTATGGTTCGAAAAATTTTTGAACGAGTTTAGCTTTAACCCTAACTTGAATTTTCCCACAAACCCTAAATTTATATTTTTAAACTCTCTGATCATTTTAAACTGATGTTGGCCTTAATTCTTAATCAAATTTACATTTTGAGGGTAAATTACCAAAATCAATAAATCAGAATACTTTTTTTTTCGTCACATTACTTTATTTTGCTCTGAAATTAAGTTTCTCCAAAAAAGCATAATTTGCATTTTTTGAAGATGTGGGTCATTCTTAATCAATTTTAGCCTTAGTTCTAACCAGCAGTTCTCCAAAAATTGAACATGAAGCAGCTTCTGCCCTAACCATAATCAACAAAAACTTCAAGATTGTATTTTGCACGCTTTAAATGAATATTTGCCTTACATTCTCGAAAAAAAAACTAAATTTCCATTTTGAGGTATTTTTAGTTAAGCTTTATCTATTCTGATCCAAAAATTGATTTTACAAAAAACAACGAATTACAAGGTTCGAATATGAATCAACTTTGCTCGACTTTGTCCTAAAATTGAATGTTTTTCAAAAACATCAAAACGTCATTTTGCGACATTGGTCTGTGACAATCTGTTAACTCTACTAATCCCCTAAATCCCTCCAAAAGCTCCACATCCTTACTTGAATTTTCCTACACACTTCAAATTAACATAAGGTTGTGGGTCATTTTTAAGTCATGTGGGTCATAATCGCAACCCGAATTTCTGGAAAACATGAAAATTACATTTAGCAGACATTTTTAGTAAAATTTTCGTTATTTTCATCTGCATTTTTCTAAAATGTTCAAGTTTGCATTTGATTACTGTTTAACTATCTTTTAACCGATTTTGTCCTCTGTCGTAACCTGATTTTTTTTCAAACATTTCCAATTTGCATTTTATAACGTTTTGAGTCATTTTGAACCAATTTTGGATATGATCCTAAACTGGATATCTCCAAATATTCTAAACTTGAATTTTGAAAAAAGAAGAACCAACTTTTATTTTGAGCGTAAATTACCAAAAGCAATAAAACATAATTTTTTTTTCGTCACTTCATACTACCATGGATAATTTTTAATTAACATCTAGACCTAATACCTATAACCTGCATATCTTCGAAAGTTTCAAAATTACGGTTTTATGTGATTTGGTTTTTTTACCGGTTTGTCCCTAATCATGATTTGAATTTAAAAAAAAATCAAATTTTTATTTTTGCGCGCTTTGAGTGATTTTAATAAGTTTTTGCCCTATTTACCTGACTTTCTCAAAAAGCACTAAATGTTCATTTTAAATCATTTTTTGTCAAATTATGTTTATATTGATCAAAAAAAAATATATCAAATGCCAGAAATTAGAAAATTTAAATCAATTTTTGCCAACTTTTGTCGTTCCCAAAATTGAATTTTTCCAAATACATCAAAATTTGCATTTTGGGACAAAGTGTTATGACAATATTTTAGCCCTAAGTCTCCTCGATTTCTCCAAAAGCTCCACAATAACATTTTCTATCGTTCGTAAAATTTTTGTTCGATTTTAGCCCTATTCCCAATTAGAATTTTCCCACAAACCCTAAATTTTTATTTTTAGACCCTTTGATAATTTTTAACTCATTTTGGCATTAATCCTGATCTAACTTTCTCGCCAAAAACCAAATTTGAATTCTGAGTGTAATTATCAAAAGCAATAAATCAGAACACTTTTTTTCCGTCACTTCATATTACTTTATCTTGCTTTGAAATTCAGTTTTTCCAAAAAGACATTATAGTGTGCATTTTTGGAGGATGTGGGACATTCTTAATCAATGTTACCCTAACTCTAACATATAGTTCTCCAAAAATTGAACATGAAACAGTTTTGGCCCTAATCACGATCGAAAAACGTCAATATTGTATTTTTACCCGCTTTGAGTGATTTTAATGAATTTTTGCGACAAAAACAAAATTTCTATTTTGAGGTATTTTTAGTAAAATTTTACGTATTTCGATCCAAAAATTAATTTTACAAAATACAACAATTTCCAAAATTCTAATCTGGTAATGTGAATCAACTTTGCCCGATTTCATCCTAAAATTGAATTTTTACAAAAACGTCAAAACGTCATTTTTCGACAGTGTGTTGTGACAATGTTTTCAAAATCCCCAATATTTTTCCAAAATTTGCATATTTGCATTTTCTATTGTTCGTAAAATTTTCAAACGAATTTGGTCTTGATCCTAACCTAAATTTTCCTACATATTTCAAATTTTAATTTTTAAACGGTCTGGGTCATTTTTAAATCATTGGGGCCATAATCGTAACGTGAATTTCTTCAAATACTCCAAATTTGTATTTTTTCATGCTTTAAGTAATTTGTCACCGATTTTGGTATTAATCCTGGTCTGAGTTTCTGAAATACACGAAAATTACATTTTACAAAAATGTTTAGAAGAATTTTCCCTATTTTCACCTTTATTTTTCCAAAATTTTCAGGTTTGCTTTTTGAGACTCTTTAAGTACTTTTTACCCGATTTTGGCTTTTGTCGTAACCTAATTTTATTCAAAAACCTTTGAGTCATTTTTAACCGATTTTGGAAACGATCCTAAACTGAATTTCTCCAAACAATCCAAACTTGAACTTTTATACGTTTGAGTCATTTTAATCGATTATGGCCTCAATTCTGAACTGACCTTCTTGAAAAAAAAAAAAAACCAACTTGTATTTTGAGTGTAAATAGTAAAAGCAATAAAACAGAATATTTTTTTTTGTTACTTCATATTATCATAGATAGTATTCAAGATTACATTTTTATATGATTTAAGTTATGTTTTACCGGTTTTGTCCCTAATCATGACTTGAATTTAAAAAAAAATAAATTTGTTTTTTTTGCACGCTTTTATTGATTTTGAATGAGTTTTTGCCCAATCCTGACTTTCTTAAATGCTGATGCCTAATGCCTGACTTTCTTAAAAGCCACTAAATGTTCATTTTGAGGCATTTTTAGTCAAATTTTGTTTATGTTGATCCAAAAATAAATTTTATCAAAAACCAACAATTAAAAGATTTAATAAACTTTTTCCGATTTTTGTCCGTCCCAAAATTGGACTTTTCCAAATACATCAAAATTTGCATTTTGAGACAGAGTCTTGTGACAATGTTTTAGCATAAGTCTCCTCAATTTCTCCAAAAGCTCCACATTAGCATTTTCTATCGTTTGCAAAATTTTTGAACGACTTTAGCTATTCTAACTTGAATTTCCCCACAAACCCTAAATTAATATTTTTAAACTCTCTGATCCTTTTAAACTGATTTTGACCTTAAATCAAATACGCATTTTGAGTGTAAATTACCAAAAGCAATAAATCAGAATACTTTTTTTCGTCACGTCACATTACTTTATTTTGCTCTAAAATTGAGCTTCTCCAAAAAAACATAATTTGAATTTTTGGAAGATGTGGGTCATTCTTAATCAATTTTAGCCTTAATTCTAACCAGTAGTTCTCCAAAAATTGAACATGACACAGTTTTGGCCCTAATGATGATCCAAAAACTTCAAGATTGTATTTTTACACGCTTTCAGTGATTTCTTAAAGAATTTTTGCTTTACATTCTCGAAAAAAAAACAAATTTCTAATTTGAGGTATTTTTACTTAAGGTTTACATGTTATGATCCAAACATTAATTTTACAATAACAACGAATTTCAAGATGTGAATTTGAATCAACTTTGCCCAATTTTGCCCTAAAATTGAATTTCTTCAAAAACATCGAAACGTCATTTTTCGACAATGTGTTGTGAAAACCTGTTAACTCTACTAATTCCCCTAAATTCCTCCAAAAGCTCCACATTTGCATTTTCTGTCGTTCGTGAGATTTTTAAAAGACTTTGGTCCTTTAATCCCCTTTAATCCTAACCTGAATTTTCCTACATACTCCAAATTTACATTTTTAAACGCTCTTGGTCATTTTTAAATCATTTGGGTCATAATCGTAACCCGAATTTTTTCAAACACTCCAAATTTGTATTTTTACATGCTTCAAGTAATTTTTCACCGATTTTGGTCTTTGGAAAATTACATTTAGTAGACATTTTTAGTAACATATTCCTCATTTTCACCTGTATTTTTCCAAAATTTTCAAATTTGCATTTTTATACTCTTTAAGTATCTTTTATCTGATTTTGGCCTCTGTCTTAACCTGATTTTTTTCAAACATTTTATAATGTTTTGAGTCATTTTTAACCGATTTTAGAAACTTAATTTTGGAAACTAAACTGAATTTCTCCAAACATTCTAAACTTGAAATTTGAAAAAAAGAACCAACCTGTATTTTGAGTGTAAATTACCAAAAGCTATAAAAACAGAATATATTTTTTCGTTGCTTCATATTACCATGGATAATTTTTAATTAATTTTTAGCCCGAACATCTACAACATGCATATCTTCGAACGTTTCAAAATTACATTTTTGTATTGTTGATTTTTGTATTTGTGTAAAATTTTTGAACGATTTTAGCCCTAATCCTAGCTTGAATTTCCCCACAAACCCTAAATTTTGATTTTTAAATTCTTTGATAATTTTAAACTGATTTTGGCCTTAATCCTTAATCGAATTTGCATTTTGAGTCTAAATTACCAAAAGCAAGAAAACAGAATTTTTGTTGTCACTTCGTATTACCATGGATAATTTTAATTAATTTTAGTCCTAGTTCTAACCTGTATATCTTCAAAACTTTAAAAATTACATTTCAATATGATTCAAGTTTATTTTTACCGGTATTATCCCTAATTACGATTTTAAAAAAAACAAAACAAAAAAAAAAATTTGCCTTTTAGCGCGCTTTAAGTGACTTTTAATTATTTTATGCCCTATTTTAACCTGACTCAAAAAGCATTAAATGCTCGTTTTGAGACATTTTTAGTCAAATTGTGTTTATATTGATCCAAAAATAAATTTTATCAAAAACCAGAAATTAGATGATTTAAATAAACTTTTCCCGATTATTGTCCGTCCCAAAATTGCACTTTTCCAAATACATGTAAATTTACATTTTTAGAGAAAGTGTTGTGACAATGTTTTAGCCTAAGTTTCCTTCATTTCTTCAAAGGCTTCACATTAGCATTTTCTATCCTTTGTAAAACTTTTGAACGATTTTAGCCTTAATCCTAGCTTGAATTTCCCCATAAACCCTAAATTTTTATTTTCAAACTCTTTGGTCATTTGAAACTGATTTTGGCCTTAATCCTTAATCAAATTTGCATTTTGAGTGTAAATTACCAAAAGCAATAAATCAAAATACCTTTGATTTTTTTTTGTCACTTCATATTACCATGGATAATTTTTAATTAATTTTAGCCCTAATTCTAACCTGCTTATCTTCAAAACCTTAAAAATTACATTTATATATGATTTGAGTTTTTTTTTCCGGTTTTGTCCCTAATTACGATTTGAATTTAAAGAAAAAAAAATTACTATTTTTGCGCGCTTTTGCTCTAAGTGACTTTGAATTAGTTTATTCCCTATTTTAACGTTACTCAAAAAGCACTAAATGTTCGTTTTGAGGAATTTTTAGTCAAATTGTTTTTATATTGATCCAAAAATAGATTTTTACAAAAACCAGCAATTAGAAGATTATAATTATACTTTTCCCGATTTTTGTCCGTCCAAAATTACACTTTTCCAAATACATCAAAATTTGCATTTTGAGACAAAGTCTCCTCAATTTCTCCAAAAGCACCACATTAGCACTTTCTATCGTTCGTCAAATTTTTGAACCATTTTGGCGCTAATCCTAACTTGAATTTCCCCACAAACCCTCAGTTGGTATATTTAAAGTCCTTGATCATTTTAAACTGATTTTGTTCTTAATCCTTAATCAAACTTGCATTTTGAGTGTAACTTACCAAAATCAATAAATCAGAATATTTTTTTTCGTCACATCATATTACTGCATTTTGCTCTAAAATTGAGTTTCTCCAAAAAACATTATAATTTCCATTTTTTGGAAGATGTGAGTTATCCTTCATCAATTTTAGCTCTAATTGTAACCAGCAGTTCTCCAAAAATTGAGCATGAAATAGTTTCTGTCCTAATCATGGTCAACAAAAACTTCAAGATTGTATTTTTGACACGCTTTCAGTGAATTTTTGGCTTACATTCTCGAAAAAAACTAAATTTGCATGATGTGGTATTTTTAGTTAAGTTTTACATATTCTGATCCAAAAATTAATTTTACGAAAAGCAACGAATTACAAGATTCGGATTTGAATCAAATTTGCCAAATTTTGCCCTAAAATTGAATTTCTTCAAAAACGTCATTTTCGACAATGTGTTGTGACAATCTGTTAGCTCCGCTAATTCCCCCTAAATTCCTCCAAAAGCTCCACATTTGCATTTTCTGCCATTCGTAAGATTCTTCCGAACAACTTTGGTCTTGATCCTAACCGGAATTCTCCTACATACTTCAAATTTACATTTTTAGACGCTCTTGGTCACTTTTAAGTCATTTGGGTCATATTCATAACCTGAATTACTTCAAACACTCCAAATTTGTATTTTTACACACTTTAAGTAATTTTTTACCGATTTTCCTGGCCGGAATTTCTGGAAAACAAGAAAATTACATTTTGCAGAAATTTTTCGTGAAATTTTCCTTATTTTTACCTGCATTTTTCCAAAATTTTAAAATTTGCATTTTCATACCCTTTAAGTATTTTTCAGCTGTCGTGACGATTTCGTCGACGACTTCTGATTTGCATTTTATAATGTTTTGAGTCATTTTTAACCGATTTTGGAAATAATCCTAAACTGAATTTCTCCAAACATTCTAAACTTGAATTTTGAAAAAAAACCTTGTATTTTGAGTGTAACTTACCAAAAGCAATAAAACAGAATATTTTTTTTTCGTATCTTCATATTACCATGGATAATTTTTAATTAATTTTTAACCCTAATACCTACAACCTGCATACCTATCTTCAAAAGTTTCAAAATTACATTTTTATGTGATTTGTTTTTTTTACCAGTTTTGTCCCTAATCATGATTTGTACTTAAAAAAATAATAAATTTGTATTTTCGTGCGCTTTGAGTGATTTTTAAAAAGTTTTTGCCCTATTTTAGATTGACTCTCTTAAAAACCACTAAATGTTCATTTTGAGGCATTTTTAGTCAAATTGTGTTTATATTGATCCAAAAATAAATTTTATCAAAAACCAAAAATTAGGAGATTAAATCAACTTTTTCCGATTTTTATCCGTCCCAAAATTGCATTTTTCCAAATACATCAAAATTTCCATTTTTAGACAATGTTTTAGCTCTAAGTCTCCTAAATTTCTCCAATAGCGCCACATTAGCCTTTTCTATCGTTCGTAAAATTTGTGAACAATTTTGGCCCTAAGCCTAACTTGAATTTCCCCACCAACCCTAACTTTCTATTTTTAGACTCTTTTTAAACTGATTTTGGCCTTAATCTTTAAGCAAACTTGCATTTTGAGTGTAAATTACCAGAATACTTTTTTCCGTCTGATCATATTACTTTATTTTGCTCTGAAATTGAGTTTCTCCAAAAAACATTATAATTTTCATTTTTTGGAAGATGTGGGTCATTCTTAATCAATTTTAGCCCTAATTCTAACCAGCGGTTCTCCAAAAATTGAACATGAAGCAGTTTCGGCCCTAATCATGATCCAAAAACTTCAAGATAGTATTTTTACACACTTTGAGTGAATTTTTGCTTTACATTCTCGATAAAAAACTAAATTTCCATTTTGTGGTATTTTTAATTAAGTTTTACGTATTCTGATCAAAAATTAATTTTACAAAAAAACAACGAATAACAAGATTCGAATTTGAATCGACTTTGCCCGATTTTGTCCTAAAATTGAATTTTTTCAAAAACATCAAAACGTCATTTTGGGACAATGGGTTGTGATATTTTCTGTCGTTCGTAAGATTTTTTATTTCATACTGTCCGGTATATGCGTCCTACATGCATCGATTTGAGTCCGGTAAATGGAACTTTACCGGACAAGTCCGGTAAATGCCTTGCTAGGCAACCGATGCTAGAGAGCTACTATTTAATATAAAATATTACGTTATTTAAATTTGATTCAAATTTTGTCAAATGCTCAGTTGGCGACGTCAAATTGTGTGCGCAGTAGTTACGACGTTTGATATTACTTGTCATTAAATTAAACCATTAAATCAAATAAACCATCAATTCCTGATATTCGAAACGAGCCTCTAAGTCAGTCAGTGAAAATCAAAAATCTTTCCAATGCCTAGCAGAACCGACTTATTTCAGAGTACTACATATATTTGAAGAAGCACGGTAAATGGAACTTTACCGTACAAGTCCGGTAAAGGTTGCTAGGCAACCGATGCTAGAGAGCTACTATTTAATATAAAATATTACGTTATTTAAATTTGATTAAAATTTTGTCAAATGCTCAGTTGGCGACGTCAAATTGTGTGCGCAGTAGTTACGACGTTTGATATTACTTGTCATTAAATTGAACCATTAAATCAAATAAACCATCAATTCCTGATATTCGAAACGAGCCTCTAAGTTAGTCAGTGAAATTCAAAAATCTTTCCAATGCCTAGCAGAACCGACTTATTTCAGAGTACTACATATATTTGAAGAAGCACGGTAAATGGAACTTTATCGGACAAGTCCGGTAAAGGTTGCTAGGCAACCGATGCTAGAGAGCTACTATTTAATATAAAATATTACGTTATTTAAATTTGATTAAAATTTTGTCAAATGCTCAGTTGGCGACGTCAAATTGTGTGCGCAGTAGTTACGAAGTTTGATATTACTTGTCATTAAATTAAACCATTAAATCAAATCAACCATCAATTCCTGATATTCAAAACGAGCCTCTAAGTTAGTCAGTGAAATTCAAAAATCTTCCAATGCCTAGCAGAACCGACTTATTTCAGAGTACTACATACATTTTAAGAAGCACAAGCGCATTGTTGATGATTTAATGCTGACGTCTCCATCATTTTTCCTGTTAGAAAAATACTTTTCGAAGGAATTTGAGAAACATCTATTACACGTATGTAGCAATAATTTTAATAAAACATTATTTGTGATTATAAAGTTTTAAAACTAGTGGCTGCATATTTTCAAAAGTTTATTTTGGTACCATAAACAGCGTAATTTTAAATCATTATGCTATAGCTCTCGAATTATGAATTTTGACAGTGACAATAATACAGACACCGCCAAATGTCAATAAATCTAATTCTTACGTGGTCATTTTTTCATTTCATTTCTAAATAATAAAAACAGTATGAAATAAAATATTGTACGATACACGTCCATTAGGTGTTGTTACAGTACTGTAACAAGTCATCTACTGGACTTGTGACGTAAATTACTATAAACGACTTTGGTCTTGATCCTTACCTGAATTTTCCTACATACTTCAAATTTACATTTTTGCTCTCGTTTATTTACATGTTTGTATTTTGTTTTTTTGTTAAATTTACATTCAACGTCAAATTTACATTTCATTCATTTTCACTAGCGGTAAAATTTCATTTTCAATTCACAAATGTGAATCGCACACAGAATGCACATATTGCATATGCGGTAAAGCCTTTTTAGAGCATTTAAGTCACATCAAATTTATTATAATAATAATAATTTGAATTTATTACTTCCCATAAAAAAAAAGTAAACCTAAAAAATGTACGTAATATTTCTGTAACTATTAAGTACGTTCTTCTTACTTTCGGGGTAGAAACAGAGCAAATTTGCTTTTTACGGTCATTGGTTAGAGCCTCTATTCTGTTTAAGACCCCTACAAATGTGGGAAAAATTATCTAAATTTTTCGTTTGCAACCGCAAAATCGAAAAGAAAAAAGAAAAAAGAGCACTTTCCATTGTACGCGTAAATCAGACCATATACAAAGGACGATAACATAAAAACGGTCCCTTAGCCAAGATATATTAATTATAATTCACATCCCGAATTCGCTTTCGTGCCACCACAGCATAGCGAGAGTGAGATAGTCTCGGGGCCCTTTTGTTTTCAGACGTACCCCCAGCCCTAAGCCTCCCGCCGTGTCCCTCGGACGGGACGCTCTCATATCTTACACTCGGTTTGGCAACAATGGGTTTCAGATATGGATTTGCATAAATATTTCGAGTGCGTTTCGCTCGCATTGGATCCGGCTTGAATTTAAATTGAAAGTCATATTAGGAAAATGGCAAACGAAAGTCACGTCACATTAGCGCAGATTAAAAGTATCAGGATTTGTAGGAGCTTAACGACATTTTTGATATAATGTTCATTCCACAAAAAGGGTACAAAAAAATGTTTTTGAGGAGAGGACAATAACTGGAAACAGCACTTGACCCGATGGTGAATGCGCTGTGACCAAGCGCCTGACCATTAGTTAAGGTCAACACCACTGGTCTATACATCATCATCAATTCACATCACATCATCGAACTCGAATGTAGAAAGTACTTACGGAATTACACCGTCCAAAAGACAGTAATATGTCCTTTTGCTTAACATACGCATTTAGTAGTACCTTTGAGGCAAATTTAAAAAAAAAATCCATTAAAACTTAAATTTTTGTTTTTCTCTAGAGCCCCTTCTTATATTTCGCCCTTGCTATTATGTACGTTTCCTCGATCAATTAAAGATTGAAACAAACAGAGTAATTCAATGGCTGTAAGGTTTTCGCCCTCAGAGCAGTTGTTTCTGTTTTTTTCCGTCTTAACAACTGCAATGTTTTGGAAATAGGGAGAGCAAAAGTTTTAGAGTTTTTAATTTTTAACTATTTTTTTGCGTATTTTAAACTAGTTTCTGCAAAAAACCTAAACATTTCAATCTGCAAGAAAATAAACTTCTTTCAGCTTTCTTAATAATTGAAAACTTCCATACTAATTTATCAAAACTGGGGATGTTTTTACCTTTATTAACCCCTTGCTCAAAGTTTACCGTTACTGTTACTTCTGGTGGCTATAATGTATTATTTGTATCAAGTATCCACATTAGTGTCATCCAACCCCACCACTTCTGCAATTTTAAAACTAACTTTTTCCATTAAACACCTGGTAATAATCGTCAATATTACAGACACAAAAAATTAATATCTGAATGTTTGCTTTACACAACGCAACTTTGATAGCTTGTGTAAAGTTTGCGATGTCTCAATTTTAGCCCTAAGTCTTGTAAACACCCATCTTCTGGCAATAATCAGAATACTATTTAGGTAGCACGATCTGTTGACATTTTCTAATGGACCCTTCTCAAGTACAATCCTAGTTTACATGCCAGAATTATTACCGAAATCTGCGATTCCATTACGTAAGATGCTTCTTCTTTGAGGTGTTCCACCTGGAAAATCTACGAGGTCGTAGATTTGGATGTTGTTTAAAAGAATGTCATTTTAATAAAGATTCACTCGTTTTTTAGTTGATTGAGGTATACCCACTTGAAACTAATGATAGAAAGTCTCATCCTCAGCTTAAAAGTTCATATTAACAATATCAGTCATTTTCCCATGTAAATTTCTCTAAGAAAATTTAAGATTCAACTTGAAGAAAAAAAACAACTCTTGACCCGATGGTGAATGTGCCAAACCTAAGCGACTGACCACTGCAATAGCCAAGGTCATTTCTTTTCTTTTTCTCTCATTACCGGTCATGTAATATGTTGAGGATGTACCAATCACTGGTAATTGTTAACAGGCCAAAATTTTAGCAATTTGACAACAAGGTCAAGTTAGTTTTTTCGAATTTTTTGAAGAATGTGCAGTTTTGAACGATGGTGAATACGCCGAAGCCAAGCGTCTGACCCCTAGTCAATGTCATTTCTACTGGACCATGGTCCATCGATGCTATCCAAACCATGTCAGTCATTTCTATCTTATCTCCCATCACCAGTCATGTCATAACAGAAGACCAATTACTGGTCATCTCATAATAGACGAAAATGTGGTCAATTTGACAAAAAATTGAATTTTTTTTTAATAATTTTTCATGAAATATTACCCGATGGTGAATGCGCCGAAGCCAAACGCCTGACCGCTAGTCAAGGTCTTCTGTATTGGTCCATACAGTCCATCAATGCCACCGATTCCGTCATAACAACAGACCAATCATTGGTCATCTCTTAACAGGTCAAAATGTCGGCAATTTGACAACAAACAAAACATTGTTTTTTTCTAACCACGGAACTAGTACATATCGTACCTTGATTGCGATAAAAAATAAGTTGAGAATAATTTTCTAAAACTTTTCTTCTAAAACTCCCAACTGACCTAGTAAATCGTAACACTAAAAAACGTAATATTAGTATTGGGTGTTCATTTAAAAATGTCATCTAGTCGGCTGTGAAATGTCAGAAGAAAATGATGAAGAAACAAAAGTACTTTTACTTTGATTATGTCATCCTTTTCTGTCAAAAACTCATAGCGTTCTCGATGAGTTTTTAAAAATCCCGTATACTTGAGAAGTAGAAGTAATAAAGGGGGTAAGCGCCAAAATTTATATTTCTGTCTTGTTAATATAGGTCAAAAGTTAACCACGGAACTTTCTCAACAAGATTTGAGGCATACTCACAGATTTCCTTACTTGACTAAATAATTCTATAGGACAACCCTACAAACCTAGCGGTTTAATAAACCTTGACATGGCTTGACAGCTCGGTTGCCAAGGGTACCGAATGCGTAGCCAATAGAATTTCACTTCTCTCCTCAAAGGATAAAAATAAGTTGCATGATTAGATTTATTTAACCTTTTTAGACCCACTAGATCAGTTTCCTGGTAATTTTAGCTGAAATGTACCTAATTTTTGTGGAATCCAAAAATTGGCCAATGTTCTGCAAACTGACGATTTAACATTCACGTCAAAAATTTTGAAAAAAAGTCGACAAGTAAAGAATTAAAAAACCTAAAAATTTCGATCGAAATCATCTTTTTGGTAAGTTGCCAGGAGATTAGTGTGTTGGCCCTTAAACTCTATTGAATGTTTCTTTTCTTTATTATAATTTTTCTACCTTTAATTTATATCTTTATCAAAATTCAAAAACCGCGTAGAGTATTTAAATATCTCTACCGGTTTAGGAGAAATCTGTAAATTTTCTTTTCGTTAATCAAAAATTTAAGACTTCAAATTTAAAAAAAAAAACTTTAGGCTTCATTTATTAATGACCAAATAACCTGAAAAAATTTCAACCCGATAATTTCTCCTTCTGTAAACTTCTTTGAGCAGTTGTTTTCATAATTTTTTTCTGTAAAATATACAGGGTGATTCACGTTACACGACACGGAAGATTGTAGTATAAAATTGATTAAAGTGGTATTTTTTTAAATGAGACACCTAGTATATTAATGTATTTTCGGTACCTACGGACAAAAGTAAAGGTAGTTTTATTAAGGTTTATGGCATCTAAACCGTACCGTTCTTCAGATATTCGTGATTTTGGGAAAATGCAGCATCAAATTAAATGTTTGAAATCTCGGCATTTGGTTTCTTTTCGGTGTGTATTAAATATTAACTACTGTGCAGCGAATGTCAATAAATGAACACCAAATTATTGCAAACTTCAAACAGTAATAACTCGTTTGATTTAAATTAGACAACCTATATTTTTTAGTATCATTAGATGCAGAATTTAGTTTCCTATCAAAACTATTAAATATTCCTATAGCTTGGTCTTTGCGTTTTCTTGGAAAATTGATTTTTTTCTGAATTTGAGCTGACATAAACGCCTTAAGTAATCTACTTTACCTGTTACAATACCTGATTTTGAGAAAGCAAAATTTATTATCATTAGTACTGGGTGTTCACTAGAAAACTTCATTTAGGAGGCAATAAAATTTTGACAGAAAAGGATGGCATAATGAAAGTAAATGGACTTTTGTTTCTCCATTCTTTTCCTTTGACATTTCACAACCAACTAGACGAAGTTTTCTAATGAACACCACGGTATTTGTCAGATATTTTTTATAAGTTACAAAATAATGATCATGACGATTATTTAGCAGTCATCTGAATGTTAAAGTGTCTTTATTTAGCATAAAATATCAAATAAAACAATAAAACATTATACTACAGGAGTTTTTATAAAATTTTGCATCTCTATTACAAAAAAATTAAGTGAAATAATAGTGGCAATTTGAAATACAGTGAATAACTAAAATAAGTCAACATAAGAGTAAAACAAACAAAAACAAACAGTTATAAAATTTGTTCAAAATGACGACTGTCTGATTCAAAACACAAACGTATTCTGTTTTTAAATCCTTCACTCACATTGCGTAACATATAGGTAGTTATGCTTCTGAAGGCCTCTCTGATTCGTTCCTTCATATTTTCTTATGTGGTTGGTGGCGTATTATCTACGATTCCTTTCACATATCCCCATAAAAAGAAATCGGAAGGCGTTATGTCAGAGAACCTTGGTGGCCAATGTTGTGCTCCATTCCTTCCAATCCATCGATTTTGGAAACGGACATTTAAGAACTCCCGGACTTCACGATGATAATGAGCAGGTGCCCCATCCATTTGCAGCCACATGGTTGTTCTTATATCTAGAGGTACTTCTTCCAGTAAAATTGGAAGCTGAGTTCTCAAAAAATTTAGAAACGACATTCCGCTTAAACGTTCGTCAAAAAAAATAAGGTCCAATCACATACTGTCCCATTATGCCCCCCCCATACATTTACTGACCACCTATATTGGTTATTAATAACTTTAAATTCATGGGGGTTAAAACCAGAATAATAATGAAAATTGTGTCGGTTAAAAGAACCATATGATAAGTACACTGATCACTACTAAATAGAACTGATTCAAAAAAATCTTCTTGTTCTCCAACTTTTTCTAACACCCACATACAAAAGTCCACTCGTTGGCCAAAATCGTTATCGGAGAGTACTTGATGTAGTTGTATCTTATGATCGTGATATTTATGTTTTTGAAGAATCCTCGATACGCTTGCTTGGCTAATATTTAAGTTTTGTGCAATTTCTCGTTGTCCGACATGGGGATTTTCAACCACAGAGCCAATAACGGCCAATTCAGTTTCTTGGTTTTCTGTAACTGCTCTCGTTTTGCCAGTCGTTTCATACTGAACACTACCAGTTTGCCTAAATTGAACCAACAGTCTTTCAAAAACGGCTCTATTCGGTCGAGTTCGGTTAGGAAACCTTTCAGCATAAACCCTTGATGCTAAAAGACAATTTTGCAAGTATTCTCCTGGAATGAAGATTATATCGACTCGTTCTTATGTTGTGTAAACCAGCATTTTGATTAAATAAAAAACTCCCTGTTAACCACTAATTATAACAGTAAAAAAATATTTAACTTTAAATTAATACGTGACAACTAGAAATGACAATAAATTTTGCTTTTGTCAAAATCAGGTAACACCTGAACAGACCTGAACAGGTAAATTAGATTACTACATTCGTTTATGTCAGCGCAAATTCAGAAAAAATCAATTTTCCAAGAAAATGCAACGACCAAGCTATAGGAATGTTTAATAGTTTTTGATAGGAAACTAAATTCTGCACCTAATGATACTATAAAATACAGGGTGTCTAATTTAAATAAAACAAATTATTAGTGTTTGAAATTTGCAATAATTTAGTGTTCATTTTTTTACATTTGGTACAGAGTAGTTAATATTTAATACATACCGCAAAAAATTCAATGTACTAGTAGCCCACCAGCCAATTTCGGTGGATGAAAAGAAACCAAGTGCTGAGATTTTATACATTAAATTTGATGCTGTATTTTCACAAAATCACAAATATCTGAAGAACGGTACGGTTTAGATGCCATAAACCTTAATAAAGCTACCTTTACTTTTGTCCATAGATACCGAAAATACATTAATACACTAGGTGTCTCATTTAAGAAAATACAACAATAATCAATTTTATACTTTTGAGACCACCTGTATACAATGATAATAATTTTAAAATGTACTTCCAATAGACCCTCATCCATTCCATATACAAAACTTTTTTTAAATCTAAAAGTTTAGCCATAATCTTCCGTGTCGAATAACGTGAATCACCCTGTATTTGATTGCTGAGTACGATAACTCCTAGAGGACCCAACTTTTATTATAAATTTTTGAAAAAATGAAGAATCAATAATGACCAAACTTTAACGATATTTCGCTTCCAAAATACTAAGAGACATCAACCTTTTAAAAAATTTCTTTCTGAGCTAATTAGGTGTCGATTTTTAAAATAAAAGTTGCTCCTTTTTGCTAAAATGAATATTTTTTTTTCTAAAAGTAACTTCCAAAGGTCTCAATTTGAAATTATTTCTTCCTCCTTCTTTTTCCTCCAATGTAAACATATACCGGGTGTTGCATCGTCGGACGGGACATAGGAAATCTCATGTAAATTTTGATAAGGTCAATTATTGGTTTCCCTAATAATTTTGGTGAAAATATGTATTTAGTTTTTTAAAGACCGCTAAAATTCGCAACCAATAGGATAACTTCAAGCATTTTTGATCAAGCCGTTTACGAATTATTTGCCAGTAACATTTTTAATATTTTGGCTTTTTTCACGCCCCGTATTCACCGACGCCAGCCAATATAAGAGTTGGTTGTCAAATAAAGCTGTCATTCATGAATTTTTAGTGTTTGATAGCCAAGTTCCACTGGTGTCCGTAAATACAGGGTGATAAAAAGGACAAAATACTTAAAAAGTTATTGGAAATAACTCGTAAACGGGTTAATCAAAAATGTTTGAAGTTGTCCATTTAGATGTGGTTTTTAATGTTCTTCAAAAAATCTAAATAGATTTTTTTCTCTAAAATAATTTGGGAAGTTAATAATATACCCTTTTAAAATTTACATGGGATTTCCTATGTCCCGCACGACGATGCAACACCCGGTATAAACATTTAATCTCTAAGTAAAATAATATTTTTTTCTCAGTGAAAAAACTTTCTTTCTTCCATATAATTTTACCTAAAAACCAAATCTCTCAAATATAAATTAATCTTAACCATGGTTAAGCGAGTAGAATTTCACTTATCTCCTCAAAGGGCTATGGCGAGCCGAATTTAACCTTTTTAGACCTACTAGGTCAGTGTCCTGGTAGTTTTAGCAGGATTGTAATTTTTGTAGAAACTAAAATACTGTCCAATGGTCTGCAAAATGAGAATTGAATATTCAAGTCAAAAATTGTGAAAAAACAGTCGAAAAGCGAAAAAATAAAAAACGTAGTTTTGATGAAAATCATCGTTTTGGTAAGTTGCCAGGAGATTACTCTGTTGGCCCTCTATGTTGCCCCTTTTATTATAATTTTCTATTGTTGAACAAAAATGTATTCTTTATTAAAACTTCAAAACCACAAGAGATACTTCAAAATCTTTTTGGAGAAATCTGTAAATTTCCATTTTGTAAGTAAAAAATTTAACACTTCAGACTACAATTTTTCGAAGAGAAACCTTAAAAATAATAAATGAATATTTAACGATAGTTTCTTTGTATGTATTAGGATACATCTACCTTTCAGAAGTAACTTTCTAAATGTCCTTGGGGTCTAGTTTACAAATGAAACGTGTAGTTTTGAATATCTATAATTTTGGGTTTCATCTATTAATGACAAAATCACCTGAAAAAAAATCAACCTAAATATGTCTTCTTCTGTAAATTTCATTCAGCACTTTTTCTGATGCTGATATATTTTTTCATAATTTTTGTCTGTAAAATATGTATATTTGATTTCCCAGTAAAATAAATCTTAGATGATACATCTTTTAATACAAATGTTTGAAAAAATAAAGAAATTAACAAATTTTAACGATATTTCGGTTCCAAAATCCCAAGAGACATCAACCTTTCAAAAAATTACTTTCTGAGCTAATTGGGTGTCTATTTTGAAAATAAAAGTTTCTACAAATTTGGCCTTCATTTACTAATGTTGCGCTAACTTGCAAAGGTCGCAAATTGAAATTATTTCTTCATCCGACTCTCCAATTCTCATCTCCGTTGTCTCCAATGTAAGAACATTTAAGCATTTAGTTTCCCAGTATAAATAAATTTTTTTCTGATTAGAAAAACATTCTTTCATCCATACATTTTTTGAGTCAAGTCCAAACCAATGTGAACTAATTTAACGATGGTTGGCTGAAATTTTCCTTTTAATCGACACTTTAGCAGTTAATTTTAGAGTTGTTTCTGAGTTGTTCTACTTGTATTTTTTTTTCAGGTCTGGTTAGTTTGGGTTTGTTTAGGTTAGTTCAGGTTAGATTTGGTTTTCCTTTCTTTTTAAAAGCGACCGGATATTTGCACTTAACGATAAACTCCGACGTTTGGCATCACTGCAAAATATACTTATAACCTTACTGTTAGGTTGGAGAGTTTTCGCATTAATTTTGACGCAAATTTACAATTTTCTCTTCCTTATTTCTCAGTGAAAACTGGTTAATCCAATGATTTTTTTTCCTTTAATATGTTCTATGGACCGTAAGCTACTATTTAAAAAATAAAAAACCTCGAAATCGAGATGACATAAACTTTACAAGCACCCTTCTTTGGTTTGTATCCTTGTGCAATTTTTTTTTGCAAATGTAAAAAATAAGCCAATAGGATATTTTCATCAATACCTTTTATCTTCCGTAAATTCATCCAAAACTCAAATATTGTGAACTCCTCGTCGTAAGCATCTCGAGACTTTTCTGGCAAAATCTGCATCGCTGCTTCTTCCGCTTCCGTAAGGATATTCTCAGGAACGTAATTTGCATTGCTTTCTTCCATTTTCTATACGTTTTCTTCTTCAAAAAAGCTCCCTTTTTCTGGAGGGAAAACTGACAAGTGTCAAAATTTATTTAAATATTTGCTAACAAACAAGCAACTAACTTTGATCAAAATCATTGTTGTAATTAGCGTCCTTAAGTTATAAGTTGTTGGTGAAGTTCGCGGGATTAGGACAAATAATGCACCTCTTCTTTATTTGAAAATGGTTGACGTTTCGACTATTTATTTAGTCTTCATCAGGGCTAAAACCAATAAGTTGAATAGTAACAAATCCCTACTGGTTACTTGGTATTGTCGGTATTTGTCAATTGTTAATTCTTGTAGTTGTCTACAGTTTGTCTATATTTATTTTTTTTTTGTGTTTAAAACATTTTCTAAATTTTTAAAATTTGATATATGTAATGGATGTATAGAGATATATGTAATGAATTTACGTTCTACATTTGAACAAGCATTATTTACAATTTTATGTTGGGCCCAGGGATTTGTTACTATTGAACTTATTGGTTTTAGCCCTGATGAAGACTAAATACACGCTAACTTCACCAACAACTTTGATCAAAATGTAAAAAAGTCACTGTCAAATCATTTCAACATTTATAGGAGATGCAAGAAGCTTTGATTTGATCAGAAAGTTTATTATTATCTCATAAATAAACGATTTTTTCTACTTCTTATATCAAAACTCTCATGTGCTGGATAAAACATTGTTTTCCACTCGTGTGTTATGTTTTCTAAGTCACTTGAGAATTTATAGCACTCGGCCTGACGGCCTCGTATTATAAATTTTTCTCGCGTCAGTTATTTTCAACATAACACGCTAGTACCATAAATTACTATTTCCTACGAGCATGCAGTAAAGTCGCTTTACCGCACGCATTTGAATGCGGGAGGTAGCACTTTACAGCACGTGTGCGGTAAAAATTTTTACCGCACGCAAAGCCAAGTTACATAAAATTTGAAGCTTTATTAATCTGAGAGTTACTTTTGCATAATTTTATTGTTCTTGTGTTGTTGTTTCTTGCTGGGTTGAAATAAATTGATTGCGGTTTTCTATACTTATCTGAATGCTTTAGGGTTCAGAAGATATTAACACTCTTAATTATGTACCTACCACACGTGCGTGCGTCTAAAAGTTAATCCACGTTCGTAATTAATTGAACTTACAGAAGACAACAAAATTAACACACTTGCGGTCGTAGGAATTTCTCATCAACGCCGAGGAATTATAATGAAAAGGTGATCCTCACCGGTATTCGAACCCACCACCGTAAGATCACAAAGTAGGTGTCTCAATTACTACACCATGCATTCCTTACATTGACATGTATTAAACTAAAATAAGTTCGGATTACTTACAGTTTGACAAATGTCAGTTTTGGTGTTTTTTTTTAAATAAATTTACAGACAAAATAGAAAGTAGGGACAAAAACCTTCAAAACATATAATCAGAATGCTCTGATCAGTCGAAATTTTAGATGCAGCAAATTGGTACGTTCTTCCAGTGACTTATTGTAAAAGCACCAACACTTATAAATAATTTCATGACGTTGACAGGAGTGCGGGTAAATTTTCCTAACTAGTGCGGAAAGTGATACTTTGCCGCACGCTGTCTGCCGATGCACGAACGACACGAAGCGGAGTTCAGGCAGTTGACGAGTGCGGGAAAGACACTTTCTGCACGAGTTAGGAACAATATTTTTTCTACGAGCCAATGTATTTTAACATATACAAGGAATAAACGTACAATACATAAAAGCTTTCGAAAACAAAATTAATATATTTATATTAATTTATATTATTAATATATTAATATATTTATAATTATAACAACCTATAATATACGTACTTTTTATTCCAATGTCACCAGTTCTTGCCTGAAACATTATGTCACGCCAACAATCACACCAAGTTTTTGTCATAACAACCAATTAATTCTTGATTAATTCAGCTGTCAGATTGTTGACAAAGATGAGGTTGTTTATGTATTGTATGTTTATTCCTCTTATATGTTACAATGAATTGGCTCGTAGAAAAAATATTGTTCCTAACTCGGGCGGAAAGTGCCTTTCCCGCTCGTCAACTCGTCAGCTGCCCGAACTCCGCTTCGCGTCGTTCGGGCATCGGCAGACAGCATGCGGGAAAGTGTTACTTTCCGCACTAGTTAGGAAAATAACTATTTTCTACGAGCGTTCTTAATATATCACTTTCCCGCACGCATTTTGTTTTTGAAAGCTTCACTTTCCCGCACGGCGTGCGTGAAAGTAAACTTGCCGTGCAGGAAAGTAAATATTTAAAGAATGACTGATTTGTAATATAATTTAGACTTTATAGCCTATCTATCTAGATAGGTGCATCTGCCTTACAGCCGTGCCAAACATTTTTATCTGTTCTAAGGAACTATTATGCTTGCCTTGATTGATTTTTGATACAAAATATACCCATAATATACGTACTTTTTATTCCAATGTCACCAGTTCGTGCCTGAAACATTACGTCACACCAACAATCACACCAAGTTTTTGTCATAACAACCAATTGTTTGTTGATTAATTCAGCTGTCATACCGTTGACAAAGATAAAGTTGATTATGTATTGTATGTTTATTCCTTGTCTTTGTTACAATGAAGTGGCTCGTAGAAAAAATATTGTTCCTAATTCGTGCGAAAAGTGTCTTTCCCGCCCTCGTCAGCTGCCCGAACGTCGCGAAGCGGACATCGGCAGACAGCCTGCGGGAAAGTATCACTTTCCGCACTAGTTAGGAAAATAACTATATTTAGAACCATATATGTAATGCTATCATTACAAACGTCATAGGAGGGTCCTACTTCTAAATTAGGCGTAGGTAATGGGTATTCATTCAAGGGCGGTAATGGCTTATTACCTACCTCTTTTTCAACCCTCATTTTTCATGCTTATACCGTGATATCGTCATAAATACCATTTTGTTTATCAGTTTTTTTATCGGTTGCCCCGGTAACGAAGCCTCCATATGGATTGAAGACGCGCCTGTTCTTAGTAATAAAATATGCGGAGCGCTATCTTACTAATTTAGGCAATTTTCTGTTGTAGATTTATTGAGTCTAGTAGTAAGACGTCTCACGTCTTAGATCCGTCAGCGCTACGCGCTTCGGTATTTAAACTTGACGTTCGGGCCATAATAATGTACTTCACAACCTTGGCTTATAGTATACTATTATTTACAACCATATGGAGGGTGGGAAATTACCTATTACCTACATCTAAATTAGGCGTAGGTAACGGGTATTCAATACCAGCCAAGGGCGGTAATGACTTATTACCTACCTCTTTTTCAACCCTCATTTTCAATGCTTATTTCTTGGTCCCTAAAATTTAATGTCTTTATAGAATTAAAAAGGTGTCCCTAGTAGCATCGAACTAGATAAGATAGTTAACTGGTAATTTTTAAAAAAAATAGTTAAAAATATTATAAATATCTTATACGAAAAATATAAATTCATATTATGTAGGTTGTAAATAAAATATTATACACACCTCGGTAGGAAGTTTACTTACCGTCTCGAGATTTTATAGTTCATCTCGACGCTGCGGGTCTCGATAAACTCTCAAATCTCTCGACAGCAATGAACGACTTCCCACCCCGGTATGTAATATATTATTACCGCACGAAAATTTAAGGAACTAAACTAGGGAAGACGAAAAAGATTAAGAGAAATTGGCTCGTAGGAAAAATATTGTACCTAACACGTGCGGAAGTGCTTTACCGCACTCGATTGCTGACCGATCTCCCCTACGCGTCGTTCGTTCATTGCAATCAGCATGCGGTAAAGCCCCAGGTAGCACACACACTACGTCGTATGGACATCCAAATGACGACATAATATTGAGCCAAAAGACGTCCAAATGACGGCTACATGTCACATCCACAAGATGTCCATTTGTTGACGTCGGTCTGACGTCTGCGTTTAGAGGTCTTCCGACGTCCATGTATTGACGTTTCTACATATTTAATATATCATGCTGTGAATTTTATCATAAAAAGATTCATTACATATTTTAAACATGTTTTATTGGAAATATAATACTGGTAGTTAGCAGAGTTAGATCAAATAATACTCTGCTTTATCAGAACATTGCCAACGTTTCGACTATTTATTTAGTCTTTCTCAGAGCTGAAACGCAAGAAAAGCTATGTGTAATGAATCCCTAGGCTCAGCATATAATAGAAATTCATGCTTATTTAAGATGATGACCTAACGCAAGTCTTTTCCGTCGAGCATTATCTAACTGAATTCAGATAAAAGATAAATACGAAAGTGTAAACACTATTCAAGGATTTGACATTTTAAATAATAAACAAAAAGTAAAAACGATTGAGTACCTACCTACCTCATGGAAGCAGAAATTAACACTGCTGTTTCCAGCACTGGTACGTCTCACACTTGTTGAAATTTTGTTTAGTATTCTGTCATCAGTCATCACTATCATAATATATGAATTTAGTTAGGCAATAATCTAGAAAATGGAAAAGACTTTCTTTCCATCATCCTAAGTAAGCATATTTCAAATATATGCTAAACATATGAAAGATATATCAGCAGGTACCTATAAACCATTCACTTTTTATTGCCGCCAAGTAGGCGTTGGAAATCTGACTTTGACATTTTTATCGTATCTTCTCAACATGTGCCGAAAAGAGATAGGTATAAAAAAAATGAAGGTTTTAAAGGTGACGAGATGCCAAAAATAACTGAATGAGGTATAGATATCTACTAGTACTAGTCAGAAGTCTGAGCAGAAAAAGTGATTAGATTATTTTGATCGTTATAATATGATGATCATTCTTGGTCGTCCACTGGACGTCCATCTGTTGCTGCCCATTGGACGTCAAAAAGTTTGGACGTCTTCGAGACGTCCTGCTTAGGTCAATTGACGTATTGACCAAAAATGACTTAAAACCGACGTCCAGCAGACGTCCAACTGGTCAGTTGTGCTACCTGGGGTATTACTTCCCGCACTTGTTAGGTAAATAACTATTATCAACAATTTTTGGAGCATATTAAGGGATTTTCATCGTTAGCTTAAAATCTGTAACCAATAGGAATTCACTTTCCGCCGCAAAGGCTGACAATAAGTTATAGGCTTACCAATGTATCTCTGCAGTTAAAGCCGGGCGTCACTCGTGTTATTTTTAATTGACGAATAGTGTTAGTGTATTAGTATGTTAGTGTTTAGTTTGATAAAAAAAAAAATTCTCAGGCCTGTCTATCCTGGACTTGGAAATATTTCTCTAGCGCATTAAATCATTATGGATTAGACCTTTTTTATGTGTATATAATTCAGGTTAGTTCAGGTTAGTTCGCTTCTTTTTGTTTTGTTTCTTATTTGCACTTTTTTCATTTTTTTTTTCGATTTTTTTCAATTTTTCTGAGGCTTGGGAAAAAACGGAACAAATCCGTTTCTACCGGTCCGGTTTCTTTCTGAACTTGAATCTCTAGCCAAAAGACCAAAGTGCATTAAAAACTACTGAAAGTATGTAAAAATACAAACTGCAAGTTTTTGAAAAAAAATCATTATGATTAAAGCCAAAATCGGTTAAAAAAACTGCTTAAACCGTCTAAAAATGCAAATTTTGAATTCTTTTGAAAAAGGCAAGTCAGGATTGATTAAAAATTATCTCCTTCAGATCCTCCATAATCAGCAAATCTTCTAAAAATTCTGATTTTAAATAAAAAATATGATTGGTAAATTTACATTTTTGTACGAAAATAAGTAGATTTGCACTCAATACGCCTCAAAATACAAATTTAGTATTTTTCGTGAAAGTCAGTTTAGCATTAAGGCCAAAGTCGGTTAAAAATGACTTCAACAAAACAAAAATAAAAAATTTGGAGTGGAGAAATTCATTTTTATGGCTATTGCCAAAATCGGTTAAAATTACCGAAGGCATTTAAGAGTGCAAACTAAATGTGGAAAAAGTCAGGTTACGATAAGGATCAAAATCGATTTAAAAATACTTAAAACGTCTAGAAACACAAAACTTTAAACTTTTGGAAAACTACAGATTAAGGTGAGGACAAAAATCGGCAAAACAATTATTCAAAGCGTCTAAAAGTGCCAAATGAGAGTTGGCACTTTTAAAATGTCTCAAAGCATCTAAAGATGCAAATGTGAAACCTTTGGAGAAATGCAGCTTCGAATTAAGACTAAAATCGATTTGAAGTGAATCACCCCTTCTAAAAATGCAAATTTTAATGTTTTTAGAGAAATTCGATTTTAGAATAAATACAGGCAAAACTAAATCAAATAAATGGTAAAATGACATTTTTGGAACAAAATGAATAAAATTTTAATCAAAAGCCCCGCAAAATGCATATTTAGTGTTTTTCGAAAAAGTCAAGTTAGAATTACGACTAAAATCGATTTTAAGTGATACACCACGCCTAGAAATGCAAATTTGGAGCTCGTGAAAAAATTAAGGTTAAGCTTAGGATCAAAATCGTTTAAAAATTTCTCCAAGGACCCAAAATGCAAAAGTTGGAGGGGAGAAATTAATGTTAAAATTAAGAAGAAAAATTCAAATCTTCTGATTTGTTGTTTTTGGTAAAATACATTTTTTGGATCAGAATATGTGAGATATGACTGAAAATACTTAAAAAATAGAAATCTGGTGTTTCTTTGAGAATGTTCTGTCAGAACTAGGTCAAAAAAATCTGTAAAAATAACTTGATAAGTTTAAAGTTCGAAGTTTTTGGAGAAACGGAGAGACTGTTCTTGACCGCCTAGTTCAGCAAAAGAGCACAGACTGACTACCCAAGAAATCCAACTTTTTTGGAGAAACTCAATTTTAGGACAAAATAGAGGTTGAAAAGAAAACAAAACAGGTAAACACGTGAAAATAAGTTATAATTTATTAGAAGTTAATTATTATTAATACAATGAAGATGTTAGTAATGTTAACATCGATCACAAGTATACTTTACTTCGGAAAATTCAAATTCTGAGATGTCGGATTTGGATTCTGAATCGTATGATTCAGATGAACAGGTGTTTGAATACTTATTTGAATTAAATATTTTTTTATTTATTTTTTTCTGTTGTAGATTAACAGAATCTAATTTACAATCCATTTTTCTTTAATATTTTTATTTTGTTTTAACAGAAAACATTTTATTTTTAAGTCAATATTATGTAAAATAAATATGTTTTTGTTGTGTCGTATTATGCTGCTAAAATTTTTATCTAGAAAGAAATTCTGCTTTCTAGATAAAATCCGCTAGTTCAAAAGGCTATCAGTAGTTCAAAAGTCATGTGTATGTGGAAAATATAATTTTTATTACACTACTCAGAACATGACCATTTTCCAGGCTAGCTAACTGTACAGAAAATACACATTTGCCGTAAGGGAACAGAAAAACCGTTTTTCCGTGCGCTGTTTATTTGCCGTTCGCAGTTGTATATCACTATTTATATTAAAACAAGACGGCCACCAGTTACGAACTTCAGTTTTAGCAAGTATCCTTGACAACTTTTATTTTTTGATTTGCTGATTTTGATTTATCTGTCAGGCTTATGTCACCCTATTGTCGCATACAACTTTTCATGTTTGAAAATTAAGTAATTTTAATAATATATATTATATAATTTAATTAGTGTAATGAAAAGTATCGTTCATTACACGTCCAAATTATTTTATCAAAGGCGATGAGGCAATGGGCGAAGTGACCTCTCGTGCTTCCTGACGTTGACTGATTCCACCGTGGTGAGCTCCGTGGTATTTATTCCTCCGTCGTCGCGCTGTAGTAGTGGGACTGGGGTGGTGGTAGTGGTGGCGCTGGGTGCATGTCGTAGAAGTAGCTTCCAGTCTGCATTTAGAAACGTAATTTCCTCCTTCTTGTTAGAATTGTTGTCGTGTTTAAAGATCTCAATGGCCTCTCTCGTTAGTCTCGGATAGAAACGCTGCGATTGATATAAGATATCCAGTAATTCCATCTGATATGACTAAGCTTAAAAAATCAGAAGCCTTGCCACCAAGGTTGTACGGTTTGCCAAAGATCCACAAACCGGATGTACCACTGAGACCCATCGGGAGCACCATAGGAAGCCCAACCTACGAAATCGCGAAACACCTCACAAAACTGCTGCAACCTAAAATAGGAAACATTAGCAGCTTTATAAAAGACTCCACTCATTTCGTCAAAAAACTGCATTCTTTGACTCGTTCTCCAGGAGAAATTCTCGTTGGCTTGCTTTGGATGTTATTTCGCTCTTCACGATGGTACCCATTAAGGAAGCCATGGAACATATTAGCTAGGAATATCCACAAGATATTGCCAAGTTGTACCAACACTGCCTAACTACTATATATTTTCAATGGAAGGAAGACTTCTACGAACAAACTGATGGTGCAGCTATGGGAGTTACCCATACTGTAACTGGACCTGTAACAGGGACTGGACCCTTACTCCAGTCATAGCCAACTATTTTATGGAAATTTTCGAGGCCGAAGGGTTGTCAACGGCAAATAAGAGGTCAAAGTGCTGGTTGCGATAGGTTGCCATGCCTAGGGCGAATTTCAAAACTTCCCCTTACACCTCAACTCTATCAACCCAAAAATCCAATTCACTATGGAAGTATAAAAGGAAGGCCGCCTAACGTTTTTGGACATTTTGGTATCAAGGAGGCCGAATGGGAAGCTTGCGCACATCGTTTATAAAAAAGACCAACACAGACTGACCGATACCTCATAACGGATCAAATCATCATCCCATGCAGAAAGCGGAAGTCATAAAGACTACGTCTATGAGAGCCAAGAGAATTTGTGAACCGGTTCAATTGGAACGGGAAATGAACCACCAC
Source organism: Taphrorychus bicolor (assembly GCA_951812265.1). Classification (NCBI taxonomy): domain Eukaryota; kingdom Metazoa; phylum Arthropoda; class Insecta; order Coleoptera; family Curculionidae; genus Taphrorychus; species Taphrorychus bicolor. The sequence continues at coordinate 14,396,951 of OX638298.1, forward strand.
ATACACCACAAAACGCAGTGTCAACACGAGGATTACGGAACACAAGAGGAGTTGCAGGCTGGGACAAACACAAAAGTTAGCAGTATCTGAACACGCTCTCTCTGAAGGTCACGACATCCTTTTCAACGAAGTGGATAATTTCTGTCCGAGACTAATCTGAAATAAGCTTTAACCTCCCCCATTACCTTTTTTTGAGAAGTAAGTGAAAAAAGATGAATATAAAAATTATCATCAATAACTTGAAGATTACGAATATAATATTTTTAGCTAGGGTCAACATTTCAAATTTGGCGAAAACAGGCATTTCTTAGTTCTACATCGCTGTTACGCCCTCTAGCGGTCGTTTTAGAAAACTGAAAATAATTTCCAACAATTTCTCTGGGTTAATTTAGCTAAGATTTTTTTCCTCAAGACTGTACGATAAGTGGACTTAAAGATATAGCCGACGTCGTTTCTCAGTGGCTCACCCGGCACATGTGGAAAAATTGTTATGAATACAAATTTTATTCATAGTTGACGTTTAAGATGTGTCTAAAACGCATTAAAAAAAAAACGCTTATATTTTCGTATTGTTTTCAATTTTTTCGTTTTCTGAGTCTTGGCAAAAAAAACGAAAAAAAATCCATTCAATCTCTACTCAGGAATCAAAAGTTAGTGAAAATTACTCAAAGTATGTAAATATACAATTTTTGAAGTTTTGAAAAAATGTTAAAAATGCAAAGTTGAAAATTTGAAAGTTCCAAAAAGCAGCTTAGACTAATAACGACCTCCTCCACACCCTCCATAAAAATCCCATCCTCTAAAAAGTCTAATTTCGATGTTTTTGGAGAAACTATGATTTCAATGGCCTCTCTAGGCCATTGAGATCTTTAAACAGGCAACAATTTCAACAGGGGAAATTACGTTTCTAAATGCAAACTGAAAGCGAGTTCTACGACATACCTCAAATGCGTCGGCACCCCGCGCCTCCACTACCCCCATCCCAGTGCCTCCACTGCAGCGCGACTGCGCGGCGGGGGAATAAATAGCACGTAGCTCACCACAGTCGAATCAGTCAACGTCGGGTAGCATAGGAGATCACTTCGCCCATTGCGTCATCGTCTTTGATAATGTCTACCGAAGTTGTAGACGAAACGTCAGGAAGAAATTCTTGGAATTTATAGGCATAACAAGTATCCCCTAGGCATGACAAGCATCAGATTTTGACATGAATGGTAATCATTGCCTTTCACATAAAAGTATATTATGAGCCAAGAAGTCAGTTATACTCGTCCAGAAATACAAAGCATTGCATTAGATGATGATATTGCGTTTCATGTTTACCATATCGAAATAATTCAATATTGTTTAATTTTTAATCTTTATTAGAAATGACATTTGAATGGTCACCGCTACCAACATTACAAGGCAAAACCAAAACGGATGTCGAAATAGTTATTTATGTAACCAGTTACGAAAAGTCCGATTTTGTGTAACGAACGAATGTTTGTCAATAAATGTCAAGATTTTGTCTAATTTTGACTACAAATACCTACTTAGAGAGAGAGTTATTATTATTAAACTTCAATATTTACTTTTAAACCACTTTGTATCTCACTTAATACCGTAAACCTGTAGCAACGGTGTGCCACAACCGAAATCTATTTGTTTCTATGGTGATAAAACGAACTTTTCATCACCAGTTACGAAAGATTTTACTTTTCGTAACCAGTTACGAAAAGTAGGACGTTACGTCACTGTCATCAGTATTGAAAAGTGCCACTTTATATGTCAAAATTAGAAAAAGATCATCCGCAATTTGAATGAGATACACAAAAAAGGCTTTTCGTCACGTGTTTCATACAAGATTTTTTCTAATTTCGGCTACAAATACCTACTTAGAAAGAGAGTTATTATTAAACTTCAATATTTACTTTTAAGCCACTTTGTATCTACTTAATACCGTAAAACTGTAGCAACGGTGTGCCACAACCGAAACCTGCAACTGGTGGTGAAACGAACTTTTCATCACCAGTTACGAAAGATTTTACTTTTCGTAACCAGTTACGAAAAGTAGGACGTTACGTCACTGTCATCAGTATTGAAAAGTGCCACTTTATATGTCAAAAATAAAATTAGGATCAAAGCCAAAATCGGTTAAAAATGTCTCAAAAGCGTCTAAAAATGCAAATTTTAATTTTTTTTTAGAAATCCGATTCTAGAGTAAATCAAACAAACAAACTATCTAGTAAAGAAATGCAAAATTTAAAAATATTAAAATTTGGATTTATGAGACATTTGAAACTTAAAGTATAGGTATCATAAAAGTGGAAAAACCAGGAATTTTATAAGTGTAAAGTGTGTTGTGGCTACAAGAGAAGAAATTGATGCAGAAGAACTGCAACGTATGAGTAATGTATTTCCATACCGTCATTTTTCATTTTTTTTTACAAAACTCGACCGAATCCAATACTTTTTACGTAAATCGCATGATTTTAAAATAAGCTTTCTAATGATATCAAAATTAAAGCAAGAATCGAAATGACATTTTCTTTACAATAACCACAGTACAGTCTTCTTTGTATTGGTTATAGCACTTTATGATTTGGTTTTTGGTTTTGCCGGAACTTATTTGGGCATTTGTATAGAAATAATTTATTTGCTGACTTTTTTTTTTAATAATGCAATGACGAGAAAATTAATTTTTTCTACGACCATGTAAAATTAGGCAAATTTTGTCATATCTTGCCCAAGCCCAAAACGTAATTTTCGCTTCTAGTAAGAGAAAATGTCATAGCGTTAACTTTCGTCTCTAGTGACGAAAGTAATTTGTTTTAATTTCGCTGTATATCGCCAACTCTATGCGATTCAACTGGTTTTATCTTGTAAAACACCATGAGAAATGGTGATATCGTACAACAGATTTTGCCTTCCCAAGCCTCAGCAAAGCAAATAAAAAATTTTGAAATTTGACCAAACTGAACTCATTGACGATCGAGGTATCATTTTGACAGTAACGCCCGTTAATTTTTGAAAGAAATACTCTATAGAGACTGTTTTTAGAGTTAATGAAGACTTAATGTTAGCATGGTCGAAGAAAAAGTATAGTGTTAGACTCGTCAAAAAAGCATTTTCTATCGCTCCGAGAACATTACCAAACTCGCCTTCACCTCTTGCAAGAGAAAATGCTATTTTTGTATCTCGTTAAACAATATACCGTTTTCTGCGATCATGTAAAAATAGACAACTTTCGTCATATCTTGCCCTAGCCGAAAACGTACCTAATTTTCGCTTCTATTGAGAGAAAATCCGATAGCGTTAACTTGCATCTCTAGTGACGAAAGGAATTTGTTCTAATTTCGCCTGTATATCACCAATCAAATGCGATTCAACTGGTCTAATCTTATAAAAAACCATTCAAAATGGTGATATCATACGAAAACATATTTCGCCTGTGCGGGCCTCAGAAAAGCAAATCAAAATGTTGAAATTTGACCAAACTGAACTCATTGACAATCGAGGTGTCATTTTGACAATGACCCGCCTTAATTTTTGAAAGAAATACTCTATATGAGATTGTTTTTAAAATTAATGAAGACTGAGGGCGACATCACATTGGTTACATTTGGTTAAAAGCGGAACGGTGCGTAATTTGATAGTTGAATTTAAATCAATCAGATCAAAGCTAAAATTGGCATTGACATGTGTAATGACGTTATTGACATTTCTGCTTCGTTCCGCTATCCGTGACTGCGGCCTTAATGTTAGCATGGTCGAAGAAAAAGTATAGCGTTTTACTCGTCAAAAAAGTATTTTCTCTCGGTCGAGAACATTTCCAAATTCGGCTTCGCCTCGGTTGGTAAACTGTAAACTTGCGAGAGAAAATGCTATTCTCGTCACTCGTTAAACAATATACTATGATTTACTCAGTGCCAAGCTAACAATTGTGTCGAAAAACTTAATGAAAAGCTTTATAGTCATCTAAATTATTGCGCCAGTTTGAGAACGTCATATAGGTACATGTTCAATCCGAATACGTAATAGCATTTGTTCCAACGACTGCACCGTCGTTCCAGTATTGCGCATCCAATAATAACAATAGTTTCGATAGTTACAAAGTTCATACTATAGAAATCGTATTACTGGCAAGATATCCGTGTTCGAGAGTTGCAGCAATTTCCTTAACGTCCCTAGACGTCTCGGGAAGTTGTGAAGTTGCCCGGAAAGCTGCCAAAATTATCTGGAAATTACATCCTTCTCTCGCCACTGAAAGGCTTCTATAAGTACGTGTCCGGTGACAAAGGTTAAACTTTCCAAACACGGGTGCAGGCAAATAGCAATCACTTCGTATAAATCACTTTTAACAGCGGGGGTGGTCTCGCAAAAATCTCTTCCCTACACGCATTTCCCTAAACCTTAACAAGGCTACTAGCATAACACGATAGGGGAGGAAAAATGAATTTATGCAAATGAACCCTCTCGAACCCGTTCTGAAATTAAAAGCCTGCGAAATTTATGGACCATTAATGCTTCGGGGACCTAAAACAAAGGAGAGGGTGTAAAAAACGTAATAGGTTAGTACAATTGGCAAATAAAAGTCAATTTTAAGGAAATTTGTTATTACTGATATTATTGTAAATGCCAATAATAATTTTCTACAAATTGTTATGTAGTCTTACTTTAATTTTTCCCATCAGTTTGACATTGAGTAAATCAAATTAATTTTCTCGATGTTGCAAGTCGAATCTGAAGTAGCTAATTACTTTAGGATTGGACAGCTTATCACGATTTTGTAATAAAGATTTCATAGAATTTTTCTGTAGTTTCTTTTCACCCTTGTGGCGTTAAAACAGTATCGAAATAATAGCTATTTATGTAACCAGTTACGAAAGGTCCGATTTTGTGTAACGAATGAATGTTTGCGGAACGACCGCAGCGAGTTTCCGCAGTTTGAATGAGATACACAAAAAAGGCTTTTCGTCACGTGTTTCATACAAGATTTTTTCTAATTTCGGCTACAAAGACCTACTTAGAACGAGAGTTATTATTATTAAACTTCAATATTTACTTTTAAGCCACTTTGTATCTACTTAATACCGTAAAACTGTAGCAACGGTGTGCCACAACCGAAACCTGCAACTGGTGGTGAAACGAACTTTTCATCACCTGTTACGAAAGATTTTACTTTTCGTAACCAGTTACGAAAAGTAGGACGTTACGTCACTGTCATCAGTATTGAAAGGTGCCACTTTATATGTCAAAATTAGAAAAAGATCTTACGTCGACATAATGGAGTCCAGCCTCCTGCGGATATTCAACCAATGCCACCTAGACATAAGGCCTGGAAGCGATATTTTAATGGCCGCCAAGGTGGTACGACGGGTCAGCTGTTTCATATAGCCTTTAGTAGTATTTTGCTCCTAGTTTTGTATTTTTCGTGCATATTCAAGTTGTTTTTGGCCTAGATTTGTATAATTAACAGTTCTGTGTCTTTTCTAGAAACGTGTATTTTAGTATTAGCTGAATTTGCTCGGAATTAAAGTTTCAAATGTTAGCAAACCACTGCCATGCCTCACGGTTGCTGTGTAGAGAGATGCAAAAGTAATTACAAGACTGGTCCGCGAAATTCAGTGTTTAGATTTCCAGAAGATGTTAATTTAAAAGAAAAGTGGATTCACGGTATTAGAAGGGATAATTTTATACCAAATAAACATAGCAGGGTAAGTCTACCTAACCTAACCTCATACAACACTACATAAGCATAAGTATAGGTTTCGTGCACGTGACGTCACAATTTGAACCTGGGGGTATGACAACATAACCTCATCCATTTAAAATACATGTAAAATAATGACATCTTTGCATTTAATTAAATTTTTTTCAATTATCTTAAATCGAATGAAACTTAGATTTTGCTGGAGGCCTTCTAGAATCATCATTCTTGACAGTGAAGCAAAAAAGAGTTACCTTTATGCCGAAATAAGTGGTAAGGAGAGCAATATTTTGTGGACTAGATCTACCACCAAGTACTACCACCCAAGACAAAGGAGCATGGAAATAGAGGTTTGGCGTTCCCAGTAAATTCTATGGCCATAAAAACTAGAAAGGAATGGATTGTTAAAAGGTATAATATGATTACTTGGCTAGAAGCTGGAATAAGATATTTGAACATTTGTAGGTGTGAAGTCATATACGCCCTGGACTTAAAAAACGTGCTTCAGATCCAAATAAGTCGAGCACTTTTGTGTCTACAAGGAAATAATTATAAGAAAAATTTGATGGGTGTGGTCAGAAATAGATAACACGAGAACTATAACAGTTTGAAATACTCGAAACTTTTTATGCCTCAAAACTACTTCAAAATTTAGACAAAGGAGCATGGAAATAGAGGTTTGGTGTTCCCAATTGATTTTAGTGCCATAAAAACTAGAAAGGAGTGGATTGTGAAAAGATATAATGTGATTACTTGGCTGGAATATGAAATAAGATATTTAGACACTCGTAGATATGCCCTATAGACTAGGAAATCTTGCACCAAATTCATATAAATCAAGCACTTTTATGTCTAGAAGCAAATAATTTTCGAAAAAATTTGGTGATTACTGTGGTCACAAATAGATAACACTTGAACTGTGCAGTGATAAATTAAGGCAAAATAATTTTTAATATGTGGTATTATTGTAAATGTTCCTCCACAATTTAATATAAAAACATTGTTACTTTTGAGGTTATAATAATTTATTGAAGAATTTAAAACAAAACCTGTCTCTTAATGGAACACATTTTATTGTAACAACCACTTATTCAAAGATTTTCTTCAATACAATCTCACTGACACTGCTAGAATAAAAATATATATTTTTAAGTTATATAAATAAATTCGTTACTGAAGTAAATATGTTTAAGAATATATGCCATGAAGCCCTTTTGCTATCTTCTTTTTAATATATCTTTGTCCTTTCGTGGCATTACATACTACTTTATGGAATGGCTTCTGTTTCCTTACTTGGCTACTTATTTGTCATTTCCATACTCTACAACAACACTAAAGCTATTAAGATATTAAAAACATTAATAATTCCAGTTAAACAATTACAAAAAAAGAGCAAAAATAATATGATTGAAACTGTATGTTAAGCACCAATGAGGGTACAATTCTGTACTTAGGCACCTACTTAGTAATATTGTATGTATCCTCCTTGGCCTTGGTTAAGTTTATCACTATGAAGACAGGCATTGCAAAGTAGAAACTAACAAAATTCTGATTTCAGCATTTCTTATTCCCAAAATATTTGGAGTTGAAATAATGGGCTTCTTAACAGTTGATCCAATCACGCAATGCTCAGATATCAATAGTGTAATTTGAAAGTACATTTTTAAACTGTACCTGAAGCAGAAGGGTCTGTGTAGGCAGAATCTGCAAAGTTCCAATTTTCTGTAATTCCTGTACAATTATGAGGCAATGTTATCTAATAGCTCCGACCTGGATATGGGAAATGTACTTCTTAGAACAACTCACTTTTGTTTCAGGGTAAATATCTTAAGAAATATTGAAGAAAAACGGATTTATATGCAGGAAAGCAGATTTTTTCCATTTACGTCAATGTAATTTTTTGAGGTTGTTTTACCACCAAGTTCGATGACAGGTCACGTGCTGCACGAAACCTATTGGAACATATTCCGAAAAAACCTCTCATATTCAAAAAATCAGCAGAATTTATTGGGTTTTTTTATTTTAGGTATGTGAGTTATATTTTCATTCACATGAAATTCAGAGGAAAGTAACATACTTACATGTGAAAGAACTGGCCAGTCCTTAGAAGCTCTACTGTTACTATTAGATGTCCCAAGACTAATTCCAGGTAGGACTTTTTTTAAACATTTTGTTGTGCAGGGTTTGTGCTATAGTTTGTTACAAATATGTTATCCAAATCCATCAAAGATTTTTATATGTGTTTCCTAGGCCTAGTTGTAATTAAATCGAGAATCAAATCAACTAAAAGAAGAGTTTGCAAGTTGTTTGCAAAAGAAGAAATTCCTCTAGTATAAGACAAAGTGTGTAGGTAGTGCGTGCAATGAACCAACTAGTGTTTTCTGAGGTACATATGTATATTTAATTTGTTTTTTTTTTATTTAATATAATGTTTTAAAATGATCAAATGTTTTTATTTTTTTCAACTAAATCCCTATGACCAAAGCAGGCACCTTTGAAAATCAGATGGTAAGTATCTATGTAGAGCATAATGATTTGAGTTATCACATTTCAATTTTGAAGTGATTGTCTTCGAAACTGAATGAGCTATCTAGGTGGAAAAAAAGAATTTATAATTTAAAAAGTTATACCCTCTATCTTTGTAACGAAACGTTTGAAAATCTGTCTTTATATATAAACTTTTTATCTTTTTTATTCTAAAATACCTAAGCTGTATTATTGCACGCTAATTTCAGAATCCCCTGTATATAACAAATTCAGCCAAAAAGAGAATATAGTATATTTATTCTTCAGAAGTATTAAAAATTATTGTTAGTAAACCACTGCACTGTATAATAATAATATATAGTATTAAGTATTATATTAATTTAAGTGTACCCTGGTATAGTTAAATTGTTTATTTATTTACGTTTGTATTGTTTATATATATTACTAATGGTTTTATTTTTGTCCATCTAAATTCTAAACCCCAATTACCAAAGTATTCACCCAAAAAGCTTTCCAAAACCTTCGGGTTTTGAGCGTTGAAACGGTCGTCGAATTTTCGTACCACATATGATGACGTCACCGCTCTCCCGCTCGGTCGCTTCCAGGCCTTATCTTGTCTAGGTGGCGTTGATTCAACCCGACTTAAGCGGTAAGTTCAGTCTCCTTCAGGACAGGTTCACGAAATTAAATGAGCTTGTCAACTTAGATGAAATGATCACAGCAATTGACCACTATATAAATATGTTATCATCATGTAATGATCGTCGAAGTAAATTTAAGGCAATTCTTCGCTTTTTCACCAGCGACATTAACAATTTCGATATCTAAATTCAATTTAGTTAGTTGGAATGCAAATCGATTGCTCGGACATTTGGGCGAGTTTATACATTATCTGGATCATAACTCAATTGATATTGCAGTTGTGGTTGAGACACATCTACGCGAGTACGATAAACTCAAATTACGAGGCTACCGGGTGGAACGCTCCGATCGAAAGAATGCTCGGGGGAGGAAAAGTTGCTCTTATCATTCGATCAAACATCATAAGAGATGTGCTCAGCGTCATTCTCAAATCGAACACGTGACCTTTCACTTGGAAAATGGTGTGCTTTGTACGGGGCATATGCCTCCCCTAACAGGGTGTTTTATACTCGTGACCTCGAAGTATTTTTTCCACTTGGTGCCCGAGTTTTATTACTTGGAGATTTAAATGCTCGTCATAGGCTATTGAATAACCATCGTAACAACCACCATGGCTATGTCTTAGCTGATTTCCTTAACGGCAATGACGTACAACTACTATACACCGACCGGCCCACGCACTACTCATTTAATGGATCGACTCCTACATACATTGACATAGAGATAAACAAAGGGCTCAATGACCTAACTGAAGTGGTAGCACAAGACGCTCTTAGCTCTGATCATCCACCACTGTCTCTGCAATGGAACGAACTTAATATACATGTAAATACTGATTTCATTTACTCATACACTAACCTCAACTGGCAAGAATATCACCAACGGATGAATGGTCTCACAAATATATTTGGACAAATAGAGTCCGAAGAGGCCCTAGATAATGCGGTTACCATCTTTACAAGAAATATACAAACCTTACAATTAGAACTTGGTACAAGGATTCCAAATCGCCCAAAAACGGATAATTTGCCTGAAGACATCATCGACGAAATCAGGGTTAAAAATAGAATTCGACGTAGATGGCAGTTATTTAGGCGCGTTGTGGATTGACAAGCATCGCCAGGTCACCGCTATTAGGAAAAAAGTTCGTGCTTATAAAAACGACTGTTGGACGCAAACACTTAACAGGCTCTCTACTAAGGACAACTCCCTGTGGAGAATGACCCAAAGTCTTAGAAAAAAACACGAAAAAAATCCAAATATCTCCTACAATGGAAGAGACTACATGGTAGATCAAGAAAAGACCGAGGTTCTCGCGGACTATCTGGCCAGTGTCCACCCAGAACAACCCAACACTCTCGAAGCACAGGCAGATATAGAAGAAATACGCAAAAAATTTACAGACCCCAAATGCCCAATCCCTCCACACCTGCTCCCTAAACTTATTTCTTCCCCATCCGAAATAATATCGCTTCTTCGAAAATTACCTAATAACAAAGCACCGGGCCCTGATGAAATCTTGTATAAATTTCTGAAAAATCTCCCCTGCAAGGCCATAGTGAAACTAACTGATATAGTAAATGCCATAATAACCCTACAACATTTCCCGGATCAATGGAAAAAAGCCACAGTTATACTTTTATTAAAACCTGGCAAATACCCTTGAAATCCAGTTTCCTACCGCCCAATTTCTTTGCTAAAAAGCTGCCAAGCTGGTGGAAAGAGTCATCCTGCAAAGAATAACCGGAATCGCTAGTAACAATTCATTAATACCCCATGAGCAATGTTTAGTAGTTGCTTGAGATTTTATATAACCTGCAAAAATTGTCTCGTTACGGCACCAGCCAAGGTAATTATTAATCACTTTGCTGTCGAATGACATTAAACGTTTTGATTATTAATCTACAGTTTTTTATTCAAAAGAGTATCAATCACGGGGTCCTCAATCCACACTACAAATATACAAGCAATTTGGATTTCGCCCCGGTCACAACCACACGACCCTACTAGCAACAAAAATATGTGCTGATGCACTCGAAGCCTGCAATCGGAAAATGAATACGGCTCTGCTCCTCCTTGATATGGAGAAAGCTTTTGACACCGTCTGGCATGCTGGCCTGCTGTACAAATTGGCATTAATCCATAATTTTCCACTACACTTGGTTTGATACATTCGTATTTAAATGGCCGAACTTTTAAAATAAAATCGAGCGCTCCTACTCTCATCCTCGCAATTTAATGGCGGGGGTACCCCAAGGCGCAGTACTTTCTCCATTGCTTTACACCCTATACACAGCTGATATTCCGAAATCTCTAAATACGCAACCAGCACTATACGCGGACGACACCGCTATCTATAACTCTTCATTTTACGCTCAGGCAGCTAAATATCGTCTTATGCACCATATTTCATATCTCATGCCCTTTTATGAAAAATGGAAATTAAAAGTAAGCCCCGCAAAAACTAATCTGATTATATTTACCAAGAAGTTTACCAACCATAAAATAATAAATCCTCTTGTGATAAAAAAAACACCTTAGTAAACCAGTCAAAAACGTGAAATACTTGGGAATAGTTTTCGACGAACGTCTGTATTTTAACGCTCACGTTTCGTATGTACTACAAAAAGCTTTCATAGCACAACAAAAGCTCTATTCCTTGATATCTAGCAAGTCCGATTTAAGTCCCGAAAATAAATTAATCATTTATAAATCTATAATTCGGCCAGTAATTTCTACCCCGGCGATGGGGCGATGATTTGGTCGATAATCTCTAATACTCAGCGCACAAGATTACAACGTCTCCAAAACAAAATTCTTCGAAATGCAGTATCAGCAGCCCGCTATACTCGCCTACATGATATGACCAATGTCGAATATTTCTCAGAATATATAGATGAAATATCTAATAAATTTTATTTATACAGTACGCACAAATCAGTATTAACTCGTCATCTAACCTCGACAAGATACCATCCTTATATACCTACATGTAAAACTTTACAGATATTCGGTTCATTCGTCCAAACTGTCTGGTCCACCCTTTGGTGGATTGTTATATCTCCTATATGTTTGCATACACAATAAAACCGTGTGGCTTATTAATGTTGATTCATGGTCCGAAACGGACAAAAACCGACAAACGATTAAAAATAATAAATTTAATGCGATAGAGCCGTTTTATTTGTGACAGATGACATTAGTAATGGGCGTCCAAAAATTATTGCAGGGCTGCAACTGAATTTGTTTTATATTTTATATCCGTTTGCCTGCGTTTCTGACCCGCCGGAAATGAAATTTGTCCTACTCACTAATTGGCAAACATAATTTCGATTCGGCTTGATAGTCGTTTTAATAATGCAAATATTTTTTGAAATTATTAAAATTATTGCGCAATCTATCACTTCGCGTCTCGTTGCGAAATTCGAGGGAGAAAAATGTTCCAGGTCTAGTGCAGCTTTATAAATATGACAATACTAACTTTATATTATGATCCATTGCCTTTGCGCCGTCGGCATAAGCCCATAAATCTTTCCAGACATTCGAAACTGTCTGGATTTGGCGAAATAAAGGCTTTATTACTTCACCGGCACATTAGCGGCAGTTTTGCATGTGAATGCTCGAACAGGCCTCGTTTCCTGCAAAAAAAAGTCATGCCAGTCAACTTGATGTTTGTGTGCATTTACATAATAATTTATATCCAGATATGTGTTCCACTTTGAAGACACGTAGAAAAACAACTTGTCTGTTGACTCAGCACGCCTCATTTGAGGTCTGAAGCGCATTAGGCCTGCTCTATCTCATCCCCATGGTCGTAATTAGTTTTTCGAGCTAATAATTGTTTAATGTATTAAGCAGGGGCATGCACGACACTAAAAGGACAGCAGGGGAGATAAAGGACACAAGGGCAATTATTTTAGATCGCCATAGACCGTCCTCTAGACGACAATTGAATACGCAACTACCGCCACTTTAAAAGGAGGGATAAAATATATGTCATCATAAATATTTTATTTCTCCAGTGTGTGCCGCTTTTCCAGGTTTATGCCTTTCCAGACGTCTATTGCGTATAGAATTTAGAGTGCCTCTTCTTGGCGTATTAAAAAAGCTAAATCGTAAAGTACTTATGGGTGAAACAATATAACAAACCTGCAGCAGTTCATGCGGTCAGCGCCACCCTTAAACAGGGGGGCAAATGGGCGTTACAAGTTCCCATCCATCACGTGGGGCTTCCTGCCCTTTCGCTGCTACTAATATCAGGTCCAGACGGACCCTTTTGTCTTGTATTATTCACTTTAGGACGACTGCAGTCGTTAGTCGCTCCTAACTGCACTTGATCCGCTATTTTTCATGCTTGTCACGTGGGCACGACTCCTTGCAAGTAGGTCTAATTTCAGATTTCGAAACTCGAAATGTGATCTTTGCAGCACTAAATCTCCACGGATCGCCCTTTTTTCGGAGCGCGGCGGGAAATTTTTCGGTGAAGTCCTATAACATAATTCACACAAAGCACGGTTAAATGATAACCTGGCAGAGAGAAATGCGCGCTTCCAGATTCTGGAAACGCATTATTTGCAGCGATTTGCCGGGAGTTTAATCGACCGTAAGGCATATTTAAAAAAAAGGATAATGTGTTCTGCGAAAGAAAGCGAGATCGGTGGTTATCGTGCCGTCGAATGTGGATTTATATTTTGTGGGGCGTTTTACTTTCGATGGAAACGGGGAGAAGTTTTTCCACTACTTTATTTATGTTTTTTTGTTTGCATAAAAAATCCGAGACGGGAAAAGCTTGAGCTTACACACCAGATTAATTGTGTATCGGCTTTTACTAATAGCTGACTGGCTACCACACCACTTTTCCAGACACAGAGCAAAGCATGAAAGTAGAGGTGCAGCGACACTTTAATTGACAAGTGGCGATTACCTAAATTGGTTCAATAAGGATGTGAAGTACTTTCAAGGATCAAAACAGCCACTGGAATCAATTAAATAATTTAAAAACAATGTCAAAGGGCCATCTTCAAAACGCCCTTAGGAAGCATTTCTGAAGAAGACTGTCAAATCGACATTAAATTCCGGTAGGTAACTCAGACAGTAAAACTGATATATCAACGGGTCACATTATAATTCACATATCACTTATTCATATGTATGACAAACTTAAGAATATGACACAATCAATACAAGATTTAATAAAAAACAGTCCGGTTTCATATTTTCAAGAAAATTTTACACTTTTTTATTTCTTCATACAGGGTGACCGTTTATCGAGTTTAACCATGGGGATCTCGGTTGCTGGATCAGATAATAAGAAGGCAAAGTAGCGCTATTGGGAATCTATAAAAATAACGTTTTCAAATTCCGAACGGATTCGGAAATATTCGCAAAAAATCGAAAATTTGAAAAAAACGTTTTTATTTTTTCTAGTCTTAACGAAATAATGAATAACCCTTTTTCATATCGACTTTTAGCTCTCTTCAACGAGATATTTTCAAATTTAAAATCCGACGTTTCGTTTTCAAGCAACCATCAACTTCTATTTTTTTATCAGGGTCTTGTATTTGTTTTTATAACTGATTCTAAATCTTCTTGCATTCGGTAATATGCAATAATTAATAATTTTATTAACTTTTAGGTTCGACTTTGCTGATTTTGTGATGTGATTATTAAAATTTACGATTCGTTGATGAAGGGGATGCCTCTACCATCTGGAAGCGACTTGGAGTGGCCGGAGTGACGCCTGGGCGGCGCGGCATTCCGGTTTATCGCCGCATTTGCAAGATGCAGATAGATTGAATAATCACTTTTTGAGCGTGTTTTCTAGAGACAGAGCTGATGCAGATTTTATTCAGAGATATGATAATGGTCGACGTGGAAATTCCGTGTTTGCATTTCGTTTGCTGACGTCACAGGAGGTTCTTTCTCTTATTGCAGGCTTAAAATCGGATACCGCTGATATAGATGGTGTGAATTCCGGGTTCGCATTTCGTTTGCTGACGTCACAGGAGGTTCTTAATCTTATTGCAGGCTTAAAATCGGATGCCGCTGATATAGATGGGCTCACACTTACCATGCTAAAGTTGAGTTTACCGTTTATTATTAATCACATTGTACATATTGTGAACAGTTGCCTCGAAGTGGGTTATTTTCCTATGGCATGGAGAACGGCGGTCATAACTCCCATACCTAGGGTAAACCGTCCTACCACTTTTGATGACTTGAGACCTGTGAGCCTTCTCCTTCCTCGAGAGGGGAATCTACAATCAGTTATTTCTGTACGCTACGCTTACGGGCTTGCTGCCTGAATATCAATCGGGCTTCCGTCCGGGATACAGCACTGCCAGTGCTTTGCTTCACGTAAATGACTCCATCATTAGAGGGTTGGACGAAAAAATGGCCACTATACTTGTGTTGCTTGACCCATCGAAGGTATTCGACACGGTTGATCACCATTTATTGTGCGCGAAGTTGAAATACTTTGGGCTGGGGGAAAATGCTCTTGTCTTTTTCTGGCACTATCTCAGCGGTAGGGGGCAGCTCGTTAGGTTGTCTTCTGGGGCGTCCAGCATTGGGGAGGTGACATCTGGTGTGCCCCAGGGATCAATCTTGGGTCCTCTGCATTTTCTTTTGTATTTTATGTACGGCACAGAATTCACAGACTCACTTCTATGCGGATGACACCCAGCTCTTGTATACACTCAATCCTAATACTTACAGTGAAGTGGAGGCGGATGTGAACTCGGATTTACGGAATGTTTTTAATTATTGCAATGATTATGGTTTATCAATTAATGCCAAAAAAGACTAAATTGTTGCTCTTTGCACCACCACAGAGCGAGGTGTTTTTGCGGGAATACTTACACTTGAGTATAGATGGACAGCGCCTCCTCTTCACCGACAGTGCTCGCAATCTGAGCGTGTTCTATGATACGGAACTTAGGTTTAGTGATCACATTTCAATCCTGTCCAAAAGACCATATCTGACTTTTAAAAACACTCTATGCAAACAAACATATCCTAAATTACAAGGTTCGTAAAAAATTGTGTGAGGCTTTTATTTTGGCACGTTTCCGGTATTGTATAGCATAGTATTACCCTTGTTTGACACAACTAGATAGACTAAGGTGTGACGGTGAAAGACACTGCTATCGTTTCATTTATGGTTTGAAAAACCTTAATCATGTCTCAGAAAATCTTAAGTTACTAACTTGGTTAAGGATGAAAAATGTGTACAAATACCAGCTGCTTGTGCTCCTTTATAAATTGTTCAATACCTCTGTGCCTTCGTACTTAAGATGTAAATTAGCATTTAGGAGTGATTTGTCTGGTCGAACTGTTTCATGGCGAACGTTTGGTTTGCATATGCCAAGACATGCAACTTCTTTGTATCAACGTAGTTTTACTTATGCTGCAGTTGCTATATATAATGAGGTCCGCTTTAAGATTGAGATACTGGCCACTTTCCGTAAGGAAACTTAAGCTGGAGCTAGGAAGGCAACAGGCTTGACCCGGTGGTTGGTTCAAAGTTCTGTTTTTATTTTATATTTATATTTTTTTTTTCTTATCATCTACTGTACTTTTATTTTTTTCTATTTTATTTGTGTTATTTTGTTTTTTTTTTTGTTGTTTTCAAGGTTTAAGTTTTGAGTAGCTATTGCTAGACTTCGCCCATTGAGAAATTGTACATTTTTTTCCCTCAATAAAGGCAATTATTATTATTATTATTATTATTATTAAAATTTGTTCATGCAACACAAGACTTACTGCAGTCTAAACATAGCTAATTTTAACAGCTTTGGCGCCTTAATTTAGGCAACCCTTTATACACTTGAGTTTACTCACCTTTATATGAACGTTTGTTCAGAAGAAAGTCTGTCCAGTAGTAAAGCTGGTAGAGATACAAGGATTGTAAAAAATTAGTTTTTTATGCTATTTCAGGTTTACTTTAGTTTATCATTAATAAAAAAATACTGTGTGTAAATAAAAAAGGGGAAATATACACTACAAAATGTAATTGAAACTTTACTTGCGGCATCCGTACGGTGATAGACATTTTGATCTTTGTGGTATGTGAAGATTCACCCCAATCCGACTAAACTGTCGGCCGATGTAAAAGTCTGTACTCTGCAGTGGCCAAAAAACCAGACCTTATAAACAATTTTCAACAATCACATCACAATATCAGCAAAACTTAACCTAAAAGCTAATAGAATTATTAATTGTCGCATATCGCCGAATGCATTTTTGCAAGTAGATTCAAAATCCAATATAAAAAAATCCAGGACCGTAGTTAAAAAACTAAAGTGGATGATGATAAAAACGAAACGTCGGGTTTTAAATTTGAATGTTAAAGGGAGAAGAAAGTGGTTGGTTATGAAGAACTGTCATTTAATTTTTACTTATCTCTTTAAATTAAGACTAGAAAACAAAAAAACTTTTTTTTCAAATTTTCGACTTTTTGCGACTATTTTCGAAACCACTCGGACTTTTTCAACATTTTTAAAGACTTTTAATTGCGCAACTTTGCCCTAACTTAACCTTCTTCTTATCTCTTTAAATAACTGTGAACCCCATATAGTTAAATTCGAAAAACAGTCACCCTGTATATCGCGTTTTTGACTAAGAAAATTGCTACTGAATGGCACAGAGTTGCTAAAAACTAGTAGTCAAATTAAAAAAAAACAATAACTAAAAGATCGAAAGAGAACAAATTAAATTAAATACTCGTCAATACACCTCAAACACTAAAACAGTAATTTGATATATTTATCTGAAAGCCTTATGTAAGTGATGTGGGTAACTTTTGTCTTATATACAGGGTGATACTTAATGATAAGAGAGCGTTCTTAAACTGTATTCAAGCAGAACAGTTTAGATACAACTTTTCTATCTAAAATTATTTCAGGAAGGAGCCCTTGAAATTACGGCCTATCATTAAGTGACACCCTGTATAAACTGTCAAAGTTTCATAAGTATACAATGAAATTAACAGTGTTCAAGAAAGAAACGTCTAGAGTGACTGTGAAAGTTTATATCTAAAATACATTCAACAAACGAGTTCTAATTTTTACTGGACTTCTTTTTTTTCCTTGTACACTCCGTACATTATTACTGAGCACTTACTATCATCAGCAATAAACAAATTTTATCCAATACTCGAATATGGAAAAATAGACAATTTATAAGACATCAGAATGGCTAGGATGATGTAAAACACTTTAAAACTAACTTATCACACGTTTAAAAATTAATTATAAAAATATGGTTCAGTACAAAGGAAGAATTTATTTTGTGCTTATTCAAAATGGCGAATTCATTCCTAGTTTTGTTCCAAAATCCAGCCTGGCCCTCTTCAAAAATCGCTTATTTGCCCTGCAATATTAAAAAGCGGAAATGTAGAAATTTAATGTTTAAAAAACTTTGTGGGTGGGATTGCAAATTTGGCTTCCACTATTTTAAAGCTTCAGGTGAAATAATAAAACTGACAGTATAAAATCGGCTTTAGTTGAAAAAGGCCACTCTTTTTACAGAGAGTGTCCCTGGAAATAATAAAAGTTTCCCACAGTTTTTCCCGTTTTTCAAACGACTTTCCTCGTTCTCAGCCCTTTGAGTCATAATGGGTGGTCGAAAATGAAATCTCATATTCTTCGGTCGATTTTAAAGGGGGTCTGTCAAACAATTGAGTTACTTATCGAGCTTCGTTAAAAAGTTACAGGGTGTTGAAATTAGAATTTCAAAATTCATTTGTATTGATTATTCCGAAAGCGTAAGAGATATTTTATTGAAATTTTGTACGTTTTGACTATATAAGGCTCACTTTTTGCAATAATTAATTATTTTTATTTCCGCCAGTGGCGCGCTTAACAGCACGTCGACATATATTATTTGAAAAAAAGTGGGAGGTCACTGGTTTTTCGAAAAATTAAATTTAATTTTTGAATGCACATTAAAATACTATTGGTTTGCAACATAATTCAAGCCATAAATAATCGAATATTTTAGATTTTTCATCAAAATGAGATTATTCTTGGCTTACTCACATACATTACAATGGTTTTTATTTATTTACTCGAAAACGGTGCGTCGTACTAAAAAAAACCGAAGAGGGCTCTTTTCTTTACAGTAGAATAGGTATTAAAAAACTAAGTTTTATTTTGCAAAAAATCAGTGACGTGCTATTTTTTTTTGAATAATGTAAAATAACGTGCTGGAAAGCGCGCCACTGGCGGAAATAAAAATTAATTTTTATTGAAAAATGTGCGCTTTTCATAGCAGTTGAAACGTACAAAGTTTCAATCAAATATCGCTTACGCTTTCGGAATAATCAATACATATGCATTTTGAAATTCTAATTTCAACACCCTGTAACTTTTTAACGAAGCTCGATAAATAACATAAATCAAATCGACCAAAGAATATGAGATTTCATTTTCGACCACTCCATTATGATTCACTCCGTATCCTAAATTTGTTAAGTCCGTACCTGTAATTCAGTCTTTGTAATCACTTTTGGAAATCTCTCTTGATGAGAAACAATTTGTAGATAATGCTGTCGATCCAAAGAATAAAAATAATAATCCATCAACTTGTCTGCGAATCACAACGATTTAAAAAAAACCCTTTTAAAATTGAAGTTTACGTTAATGTGGGGAGCTAAAAATTACGGCGCTTTCCGAAGGGTACACACTTTCACCGACGCATTCTTGTTTTTCAACTTCGGGCGTTTTCGGAAAAATAGACAAAATTTAAACAAATTTACCGGTTTTAGTTCGAAATAAAGTAATACCCATTTCATGACATCTAAGTTCGAGAAAAAAATATTATTTTTTTTTAAGACAACACACGGTAAAGCGGTAGGTTGTGCGGCTTCGACAAGTAAAAATCTTATTTTCTACTCAAAAAAAATCCTCGCAATTCGAAATTTAAAGCTATGAGACCTTGATTCAGAGTCAAGGCCTAGGCGAATAGACACATGTTATCGTGTGACTTCAAATTTTTCAATCTAAAAACACAGGACATCGAAACATCTTACCACGAGGTTCATAAGAGTTGAAATAATTTAAAGAAATTGGGTCCGATTAAAAAACTTTAAGAAAAGTATAACTTGATGTTCTTGACAGATTGGTGGATGCGCAACTACGCCAGCCAGGAGCAAGGATACTCCGTGATCATTAAAAAACGTCACCTAGAAAGCTATGAATTTTTGACAGAAAAGGATGAAATAATCAAAGTCAATAGACTTTGGTTCTTTCATCCTATTCTTGTGACATTTCCCAGTTGCCTCCGTTGTATCTGTTTTTGACCTGCATACAGTAGCATTTTCTTCGTTCATGGTTGGACTTTGTGATCTTAATTCACATTGACTGAATGTTTAAGAACAAGATATTAATTCACTGTTCTCTATCACAATCTGCCCTAAAATATTATTCTGTTTTCTCGATATGTATTTGCAATTTTTGATCAAGGATAGAGCAACTTATATGCGGTCTCAAATTATTATGGACTGGGATGTGCCATGGAAAACAGATGTTTTGCCCCTGTATAAATTTTTGACAATGACATTGAGTGAATTTGGCAAGTAAATGAGGTTACAAATTTAACAAATGTCTAGTTCATTCATGAAATGTTGCCAGACTAATGTTATGACAAGAAGTATTAAATTATAGAAAATAAAATAAAAGGCTTATTGTAAGCATAGATGTAAATAAAGACCTAGATAATATTTACAAATGGTCCTTAGATAAAGGATTAGTCTTGAATGTAAAAAAGTGTATGAGTCTAGTTATTGCATCAAAAAATATTAGAAGCGCTTTTTTTAGTTACAATTTTAGTACACTACATATAAATCACTTTGAGGTTCAAATCGTAGATAGTGCTAGAAATTTGGGAGTGTACTTTGATAATGAACTGAATTTTGAACTGCATGTAAATAAAAAATTGCCTAACCAATGATTAGATTAAGGCATTTGTACGCATATAAGTTTCTTCTACCTGGAAGGATATAGAAATAAAAATAGTTGACTCTCTGCTACTATCACAGCTAGTCTATTGCAATGTTGTGTGCTAACATTATCTAATTAACGTATATAGAGATAAAATACAAAAAGCGCAAAACTCTTGTATCAGGTTGGCTATGGTGATAAACAGATTCGAACATATAACACCAACTGAGGTAGATAACAAAATATTGAAATTTAACCTCTTAAATTTCAATATTTTGTTACCTACCTCAGTTGGTGTTATATGTTCGAATCTGTGAATTGCATATTTCAGTTTATGTGCAAAAATACTTAAAAATAAACTGCCGCAGTCCCTTTATAGTTATTTTATAAGCAGAACTGTTCTGCATAGACTACATCTCAGAAACATTATAAGATTTGTTATCCCGCGGCACATATCAGCTGAATTTAGGAATTGTTTCTATTACAAGGCAATCAGCCTCATTATCAATCAACTCTCCATTATACTTCAAAATTGTTAGCTGCTCTAGAAGAACATTAAAAGAGCATCTTATGGAAAATTTATTTTGAAGAATGTTGTAGCATGGAAGAACGTTTCAGCGAATGTGGACCTTTTGTGTACTTTGCATAATTGATAAATTTTGCCTTCGCCACTTTGTCCACAAATTTTTGTTCTTACACTATCGAAGGCTACGGCCATCTTCCATATGTACAACATCTTATCTTTAATAGTTAGTGTATCATGGTTATTAGGTTCTACATTTACTCCATTATCATTGTCAATATAATCATACAAACAAATGGCAAGGGTTTGTTGTAAGAATCTCTACAACAAGAACACTGTACTCTTGACAAGTTATGTAGGCACAGTAACGATCTAATTTTGGCGGACTAGAGAAAAATAGTCGAGTGGAACACCTTTTGATAATATTTCTCCATTTATTATCACATTAGCAGGCTGATTCTGATTGGCTAGCAGTGATTCCTCGTCAGAATCCAATAGTGAAATAATAGACATGTATGAAATAAGAGAAAATATGCTACCTGGGCTGCAATATCAGTGATACATGGGATCAAAGTTATGAAATAAGAACTCGAATTGATAAATCCAGAAGCGCTTTTAACCGCCCTAAGAAAGTTCTTTGTAACCTGTCTCTTAATATCAATATACGCATAAGAATTCTCAGATGCTACGTCTTTAATGTTCTCCTCTATGGAATAGAAAGCTGGAGTCTTACTGAGGCTGCCACTAAAGGCTTAGAAGTATTCGAAATGTAGTGCTACAGACGCATGCTACGGGTCTCATACAATACCATACAACTAACATCACGATTCTCGAGAGGCTCAGAAAAGACAAGGAAATTATTACTACCGCAAAGAACAGAAAACTGAGAACCAGCCCACTTTGGCCACATTATACGTAATGATAAGTACCGACTCCTACAATTAATCCTACAAGGCAAGATTGAGGGCAAGCGAGGCCCTGGACGCAGGAGTATATCCTGGCTGGCCAACCATATAAAATGGACTGGCGTAACATCAACCCACTTATTCCGAGCTGCAGTGAATAGGATAAGATGGACCAAAGTGGTCGCCAACATCATTAGAAGATAGGCACCTTTAGAAGAGAAGAAGATGAATGAAATAATAACTATTTTTTTCACATAATATTCATAATGTAGGGGTGTTGGAGAATTCCATAAATTATAATATTTTCTTTGGCTGAGCGTTTAATTTAAACATAACAAAAGTAGCCATAACATGAGATACTTAAAACTTAAGGCGCCATAACATAACACACCTAACCTCTATCTCTCTCTCTCTCTACTTCCGCCTTCAGTTGTCATACCGACCGAAATGGGCGGGAACTTCAAATAATCAAACTGGCACGAAATTCTCAATTTTCGTACTACATCAATAACTAATTTATAATCTGAAGATGTATTTAACTTTATTACCATACATCAAGCCGACATTACCCCAATCGTTCAAATTCCGCAAATTGTTGTGAATTCACACTCTCGATCATTCATTAGGACTAGAAAGATAGTAATATGTCTACCTTATTACTGCTATCACAGTATAAAGAATAATACATTAAACCAGTAACGTCAGTCGGTCGAAAAATTGAAACTCCCCTCCCCTTGCCCCGTCCGCCCGGCCGCCGGCGGTGCACCACCAAACCGGTTTTGGCTGGTTTTGGCAGTGCATCGCTTATGCTTGAGCCGTATACAAGTCCCCTGTAACTACTCGAGGAAATTGCCGGGTGCAGTTGCGCGCGGCACGCTTTAGTTTTGGGAATTTCAAAAGTGCCGACACGAACTGACGATACTGATATAATGTATTATTCCTTATACTGTGCTTCTATCTTCTTGAGAAAGAGGTGCTTCTGCATATTTCTTTAATTGTCTATTAAGTTAGCACCAAAATATGATGATGTTTGGATGTCCGACCTTATATCAGTAGTCCTTTATTTACCAAAATTAATAAAATGTCATGAACTAACTAATTATCAATTATAATATCCTGGGGTTTTTTTACCTCCCCTACTCATTTCATGATTTTGCTTCTTTCTACTACACATGCCTACTTATGGCAGGCTCAGTATCTTGAATGATTGATACTTAATCCATTTCAAATCAAAGGCAAGTCAAATTTGTAACCTCATTTACTTGCCAAATTCACTCAATGTCATTGTCAAAAATTTATACAGGAGCAAAACATCTGTTTTCCATGGCACACCCCAGTCCATAATAATTTGAGACGGCATATATTGTTCTTGATAAATAGGCCACTACGCAAATCAGAACCCAATGACCTAGCGGATATGGACAGAGCCAGCAAATGCCGATATTTCCCTAAAAATGGCTCTCCTTTTTGGCCGGAAGTCCGTCCCTTCGATGGTTCCCCGGACGTAACTTTGTCGTCAGCATACGCCGTACAAGTGCCATAGCAACTTAAAGCCGGATTGGAAATTGAGTCAATTGTTTTTGGCTTTTTTTAGGTTAGAAGTTAAGTTTTAGAAAACCTTGGAGCTAGGTCAGCTAAAAAGCTCTAGCGCTATAGCTAAGAGATGGAAATAAGTTCGATATTCGATTGGATTGGATATAAGAAATAATAAAAATAATGACAGTGAAAACAGTTTTGCCATAATTTGGCGTAAGACGCCACGCGGTGACGTCACTTCCGCTGGAAGTCGTCATCAGTTCAAAGGTTCCCACTGCCAAAAGGCGGCTAAAACTCTAAAAGAGGGGGTCTCCAGATAGCTCGATGCCAGAACTAAAGAATATTCTTCGCTCATGATTTCAACTTTGTGACCTTAAGTCTCATGAAATGAATGTTTAAGGACAGGACATTATTTTACTATTATCCACCAGGATGTTTCATAAAAATTGGTTCTCCTCTACCTCGCACTATAAGTACTTTGCAATTTTTGTTCAAGGATACAGTAAGTTAATGTTCTTGATAAATGGGTAAATTCGAGACTATGCTAACCAGAACCAAATAATGTTGTTTGCGCGTATGTCCGCGTGCGCGTGCGCGTATGCGGCGTTCGAGTAATTCCTAGCAAAGGTACATAACATATATGATAATGGGTAAGTTCCGCCGACGGCAGCAGCTGAGTGTCAGCGCAAAACCGCTGTGTATTACAATGAGTCAGCGGATGATTGTCGGTTGAACGCACTGCTTTGCCAACTGACAGTATTGATACTGCCAGATTTAATTTAAATTTAAGTTGTTGTTACTTGTCCTAATTTATAAAAGGATAAAAATTTAAAAGTCATGGATAATACTTCTCATATTTTAGTAAAATTAATAGATGATGATTTAAATTTTATTGCAATAAATAACGCATTGGATAATTTGGTACAACCAATAAATGTAGTAAGATCCGAACGTGTGAAGAGAACTAGAAGTACAGCCTATTATGAAAATGTTATACCTAACTATAGTCCGTATGATTTTTACAACCATTTCCGGATGTCTAGACAAACTTTTCAGGTACTTAACCCTTTAGAATGGACACTATTTACCTTCGTTCGTCTAAAGTAACAGGTTTTGCCGGTTCCCACCGTCTATTTTGATGTGGAACTGCGGACCCAACTTCCCAAGTCCAACAAATGAAATTATACTATTAAATTATTTTTTTCTACAAACGTCAAATAATGACGCATTTTACGCTTTCATTAGACAAACGAAAACCTAACCATTTTTGAGGATCAGAATGTGAGTGTACTTTTCCGCGCGTTGCCCAGGACAGCAACCGAAAAAGATTTTATCGCTTGCTGTCAACAGCAACTACCACCACTCAACCAATTATTTAAAACGTCATTGTCACTTTGATTTAAATTTTTAGATTGTGACTTCAGTTATGTTCAGTTGTGATTCACATTATTTGAAATGGATCGTTTGCAGAAAAAACGTTGTATGCATTACGAGCAAAAAGTAACTTTTTTGCTCTCGAGTGATTGCCGCTCTCCGCTTCGCGTCGAGCGGCAAACTTCACTCTCCGAGCAAAAAAGTTGTACTTTTTGCTCTTAATACATAAATAACTATTTCCACTACTAGCTTTAATACGGACCGCTAAAGGCCAGCAGAAAGAAAAATGCAAAGCCGCGTCTAAACGCCAAAAAAAATGGCTCTAAACAGCCGTACTGGTGGAACGAGAGTATCGAAGAAGCTAGAATGAACTGCATAAGGGCAAGGAGGCAGGCAACCAGGGCAAACTGCAGA
This sequence comes from Taphrorychus bicolor, assembly GCA_951812265.1. Classification (NCBI taxonomy): domain Eukaryota; kingdom Metazoa; phylum Arthropoda; class Insecta; order Coleoptera; family Curculionidae; genus Taphrorychus; species Taphrorychus bicolor. The sequence continues at coordinate 14,422,466 of OX638298.1, forward strand.
AATGTGAGACCGATAAACTCGGCGCATATTTGGGACGAATACAAAACAAAAAAGAAATTCTTGGGTAAACTAATTGACCAAGAAAAGAAAAAGAAATGGAACCATCTTTGCCACGAGTTAAAGGAGGACATCTGGGGGACCGGATAGGACAAGAATTTCAGCTTGAACTTACCACGAACATAAAACGGGAGACGGCCAGGCACCTGTTCTTTTAAATAGAGTTAATTTTTTAATATCCGGCCACTTTTAGATGATGTTTATCCATCATCGAGTTGACGTACTGAGTACTGACAGCCGACGGAATTCCAAATTGCTCTTAGAGTATTCTTGTGCTTAAATTCATATTGAGGAAACAAAGGACGGGAATATTCCCAGGGCGTAGTAGGGCCATAACCCGAAAATGCATCAAAATGTCATATATCATATATGTCAATCTGACTATTGACTTCTGACTTTGGGAAAAACATGGCGGCACCAATAGAAAACGATACCACCTTATGGCCACACTCTCATTACAGGCAATATACTTAGACGTTAGGAATGTTTTTAAAAGTGCAGCATGGCCGGATATTCTGCGAGAACTGGAAAATCGTAGTAGCACGTCATACCTATATAACGTGATAAACGACTACTTTCAGAACAGACGAATCCAAATCGAGAAGGACCAAGAGTTCTTTATGTCTGCCGGAATCTCTCAGGGTTCCGTAGTAGGCCCACTATTGTGGAATATCATACACGTTCAAATATTAAGAGAAGCGCCATCAGAGAGGGTTCTACCTGTAGGCTATTCCGACGACATTGCATTGGTAATAAGCGCCAAAACTAGACACCAGCTGATGGAGGTGGAAAATACAGCAATTTCTAGATGTGAAAACTGGCTTCGTGAGCATTCACTAAGCCTTGCATCAGAGAAAACAGAGGCGGTAATTCTAAATAGCAAAAGAGACAAAAGACATATATCTTTTAGAGCGGGAAATATAGAGATAACACCTAAAAAGAATATTAAATACCTAGGGGTGCTCTTCGGAACCAATCTGTACTTTTCAGAACACGCTGCGACCACGACACGAAGCAGCCTAAGGAAACTAGGATCTCTGGAAACACTAATATCCAGCATGAATAGGCCATCGTTGCAGAAAAAACTAATGTTGTACGGGGTGATCCATTCATCTCTACTGAACGCAGCCCCAATTTGGGGAGGCATTATTGGTAAAAAAAAGGATTACGCTATGTTCATCAGCGCCCAAAGGAAGACCCTGGTGAGAGTGAATGGTGCTTATCGCACAGTATCTACAGTAGCGACTCAGGTCATAGCGGGAACTCCGCCCATAGATTTATTGATAAAGGAAAGAACTGAGTTGCACGGGAGACAAGTTATCTCAGAGGGCATAAAAGCAGAAGCTAGAAAACGCACTTTTGAAAAATGGCAAACAAAATGGGACGCCACTACCGAAAAGGTCAGTGGACGAAGAAACTGATACCGAAAATTGAAAAGTGAAGTAGAATGTAAACACAGAACCTCGAATTATCATTTGATCCAATTTTTAACTGGCCACGCAGCTTTAGAGCATACACCCACCGCAAAGAAAACCACAAATATCTGCAACTACTGTGAGGACGTGGATACGGCAGAACACTGCATCTTCCACTGCCCGCGCTTTGTAGTTCAAAGAGAGAGACTATCAGGACTGATTGAAAACCTATCACCGGAAAATCTCATTGACGGAATGCTAGAAAACAGGGAAACCTGGCAGGCAGCAAACAAGATCGTTTGGAAAATCATAAAGACCAAAGAAGCTAAAGAAAGGGAATAGCAAATATACGTTCTAGCTTACAAAGAAAACTCAGCTAAAGTAAAAAGCTTATCATTTGAGAAACCTGTAAAAATGTACGTAAGTAAATGTCATAAATACAAGACCCTCCCTGGAGCTGTGGTGAATACTCTGACGAGTGCTGCCGCCGCTCCCAGGGCCACTTTCATAGAGTCGAAGATGTTTTTGAGGGCAGGCGCTTGGTAACGCCGCTGCCCGTGATGGTGCACTGGTTCCTCCTTGGTGGTCGAGTGCGGCAGGGGCAGGGGTGCTTCATGCGAATCCCACACTACCCGGTCGCCAGAACAACAGATCGGGTGTCTTGAACCAAAGAATGTTCTTCGCTCAGGGTTTGAACTTTGAGTCCTTAAAACTCGTTATTGTTTAATGACAAGACATTAACCCACTGTTATCCATCACAATCTGTCCTAAAAAATAATTCTCCTCTATCGATATGCACTTGTAATTTTGATCAAAGATATAGAGCAAATTAATTTTCTTGGTGAACGATGAATGCGCCACTACGCAAATCAGAACTAAAGAATGTTCTTTGCTCAAGGTTTGAACTTTGTGTCCTTAAATCTCATTAACTGATTGTGTTACAAGGACAAGACATTAATCGATTTGTATCCGTCACAATCTATTCTAAAAATGATTCTCTTTCCTCGATATGTACTTGCAATTTTTTATCAAAAAAGGAGGATGTTAATGTCCTTGATAAATGGACGAATGCGCCACTACGCAAACCAGAATTAAAGAATGTTCTTCGCTCAGAGTTTGAACTCTGTGACCTTAAAACCCATTGACTTCATAGTGAGATCTTGTGACCACCCTCTTAGATTTTCATTGACTGAATGTTTAAGGGCAGGCCGTTAATTCACAGATTTCCATCATAATCTGTCCTAAAAAATTATTCTCCAAAAATCTGGTCTGGAATAAATTCCAATGGTGATTTTTGAATTTTTAAAAACTTATTTATTTTTGAGTTTTAACGTAAACTTCTATTTTTTTTAAACAACCTATAAGTTCTTTCTGCTTTGTTAGAAAGAAAATCTATTTCTCTTTAAAATGACGTATAACATGTTAGGCTTAACTTTAAACTTATATGCTTTATTTAAGAAAAACTTCTTTTTGGAACAGTTGACCATGACGCTATGACGCGTTAGCTCTTGTGTGAGTTAGTGAGATATTCTAATATGGCGTACCAAAACAGTGCGTTCCCTCGACTCCCAACGTCCGCTGACTAAACATCTAAGTTGCTGCCGACGGGTCGGCGGAACTTAACCAATAATTACACGTCTAACATGTTTTTTAAAACTTTGAATTTCCCTGGTCTAACGACTACAACAGAAAGTTTTCTTGTTCTCTTATTATTTTTCAAATATTGGCATCATATAATCATAATTTAATTTCAAAAATATTTTCAAGTTAGCAGCAAATTTAAAGACATTACTATTTTGAATTTAAAAACTAAACATCACAACAATAACAAGTTCAATTACTAATTTTAACAACTAGATATATATTAGTTTTTTAATCTAAATAAATTGTGACACATAAGCGACAACTATTTTAAATAATGTAACAAACAATAAACTACAAAAGGTGTTCAAAAGTTCCTCTGTTGTTATCAATACATGATTGGCACCTCCTGAAAACGCCTTGAATGGCATTTTGTATATGCATTTTAAATTAAATTTAAACAATTCAAAAAATTGTTTTATAACTAGTCCATGTTGTCATTTGTGAGGTTACACAATTTATCTTTTAAATGTAAGTATCATTTGTTGCCAAAGTTTTCCGTCAAAAAATTTGAAAAAACCCGTGAGTTGTGGGCGGGTGCGTCATCTTGTTGCAGAAAATAGGAATTTCTAGCATTTAACGGAATCTCGTCCATAAAAGCATCAATAATGTGAGTGTCAATAATGTCTCTATACAACGCTGAAGTTACGATTGTATCATATATTCTATATGCGAGTTTTCTATTGTTGAGCAATGCGCACCCAAGATGAAGCCAAATCTACCTTGATTCCTTGATTCTCGTCAGACCAGTGATGTTCGTTATTTCTGTTAAATATGCCTGCACTGCTAACATACGTCTCATCCATCCAAATAACTTTTTCATGAAATCTAGAATCTTGTTTAAAGGTGGTAGATAATGAGGTACTATTAAGCGAAATATCTTGGACTTCCATTGTCTTCATTGAGTTTTTTACACGACGTTTCGAGGAATGGAATCTCTGCTCATTTGAGTGACACTGAGCATTAAGCTCGAGGCTACTTGCTTATGTACTAACACAGCTTACCACGTCCACCATTCCTATTGGCCGGATCGTCGCCACTGTCGCGCTTTAAGCGATTATTGTCCGCCGTACAGCAAAAAGATTGTAAACATCAGATCCCGTGTGAGTGTGGCATGTCGTACATAGGAGAAACCAAGCGTCCTTTGCATGTAAGAGTTCTGGAATACAGAACTCATACGATAAGAGAGGGAAACATCAAAATCGGGACTTGCAGAGCACGCTTGGTCCGAACACCATAATTTTAAGTGGTCGGAAGCCAAAATTGTGCAGAGAATAGCACTGGAAGAAACGAAAGTTAAGGAAGCAGTCTTCATTGGAAGCAATGAGGGCGTCTTTAGTAAACCAAGTTGCGACGTCTCTTCGGTGTCCGTTGATATGGCGGACAAGTGCTGGTCGCTTGACGCGCGACAGTGGCGACGATCCGGCCAATAGAAATGGTGGGAGTTAGCTGTGTTAGTTGTGTTAGTACATAAGCAAGTAGGCTCGAGCTTAATGCTTACTTGAAAACGAGCAGACATTCCACTGCTCGAAACGTCGTGTAAAAAAACTCAATAAAGACAATGTAAGTCCAAGATGTTTCGCCTAATCTTGGATCTTGTTGTAATTGGCTTAAGTACCACAATAATAGTCTCTTTCCATGAGCTTCGGGATGGAGATGTTTGTTGTATTCTCAATTTGTAGGGCTTAAATTTACTTTTCTTTAAAATGCCTAATGCCCTAGATCTTGAAACACAACACTTTGATTCAATCTGCCGACTGCAAATTGAAGGATTTGCAGCTACAGCTCCTACTACTGTTATGATTGCTGCTTCTTCATCCACGATATTATAGATTCTTCGTCTTGGCTTGGATGGAAAAAGACCCAAAGCTCCTTAAGTTATGCTTCAATCTTTTGAATGTAATTGTATGAGGCCGCCTCCTCTCAAGAAAACGTTTCCAGTAAGACTCAGATGCAACGTCTGCATTATAATTATTCTGAATAAAACACTCCAACATGTCGTATTTTTCAAAAGATTGAAATGACATTTTTACGTCGTTATAAGGGTAAAACCATAGAGGATTTATCAAGGTAGAGGTCTTTATTTACATTTTTCAATATTGGCGTGATAAACAAACCCTCCATACAGTCTTGCCAGGATTACTTTGCTAGTAAATTGACAAATCCTTTTTTTGGATGATATCTTGCGAATCTTTACACCACGAGATTACTATAATATCTATTGCTGTCCTCCATAATATCTACTCTGTCCAAGTAATTTTTTAATGGTAATTAATAGAACACTTATGACGATAAAAGAAAAAAAAATACGTGTAAAATGGCCAGCTGATCACAATCGGCAACACTGCAGAATCCTGTGACACGTGGATTATGTCAGTTTATGCCAATTATTTCATGGATTTTTTTTTCTGGTTTTAAGAGTTTTCCGCCGACTTTTTTTGCTTTTAGCAATCGTTTCTGTGTTTTAATTTGTTTGTTAGCCATGGTGAGACAATGTTTTGTGTGTAGAACTTGGGATTATAAAAATAAATCTAGGAAATTATGTTTTCACCGGTAAGTTCATTTGTGTTTTGTGGTTATGTTGTTACTCGGCTCTTAGACGTTAGCCATTAGCGTCGTTTGTAGGTGTATTCTATTATTAATCGTTAATCTAAAAAAACTCAATAAATGGGAATAGTAGGTATGTATCAAAAATCATTTAAATATAAAAATATTTGAATGTTTTGGTCTGCAAAAAAATGCAGACGCATCCTGCGTAAAAATGGTATACTTGTTTCCTTGAAAAATAATACGCCTATGTGTGCTTATGTTATCTGGAGATGTGTCCTTGGAGATTCAAATTTCCCCATATTGTTTTTAGCATTTCTGCTTCCCCTCTACCCGAACAACCCGCAAGCCTCGAAGTATGCGGTTTTGTATATGATGCAAGTAGACAGATACCAATTTATGATTAACGCGCGGCGCCTATTTACTTACTCCATTGTCAATGGGTAAAACTTAATGAACTTTATTGAACTGTCTACGCTACGAGATTATTAAATTTCTTCAACCGCGGGATATCGGCAGTGACAGCTGCACAACAAGATGGCCGCGACATCGACATCGAAGCGTCATCGCGTCATGGCCTACTACTCCAAAAAGAAGTTTTTATCAAAAAAGTATATAAGTTCAAAGCAAAACCGAACATGTTATACGTCATTTCAAAGACAAGAAAATTCTCTTTCTAATAAAGTAGAAAGAAATTATAGGTTGTATTTAAAAAAAATTATTTTTATGTTATAACTCAAAAAACAATAAGTTTATAAAAATTCAAAAATCATCATTGGAATCTATTCAAAAAATGCCTTAATAATGTAGAAATCATTTTTACCAAACTAGACTAATAAAAAAATTATACAAAGTATTTTCGAAAATGGCGAAAATTTAACTTTCATCAATTGCAAGAAAACAAAAGACGATAGCGAATTTCTGTTTGCGGCAATGAATTTAGCTCGAAAAAATATCCCGGCATCGACTTTTTGATTTTTAATATTCTTATTAGTTTGGGAGTTTCCCATTTAAAACACCCAAATTAGGCCACCCTGTACACAGTAGTAATTTCTTCGATCACGGTGTGACCTTGTGAACCCCCTCTTAGATTTTGTTTGATTGACTCAGGGCGAGTTCGCATGCGCGCAACGGGCAAAAATGCGGAAATGTCAAAATTGCGGCATTACTCAGTGCAACTTTCAACGGAAAAAGTATTTGCATTGCAGAACAACGCAACACTGATGGAAGGTCAAAGTTTGATGGTCAAACCAAATTTTTGGACATTTTGAGCTTTCGGGGCAATAGCGACGGATTACCGCCAAATATTGAAATTTAAAAAATGACAAGTCAAACTCCAATCATAACTAACATTCGCGTTCCGCCGTTGTGCTCGTTGCGCTCATGCGAACGCGCACTCAGGCCGCCGTCACATACAGCGGAACAAAAAGGAGCAGAAATGTCAATAACGTCATTACACATGTCAATAACGTCATTACACATGACAATAACGTCATTAACATGTCAATTCCTATTTTAGCTTTTATCTGATTTGTTTAAATTTAACTGTCAAATTACGCTCCGTTCCGCTTTTAACCAAATTCCGCTGTATGTGACGCTGCCCTGATGTTTTAGAACAGGACATTAATCCACTGTTATCTATCACGATCCGTCCTAAAAAATTATTCTCCTCTCTCAATGTGTCCGTGCAACTTTTGATCAAGCATAGAGAAAATTAATGTTCTTGATAAATGGGTAAAAGCGCCACTATCTAGCTAAGACCAAGAAATGTGCATAGAAAAGGCGATTAATTTCCGTTTAAGCTCTTTTTTTGGCAAGTACACAGTAGTAGTTTTTTCGTTCACGGTTTGACTTTGAGATTTCTTTGATTTTTTAGTTTAAATACAGAACACTAATCCATTGTTCTCTATTACAACTTGTCCGAAAAAATTGCTTTTCTCTCTCAGTACATATGGTGGTCACTTTTACAATGTTCACTATTGGGATCTCCGAACGGGTAAGACTTACAGGGTTGTTAAATTAGGAAAAAGTTGCGCATTTTAACATCAGTTAACAAGCCATTTTGAAACTGGATTTATCTGATGTGGTTTGTAAAATATCTCAAAAAAGCATGGAAAAAATAAACAAAATTCTGCCGTGAAAACTATCAATTCTATTTTCCGGAAAGGGATTCTGACGTTCATCTAGTTTTTGCATACCGACACTCTACTTTACTTTTTTTTTTACTTTTTCTTACGCATTGTTACATTTCGATTATATGCCTTGTCGAGACTTCACTTACTCCTTCGGTTTCATTCACTGGTTCTTGAGGGGTTACTTGTTCACTGTCTGCTACTACCTACTGAAATGTACCTTGTGTTGATTTACTAAACTTAAATTCAATGATTCTGGCTTTACTGTAGAATTTGTGATTAGAATTTATCTCCTTTGCCTTGTTTCAAATCCACTTTTGTCACTTTTCAGCTAGAGCGACCTTTGCTGCTTCTCGAGGGTTAGTTTTATTAACTTTCATTTTGTATTTACGGGCTAGATTCACATTTTCTTTGAGCAGATGATGGTCAAACCAAATGTTTGCTGTGTTTACATCGAGTCAGATTTTAAGGTTAGGGCAAACTACAATGTTGCATCGTTTCTTTTAAAATGTTTCTGTTTACTATTTTGAAATATCATTTTGCAAGTTGGATTTTATCTCCATCTTTATTCTTTACTTACTTGATGACATATTTTTGCGCCTTTAGGTAATTTTGCTACTCCTCGCAATCGGGTTTCGAGATAATCCGTTGTTGCGAATTGTCATACGCTAAATTGTCACTTGTCGCCCTTTCGATTGGTGCTGTCATATTCTTGTTCTGTGCTAGTTTAATTTACTATTTAAATTATCCACATTAAAAACTTTATAATAGACTTGGAATTTGCGATAAGTAAGTTTGAAGATATAAATCAGAGAACAGAGATAAGAAATCGATGTGTGAATATTATTAGAAACTTTCTGCATGCTCACAGTAATTTAGAATTTGAAAAGAGGCAATTGTTATCATACTCGCGGATCACAAGAGGGTTTCTGAAGGAACACGGTAACACTATTGTCGTATTGAGGGCTGATAAAGGCAACATCACAGTTATCCTTGATAAAGAGCAATATCAGGCAAAATCTCAAGCACTTTTGAACGACACAACAACGTATGTAAAACTTAATAAAGACCAACTACTACTATTCAAAATAAAGCCAATAAGGTAGTAGATCTGTGGGTTAAAGAGTGGTATGTTGGTAAGGAGATTGGGAAGAAATTTAAAACTAACTCATCAGTTCCTCCTAAGATCTACTTTCTTCCCAATATCCACAAGGAGGAAACTCCACTAAGACCCATAGTTTCCTTTGTTGGGTCTCCCCTTTACCAGATCACTAGTTTTTTTGCCGATATAATGGAAAACATGTTCATCAGGGATGATGGGTTTGTGCGAAATTCGTTCGAGTTTGTTAGGGACTTGAGAGGTTTAACAATTTCGGACGGCTATGAGATTGTGTCCTTGGATGTAATATCTTTGTGCACTAATATCCCAACAGATATAATCATTAGAATTGTTCAGGAAAAGTGGGATTTGGTGGCAGACACAAATAAGATTTCATTTGAAAAGTTTAATGAAATGCTATCCTTTGTCTTTGAATTTTTGGTTTAGGAATGGGAAACTGCTTATCACCTGTGTGTGCGGGCTTGATAATGCAGGATTTACAGGATATATGCATTCAACAGATGTCTTTTGACATTCCGTGCTTTAAGCGATGTGTTGACGACATAATAACAGCTGTACCATCTGACAGAAAACACGATCAAAAAGCACTTTTACTCCAAACTTAAATCAAAAACAGAAAGAGATCTTTGTTCCAACGCTGTGTATAGGATACCGTGCTCAACTTGCAGTAAGGTATACGTGGGACAGACTGGCAGGTACGTCAAGGTTAGAATGAAAGAACATCAAAATGACCAAAAAAATGTCCATAAAAAAACAAACCCTACAGCTTTGGTGGAACATAAGATAAATACTGGCCATAATTTTAACTTTGATGATGTAGCCATTCTGGACTCCCAACCCAACTATAGAAAGAGGCTCATTAGCGAAATGATATCGATAAGAACGGAAAAAGAAAGCGTTAATATACGAACAGTATCGAAAATTTGAGCACCGCTTACTTTGGAATTCTGGACAGGGTTAAGCACGCATAAGTACTTTCACTATTATCCAGAGACGTAGTTCGATCTGCCCACCCGCCCTATACTTTCGGGTTGATTGAGCATGCTTGAGCGATATTAGCATACTGTTTCAGTTGGTTCGATGACTCCGACCACATACGCTGAATTGCTCGTGCTACTGTTGCTGTCGATGCCAATGCTCGTTCGTCTCTTGTCGACCTTTGTACTTTATGTTTAGAAAGCCGATGACTCTCAAAAACTATCTGAATTGTGAGTATTTAACTGTGGTGTATATTTTAAAGTGGCCTTTGTTTCGTCCCCCCTTTTTAACTGTATTGTAACTTTTAGTGTCCTGAGGATTCTGTAAAATATGGCAAAACGTCGAAAAGTTCATAACTGATTTTGAATAACACCCCTGATCCCACAACCCAAAAATCAAAACCACATCTTAACAAATTAGATCAATAACATTAATTTACTACTGCTATGTTTAACGAATTAATTGTTCGGCTTTTGGCATTGATTCGTGTGGCAATATTTGAGGGCAATACTCTGGGTGGCATTCAAAATTTCATTTATGTTGTTTCTGTTGTGTAAAAATATCTCCTTTTTGAGATAATTATTAATTTTCGATATTATCGAGCTCGAGCTTAGTGCTGAGGTTGTTATCGATTGACCGTGTCGTCCCTTCTCCTATTATTTTACTTCTGTTTCCTTCAACTAGAGACAAACGTCTTACTTGTGGTTATTCTTTGCTGCCGACTGTTGAATTGCAGGCTTCTTACGAACTAACTTCATTTTATACTTTGGTGCGTCCTTCACTTAAAGGGATTTAGAAGCTAATTCTATTAAAGAATCTTCGATGCGTGATTACTTCGCTTTGTTAACTTATCTAAAGAGCGTTGATTAACCACGTCTGTGGGATTTAACTTGGCCTTGCATTCGCACATTTGGCTACGTAGAGCCCTTTTCACCTTCGTTGACGAGGTCAGGGCGCAGCTCCCTCACTTAGTTGACACTTCGATACTTAATTATCTCAGATTTTATTTTTTTTTAATTATTCAGTTTACTCACCTCTAATTTGTTTTTCTTTCCTAACAAGAAAAGTGCGGGGCAGCTTCTTAATTGGCATTAAAATGCGCAACTTTTTCTTAATTTAATTAAGCCTGTAAGTGTCTTTCGGAGGTCCCAAACGTAAACATTGTAAAACCCTCTATATACTTGACATTCTTTATCAAAAAATATATAAATTTAAGTTCTTGATATATAGATGAATTATATGGGCGCCATTACCTCTTACCTTTATCTCTTTTACGTTATGCAATACTTGTTTCTTCGCCCTGTTTGACTTTGTGACCCAGAATAGCAAGAGGAATAAGTTTGTTTGGTTATGAAGATATGTTTTAGTTTAACACTGTATTGCATGTTGATTTTTTTTTGACCAATAACAAAATATATGTGGCAATTGCATTACTACGGACAGAAGCACAAAAAATATAAAAATGTGCCAGCGCGATTTTAAAAATCTTGTGACTGACAATTTTCATTTTTACCTATTAAACGTCAGTTATTAGCCAGCTAACAAGTTTTGGGATATCCTGTACACTATTGCCAAATAGTAGCGATACAGTTCGAAATATACTCACATAATTTCCTGTTTTTTCACCAGTTCATTAACTAGAAAAATTCCTATTGGCGACAGAGCCCCGAATAAGATCACCCATAACGGTAAGTCGTACTGAGTTTCGTAGGGTTCGTCCTTAACTAGACTTCTAAATGTCGCTAAAGTATAAAGACTCTGCAAAAATACCCTGCAAATAAACTGATTAAAAGAGCAGTGAAGGAGACAAATAATACTCACAATACAAAAATAGTCGCCAGCCAAATCAGATTACTATGGGGCGACTTTCTATATATCAAACTATTTCTATGTACGAATCCGACTGAAATAACAACTGCAAAAACACGACAATGACGTTTTAGATTGTTTTTGTTTTTTGGGCTACAACACTTACCGAAATGCAACAAAACGATAAAAATAACGATCAGTCTTGCGGTTAATAGAGTCCAACTACCTTCCTCGAAGCCTCCAACATCATCTCCGCCTGTTATATTTCTATACCCAGTAGGGTTGTAAAAGAATACGCATCTAGACAAAAATTGGCATTAACTTTAATTGTTCAATTGACTGATTAGTGTTGTACGTACCTACAAGGACCTAAAGGACCTAAATTAGTTGTATAAGGTTCTGAACACATCTGGTTGCAATGACTAGCTAAAAGGCCGGCGTAAGATACCAGAATAGTAACCACCGTCGGAAGGAACTTGACACCATAACACCACAAAATAAATAATGTAGCCTGGAAATTCAAATCTTACAAAAGTAATAGAGACCTGAGAACTGCCCTTACATCCCATCGAAATCCGGCTTGTATTTTACCCTGAGGGTTCTTCATCACATCGGCGTCTACAGGAGTCATAGAGAGCGCTATGCTGATTGCAGGAGCCACCACCCCTGCCAGCCAGAGGTTGTGACCGGTAGTCATCAGTTCTGGAAGCATTAGAACTACCGCTGCCACTTGAACCAGGCTTAAGATCACACAGCAACACAACCAATATTGAACTAAAAATAAGAAGAAAATGCTTTGCTTTATCGCAGAATCGTCTATAATTTTGTCTACAGGAAGATAATCCACCTTTATTACTCTTAACTTAGTTCGTCCTCCGAGCAAATTTTAGCACAGTATTTCATACTAATGGAATCGATCCTACAGTTGTTTTATACTACCGGAAAATAAACTAAACTCACCAATAGTTTTGACCTACAGTAAAAAGAGATTGGCTTTACTTGTAAACAATACCAAAAACGGGAACTATTCCTATAATTCTTTTTTCTTTAGAAGCTTATTTGGCGATTTTCATTGTTTGCTTTTTTTTGAGAATTTAACCCTATGATTCAACAATTTAGTTTCAAATTTTTAGATCATGGGCAGATATTATTTTTACCTACCCTAAAAAAGTGTTTTTAAAATCATAGCGTTTTACAGGAAAAAATGTTTAATTTAATAAATAAGACATTTTGGGCGACATTTATTTTACTGCTTTGTCACAGCATTTTTTGTAATTTTTGTGTAACATCTCATAAATATGTGAAGTGAAACCAAGCCAGGTTTCTGCCGGAGTTGTCGCTTCCCACAAACAGATGGCCGAGACGTCGTACCGCTACAGTCCGGGGATGACGTTCAGCTTCAAACTCATTTCTCTAACAGTCAGAGGAACAATAGACCGGTTTCGCTCTTATTGGAGCTCATCACTATGGTATACTTCGAACCTGATAGAAATATGAATTCGAGCTTAACTTGGTTTCCTCTATTGCTCAGGGCAGTGGGCATCCGATGGCGCTACTTGCATATATGGATTATAGTTTTAATTCAGAAACCTTATTTCTATCAGGGGCAAGTCAGGGATCTGCAGGCGGCCGGCCACAACATCCTCGTCGGCCCGGCGGACAACGGCGCACCAAGATCTTGCATCCTAACGCCCAAGGATCCTCAGGTGACACATCTAAAAAACCTGGGATCCAGGGATGACACAGAAGTGAGTCAACAAAAAGTTAAAATGCTTATAAGTAGTATATATCTTCCATATTTTATTGTGCCACTTCCCCCAACGGAAGATATGGTAAAGATAATGCCATATTCAGAAGGCAAAAATTTTCCGTTCATAAAAGGGTGCGACGCAAATGCACAAAACATCGTTTGGTGCAGCGCAGACACTAATGCAAGAGGTAATGCCCTACTGGATTACCTCGCATCGGAAAATCTAGAAATAGCCAACCGAAATGCAGAGCCGACCTTCGTCAATCGCCGACAGAAGGTGATACACGGTCGGTCGTCTCGCAACGGATGGCCGAGAAAGTAAAAAACTGGAGAGTATCTGAGGGCATTTAGATGTCCGACCACAGGATGATAAGATTTGAAATCGAATCAGACTGCAATGATGACCTGCAATGACCGGAGGTTGCCCTCCATAGAGGAAGTAGATAACGAAGTAGAAAGACTCAACGCCAAGTCCATTGGCCATTCCTTTGAAGAGTCGTGCCCACTTAGGAAGCAAGGTGCTCGTAGAGTTCCTTGGTGGAATAGCACGCTGGAGCGTCTTAACTTAGAAGCCAGAAGGGCCTTCCACCGAGCTGCCAAAAAGGATGGGCAGGAGTGGGATGGATACAACGAAGCCAATAGAGAATTCAAAAAAGAGTTAACGCGAAGCGAAAGAGCGAGATGGCGGAAATTCTGCGGAGAGATGGACTCCCTTCCGGAATCGGCCAAGCTCGCTAAATGGCTAAGATCAGAAAGAGGAAACCAACTAGTAACAATGATAAAACAGGACGGAACATGGACGGAAGACCAGGAAGAGATCCCAGAGATTCTTCCGGAGATCCACTTCCCTGCAGAAAAAGGCGTGGCCGCTCCGCCGGAGCTGGTTCCAGGGACTGGAGATTTGCAAGGGAAGTAAAGACCGACGAAGTCAGTACAGACGGTATATTTCCAGCAATGCTGCAGGAGAGACTGGACAATGTGCTTCCGTCGCTGAACAGGGTATTCACGGCGAGCGTGGCACTGGGACACGTCCCTAAGGCGAGGAGATCCGCGAACGCGGTCTTCATACTAAAAGCTGGGAAAAGTGACTACAATGTCGCTAAATCGTTTAGAACCATAAGTTTGACATCCTTCCTAATGAACACATTTGAAAACATAGTCGATAGATACATTACAAAGGTAATTTTAGCAAAACCACCCATAAAAAAAGATCAACGTGCCTACAGTAAAGGGAAGTCGGTCGACACGGTTCTCCACTACCACGGTAGTGCATAAAATAGATAAGGCATACTCGAATAAAAAAGTTCTGTTAACACTCTTTTTCGATATTGAGGGAGCATTCGACAAAGCCAGAAAAAAAAACATCTGCGAGGCGCTTAGGGCCCGGGGGACTTCAACCACGTGATAAGGTGGGTCAAATGGGCGCTCCGCAACCGTAGAGTGGCGGCTTCTCCGGGAGATCACCGGAGGGAAATCAAGGTAGAGAGGGGCTGTCCACAAGGCAACTGCTTATCACCTCGACTACGGTGTCTCTTAATGGAAGGTCTTTTGGAGAGACTACCGACCGAGGGTTCAGTCTTCCTTGGCAGCGTTTGGGATCGAATGTAAAGGGCATGCAGATTAATAGAACAATGGTATACCGATACGGGACTGTCAGTCAATCCTGGCAAGACAGAGCTTGTGCTCTACACCAAAAGGAGGAAAACTACAGGATTCCGGTCCTCTACGCTGTACGCGGAACCTCTGCTGCTAAAGCCTGAGGCTAAGTACCTAGGGGTGATCATCGACAACTTGCTTGGAATATTAAACTAAATGTAACGTCAGCATAAAGCAGAAGGTATAACTTTTAAACCATTCTAAAACAACAATCTCATTTACCAAGAAAAAATGACAGCTGACGGATATAATAAGACATCTGATAGCCTTCAGCTGCTTGAGGTCAAATGAAGGTGACTTAACACATTTTCTGGTAGGTGTCTACATAAAGTACCAAGCTAAAGAGGTAAATCGAATATGGCGTTGAAGCTTTTTGATATGGGCTTATTACTATGGGTTTGAAGCCTCTTACGTGAGCTTTATATCACATTTTTGAACGTATGAGATCTCAATGTCATACACTAGATGGCAGAGTAAGCTTTACAATTTGTCAAAGTATCGATCATTGTCAATTTACCAATCCAGAATTGCATCATTTGACATCTGCCCCTCAAGGCAATCTGGTTGACCAACCTTATTAAAATCAGACGTAACTTAAAACTTGATCTTGATTATCATGTTTTATGATTGATTTAAGAATTTTGAGATATATTTAACTACAAGTTATGTCCTAAAGCCCCTAATTGGTCTAATCTTCAGCCAAAGCGTTGCTTGTCACCCTTGCTGGAAATGTTCCATTCTTGTAATGTCATTAATGTTCAACAAAGCTGCTGCTTGGTGCTTGATTAGAACAAGTCAATGGAAATTCTTGGGTTTGCATTTAAAGCTTTTAAATGAAGCAAAATCCACCCATTACATAAGATATCTTGTGTGTTATATGATAAGTGGTGAGTACAAATAAACAAAATAAATTCGTAAAACATCAAAACAAATATGCTCCTCGTAATTATTAAACCTCGTAATTATAAAACAAATATGCACCTCGTAATTATTAAACTGGCTGTGGTGTCGCCGTTCTTACTATTTTAATACTTTAATTTACTTATGTGTAGCTATAAATATATACACGATAAGCGTTAAGATAATGTTAATAAAATATGAATAACAGAAAAATATTATTTTAATGAAGATATATCACCTTAAAAGCAGAAACAACGTTGAATTGTCTTTGATTCTTCTTCCCTATTTCCGTATAACCAATGATAATTTCGTAAATTTGGCTACATGGTTTGGTTGCCCTTCCAATCAGCATGGCGAAACTTTATCAATATCAGCTGATCTAGAATGGTCAATGCCAGTTTAGAGCATTAGTCTATCTCACAGTCATTGGTACTAAAAGATGAAGGGGAATGAAAATAAAAGTGATTTTCTTTCGTTCGGCTTCGTGTTGTTATGGTTACTGTTAGTGTTTGGTGGCAAATTAGTTATTTATGTATTAAGAGCGAAAAGTACAACTTTTTTGCTCGGAGAGTGAAGTTTGACGCTCGACGCGAAGCGGAGAGCGGCAATCACTCGAGAGCTAAAAAGTTACTTTTTGCTCGTAATGCATACAACGTTTTTTCTGCAAACGATCAATTTCAAATAATGTGAATCACAACTGAGCATAACTGAAGACACAATCTGAAAATTTAAATCAAAGTGACAATGACGTTTTTAATAATTGGTTGAATGGTGGTAGTTGCTATTGACAGCAAGCGATAAAATCTTTTTCGCTTGCTGTCCTGGGCAACGCGCGGAAAAGTACACTCACATTCTGATCCTCAAAAATCGTTAGGTTTTCGTTTGTCTAATGAAAGCGTAAAATGCGTCATTATTTGACGTTAGTAGAAAAAAATAATTTCGAAAATTGTAAAAATGTATAAAAAAAAACTAAAAATAACACGTTTAACAACTTTTACAAAGATACTTAAGATACAGTTTTAGTTTCCACTGAGAATCTCCACTAATAGATAAAATTGAAACGTGTTGATTAAAAAAAAACGTCAACTAGAAGGCTATGAATTTTTGGCAGAAAAGGATGACATAATCAAAGTACATAGAGTTTTGTTTTTTCATCCTCTTCTTTTGACATTTCACATCTATATATTTCACATTATAGTTGCCTATGAACAAATCGAAATGTGCGGTCTCTGGAATTTTTTTGATATAACTAACCGTTTGACGAAAGAAACGTGGTCTACGAAAAAGAAGTATTATCCAAATATTAAAAAAAAACTTATTGGGTTACCATTGCGTATTTTATTTATTATCTTTTTCACAATTCTTAAATTTTTAATTTAGAATTTTTAGTTTTTCTTGTAAATTACAGTAGCGTCAATAACTGAGTTTTCTTGCGCCATATACGACAACAGCAGCGAGAGGGGGGAGCATTATAAGAGATATATTTATATGAGGAAAAAGTTTATTTTGATCCCAAAAATGTGAACTTAAAATATATGTATCGTAGTTTTAATCACCCATCACGTACATCAGAAATTAGCAGTAGATTACCTCATTCTTAAAGTTGATGATAACTTAAAAGTGTCAAAGAAACTTAATTGCCATTAAAAGTATATTCATATAGTACCATTCAAAAAAAATTTTCAAGTTGGCTATACATTTTCGAAAGAAATGGTTGAGGAAATTAAGTTGATGTAAGTCTAGTCTTTTCCAGGGCATGCCGATGCAGGGTGTTTCTGTTAAAGGCTTCAAAAGTTTAAGAATCCTAGGTAGCTTCAACTTGGCTAATATGACTTTACAGAAGATTTGGTTGCCAAATAACGATTATAATGTGGATTTATGTTGTCTTGTTATGCTTAAGGGGCAGAATAATATCAATACGCCTTTTTAAAAAACCGTCAAGTACTTGATTTGTATTGGATTTTTCTGCTATCAACTGATTTTCAAACAATCGTATTGACTTTTCAGGACAGGCCATAAAATCAGGTTGCTTAAAACGCAGCTCTAGGAATCATTCCTATCCAGATCATCCTATCAGCTGTCAATTCTTCTTCTGCTATAAGGGGTGTTCATTAAAAAACTTCATGTAGCAGGCTATGAAGTTTTGACAGAGAAGAATGACATAATCAAAATAAATGGACTTTTGTTTCTCCATCCTGTTCTTTTGACATTTCAAACCCAACTAGATGAAGTTTTATAATGAACACCCCGTACTTAGTAATAATGGTATAGAAACGACTAACCTCGATGACGTCACAACTGTAACATCGACAGTGACAAGGCGCTACGTCAAATCAGCAAATAACGCCCTGTCAAGTCTGTCATTGCCAATGACCAATGATGCCCACTAGCGTGATCAATGACCTAGAAGATATAGACAGAGCTACCAAACGCCGATATTTCCCTAAAAATGTTCCCCTTTTTTCCCCATGACGTAATGTTGTCGTCAGCGCACGTCATTGCAACTTAAAGCCGGACCGGATATTGATTGTGTCGATTGTTTTTGGTCTTTGAAGGTTGGAAGTTAAGTTTTAGAAAACCCTGTAGCTAGGTCAGCTAAAGGCCAGGAGCCCTAGCCGTCTAGCTAGGATATAAGTTCGACATTCGATTGGATTGGAAATAAGAAATAATAAAAATAATGACAGTGACCACTGTTTTGCAAATAATTTGACGTAAGGCATCATGACGTCACCGAGACGTCACTTCCGGCGGAAGTCGTCATCAGTTTAAAGATTTCCACTGCTAAAAAGGGGGGTCAAAACTGTAAAACAGGAGGGGGTCTCCAGATTAGCTCGATGAGAGCCATCAATGACCTAGAAGATATGGACAGAGCCAAAAAATGCGAATATTTCCCTAAAAATGGCCCCGTTTTTCGGCCAGAAGTCCGGCACTGTTAAGGTTCCCATGACGTAACGTGGTCGTCAGCGCACGTCATGCAAGCATCGTAGCACCTTAAAGCCGGACCGAATACTGATTGTGTCTAACTATTTTGCAATAATTTGACGTAAGATGTCATGACGTCACCGAGACGTCACTTCCGGTGGATATGGTCACCAGTTTAAAGGTTCCCACTGTTAAAAATGATTAGCTCGATGCCAACGACTAATGGCGCCCACTAGCGCGATAATGTCGTCTCATACTTTCACAAAGTGTCAGATTTTTCAAGGCATTACAACTGTTTTTATTGGAAGATTTCAATCTAGTAGTTAAGACTGTCTATGTATGACTGACTATTCGGAGGGTTTATAACCGGTCGAATAAATCCAGTCGAGATTTATAATATACGACAATTAGTCAGTATAACGATTTCCCGTAGTTGAATATAAGGTAGCAGATTTTCCAGTCGACAAAAGTACGCTCCCCCTAAAGTTTGGTTTTAACGTTATAATAACGAGGTGCACCAATTGAACTCGGAAAGTACCAATATCAAATACAAACTTAACAGTTCCAACTCACCTGAACTCCACAACGTTGAGGCAAAGTTGCGAGCCTCCATTACCAAATGATAAATGGATATTGGATCGGACCGATTGATGGTCAAAGAGCAGGCAATAGAGTTCAGCATTGCAGACAAATCAGTCGGATTCAAGCCATTACACTTAGTGAATACGTCCATTTTCTGGCATACCTGGGGATACAATGGCTCCACTGAAATACTAGAACAATCCTTATTAACCACGTTAGCAACCACGGACATGTAAGCAAACTTACGCTGCATCTGCTTGCATAAATATGCCCGCGTTATCACAGTTCTGAGACGATCCTAAAATGCAAACGACCTCGTGATAGTCCTGCATAATCCTCAACATTTCGCGTGTGGCTGAGGGCGTGCAATCGGTGAATAAAGACACCAAAAGCGGGACGTTGTCTATAAGTTCGATGTGTGGTCGAATTTTGTCGATCCCGCGAGGTAGTTTTGCCTAAAAAAATAGTATATTATTCAACAAGCTTATAATATAGGCCATCATTACCGAAGGTGTCGTTTGAGCCCAAGAACGTAGCTATAGTCGATTTACTCTAATAAAACTTTTCATGGCTTATGAACTAATCAGCGAAAACAGTGATGTCCAAAATGTTTTAGCAAGTTCAATATGGCGGCAAATCATAGATGTGTAAGTGCTAATTTCCGCTCCAAGGTTAGGGCATAATTGATATGTGTTTCGAAATTAAGAGCTTGTTTCTCGGTTCCAAAAAAGAAAGGACCAATCAAGAATAGTATTTTTTAAGGAAAGGATTTTCTTTTCCAAATCAAACCTCCTTTATGACAGGCGGATTAAAAGACGGAAATTAAAAGATAACAATAACGTAAGTAATATGCAAACAACTTAAATAAGTCACCCACTTGAAAAAATATTAGAAACATTTTCCATAATAGGTAACTGAGATACCACGGAATTGAAGACTCCCTGAATATATGGAGGTGACAACAGATACGCGAGTTAAGTAATCGTCCACGATAAGCTTCTTTTAAAAAACTTTTATTCGCTTAAGATTACAACAAAGGTTGACCCGCAATATGAATACACTCTATGAAAATCAATTACGAAGTGAAGTGTACAACTAATGGTTAATACAATGTAACTTCTTACTACGTGACTAATATATAAACAATAATTATTATGTTATTAGGAATCGGCATTGCTATATCAGCAGTATCGCTCCTTGTGGTTACATAACTCGCGTTGCAATTTGTAATATTTATGATAAGCCTACATCTGCAGTGAATGCAGCTCTGATGTGGTCAAAAAAATCCTTTAATGACCGACGAATGACCTTAACCTGTTCTCTATCCCACCACTTTCCAATACGTTCTTCTGTATGAGCCACCGAGTGTAGATATTGTTCTTGATTTATTAGGTCAAAGGTATGTTCCCACACAGTTATGTATGTTTTCAGCCCATCTCCAACCCTTTTTTTCATATTTAGCTTTTACACATGTTAACACATATTAATTCAATTGCATTAAATTGGCAGTGATAAGGCGGCAGGCGCAAAACGTCGTGGCCACAATTCCTTAAGATCTGGTCAACCGCATATTCTTTTGGCCGCTGGTCTCTTTTCGCCATTGCGAGGAGCTCACACTTCAACATATTTGTCGATGGACTTAATTTTTCTTTTTGAAGCCAATAAAAAATTTCGTTTTCTTTCAGGTAGAAGTTGGTTGCTTATTCAGAAGAGGGGAATGGTATGAAGCATTATCCATAACCATGTTTCGTCCAAAAAAACAACATCTCTTAATTGTGAATGTTAGTTTCCAATATATTTTTTTTTTTTTACTTTTATTCGTTGACTGGCAGCATGCGGTAACTCACATAGGTATCTTCTATTACAATCTTTTGTGTATCGAAACCCCAAACTTTTCACAACTTTCGATAATGAATTTGACCCAATATCCAAAATACCGCGTTTTTTAAAAGTTTTCAACGTGTCCAAAGTTATATGAACTTTATGGGCATATAAGTGATAAATTACCTCACGTATCTCCATCTTTTGACTTTCGGGCAAATCTCTAGTTTTAGGTTTCTTTCTTTTGTGCTTTTCGACTTTCCTTGCCTGTATATTTGAATTTTTTTCTTTAATTACTTTCCGGACCGAACTCACACTGACTCCTAAAGCTTCTGACATCCTCTCGTCGATATTTGTTGTAAAGTTACCATTTTCTGGATGAATTTTGAAATATCTTACTAGATTTAATATAATTTTTTTGTAGTAAAGTAAAATAATTTTGACACTGACGGATTGACAGAGATTTATTGTTCAGTTCGAAAGACATTTGTAATTGTTTCCAATGATGAATTCACCGACCGGTAGCTACAGAAATCATTCTTTATATTTTATAAAGTTTGCATAAAAGAAGGATAGACGCAATCTTCGTTCCAGCAATTGACACATCAATTGCATTAATTTTTAAAGTTGAACTTTTGATGGCCTCTGGAAAGTAACGTGGATTCTCTCTTCAAGTTGCATTAGAGTGATAAACCCATCTTCTTTTAATATATCTAAGCTAAATGATGAGAGTAAGAACATTTCAAAAGTTTGTCGCATCTTTAATCATAAATATTTTTATTAGAGTAAAGTTGACTATAGTGGCGCAATTCACTTGAGGTAATGGTACCAATTATATGCAAGTTGGATACTATACTTTGTCCACGGCTTAGTTTACACTTTTTACATAATAATCAATTATATAGCTCGGTCGTCAACATGCGTTTTGTTTTGATTGTCAAAGTGACGTTTAAACCATTATGGCTTCCGCATCAGGGCGGCGTATTCTCCAGCATGGCGGTATCCGCATGCATTTCTTATGGAGTGTATAATGAAAAAAGAAACAAAAGAAGCAGCGTGAATAATGAACATTATTCACGCTGTTCATGCTGAACATTATTCAATATTATTGTACAACCGTGGACAAACTTAATTAAACGCACATCGTTTTTTTTTATCTGTTAAAAAACTAAATGAAGTCTTATTTAAACACTGAAATCACATACTCGATTACTCATATCGAAGTTAATAGGAGCGCTCTGTTCGGTGCTGTCGGTCAAACAGCTGAGCGATTGCCAGTCGTGAGTGGTACTTTCAGCGTGCACAGGTACGCTTTCTTGGCTAGTGATATCGTCCTGATGGTTTTCGCTTTGGCGACGCGCTACATGAAATTTTTCGACTTCAGTGTCAAATTTGACCACCGAGTGGTCCAAGTTTATGGCACTCGGTGCTGAGAAGCTCATCGTGCGAGAAGACTCGAGGTTGCTATAAAAGAGTGCACCCGTGTTAAAGAGAAGTACCATGTGTTCAACACTAAAAGTCATCAAGGTTTTTTATAGACAAGGCGAGGAGCTTTGATTCCTCAGATGACTTTTATTATTGAACACGTCATATATGTAGCAAATAAAAGTCAAACGAAAAACAACACAACACAGTTAAAAAAAAACACTGACTACAAACAACAACAACACCTATACCTATTTTCGATTAAGAGCATTGTGTCGGCGATACCAGCTGGGTCCCTTACGGAGATGTGAGCGGGCGATGATTCCAAACTCACCACCTGCGTGCCACTTTCCCTCCTACACCCCCGATTTACATTCCATTTACACAGCAAGAGTGCACAGCGAGTCAACAGACAGAGCGGAAAGGGGTAGAAAATTGTACAGGTTAATTTTAGTGGGTTAGTTCATTCTTGTAACTGGAATATCTGATTCAGTCGGACGTGTAAAACATTTAATGAAGTAGCTCGATACAGAAAGCTTTTAACAATTTACGTGACAATTCTTGCTCGAGAGGATTTCTATAAAATGCTTACAGTCGAGACGGACGAAATAATAAAAATTTAAAGTTGTTCGCGCGATATTGTGTTCTATGTTCAAACGTTACACGTGATCAACATAGAACCAAGCAAAACAAATCAAAATCCTCGGATTTGCCTTTTTGTCAGTTATTCTATGACTCTAATTCAGGTATTAATTTGAAGATACTCCAGTTACACTACAAAATCAAAGAAAGGATAAAGTGGGTATGCATCAGGCAGTGGCATATCTACAGCAAAGGCGTGCAGCAGGTTTGGTAAATTTGTTGGAACTTGTGTGCACCTAACCTGAAACTACTCCTTTGAATGAGTAACTTTTCTCCCATTTAACAAAGAGTGTAAAACGCTGATTTTAGGCGATAATTTACAAATAAATAATGAGAGAATTTAAAGATACGCTGTATAGGGTATTCCCATGTTACAACTAGAACTACAAAAAATATGAATTTGCGTATGTGACCGGGACCATAACCAAGTGATCGCCAACGTCACTGAAGAAAAAAAAATTTCTAAATAAAATGAGGAAGGCAATTTTTTTATCCCATTTTTAAATAACTCAGGGCACCCTGTGTTTTCAAAATTGCCTCCATTTCTAAGTTAAGAAATTTTTAATATCTTGTATGTCACGTTTGATGAACACAGTAGAAACCAACAAAAAATAAAGATTGAAAATTGTTCTAGAAAATAGAAAATTTCGTGGCACCTCTTAACGTGATCGTTTACATAATTTTATTTTTGAGAATAAAACGTGATTAAATATAGAACAAGTGACACCAAATAAAAATTCTTGGTAGCAGTCGCAACTATCGGATCTGCCTTTTTACCAGTGACTTAATGACTCTAATTGAAGTATTAAATTAAAGATACTGCAGTTACAGTAGAAAATCTTAGAAAGGATTGAAGTGGAGATGCATCAGGTAGTGGCATATCTACAGCAAAGGCGTTCGAGTTTAGTGTGTATTTTCTTTGTTGGAACTAGTAGAGTTTGCACCCTGAAACTACTACTTTGAAAGCGCAACTTTTCTTCCGTTTAACCACAACTGTATTGAATTCTGGGTAATAAGGAGGGAATCTTGGGACACACTGTATAGAATATTCTCCTGTTACAATTAGAACTATTATAAAAATGTGATTTAGCGTATGTCGCTGAGGCCATATCCCCGTAATTGCCAACATCATTAACGAAAAAAAAAAAATTATGAATGAAATGGAAAAAATCTCGGATTTGCCTTTATACCAGTGGTTTAATGACTTTAATTCAGGTATTAAATTGAAGATATTCCAGTTACAGTAAAAAATCATAGAAAGGATTAAAGTGGGGATGCATCAAGCAGTGGCATATCTTCAAGAAAGGCGTGCAAGTTCAGGAAATTTATTCTCATTACTGGAAGTAGTAGAAAATTTGCATCCTTTGAACGCGCAAATTTTCTCCCATTTAATCTAGACTAAATTTAGTTATGTAATATGCTTATTTTGGTCGATGCTTTTCAAATGAAGAGCGAATTTTAGGGTACCCTGGAAGGACTAATTCCCTGTTACAATTACAACTAATAGAGAAATTACTTTACGCATGTGGCCGGGGGGGGGGGGGGGGGGGATAACCGAGTGATTGCCTGTCACTTAATAAAAAAAAAGTTTCTGAATCAAATGGCAAAGGCAATTTTTCTGTCTTAATTTTAAATACCTCAATCCCTGTGCCTTTGCAATTACCCCCATTTCTAAGCTTTAAGAACCCTTTAATATCTTACATGTAACGTCTGTTAATCGCAGCAGACACCAACGAAAAATCAAAATTGAAAATTGTTCTAGAAAATAGGAACTTTCGTGGCATATTTAACGTGATCACCTAATTTTATTTGAAGGAACAAAACGCGATTAAATTTAAAACAATTGATATCCAATAAAAATTGTTGGTGACAAAACTCTAAGATCTGCCTTTTTACCACTGATTTAATGACTCTGATTTAGGAATTAAATTGAAGATATTCCAGTTAGAGTACAAAATCATATAAAGGATTAAAGTGGGGATGGCAAAAGCGGGGTGGCAAAGGCAAAGTGGGGATGGCAAAAGTGGGGAAGGTAAAAGTTTATTTAAATGTATTCTCTTTGTTGAAACTAGTAGAGTTCGCACGTAACCTGAAACTACTCCTTTGGGTAATTTTTCTCACATTTAACAAAGACTGAAATAAGGAGTAAATTTTCTGACCTATTTTTAAATACCTCAAATCTAGTGAAGGCACTCTGTAGATTTAAAATTACCCCCACATCTAAGATTTAAGAACCCTTTAATATCTTATATGTAACGTTTAATCATTACATTAGAGCCTAAGGAAAATATGAAAATTGTTGTAGAAAATGGAAAATTTCGTGGCATTTTTAACGTGAACCTACTTTTATTTTGAAAAACAAAAGCGCGAGGTTTTTAAACAATTGATAGCAAATTAAATTTATTGGTGGCAAAACTCTCGGATCTGCCTTTTTACCGGTGATTTAATGACTCTAATTCAGGTAGTAAATTGAAGATGTTCCAGTTAGAGTACAAAATCATAAAAAAGATTAAATGGGGATGCATCAGGTTTTTGCATATTTAGAGCAAAATCGTTCGAGTTTAGTAAATGTATTCTTTTTGTTGGAAATAGTAAAGTTTGCACCCCGAAACTATTTCTTTGAAATGTGCAACTTTGTACCATTTAACCATGACTGTATTTAGTAATATAATAAGCTGATTATGACCGATACTTTCCAAATAAATAAAGAGCGAATTTTAGGACACATTCTAAAGAGTATTTCCCTGTTGCAATTGTTCTGGTTTACTTTTAAATAAGTCACGGTACCCTGTGTATTTAAAATTGCCCTCATTTCTAAGCTTCAAGATCCCGTTAATATCTCGTATGTAACGTTTGATCATTACATTAGAGACCAACCAAAAATAAAAATTGAAAATTGTTCTAGAAAACGGCAAATTTCGGGTCGATTACCTACTTTTATTTAGAAGAACAAAACGCGTTTAGATTTAAAACAATTGATATCCAATAAAAAGTTTTGGTGGCAAAACTCGCGAATTTGCCTTTTTACTGAAATTGCGACTTTTCTTCCATTTAACCAAGACTGTTTCTAATTCTGTAAGAAGCTGATGTTGGCCTATAATTTACAAATAAATAAAGAGGGAATTTTAGGACACACTGTACAGGGTGTCCTAAAGTACTGTACCTACACTGTACCAAGTCTAATAGGTTTTTAATCTCTACAAAATAGCAAATCGCATGGCATTATGTATATTTTCTTTTAAATACGGACCTGGAATTTCTATTACATATTTCGAAAGCACTCGTCATTCTTGAAGGTTTAATGCATTATATGAATGAATTCATGTTCGCCTTTACGTCGAAAACCGATCATTATAAGAACTTTTTATTTAATTAGTTTAAAAAAGCGCACACTAAATTTTATTTATTATTAAGCTAACTATCCTAAATATTCCAATTGCCCTCCATTCTCCTTTGCACATACATTATAAGTGTTTTTCTGAATATTACTTAGAGTTCTGGTACACGATACCTACCTTATTTTTATAATTAATGCCATAGTATCGCCAAGTATTGTAGGTATAATTTTGTAGTGTAATAAATATAAAAAACATTGATGATGGATTTTCTGGGTAAAGGCGACCCTGAATCTATTCAAATAATGCACTGATCTTTCGGGGATGACGAGTGCTTTCGAAATATGAAGTAAAAATTCCAGGTCCGTATTTAAAAAGATTAAGTTGGTAACGATAACTCAGTTATTAAAAGATAAATAATGGCATGCAATATGCCATTTTGTAGAAGTTCAAAAGTTGTTACACTTTCTAATTAAAAGCTTTCTTCTATAATGAGTAGTTCACAAAATACCAGGAGATTGAGTTTTTGAAAAATTTTCACATTTTGCCAAATAACTCGAAAATCACTGAAAATGTGGCAACCTCGAAATAGGAATCTTAAAGTAACTCAATAAAAAAGAATTTAAATTAGAAACTTTTCCTAATTTAAATGACATTGTAACTCTAACCGTTTGGGAGGTAGCAATGGTGGGAACACATAAAAGAAAACCTGTATAGAGTATTCCCTGTTACAATTAGAACTTTCCAAATAATTGGCCGATATTTTCCAAATAAATAAAGAGGGAATTTTAGGAAACACTGCATAGATTATTCTCCTTTTGCAATTAAAACTATTTTAAGTATGATTTTACGCATGTGCTTGGACCATATCCGACGGATTGCCTACGTAACTGGAGAGGATTCTGAATGAAATAGCGAAGGCAAGTTCTTTGACTAATTTTTAAATACCTACAATTTAGTAACTCATGGTACCCTGTGTATTTAAGATTAACCCCATTTCTAAGCGATAACAACTAATAAAAACACTTTAATACCTTGTATATAGCGTTAGATCATTACAGTAGAGACCAACAAAAAATAAAAATTAAGAACTGTCCTAGAAAACAGGAACTTTCGTGGCATCTTTAACGCGACCGACAACCTACTTTCAGTGAACGAAATTTTTAGCTTTTTCGCATGAAACTCTAGTTTAAAATATGCAAAAAAGCAATATTTACTAATTGGAAATTGAAAACTTATCTGCTTTCAATATTTCCAAAAATATTGCAGCGTTAAAGAGGGAAACAAACAGAAACAACTACTCCGAGGGCTAATACCCCTACCGGCATTGAATTACACTGTTTGTTTCAAAGCTCATTTTATAAAGCAAAAAAAATATTAAAATGAATTAATAAAGTAATAAAAGATCAATGCTAAAAAGCCAACAAAATATTAAGCTTTTTGCAAAGAATATAGAGCCAGAGTTTAATTAAGATATGCGAAAATGCACATGTATAATTACAATTTGGAAATTTGAAAACTTGTCTGCTTTCGGCATTTCCAAAACCTTGTAGTTATACATAAAGAAGGAAACAAATAGAAAATTTTGAATTTAAAAATTTAAAAACAATTTTCAAATTTCCAAATTGTAATTATACATGTGCATTTTCGCATATCTTAATTAAACTCTGGTTCTATATTCTTTGCAAAAAGCTTAATATTTTGTTGGCTTTTTAGCATTGATTTTTTATTACTTTATTAATTCATTTTAATATTTTTTTTGCTTTATAAAATGAGCTTTGAAACAAACAGTGTAATTCAATGCCGGTAGGGGTATTAGCCCTCGGAGTAGTTGTTTCTGTTTGTTTCCCTCTTTAACGCTGCAATATTTTTGGAAATATTGAAAGCAGATAAGTTTTCAATTTCCAATTAGTAAATATTGCTTTTTTTGCATATTTTAAACTAGAGTTTCATGCGAAAAAGCTAAAAATTTCGTTCACTAACATATTTCGCAGAAAATAACTTTCTTTTAACTTTCATAACCTACTTTCAGTTGGAAGAACAAAACCCGATTAGATTTAAAACAATTGAAATCCAATAAAATTTGTTGGTGGCAAAACTCTCAGACTTGCTTTTTTACCAGCGATTTAATGACTCTAATTCGGGCATTAAATTGAAGATATTCTAGATACAGTAAAAAATGACAGAAAGGATTAAAGTGGGGAAGCTTCATACAGTGCATATCTGCAGCAAAGGCAGCAAGTTTATTAAATTTATTGTCTTTGTTGGAACTAATAGAGTTTGCATCTAACCTGAAACTACTACTTTGAATCCGCAACTTTTATCCCACTTAACCAAGAGTATTTGACACTGTAATAAGCTGATTTTGACCGATAATTTACAAATAAAGAGCGAATTTTAGCACACACTGTATAGAATATACCCCTGTTGCAATTAGAACTATAAAATATGATTTTGCGGATGCCGCTGATGCCATATACGAGTGATTGCCTACATCACTGCTTAAAAAAACAATTTCTGAATAAAATGGCGAAGGCAATTTTTCGTCTCCTTTTAAATACGAGTTATGAATATCTAAGAATCTTCATAAAAAAACCCGTAGCAAACCATGGAATGAGAACTCCTGTCTGAGATAAGTTCATAAAAATAAAAATCGGAACATTTATGACATTTTCGACTTTCAATTGTTTTTATAAAGTCTTCACAGACCTACTGTTTTAATTTCATAGCCTACTTGAGGATTTTTTAAATGAACGTTTATATTAATAATATTAAAGTACGGAGATAGACTAAGTGACTTTTTTTTCTTCAACAGAATTGTTCCACCCACTTTTACATGCTATTAATAAAAAAGTAATAAACGTATGTGCAAACAGCTTCAACCTACACTCCTTAATCATGCAAACTTCAGAATACCTTTCACGCACCTATTCCTATCGCTCAGCAACGAAATATGGCAATTCCACCCGCTCTCCAGGCCCATTTTCTCATTGAAAACTCTCGACCTCAGCTCGTTCTCTTTGCTAAAGTGGACGAACCGAATGCACGCTCTTTCCAATTGTTCTATTAGTTGCACCTGAGAAAGCAAAGTCAATAAAAAAAAAACAGCAATTTTTGGCAGACAGGCTTACCATGTCTGCCAATGCCTGATATTGCATAGTGACCATGCCTATGAAAATCTGGTTACATTGCATTTGAAAGCAACTCTCCGCGTCTGAGATATTGTTTCCAATGGGATAGTCGTTGTACAATAGCGAGTCTATATCAATAATGACAAGTCAGTCTTCATGAACAACTTTATTGTGAGAAAGTTCACCTGTACTAAAAAACTGAGCGTTTTTATTAATTCTCGGTTCCAGTACACTTTTGCAGTCCCAATGCGCAGGAGTTGGACTTCTATGGTTCGCATACAAATGCCTGCTGTCGCTGGGCAGCTCCAAATAGACCTCACTAAGTTTATCACTTATTGACATGGATAAAGGCCTAAAATGTGGAATTTCACTTAGCTACCGAAATGGAGAATATAGTCTTCAATTAGACCTGTAAGAAAATGCTGTGCAATAGGCTGTCAAACTGCTTCTTTGGTAAAAATCCTGAATTTTCTTTCGATCCGAGTGAGTCAATGGGCACAAATCGATCCCGTCCCAGTAATCCGTGCAACAGTCCAAGACGATGTCCGCAGTACCTTCACTGATATAAGTAAATCAAACGTGCAATAATAATAATAATAATAATCCAACTTTTTGCTACCTTAAAAGTTGCATATTGCCGCTACACAATTCCCTCACTAGCACCGCGAAAGTGTGGGGAAATGGAAATTTCAAACGTGTAGACAACTGCAAACTTCGAGCGTATTTGTTGTCTCTTCTCACCATTTCAGGTTGCTACAATGACAGAAGATACAGAGCAATAAAAATAAACATGAACCACTTTATAGTTAGTAACTATAAAGGTTTTCGTTATGTTTTTCGATACAGATGGCTACGAAAATCTGAGAGTTTGCACCCTGAATAATTTTCGAACAATCTCAATATTATTGACACAATCTAAAGTGTTTTGCGGGCCGTGGTCCAATGGAATTTCTTCCCGACGTTTCATCTACAGCTGCCGCACATGGGTGAAGTGATCTTCCGTGCTTCGCAACGTTGACTGTTTCGACTGTGGTGAGCTCCGTCACGCGCCGTGGTATTCATTCCCCCGCCGTTGCGCCGTAGTGGAGGGACTGGGGTGAGGGTAGAGGTGGCGCGGGGTTTCGGCATCCTAGAAGTATGTCGTAGAACTCGCTTCCACTCTGCATCTAGAAATGTAATTTCCTCCTTCCTGTCGAAATTGTGGTCGTGTTTAAAAGATCTCAATGGCCTCTCTCGTTAGTCTCGGATAGAAACGCTGCGATTCATATTAGATATTGTTACGGTACGCAGCGACGCCGCGCCCTAAGGCGGAGCAACATTGGAGGTGGGACCTTCGCGACCTATACGGGCGCTGCGTCATGGGTGACACCGAGTGTTTTATTGGGAGTACCACACATGGCAGTATGGGCATCGGGCATACTTCATTCATAAAATCGACGTAGTGTTCATTCATAACTACTGGCCAATCAGGACAGGGGACAGGATGTAAACAATATCAGCTGATCGCTCAATCGCTCATCCAATTGATTTTATTCCATTGATAGTTATTTTAAAATACTTCTGCTTTTAAATAATTATTTATTAAAAAGCATGTGCATGGTAACAGAGAAATAAATATCATCAAACATACCTATTATGAAATGAAAAGAAATGTTGGGCTTGGGCTAAAGTGGACTATCCGAATCAAAAGATTTATAACAGGGCCTGGAAGAGCTGAAAGACGAGGAACTAAACGCGATAGTGAGAAGAACTTTTTTTACTACCTACGTTCCTGTTCAGTTTCTGCATAAAAGGGTAGAAGGGACAAACATATTTTGCAAGCTTTTGTTAGTTAAACTCAATATCACCAATAGTTGCAAAGGTTTTTTTGTCTACAAGAAGACAAGAGGAGGACTAAGATAGGATCCCACACTGTTCTTCAATATGCAACTGTAAAACGGTCTATTAAAAAAAGGTAGGTATAAAGAACCTCAAAATTGATATTTATTAAATACATTTTTAAATAAAGTTAACTATATTACATTAAAGATAGGTATTGTATACAGAATGGAATTTTTAACTTGAGACAGTCAGATATCTTGAGAACTAGTTGTGGGGAATACATTTTTCCGATGGCCTATATTGCATAGAGCCTATTTTAGGCACATACCTACACATGGGTTTTTGAATTTGAATCATCTTATCATTGCAAGAAATACATACCTTTTGCTATAGTGTCACATGTTTAGATAATAATAATTCATGTTTTGTTTTAACATAGATGTTATTCAACTATGCTTATTGGTAATATGTGACTGGCTATTTAAGTGTTAGTGATACAATCTGTTTCTCCATAAAAAAATGTGTTACATCTTTCAACAAATCTTATATTTAAATTGTTACTAAGTAATAGTTATGTGTCTTCCTACCTTACAAGATAAATAATATATGTATAATTATGTTATGTATATAAAATTTATTAAGAATCAATAGAGGATTGATTGTCTATTGCATTTTCACAGATAGGCGTTTAGGGCATAGTGATGGTTGTATTTATTTATTCCCTTATCTTAGCAATCAACATATAAGTACATAATAAAGTAGTGGCAGAAACGACAAAAGAATAAAAGTCTATTTACTTGAACACATGAGGATGTGAATTTTGTTATTGATTTAATAGTTTACAGTTTGACTTTTAGGTGTTTGCACATGATTATGGCGATTTATTCCTTCTTTTTCCTTGTAGGTAGGGATCAAGCAAAATTGATTCTCACCCATTTTTAAGCAACCCTAAAGGCTCAAAACTTCTCAGTTTCGATTCCACCCATTTCTATAGAATAATTGTCTTGATCAGGTACCACTCAAGTTCAGTTGAACCACAGTTCTACAACTGACTCTAAAATGGTCCATGCAGTTTCTCCTAGGGCCAATTTATACTTAAGTCATTCTGCCCCGAGTATTGAACTTATCGAGAAAACACAGCTGACTCTAAATTCACTCCTAGGGCAGAGTCAAGTTAATTCAAAGAAAATCTGCTGTGTTAGTAAACCAGCTTCATCCAGTGATTTCAATTGTGTTTTCCAAAAAGCTAACTTTATATATAAGAATGATGATGAATTGTAAGCCTTCTTGCACAAAGATTGGGCTTTCAACAATTTAAAGTGTTACCAGTTGCTGAGTGTATATTTATCGGTAGGGTTATTCTCCAATATGCATAAGTGTTGCATTTTTGAGTAACTAAAATCTTATTGTCCAAGATCAGCAAATATATGTAGGTATATACCTATTCTAGTGCCTCTTAACTTAATTCACTTATATATGATGAAACTAACCGCCACTTGCACCACTCAATTTTCAAGTACACCTAGTTAAGGCTTTCCTTACTACCAAGCTTCCTCATGCTAATAGCTATGGCTTAGGGATCCTTAACTTTAGGTTTACCTAAATTTGTTTAGTGCAAATAGGGGTAAGTTAAGTAAAGTGCATGAACAAAATCATCAGGACTGATGAAGAATGGCAAGCCGCAAGACTGATCGAGAATTAAACTAAATAGACATGGCACTATACTAGCTGGAAACCTGCATCTATTTTCTTAATTGGTTGAAAAGAATTCTACTTTTTTGTTCCAATATTCATAAAAGAATAGACACAATATGGTACAAAATCTGGCAAAAATAATAACAAAAACAAACTAACGTTAAAATTTCGTCAACATCGTATCTTTACTATCATAGTAAATTTAAGGACCGCCTCCAGTGCAAGGTTGCCGATGTGATATTTCTATCTTTAATCAACCGCGCGCAAAGGGCATAACAAAAACCAAAGTAGATAAAGAATAATTATAACGATTTATCCTCTATTCATTTTATTCTATTATTAATTCTATGGCCGAAGAAACGCATTTAGAACTTCTAACTGATGATTTTAACCACATGAAAGGAAACATGAAAATGCAATATAGATTATATAGGTATCCTAAAATGTCTATAATGATGAAGCATAGATTCATGCGTAGAGTATTACCACAGTTTAAGGAATATAACATATTCCTTAAAGTGTGGTATCACTTAGGTAGGTACTTCATTTGCAGCAAATAATTCCCTTACATGGACGTTACGAATGGGTTGGGCCTTAAGACAACGACTAATCCATAACTTGTTTTGCTTGTTGGAGGAGCAAAGTTACACCTGATTCAGTAGATATCTACATTCATTCTCGAAAATTGACAAAATCACATAAAAGTATATAAATTAATGTAATGTAATCACAATAATGTAATCACTTATCAATTAAAACAATTGATAAATTAACGAAGCTTTATTATTTATATACGATTATTACGAATATACCCTATGAGCCGCAGAAATAATTGATTCAAAGAATTTTGCATTTTATATGTGGCAACGTTGCAAATACTGCCCCGTGCGCATACTGCTGGATGCAGCCATCTCGTTTTATTGCTCTGTCTAACACGAGTGATTTATTGCTCTGTTTATCTAGAACGTTCTATGTTTTTCTGTAATTTTAGGATTTTGTATAAAAGGCGAATACCGCCGCCGTCAGTAGTAGTCTCCTAGGTAAACTAAAATGCCAAACGATAATAGAAGGCTATAAAGTGTTAAGTAGTGAGTTATTTAGTGGTCGTGTGTATTTGTGGGATAAATAAATAATGTTTTCGTGTTAAATCGTTAGGCTGGAATTATTGAACCCTGAGTTCGCAACAATATCCACCTCGTTGAAACGGATGTCGTGACCTTCGGAGAGAACGTGCTTCGTTACTGCTGACTTGTATGTTTGTCCCAGCCTGCAACTCCTTTTGTGTTCCATGATCCTCGTGTTGACACTGCGTTTTGTGGTGCCAATGTATACCGAGCCACAGTTGCATGGAACTAGGTAAACTCCGGGTACCGATAGGGCATCTCTGCGGTCTTTGGCTGATCTCAAACTCTGTTGCGTTGTACAAGTGTGTTTAAAGACAGTTTTAACATTATGCTTTTCCAGTTGCCTGCCGATCTTGTCCGCTACTTTGTGGATATATGGTAGACTAGTCCATCCGCGCTTTTCTTCATCTTCTCCCGTTGTTCCCTCCTGGTGCTCTACATTTCTTGGACGGACGGCTCTATCGACCTCGTGCTTGGTACATCCATTCCAACCAGAGGCTCTTTCCAGATGCGACATTTCCAATTCGGCCGTCTTGCAAATTCTCTTAGCTCTCACAGACAGAGTTTTCATGACTCCCCTTTTCTGCCTGGGATGATGATTTGATAAGTTATTGGGGTATCGATCAGTGTGTGTTAGCTTTCTATAAATGGTGTGCGCAAGCTTCCCATTTGGCGTCCTTGATACCAAAACAACAACGGTAGGAGTCCTTCCTTTTCTATCTCCATAGTGAATTGAATTTGTGGCCTGATAGAATTGAAGTGAAAGAGGACGTTTTGAAGTGCGCCCTCGCCATGGCCCCAAATAACAAAAGTGTCGTCCACGTATCGTAACCAGCACTTTGGCCTCTTTTGCCGTTGCCAACGCCTTGGCCTCGAAAATTGCGATAAAAGAGTTGACTATTATTAGACTAAGGGGGCTGTTCGTAGAAATCTTCCTTCTGTTGAAAATATGTAGTGGTTAAGCAGTGTTGAAACAACTTGGCATTATCTTCTGGAAATTCCTGGATAATATGTTCCATGGTTTTCTTAAAGGGTACCATCGTGAAGAGCGAAACATCGAAGCTATAGCAAATCTCTTAGAAAAAGAGTTAAAGAATGCAGTATTTCGACGAAATTAGTAAAGGGTTTTATAAAGCTATCAGTATTTCCTGTTTTAGGTTGCAGCAGTTTGTGAGGAGTTTCGCGATTTCGTAGATCGAACTTCCTATGGTGCTCACGATGGGTCTCAGTGGCACATCCGGTTTGTGGATCTTTGGCAAACCGTACAGCCTTAGTGGCAAGTTTTCTGATTTTTTAAGCTTAGTCATTTTATCCGATGCAACGTTCTTGATTAAATTCTTGGTGGCCCTCAGAATCCGAGCGGTTAGATCACGAGTTAGCTTC
Organism: Taphrorychus bicolor; assembly: GCA_951812265.1. Lineage (NCBI taxonomy): Eukaryota > Metazoa > Arthropoda > Insecta > Coleoptera > Curculionidae > Taphrorychus > Taphrorychus bicolor. Next base: position 14,458,352 of record OX638298.1, read on the forward strand.
TTGTCGCTAGGGTAGCCACTAATCGCTAGACTAGGTTAGTCAGACTGCTGAGAACAGTCTGCTTAGCCATAACTGCCGGAGCTTCCAATCTGGATGAAAAGGGAGGCGATGGCTTCCTGCGGAGGATAGAATGCTGCGACCAATGGAAGGAAACAGTCATGGGAAGCGGTCACACGTAGATCGTCAGCTTCATCCATCGGAACATCCCAATTGTCCTGTCCCTTGCGATCGGCTGAGACTAAAACAACCATTTGTGATAAATATCCCAACAAGTGAAGAATTCAAAGAAGAGCTGCTTCAGCAACCTTCAGAGAATAATCACGTATGGTATACAGACTGATCAAGAATTGCTGATTCACAAGCCACATGACGGTTTTCCAGACGGAGGTGTTTGTCAAACAGGAGCAGAGCAGAACATCTTTACCTACTTCGACAGTCAGGCCGCCCTGCAAGAACATGACGGGTTCAAAGCTCGTTCAGGACTGCAGGGATGCTTTAGAGTCACTGGCAAAAACAAAAAAAGTAACTCTGGAATGGGTTCCTGAACATAAGGGCATTGAGGGAAACGAGCGCGCCGATGAATCGGCCAAGCATGGTGCCCAGACGTGCTTTACTGAACCGGAGCCATGTCTAGGAGTAAGCAATAGGTACGTCTCTCACACTCTAAATGAGTGGTTCATGAGAGAGTACAGGGACAAACTGGACACAGTCAGGAATATGTAGACAGACCAAGGAAATCTACCCCAAACCCGGATAGATCTAAGGCCTCGTGGCTACTTGGGAGAAGCAGACTAAGCAGACACATTCACCTCCTAAGAATGGTAGACAGTCCACTCTGCACCCACTGTGGAGCAGGGGAAGGGTCGTCATACCACTTGCTGGTAGTGTGCTATAGGTGGGCGCGAGTGCGCCACAAGACACTGGGAGCCGCCTTCCTCCATCGAGAGGAGCTTGACGACTCTGAGATGGGACAAGATAATCTCCTTCATTAGCGAGACGGGTCGACTCGTGGAGAGAATGAGGGCCCGGGCGGAGTAAGGATGAGTGGATCGGGGGACTGTAAAAAGGACCATTAAGGCTTAGTCGCAAGGCTTCGGCCCCACAATGTCTACTACTACTGTATCCCTACCATATATTATTATAAAATAGTTCAAAATCCTCAATTTGGAGCCGAAGTTCGGTTTACCAATGAAGCATCTTTCTCGAGAGCTGGGATTTTCAATTTTCACAAAAACCACATATGGGCTGAAGAAAATCCACATGAAATTGTAGAAGGCCATCATCAGCAATAATTTGCCGTGAATGTTTGGAGTGGCATCGTAGGTAATCTTTTGATAGGCCCACAAATTTCTAAAAGAAATACTGCCTGAATTGCTGGGAGATGTACCGCTTCAAGTAAGACAAAACATGCACTTTATTATGCATAATGGAGCCCCCGGTCCACTTTACTTTGGTTGCTTTTCAATACTTAGACGACGAATACCAAGATCGTTCTATCGGTCGAGGAGATGCACACCCTTGGCCTCCGCGATCTCCTGAAATTAATTGTTTGGATTTTTTCTTTTGGAGCCATCTCAAAACCCTAAACTACGCTACTCCAGTTGATAATGTTGACCAATTAAGAGAGCGCATTGTTGCATCTTGCGAAATAATTCGGAACACTCCGGGAATTTTCCTGCGTCTTAGACAGTCAATGCGTCGAAGAATTGCTGCGTACATGAAGCAAACGGCGCTCATTTCCAACATTTAATTTAACTGTTTATGATTATTGTTATATGTGAAGTTTACGTTTGGTTTTGTTACTTGTTTTCACGTTTAAATAAATTTTATTTAATTAGTGAGACAAAATTTTTTTCAAAAAATTGACCTGTTGTTTTCTAACTTACAAGTTGATTTTTTTCGACAACGCTCCACTGTACATCTTATGATAAAGAGAACCTTTTTTGTATAGAAAACAATAGCGGTTCAAATGGATGTATCAAGACTGTACTTTTTCTCATAGCGTAGAAGATGTGGAGAAAAACATCAACTAGCCCTTCAAAACCTTCACCAATTATGACTTAAAATGTTAGAAACTAAAATTTCCGCACAAAACACAGCATGAGTAAAAAATGATTACAAAAGTTATTTTCTGTGCGATACCTGTTCCGGAGATATTCGCAAAAAAAATTTTTTTTTTCAATTACAATATTCTGTATTTCGAAAATGGTTTAATTTTAGAGGGTAAGTTAATAAAAACTTTTTTTTTTCATATTTTTGTACCAGCTATCACATCCTGAAGTCCTGCACATATATTATGAAACACCCTGTATAACCAGAAACACTGACACGTTCAAATTTTATACAAAGGGTAATCGGATAGATTTCCATGGCCACCTGTGTTCAAAAAAAACTTAATGAAAACCTTTATATAAACCACCTTTTACCGGTACACAATTACACTGGTATATGAAACAAAATTGAAATTTGTAATCATTATACGAAGTTTGCTAATAAAAAATCAATAGAAGTTTGAAAAGAAAAAAAAAATTAAATTTACTTTACCAAGTGTCTAAATACGGACAACTGTTGCTCCAATTGAAATATTTTCTGCGCCTGATCCACAAAACCAATTTCCTTGGCCAGTTCACACAAACATCTCCGATTGCTGACAGGTACCAGATTTTCGTTATACTTTGCTTCACAAGATATATGGGAACAAAAATTGGAATAATTCTCCTAAAATACCAAGAATTATCACGTTTATATGCAATACAATCATTAATATAAAAACGAATTTCAAAAATGTAAAAAGGTAACAAACGGGAGTCTATCTGCAAAATTATTAATTAAACAAAAGAGACTTTCGTTTGTATGAGGAAAAAGAGGAAATCGAGAAGATGACAGATAGATTCATTCTGATTGAAGATACAAGTTAAAATATTTTGAGTATCTTTTTGACAAAAGAGATAGCTCAAAAAGAATACGTTCTTTTATCTTGCAACCAAAATTGTATCACCATAACGAGGTCTAGCATTAAAAGGTATCTGTAATGATTACCTACCTGCGTATCAATATTGCAAGTGTTCAACAAAATGGCCAAACCAAGGGGTTTCAAAGACGGCAAATACTTTTGCCAATCCTTGTCGTCGAAATGCAGCCTGAAAGCGTCGTTGTGATTGTGAGTCAAATCGAGGACTTCGGCTACAGCCGATACGGGACTGCTATGCGGAAAATTGAGGTTTCCGTCAGCCTGATCTACGTTAATGTCATTGACGTTGTCTAAACTAGTCTCCGAACCGCTGGAACTGTTATCTCTGTTCTTTAAGAAAAACACCTTTTCTGCTGTAGGATTTGGCCAGGACAATATTCCTTTTTTATCCACACAGCCTAAAGCCTGCGACAGAACATATCAACGTGTATCCAGGATAGTAAAGAAAAACTCACAGTGACACCACCCAGTACATGCAAAATATTTGCAGACCTACAAAGCATGTGAGGCCTGCCCATACAGATGTCCAAAAAATTTTTATACATTTGTTTATAGCTAATTTTAAATTCTTCATTATAGTACTCAGTTTGAGTGTCAGCGTCCTCTTCCAGATGATTATATTTGTTCTCAAAAGACCTTGTCGCATCAAAAATGGTCTTAAACCTAATAGGGGACATTAGTAGTACGCAGCTTTAAAAAAATGCTTGGGTCCTACCTGGCCATACCTACATAATTAGAAACGTTCCACACCAAAGGAAAAACTATTGGCAAAAGAGGTAAAATGGCGTTGCTTGGGCTGATGAAAAACATGTTTGCCAAGGAATAATGACCCAAATATTGTCGAAAGTAGAAGTATCTAAAATTATATTTATATAGTCGTACGGCAAACAAGATGAAATAAATTATACCTACCTAAATGCATTGGCAATAAAAACAATGACAAACATGGTAGGCAAAACTATGCTTTCAATAACTCTAACCATGACAAAGTGTCTTTGTTGATTATGCTGAGTTACTGGCCTATCCAAGGCTTCTTCCAAAGACAACTTGAGGTTGTATAAATACGGAGTTTCAAGCAATCTAAAATCATTAAAAAAATAAATTTGTATATGCCAAGAAATATATGTAAAACCTATATTTCTTAGCATTCAAAGGCTTCCTGGTCTTCGGAGCGCTAAAAATTTCATTGGCATTTTGCAGGGATGGAGAAAATATTTCTTTGGCATGTAAGAGCGGATACTCTGTCTGCTTATCTAAAGCTTCACAATAGCCAGGACTAACTTGGCCAGGTCTTACTAAAAAAAAAGTACTCTAAACTAAACATTTACAGAAATTATTGGATAAAACTAGGTACCTAAAATAATGTCATCTTTAACCAATAAGGCCCAAGGTAGATTAACAAGTTTTCCATCCCGATAGGTCCATTGCAATGTTATGCAGGGTGAAAAAGGGGTGTATAAGTTGGGGTAGTTTTCCGGCTTCCAATTAATAAATTGGAGTTCTTTTTTAATCTTATCCAAAACCATTCGAACTCTATTAGGGATCTACAAGAGTACCAACATTAGAGGGTTCAGATGATAATGGCACTTGGGCCTTAAGGATAAATTATAATATTCACCTCTAATATGTAAATAAATTAATTATTTCTTGTATGCGAACTGACATATTCTTCTCCAAAAAACTAAAAGTTGATTTTGCTGGACTTAGTATTTGTTATTTTGTTCAAAAAGGATTAAGTTTTGTATAATTGTAAATATATATAAATTAGTACACTGCTTACCTCTTTGCGTCTTAAATTGTTATCATAAAACTCAATAGTCAAGTTAATAAGAAGGAGAAAAAAAATTATTAAAGCTTCGTACAGCTCCACGTTATCACCATCCAATAAATATCCTAAAACCAAGGCTACTGAGGCCCATAATTGAAAAAATGCTGATATCCAGTTAATAGTTGTGTGTTTGCTTTTGACGCTTAGGGTGTCGCGAATCCATGCCCAGACCTTGACTTTTCTGTAAAAGGAATAAAATACATATTAAACAGTTAAAAAATTCTTCACTAATTCATATACTTTGGCCGATTTTGGTGAAAGTCTAGTGAGTAGATAAACTATTGCATGTAAAACTAGTAGGTAAAAATTGGTTAACTTAAATTTTTTTTTATTGAGCTAAAAATGGAATACCGTATAAATTTCTGTTCATGTATTAAATATAGTGATAGCAAGTGAATTACGGTAATATTACATATTACTCAGGTTTCTGGGTAACATTGCCAAAACGAGAACGTGTTTCAATAAGTTATTGTAATATTCTCTGTAAGTTTCAACGTAAGTGATAACTTGTATGTAAAGAGAAAATTACTTTAACTTTCTTGGTAAACTTTAACTTCAATTTAAAGGGGGAAATTAGGGAAATATGATATGTCAGTTATGGCTTTATAGTTTGGAAATCAGAAAAAGTATCGAGTCCAGAAACCAGTAGATAGGTAACTTGGTTTAGGGTATTATGTTCCTGGACAAAACTGAAAATGTGGGATGTTAATTTAGACTCTGCAGCTACTGATTGGTCACTCAGCATATTTCTTTTTGTATAATAAAAGGAGGATAAACTGGAGAGTAGAAAGAGCTGGAAAATGACGTTTTCTACATAAATAATAAATAAGATACTTCTGGCTCCATGCTTTGTAGCCCTAGGAGATCTTCCCAAAGTAAATATGTCTACACCCAAATTTTAACTCTAGGCTTTGAGGACAAGGTGTATGTACAGGGATATCATTTTAAGTCGCTCACTCGATTAGCAGTTACCCTGTGGCACTTCTTAAAAATTTGATACAGGGGGGTCATGTGGCATCGAAGGCCGACCTCGGATCCAGGGCTAGCGAATTTATTGGCTGCTCAATTTGACAGACACGACACCATCTTGATTTTTCTTAAAAGAAAACATACATATTTTTACTCACAGACTAATAGAGCTGAAGGAACAGATTACAAAAATATATAACTTCGTATATCTATCTCTAGGCATTTCGATTATACAGGGTGGTAAAGTTGTTGAATTTCGATAATAATTTTAAGTCGCTCACTCGATTAGCAGTTTTCCTGTTGCACTTCTTAAAAATTTGATGCATGGAGGTCATGTGGCATCTAAGGCCGACTTCGGATCCAAGGCTAACGAATTTATTGGCTACTCGGCTTGACAAGTACGACTCCATCTTAATTTTTCTTAAATGGAAACACACATATATTTACCCACAGTCTAATAGAAGGAGCAGATTACAGAAATATGTAACTTCGTATATCTATCTCTAGGCATTTCGATTATACAGGGTGGTAAAGTTGTTGAATTTCGAAAATCATTTTAAGTCGCTCACTCGATTAGCAGTTTTCCTGTTGCACTTCTTAAAAATTTGATACGTGGGGGTCATCTGGCATCTAAGGCCGACCTCGGATCCAGGGCTAGCGAATTTACTGGCTGCTCGGGTTGATAGGTACGCCGCCATCTTGATTTTTCTTAAATGAACACACACATATATTTACCCACAGTCTAATAGACCTGAAAGAGCAGATTACAGAAATACATAACTTCGTATATCTATCTCTAGGCATTTCGATTATACAGGATGGTAAAGTTACTAAATGTCCAAAATCATTTTAAGTCGCTCACTCAATTAGCAGTTTTCCTGTTGCACTTCTTAAAAATTTCATACATGGGAGACATGTGGCATCTAAGGCCGACCTCGGATCCGGGGCTAGCGAATTTATTGGCTGCTCGGTTTGACAGGTACGACGCCATCTTGATTTTTCTTAAATGGAAACACACATATATTTACCCACAGTCTAATAGAGCTGAAGGAGCAGATTATAGAAATATCAACTTCGTGTATCTATCTCTAGGCACTTCGATTATACAGGGTGGTAAAGTTGTTGATTTTCGAAAATCACTAATCATGGGGGACTTAAAGTTATTCTCGAAATTCAACTCGAAATTCAACAACTTTACCACCCTGTATAATCGAAATGCCTAGAGATAGATATACGAAGTTACATATTTCTGTAATCTGCTCCTTCTATTAGACTGTGGGTAAATATATGTGTGTTTCCATTTAAGAAAAATCAAGATGGCGTCGTAGCTGTCAAACCGAGCAGCCAATAAATTCGCTAGCCCCGGATCCGAGGTTGGCCTTAGATGCCATACCACACCCATGTATCAATTTTTTAAAAACTGCAACAGAAAAGCTGCTAATCGAGTGAGCGACTTAAAATGATATCCCTGTACATCTGGACCCCACAGAAGCACATTCTGTTTCATCTCCTTCAACTTCCCCTGATAAAGATGATATTTACTCTTTATACAATACCAAATCCGAGACCAAATCTAAATCTTTATCAATCATGGACGGGGAGTATCAGCATGCATGAGCTGATCAGCACTTTGACTTCAAGTGTAATATTCAAATGACCTTTATTTTGTCGCTTTACTTAGTTTTTATCTACTACAATGTCACAATGACTGTGTCTTTTTACTTTTCTCTCGTTCTTACGAAACAATTTACTTAGCTTACATGCTTTAAATTCAAGTGTGATTGCATTGAGTTGGTTCTCCAATTTCTGTTACATGGAATCTCAAATTTGTACTATGTGTTTGCTTTTATTTTTAACAATTACCTTTCTAGTTTTAACTAATTAGCTGCTTGAAGTTGTATATACAGAGAGAGCCAAAAATCCCGCAAAAATTCATTAAAAATTCAAGGCCATTTTTTTTATCAAAATGCTCGAACACGTCAATTGTTGTTCTTAGTTGTGCATTTTTTGACATTACAGACATGTATACAGGGTCATTCATGTATACAGGGTCATTCATGTATACAGGGTCATTCATGTAGTAGATAAATGTCACTTTTTAATTGTTTCTTATGGAACCCCCTGTATCTAAAGAGTTTTTTAAATTCTTTTGGATTTTCTGAACATATTTCGTATCACATAGCCTATCCCTAAACGTAACAGTTAACGAGAAATTTGCGATTGAATACCACGAAGCGCATTCATTTAATTATCTACAAATACTATACTCTGTTCAGCGAGGGTTCAATATGACGTCACATTACTCATCTGATTTCATTAGAAAAAGATCGCAAAAAAACAGGCGTATTATTAGTTGTTATTAATAATAAAATCACCAGGTAAAGTCAGTTTGACCATTGTATATGAATCACAAGTAAATCAATGAATGGATAGTTCAGTCCCTCTCTGCCAGAAAGCCATGGGGGACGCTGTCAATCTTGTCAACTTCATTAGGGATCATAAACTTGGCAACGGTGGAAATGTCACGGCAAAAGTAAAAATAGCCACAGCTGTATACTCTATACAATTAAAAACAAAATATCTACTTCTCTACTGCATTAGGTGAACAAGGATGGATATATTCTATAAATATAAAGTCATAAAAACTAGTAATTTTGCAGACGTAGAGAAAAAGATATGCCAATTCGTCTGTCATTATTATTTATTAAAGTTTGGTTATGTAGTGTAGGTATAAGTATTTCTGATATATATGTTATTTTACTTTCTTTTTTTGACCAATGCCGGCCACAAAGAAAAATGAGAAAGGATGACCTTTATTACGTACTCTCGCCGCATCTATTTAAGTTATCCTATACCCAGAGCCGTAGTTACACTGGGGCAGCCAGGGAACCCAGGCTTCAGAGCCCAGCATGAAGGACCTCAATGGATTGTGAATATTGTGATTGTATAGTAGTACGAATGCGATGCACTCCTTGGTACCGCAGCTATGAGTGTCAGTAAGTAATCTTAGCACTACGTGTGCAATATGGGATGCTGGATACGCACCGTCATTGCTCAGCTCACAGGGCATGCAAGTCCAAGTGCGAACCAACTGGAGGAAGGTACTACCCTTGCCTAAAATCTTTGATAGTATGAATGTGATACACTCCTTGGTACCGGAGCTATATCAGTATATGTTTCACAACAACGTGTGTATAATATGGATTCTGGAACTGCACCCCGTCATTGCTCAGCTCACAGGGCATGCAAGTCCAAGTGCGAACCACCTGAAGGAAGGTACTACCTTTGTCTAATAACTATAGTAGTACGAAGCGTGTGTCATATGGGATGCTGGATAGCCCTGTAGGCTCCCGAAAGATTGTCACCTATGTACACCTTGTATATGTACCATGTAATAAAGAGGACCCTGTATCTCTTAGAGTTTCCTAAAGTACAACGGTCACCCTCCAGGTCACCCCTGAATTTGTTACAACCTGTACAAAAACAAACTCTTTTCAAATTTATGAACTATGTAAACTCAATATCTCCATTTTATATTCAAAGTGTTTTTATAGGTAAAATTATAATAATAGGTAGGTTACTTATGGTTAAAATGCATTATTTTTATAATAAGTTAAGTTTTAAATAAAGAAAAAGTGTTGATTTTCTAAAAAGAACATTAAAAAAAGTTACAATATTGGTAGAATTCTTTAATACTCTTGTTAATAATATCATGTTAGTAAATAATATCTAATCCTAATAATATCCATAATACAGTATGAATTATTAATAATACACATAATACAGCTATATAGCTTGCCCAATTTTATTCCTCTCAAAAGTTTCTCTTTTTGTTTCAATCATGGAAATTCCTGTATGAAAGACTTTGCTGCAGTGTTACATCTTGTATTCTGGGTTTTAATAACAGCAACCAACAACAGAAAGTTATTGGTGTTTAGCTTGAAAGTATGTGTGACACTGTAGTTGTAAGGTCAATCTTAAGAGTACCTACCACCCTAACGCTAATATAAACAATGGTTGTCCACTGATCCTCCAAACCTCCATAGGTCTAGTTCCCTAGTATCATATAGGTACAGGTGAAACCATCTGGAAAACCAGTGATTGCTTTTGTTTCATACTATCATGAATTTAGCCTATAATAACTGAAATTACAAGGATTTGTCTTACTAGTCTTTAACATTATAATATCTTAATTTTGTGTTGATTTGCTTGTTAATAAACTCCCTGCTTTGTAAGAATTAAGGGACATCCTGAAAATTGACATATATGATTAATTTGGTTTCCGCGCCATTAGGTTCACTCAGTTCACTGTTCACCATTGTTCTAAGTAACGGCAGCAGCTTTTTTAGTTATTTATCGGCTGCCTCATTAACTAACCGAAATATCCAGTTTTTTTGCCCCAATATCCATAAGATTCCCTAGGTTTTCGCGCCATTAGATTCACTCACTTCTCTGTTCACACTGTTTTAAGTAACGGCAGCAGGCGAAGGCATCTTCGGCTGCTTCATTAATTAGCCCAAATATCGAGCTTTTTTTGCTCCAATATCCATAAAAATTTAGAAATTATGAATTGTAAATAAAAAAATAAAATGTGACATACCATGACAAATATGACTGCAGGCAAGAGAGCAAGGAGCATTTCGGAGATCTTTATCTAGCTGACGTGAAGTCAGTATTACGTAAATTACAATTGCAACAACGCCGGAAATTAAACGGCCTTGAAGTATTTGTCTAAAATGATGATGTCACTAGGCTCCAGTGACATCTAGTGAACACCATCATAAGTGCCATTGACCTACTATTAGATTTAAATACAATGGATTGACGCAGGCCCTATCCACTCTTATTACCCAACTTGGTTTGCAATTTGCTTTTATTCCAACACGTAAGATGGCGCTCGGCCGGCGTTTGTTGGGTTGCGTCCCCATGAACTGTCAAAATTTGAAGTTTTGGAATTTGAAATTTTTGAAGTATTGTAGGTTTTTACAAATAGAAAACAATTGAATATAGAAGTAGTCAAGGCCTCAAAAATGTAGCTTGGAACCCGAAGATCAGCCCGGTTGCTAACTAATCCGCATGCGTCCTCTAAACAGTTAAGCTTCGTTTTTGCCGACGTCGAGCCAATCAACGTTGGCTAAAGGAATTCCTCAGCCAAACAACATCGTCATAATTTTCGTGACGTAAAATGCAAAAGCGCTTGGTGTTAGTATAGAACCTTTTTCCTGATCATCGTACAATTTATAAAATTGTAAATCGTAAGCATCCAAAAAAAAATACTGTTTGGTTGTAAATTTTGGCTTTTTAGCAGCTTTAGTTTGTGTTGGTGTTGTTTTAATATCAAATTTAAATTATTTCAATAGCCTTTCAGTTTATTGCTGTACTATTTTGCTTTTTTTGTGCTGTTCTGTTAAGTTCTGTGCTATTAAATGATAACTTTAAACTTGAAACTGAAGATGCCGGAACCTTTCAACATTATTCTATTTGCAATTATTAACAAGCCCAAATATCCATAAAAAAAACGTGAATGCCAAGAAGAACAAAATTATAAACGTGCAATGCATAGTGTGAGAAGTGTGAGATGCTGAAAAACCTCCAGTGGATGGAGTTTTCTTGGGGTGAGTAGATGTAGTATGTATTTACTTTTTTTTATACTTAGTAGATTTGTATGTAGATACAAATCTACTAAAAGTATGTAGATAACTAAGGGATAACATTTTTATTGGCAATATTGCGTAACTAAAGGCTTTGGAAGAAATCTTCACAATTAAATAGATGCCGTGCTATAGCAACATCAGTACCTAGCATTTTTGCACTTTATTAAAAAGTCTATTTTTCTAAAATAAATATGAGAGAAAAAGGAATTTTATATATATACCATAAACTTTGAACTACCATAAACTTTGAACTCATATTTTGAACATGATAAGACCAATAATGGATTCCAACCCAGGAAATGATGAGGAGGATTATAATTTCAGAAGTGTTGAAGCTTGTCATAAGAGTTATTTAATAGAATTGGAGGTAGCTAATAAATTTTTTTTAAATCTTTTCATTTAAATCTTTTCATTTTAGTGTTGGTTGTGGGGTTATGCATCTAGGAGAAATTGACTTCATCATCCGGAGCCACTTTATAGGCGAATGGCACTGTATGGCAGAAGACCTGGGAAAGAAAAAGTTGAGAAAATATGCTGCTCCCACTATTTTAAGTCCAGGTAATTAGAAATTATTCTTTATGCGAAACTAATTTTTGTTTTTCTTCTAAATTTAGAACTACCTGTTAAATTTAACTGTTGGGTACTGATAGTTTTCCGAGCCTTACATGATGAGAGATTTAGATAGAGATCAGAAATAGTGACACAATATGTAGAGAAAAAAAAACATTGATTTATTTTTTTTAGCTATAAATTCATGAGAAGAAATATCATTCATGAGAATAAAGAATAACGTTTAAGAATGAAAGAATCTCGGAAAGAATAACATAATGGTTGGTTACGCATTAATCAAGACATGCGATTATTAAACAATTATTACTTAATGCTTACCTAAGGATTAAGCTATCTTTCAATTTAAATGGTTTTATGTTTAAATAATAATGTAGGTAGGTTATTCCTAAGCTCATTCCCAAGTAAAACCATATTCTTATGCTTAAGGCCATATTATTATTCTGATGTATAAACAGCACAAAGTAATTTGTTCTGTAGACCCTATAGAGCATGTCATGCTTACAATATGTTTCTTCTATGTATCAATTAAAGGTTCAATAACACTGATATTCTATGCCTAGAACATTTAGGTACATCCACAACCTACAGGATGATAGGATACTAGAAAATATTGACAAACAACACCATGGAGTTTGGGCAACATCAAGTGTCCTTCAGAGCATTTATGCAATTTGGCACTTCAACTTTGAATTTTATCTTTTCAAAACTCAAAGGATTTTATAAATGTTAGATTTTCTACCAACTTTGGAAAAACAATGTGAAGCAAAAGATACATTGCAGCATGGGCTTTCTTGTCCAAACTGTGTAACTTTTTTCAACAAGTTTTGATGACATTCTGAGTGGTATCCTTATCATAAGACTTTGGAAACTATCAGTCCCTATTGCCAGACTCTGACCCTGTATATAATTTCCTATAACCTGGTATGAACTTTTGTAACATTAAAGGAAGAAATACACGGTGATCGTTTGGAGTTTAACCATGGGGATCTTGGTTATTTGAAAAGATACAACGAAGGTTAAATTAGGGCAAAGTTGCGCAATTAGAAGTCTATAAAAGTTGTTTTAAAATTTTGAAAACTTCGGCTAGTTTTGGAAATATTCACAAAGCGTTTTTTTTTTCTAGCCTTAATTTAATGAGTTAATTAAAAACAATTTAACACTTCTTCATAGCCACTTTTTGCTTTCTTCAACGCGGTATTTTCAAATTTCAAATCCGACGTTTCATTTTCATGCAAACAACATTGCTTCAATTTTTTTTAGATACAGTCCTGTATTTTTTATATCAGATTCTGAATCTCCCAGTAACTCTGCAATAATTAATATGCAACAATTAATAATAAATGTTTAAATTTAATTATAAAGAGCAAGTGCCTTAATAAGGCATTGCTCTTTCTAATTAAAATATGGTACTTATACAGACAATACAGTCAGATGAGGGAGTAAAGTTATTTATGTTCTATTTAAAATTATATAATATATATAGGTCAGTTTTTTGCTTCAGCATGGATAAGTCTTAATAGTTATTTTCATAGTTCAGTTTCATTTTCACAGTTAATAGTCACTAAGTCTTAATAGTTGTTTTCATTAACCGACCGCCCTTATCGCTTTGGCGGAATGTATGACCGTTAATATATTTATTTCCTGTCAATCTCTAGGTCCAAAATTTAAGTTTGATGAGTGTACAACCATTGACATGGAGGAACCGCAGAAGGCAAAATATGTTCGTCGCAAGAGCGTCACATTATTTTCAAAGGCAAAACAATTAAGAGGGTCCAAGACCCGAATAAAATGTTTGAGATCTCTTCTAATAGTTCTCAGGAAAAAGGAATTTCTATCTAATGAATCCATAGATCATCTACTGGAAAGATTGTTTTATTATATAATATGACAATAATAATTTATAATAATTATCATGTTAGCTCTACTTCAAAGCACAGATTGTTAAAACATAGATAATTTAAAAAAAATCTCAAAATCAGTTATTGAATACAGGATGTTAAAAAATTATTTTGCTCTTTACTTTTTAATTTATTTTTATTTAGGTATGGTTTTTATAATTCTTATATACTTATCAAGACTTGTAATAACTGACACAAAAAAAAATAAAATAATAAATTAACCTTACATATTTTTTGAGCCTTGTATGTTTTGAAACAGTTTCAACTAATAATAAATGTAATCGCCTTATTTGACTTTAATAGCTTTACAAAGAAATAAAACTTAATCGAAGGATCCTTTGGAATTATTGAAAATTGCTTTCTGAAATACACTGTAAATTACACTACAATAACCTATACGTTGAATACATAACTTATACGTGATTTTTAAGTAAAAAATCAATGTCGTTTATTTTGATTTTGGTGCACAAATAAACATGGCATATATAAAATATATAAAAACACCGATACATTTTTCTAATGTTGAATATGTAACAATTGAATTGGCGAATAAAATTCTCAATTTCATATAAAAATTAATTGTTTTGAGCAGATTTGATCAAAAGACTGCTTAATCATAATTAATGTAATAATGTGATCACTGAATGCCTATTAATTGATTAAGTCATATGCTCCCTATTAATTTTTCGATCCTCTGCTTACTTTCCAGCAGGAGTAATTAGTAGAAGGCATATATAATAGAGAGGAATTACTAACTTCATCTATGCCAATGAAGTAAATGTTTAACTTATTTGGTTCTTCAACTGCAACATGGTTGTGGCCTTAACACATTAATTTACACTGAATATAAATGTATATAAAGTTTAATACAGTATTTCTATAGGGATAGGGTATCTAAAAAAAACCTCGAAGCAAGCCATGAAATTAAAACTCTTGTCTAAGATAAGTTTACAAAACATATTAAAATCTGAACATTTTATGACATTTCCAATTTTCAATTGTTTTTGTGAAGTCATCTCAGACTTAAATGAACGCACGTTATCTTTGTACTTAAACATTTTACTTTTTTTCATGATTTTTCATCATACTGAAAATAAAGTATAAAATATGTGAAATACAAAACCGTCATTTTTTATTAATGAAGCGTATTGCAAATCCATAATTGACCAATAAGTATTTGATCACAATTTTCAGGATTATTATTACACAGAAAAAAATGAGTTTGTGAGCAGAATATGTGCATATAGTAAGACAATCATAAAAAAAAGGATCATTCAAGTGGAAAAAGGACTTTTGGTAAACTGGCAACACATTTCATAGCTTGTTGGCTACTTGACGAAGAGACAAAAAAATAGGAACTACATTCAGGAATCAACTGAGCGAAAATTATTGAGTGTGTTAAGTGTTAACAATGTGAGCAATCTATAAACTAAACTAAGAATCAATTGAAACGATACACCCCAAATTTTGAATTAAATTTAAAACTGTCTCTCTCTAAAGCCACTCAACCGATTTTCGTTGTAAATGCCATTTTGGTAAGATCCAGCTTGCCCTGTGCATAGTCTTTATATTCCATATAAAATTTTTATCAATATTTGTATTATGGGGCAAATTGGAGCTCCAGTGTTAAATGATACCTCGTTTATAGAAAAAACTAAATATCTATGGAACCAGGCAAAATATCCAAAAAACACCAAATATGTCCCAAGGTATGACGCGCCTCCACATACTCCCGTAGCAAAACATGTTCTGATTTTTTTTTTCCGCAAAATTATCTGCTCCAAAAGGTTTTACAAAACTGCATCAAGTTTTGTTGAACCCTGTATTATGTAACCTGCAAAACATATAAGCGAGTACATAACCACTTAAAGCAGTTTATACACGGATCTTACCAAAATGGCATCTCCAATGAAAATCGGTTGAGTGGCTTTAGAGGTAGACAGTTTTAAAGTTCATTCAAAATTTGAGGTGTATCATTTCAATTGATTCTAAGTTTAGATTAAAAGGAGGGTTTAATCAAGTATGAAATTTGATGCTAACTTACATGCTTGAAACCTTAATGGCACCCTGGAATTTCTTTGAAACACCCAAATCTTTTCCTTTATTATCTATTTATAAGTCGCCTTTCCATGGTTGAATCCTAGGTTGGTACTACATAAGGAAAAAAACTCTGCCACATCTCATTTCCACAAAAAAAAAAACCTCTTCTCAAGACTATTCTGAAACCCTAAAACAAGATAAGAGGTAAGTAAAAAAAGAGATAAAAAACAGGGTTTACACAATATGTAATTATTTACCCTCATATCTCACTTAAAAAAAATTAATTTGGTACCTTAACAGTAACAGGCTTCTGAACTTTAGTCATTGCAAAAGAAAAGTAATAATTTAACTTAAGTGCTAAGATGCATCGTTATATTGTTAGTTTTTTGGTACAAAAGTATGCCTTCTAATATGCTTCTTAGTAAATAGTGCACCCGTAAACCTTCATAACTACATTTCTAGTAAGGTAGCTGACATAGACATAAGTATGCAGAAAAGCTAATGCAGCATAAATTGTCAAACCAGCTACTTGCTTTTGAGTCAAAAATGAGAGGAGAGCTTATTGTGCACACATTGAAAATGGCATAGGCATAATCTATTTATGTTCCTAGTAGTTTTAATGTAAGTATCAAAATCTTTATACAAACCTTAACTGCACTGTGGATGTACCCATAGCATAATTGTCTAGCAAGACGAGAGTCACTTTGCTTCTATATGAATAGGATATAAATAGATTATTAACTGGTATAGTGGATCACTGGTCTAATAGAGCATCTGCTGGAACTTGATTAAAATATATACTTTTTCTCTTTTAAACAAAGTTTCTATATACTCTCCAGTGTGTAGGACTTACTAAACCCTTCCTAAAAAACGAGAATTTTTAACTTCAGCCTACCACAACCAGTGTTTATCATTTCAAATTAGGGGTAAGGATAGCCGATAGTCCTACTTAATCATACTAGCAAATGCAAATGGCATAAGTGATGAACAAAATGAAAGGAGAGTGCCATACTTATGAGCGGTAGAATAAAAGAAAAGTTGTAAAGCATACATGAGCCCTAACCTTACTGTGGACTCATGTATGCTTTACAGTCTTTACAACAAGGCCACGGTTGTCAACAGCTGTGAACGCAATGTTCCTTTGTAGGGGCTATTTCAAAAACTACCTCAAACTCATGCTGCCCCTACCTTTCATTCTTTCACACCAACACCATACCAAATTATTACACATACCAAGATACTGGGTACTTACATCTTTAGGTACTACACAAGCACAAGACTGCACTGAAAAGTGTGTGTAGATCATTTTATAATAAGAAAAATTGATATTATTGAGAAATGAGTGGAGCAGAAACAGGAAAACTGGGTGCCGGCTGGTGTACCTGCATGACGCTTTCTCGAAATACGAGAATCCAATAAATCCGTCACTTGACACGTTGCGTTAACGAATCTCGCGCAATTCTTGCTAAACAAAGATTCCTTTTACTAATTGAAAACAGCAATTCTATTACACCAACTTTGCTGAAATTAAAAATTACTGTAAGTTATTTGCAAAACGTAATTTTTGATTGTCAAAATGGCCGGAACCGTAAACAAAAGAACCCAGTAACCCACAATCCTTTTAATAAATTTTGCGCATGCGCAGTTAAGACCAACCGGGCTGATGTCGGGATTCCAACGCCTACTCGAACGTTCACATTTCGAACATTTGAACCAAAGGCGACTCTTCGTATAAATCTCAACAGTATTCGGGTTTTTAAGGCGATAAAGTTAAATAAAGTATATAAAAGTGATAAAAAGGGAGTTGGTGTTGTGCTGCGTTAAAAAATATTTAAGGTAAGCTATAAATTACTTATTACTGGGTTAATACGTTTCACTCGTACGCGGACAGGATTGGTCATACATTGGGTACCTAATACGCTTTTTTCTAATAGAAAAAAAGGTGCCTTACGTAGTATATAAAATTAAATTTTTCCACAATCTCGCACAAATAAGTATACAGTATTAAGAACATAAATATAAAGTACCGCTATCATCACTCGCGCACAAAATGTCCTTAATAATATTCCATATTTTATTAGGTATCTACATAATTTGGCGAAGGACAAATCTTTTTGGGAGCGGCAGTTGTCACATAGTACATATATTGACTATTGTTATATTAATATTCTTTATATTGTAAAAGTAAACCTTTTGTATAAATTGCAAAGAGAAGCAACATAAGCTGATTGTATGATATTTCAGATTGTCGAAATGCCGTCTACGATTAGGTGTTGTGTTTCTACGTGTTGGGAAGCCCTGAACCGAAACATCGATTTCCCAATCTACAAAAATACGGTCACAAAAATAAAGTCTTGTCGGAAGTGAGAGGATGTTCACAATGGAACGTCAAAAAGTACATAATAACTTTCCAGTATGTTCACTAAACACCAATTGCTGGGAATAAATTACTGATTTTTTGAAATATTATGTTTATAATAATATTTTATTCACCATAGCCTTTAAAGCCCTCATAGGGCAAAATATTGCAGACATAAACTTAGAGGTACCTGTGAAAAATTTTTATTGATTTTATTGAAGATTGGTTTGTAATAGGTGATGTTGTAATGCATTTTCCTACCATATGCTTCCTACCGTCTACTTCAATTTAATAAATATAATCCGTTTAAAGCCACCACTAACTGAATACTAACTGGCGCGAATTTATGAACAAGTCTGAAGTCACTCGACATTTTGGTTTGTCAAGCAACTACTTACTAAACACCAACGAGCATATAATTCTTTTAGGTGATAATACATATAATTATTGAATGCTCTTTGCTAAACGCGTGCCGTAAGTAGGAACCTGGCAAACTAAGATATCATCTGATTTGAGATTTTCATAAATTGGCACTTGAGAATATTGAACAATGGCGGCAAATATTTAAATTTAACAATCCTCTGCCATCTAGCGACGTATGAGTGAACTAACAAAATTATTAGGAATCTACTTATGATTAGTTAAGCACGCCATCTCTCGACCCTAGCTTCAATCTTGAGCTTTTATTCCTTCCCGAGAGATGGCGCTGTAATACGAACCAAATTTTTAACACGGGAGTTGACGTTCTATTTTAGCTCTGTTTTATGGTTTGACGCTTAATGTCAAAATGTCGTCAAAATTCAGAAATCCGCGTCCAGCTCTTGTAGAACTAAATATAGAAACGAAAGAACCGCTTTTAAGGATCATGTAGAAGAAGCCACTGTGTGAAGAAAAACCGGAGAAAAATTCCAAGATAGTGGAGAAACAACAAGGAGTTACAATCGACAAAGCGGCGGATGAAATTCCATCAGCATACGTCCCGAAGGAACTACCAATTGATGAAAAAAAGCCCCTGTTCCTGAACAACCACCTACTGGTCCACAAAAATATTTTCCCTTGGTGTCACCTAAAGGCTAGATCCGCTTCTGTCGAAATGATTAAAACTTTAATCAAAATTAACGAGGTGTTTGACCGAATCAACTAAAGAAAAAATGTGGAAGAACGGTGCATGCATGCGACACAGATAAAAGCAAAAACGCGGTTACGTGCTTAAAAAAAAATGCCCACACTTAGATTATGTACTCAATTTAAGTTATTATTTGCATGTCTAAGAATATCTTGGGCAGATTTTGTCCATATCTTATGATCTACATCCACGGCCGGGTGAGTCATAGCGGCTGTCTATGGTAAAGCTGCTGCGGACATTCCTTCTGAATTAATACCCAAAATGGGAAAACTTTGGAATGTTCGCACAAAAGGCTAAACTGACATAACTAATTGACATTTTGTTCAACTGACATTTTATCAGAGACAGAGGGCGCGTTTGTTTTGAAGCTCGATTCGCTCGGCGCGCGCTCTATTCGCTTGATTGTGTTTTTTTTTGAAGCTCCGAGCAAGCTCTTTTGCGTTCGCGTGAACGATTTTTGATCGCTCCGAGCGAGCTCCTTTCGCTCGGTCCCTGAATGCCGAGCTTCAAAATGGCGGCTTGACGTGACAGAAAAGCCAATTGCCTGTAAATAGCAATATTAGCAATTTTTCCTCAATTTTTCAAGTTTTTTGTTTTGTTTTCGTTTTTCACTATACAATATACACAAAGCAGGAAAATATGGAAGATACGCAGGTAAGTGAGCTATAAACAAGTATTTTGAAACCATGAAATCATGTCCGAAAAAGCCCCTACTCGGAGACGCTTTATTTATTAGAGTTGGATTCTTCATGTGAAATATGGAATATGGAATATGGGTAGACAGTGTAGACAGCAAGCCAACCGATAGTACATGTCCCACGCATAAAAAGCTTTAAAATCTATACAAAAAGCCCACATAGCATTCAATGGATATTCGATATCCATTGTGTATCCAATGGATATCCGAAATAGGATATACGTTTTGGGAGGTCCATTGGATATCCCACAATATCCAGAATCGGATACAAACTTATACGTGAGTGGAAGTGTCTCTATGTGGATGTCCATTGGACATCTCACGGATATCCTGAACTCGGCAATGACGTGCAATTGTATAACCGATTTTCGTTTTCTTTTGTAATAAATATTACGAAAAGTTTTTATACTAGAAAATTAATGTCAATTATAATCTTGAATAAATTTGCTTACATCAACTATAAGTACTAGAACTTGGCATTTTCAGTTATTTCCATTTATTTTATATATTTTACTAATATGTTGGGTTTCGCTACTGTTATTCAACTGATAGCTATTTTTACAATTAATTAAATAGTCAATTTAGTATTAATATTATGTTATTCTTTGGCGGCAGGATTTAAAATATTTCATTAAATTTTAAATAGCCGCCATTTATTGGCGACATCTATTAGATTTAGGGCGAATGATGCCTTGACGTTCCTTTGACAATTTTGACATGTGTCAACGGACAGTAAAGACAGACAGACGACAGAGCTTATTTTCAACATTTCCGCAATTTTCCATTTTCTCATGTTTTATTTGGCGGTTTCGCAGGTTTTGCACTTAAAATTTGCAGTATTGCTTGTATTTGTATTCCATTTTCTCTCGTTCCATCTAGAATTTAAGGAATTACAAGTGTGTGGGTGTGTCTGGACTGTCTGGTACGCAACAGTCAACAGTGATTTTGTACGGTGCATACTAAAGTAAGTATAACATCCATATATTTGTAATAGCGATGCCGCGTTGCAAGGTCCAAAATCTTCCCACCACCACCAGCACTCCTATTTTTTTCTAATAAAAACCCTTTATTTTATTGGTTAATTAAATTCTCAAAATTCTAGACAAAAATTGTATAACGTAGTGTGTTATACGTACTGTTAAATTAAATAATTTTTGAGATATTGAGTTGTCAAAATGATGTTTTGAAGCAGTTATTTAGTATGAAATAGGAGGATTGTTTTAAAAAAACAACTTTTGTTAGGAATAATTGATTTGAAAAAACTTTGTTTAAGAAATAATCATAACAGTGACCCTGTATAGTAAACTTTGACACTATTATCCTCTTGTTAACTTGAAACCATTCTCGAGTATTTTTAGACACATAATTAGATGATCTGATGAAGGAGAATGAGAAATAGATGATTGAATGAGAAGAAAATAATGAAGCCGTGGGTAGTTGTATTTGAGGATGAAGACTCGGTGGCAGTAGTTCCGAATTCTTGATGCCTTATAAGAGGTGACACTAATTATGCATATTTTCCTTGTTCAAAAAATGCCACTTCCAAGGTCAAAAGGAGAAATACCCCAGGACAAGATTGGGATATGTTTAAAATCAAAATTTAACATCTTGTGGTAAGTAGAAGTAGTTTAGTTTATCAATAGTTATTGAAAATGTTGCTATGAAGAAAAAGTTTGCAAAATGAGAGACACACATTCAGTCACATGTACTTCTTACACATTTAAAGCAAACATTATATAATATTTCTCAAAAAAATATATTTAATGTAGTAACATAATACATAATACGTTTTTAAATAAATCATAAGCATGTCAGTAAAAGTCAAAATGTGGGCTGGAAGTTTAGTGTATGCAGGTGGTGCATTTTTAACACATTTGTAGGTAAAAATATTTTGGTTTAAGGCTCGGTTTAAGGTTAATAAGTTGGCATTTTTGTAAAGTTTCATGTTTTCATCCATATATGTAATGGCATTATTTCTTATGTGGCAACCGGGTGAAATCTTAATTTACTTTCAACCCAGATGGAAAGTAACAGTAAATGCTAAGTTTCCACCTGATTGACATATAAGAGATGTTTTGATAGATGGCTGGAAATATGGTAGAAAGAATAAATATGTAAAAAAAAATATTACTCAAACCTCGGTGGAAAATTTCATTTCTATCTCCAGGTGCTTTGATTGGTCTCACTGGACTTCCTTATCTTTTGACAAAAATAAAAAACATTTTCCACCTGGATATACAATCTACTTTTACTTTGTTAACCACATGAACAATTTGAAGGAAAAAATAACTACGTAAAAATCATCTCAATGTTAATTTTGCAGATGATTATGATGGGGCATTAAAGAAAAGTTTACTAGCTGAAAATACATCTGACCTATCGGCAGTAGAATGACCATCAGTAGATAAAAAAAAAGAAAAGTTAATAGTAAATACTCAACAAGAAACTCAAGCTCCAGTAGTTCTTCTAGTGAAGATGAGAATATACCAATTCCAAAATTTCCCTTTCCATATCAAAAAGCACAAGTAAGAGGTCTTAGCATATATATCACATATAAATATATAAATATATATTAATATTTTTGCTAATCATACTTTTTTGTAACATTTATGACTTAACAGAACTTGTCCCAAATTAATATGCTTTGGATTGACACATTATGGAGTGGATATATGTCTTTATAATTTATCAGTTGTGAAGTAGGTAACTATCTAGTTATTTATGTACTTCTAACTGGTAAAAAACAGCATGTAGCAGTACAAGAAAATTTTTTGACAACAAAATATTCTCTTAGCGTCTAGATTATACCTTAATATTAATTAGCATTTTGCATTACGTAATACCAATTAATAATGTCTCAAGTTGACAAGATTTTTTTCATTGTCTTTGATATATCAGTAATAATGTAAGTTTTAAATCTATTTATTGAGAGGCATGCTGAATCAATCCAGTTGCATGTCTCCATAATTTGTGAATCTCCAGTATGAATTTGCTGTAGGTGTAGGGCATAGGTGAAAGTTTCATCATCATTGTAGGATTATAACTTTTCCCATTTTCCGTAAAAACATTCTAGAAAGAATATGACACCACCTCACCATTGGCATCAAGCACAGAGATCAACTCAACATTTAATCCCATTTGTGCTAGTTCTCCTAGTACTCCAAAACTGCAGTCTTTGTGTCAAAATCAAAATCTTGTAGTTTGCAAGTAATTCAAAACAGCATTTATCTCCGCATTTATCAACAAAGTTATCCGCCTCTCACTTGAAATCTGATTCTGTAGACCCTGAAACAGGTGGGATTTGAAGAAACTATCAAACCGTATTGTATTTATAAGTAGCATTTGTTAAACTGCATGCTGAAATGCTTGTAAAGTTGACTGTGAATTTCTTAAGCTTTAAGAAGTACCCCGTGTTCATAATAAAACTTCATCTAGTTGACTGTGAAATGTCAAAAGAAAAGGATGGAATAACAAAGGCCATCTACTTTCATTATGTCATCCATTTATGTCAAAATTTAATAGCCTGCTAGATGAAGTTTTGTAATGAACACCCTGTATCTATCCTGTATTTACTATTTTATTAATCATTATGTGTGGTTAACGTCCTTGTTGCCAATGAAGAGGAACAGGTTTACGGGTATAGGACTGAATAAAACCAGCTCTCGTTAAAAAATTGCCGACGTTTCGATTATATATTACAATCTTTTTCAGGGCTTTTTTTAGGTTGAGGATATAGTTGTGTCAATAGAGTTTAGTGCACCAGTGCACATAATGGAGGAATTGGAATGGACCAAAATAGGCACTGCCGGCTCGAAATAATTGTAAGCGGCGTCTTTCTTGAAGGAATGCTCGACCAGAAAACGCTCGACCTATTCCTATTTTATTAATGTTGTGTTTAACCAAAAAGACAACAAATTTCAGAATTTCGGAAATGTGTCATCTCTAAATTCAACATCATACTGGCAAAACTAAACCGGCATGACGAGAATTTAGAAGAGGTAAGAGGACTTATTGAAGGAAATAATTGTCAATTTAGTAGAATTTTGTCACATCATAATTTAGTAGAAAACACAGAGATGGAGTTAATTTTCAATAATCTACTAATTTCAAACGATCAAGAGTTGGATGTCTTGGAAAATAAACTACTCAATAAAGATAATTTTAGATATTTGGTAATGATTTTGTTCACTGATATATTGTATAAGTAAGCCATAATCTTCTTACTTTTACAGGCACATAAGTTCAGTACGTTGGGTGGTAACAGCGTTCAGGAAATAACGAAACGTATAATGTATAGAAGTCTGACAAACGAATTTGCTCAGCTTTACAGTTGGGAGGGCGCCAAAGGGAAGAGGAAATTTAGTGCTATAAATCTATCTGAAGTAATATTTGGTAAGTGTTTTCAGTATCATAGGTACAACGCGCGTTTTTTTTTTATCGCAAAAATGATTTTTACGTTGTATTATGTTTTTAACGCCTAAAAGTCTTATAAATGCAGTTATTTTGTGATTATTTGTATATATTATTTTGAGTTAATGTGATCTAAAAAATGATGGTTTTCTGTAAAATCACTAGAATTCTCTACAATTATTGTTTGGTTTTTAATTTTTAAAATTGTTTCAAGAATAACGTTTTTTATTTGTCTTTTTATTTGTCATTCTTTGTCTAAAATCATATGAGAAACATCTTATTTTTATTATTGAATATTAAATAGTTATTTATGTATATAAAAGCAAAAGATACAGATTTTTTTAGTAATTTTGCACAATTTACTTGCGTTCTGTTGGACGTAAGTGTACTCATAATAAAATGACAAACCTAATGAGCAAAAACTAGCTATCAGTGTAAAATTGATTGTCACTAGAAACAGGTGAAAAAGTGGTAAGAGGTTGAAAAACCTCTCAACTCACTCAACTCACTTATAATGTAAAGACCCTTAAAACTTCTTAGTTTATTGTGTTTGTTTCTAGCTAAGTTTAATCGAATGTTTCTACACAACAGTCGCCACTGTAACATTTACAAATATTTTTCTTTTTTAGGAAAAAGGGTTGAGACCTCAGTAGAACTAGCAGATGAGGAGTAGGTGACCCAAAATGTTTTTTAATGTGAACAACGAACGTAATACGGAAATAAAACACAGCATCCCGAATCAATTCATAGGTTTTTTTTTTGTAACCATTAATATAGCTGAACTGAAAAAAAGCGAATGTTCAGTTTCATGTTTTTTTGGACATCCATTGGATGTCCAATGAATGATCAATCGTGCGATAAATGTATATCCATTGAATGTACAATGGATGTCGGCAGTATTTTCATGAACATCCATTGGATTTACGTAATGGATGTCCATTGGATGTTGGGTCGGGCGACAGATGTACATCCATTGGATGTACAATGGATATCAGGTGGATATCTAGTGGATATCCAATGGATATCATAATGGATATCCATCTCCAAAATTTTATGTCCAATGGATATCCATTGGACATCATTTTGCTATGTGGGAGATTTCCTAAATCATAAAATGGAAATTTTAATCCTAGAGTATGAATGATTGAAAGAGACACTTCAATGTGAAAGTTCTCTTTTGGCTGCACTTTTCTATGCATTGTAGTCATGCACATTCGGATTGCTTTTGGTGTATAATATGTGTTATTATGGCATTTTTACCTACCTACTAATCTGGCATGAAGAATCCAATTTTAAAAATATCTGCATCTGCAAACGGGGACTTCTTATTTAGAACATGACTTGTTCATACTTGCTCAACAGATACATGCCTATATAGCAGCTCTAACCACCCCACAATTTTGACCAAAGTTACCAAGTTACCATGGTCAGCGTGTATATGATGTTGATGACTGCCTGCACACAGTTTTATCCAACCATCGAAGCAGAATAGAGGACAATTTATTAAGATTCTATTATTCCAATACTGCCGTGCAGTATTGGATCTAAAATGTGCTGGTTGATATCGCCTGCTCTGTACATCTCATTCTATTATTGGTTGCAGAAATTGAGTTTTTTCAATATCCTGTTGTTTAGCATATTTAAGTACTTAGTATTAGTTGAGTACATACGATAGTTTTATTATATTATATTGATACAAAAGATATAGACAAAAAGCTCTGGATAGTCATTAGGTGATTAGTACTTTCAGTAGTCATCTCCCACATAAATCCCTGTAAACCATTTGTTTATAATTCTCCTGATGACTTTCCAGAGCTTTTCTTATCTAGTTTTTCTTTACGTTGGGTCCGGCTTGGAATTGAATAACAATAGGTAGGTACCTGAAACATTCGAAATTTGGCATATACCAGATTGTTATAAGTAGCTGTTTCAAGAGCTGTTTTCTTATGGGTGTTGATTCATTGCATGTTCATTGAACACAAAATGTCACTTATCCAATACATAGGCTAGCTTTGACACAGAGAAGCCCATCATATATGTGTCTCAAGCTATTTAATCATTTACCAGATAACATCAAATGCTTGAATAGACAAAAACCCTTTAAAGTGCAGATAAAACAATCACTGATTTCTATTCTGTGTGTTCATGTCCATTTAGACATCATATTGAAAACAAATAATGTATCCTATTTACTTTGTCTCAGTATATTTTCATGTATATGAAGTGTATTGAACATTGGAAATAAAGCTTCTTATTATGTCGTTCCTGGTTAGGAATCCACAGCTAGATGTGAATGCTGGCAGATTTCCTCTGATAGATGGGACTTAGCCAAGTCCATCAGAAGTTATTTTTCATTAAGAAATGATCTCATTATGTTGCATGTGTGCAGTATAACTGCTTTCTATGCCACTGAATGGATATCCCTAAGTAGATCCAGCTCGTCCAGATGTTTAGCAAATGTGGATGGGGTAACACCTGTCGCAGAAATAACAATAGGTATGATCTGAACAGTTTTTTGTTTCCATAGCCTCTCAATTTCGATCGCAAGCTCCTGGTATTTAGTTTTCTTCTCTGAGTATTTCTTCAGAGTATTCTGGTTTGATGGAATGGCTATATCAATTAGGTATGTTGACTTTGATACCTTGTCCTGAAAGACGATGTCAGGTCTATTGTGCATTACTGTCTTGTCTGTGTGAATGTCTACATCATATAGGAGTTTGTAGTTTTTATTTTCAATACAGGTTCTGCAGAGTAAGCATAGTATGGGCTTGCATCTGTATGCAAGTCATATCTCAAGGCTAGGGCTTGATGGACAACTTTAGCCACAGAGGTGTGCCTATCAGTATAAGCATTTCCTGCAGTAATTTGCAACCAGATATTATATAGTCGACTGTCTCTGGGAATTGACATTTTCTACACTTATCGTTGTTGGTAGTAGGGTCTTTCATGATATATTTTCTGTAGTTTTTGGTGGCTATAACTTGGTCTTGCATAGCAATTATGAAGCCCTCCGTTTCGGGATAAAGCTGACCATTCCGCAAAAATGTGTATGTAAGTTTTTTGTCTATATGTTCTTGATTTACAATTCCATAGTGCTTCCCGTGAAGCTGCTTTCCTGCCCATTCCTTTAGTTTTATCTTGGTCTTGCTCACAGACTCAACTTCAAGTCGACTCGCTACATTGAGCGGAGTGTAGTTTTTGTCCAAGGCGCAAATACTCTTATGAAGCGGATGATCCTTTTTGTGGAAATAAGATCTTAATGATTTAATTAGGTTGTCATGGAATTCATGCAGATCAATTAGCCCCCGACCTCCGTCTTTTCTTGTGATTGTCAATCTCTGGGTACATGATTTTGGGTGTAGTTTTCTGTGTTTGCTGAGTTGCTTATTATTATTTTTATTATCATTATTATTGCCGCGGCGATGACGGGTTTGTGGGTCTACTTCTTCCATTTTTTTAGCAATTTCTCAAACATTTCAGAATACAGGAACAAGAACAGGGGACAATTTTCTCCTGACAATCTTCAACTTTTTTGAGTGAGTCGCCCTGAGTTGGTTTCGTCATCTTCTTCTTCGCCGCTCATGAGCAAATGGAGTATTGAAATAAATATTGGTGATGAACTGATGAATTACTATCCATCGCATTAACAACAAAATGATAAGTTGTGCAAAAACGTGCTGAAATTTAAAATTTGCCGTCTATTCTGTTAGATTTGACGTTGACACTGACGCTCCGGCGCTCGATTTTGTTCGCGTGCCAAGGAGCGTACACCGCGCATTTATAGCTGACGTCATTAAGCTCGGCGCTCGATCTACTCGCTCCATCGAGCTTCAAAACGAACGCATCCAGACATGTTTTTTTGTATGACGTCACAATTTATGACGTAATATTTAACCCTCCTGAACAGAGTATAGGTAGGTAATTAAATTACCTAATTTTCAAAAGTGGCATTTTGATAAACACCTAATTCCAATTTTGTTCATTGTTGTGCGGTAAAATGGCGAAATTAAGCGAAACTCAAAAAACAGAAATTTTAAGCATGATTGAATGTGGTAATCCAACAAGAACTCAAAGCGAAGTTTCAAATATCCGGACAGTCAAATATCGCAGTCTACCGTGAGCAGAGTTGAAAGGAAATTTAAAGAAGTGGGACACGTAAGAGACCTTTCCAGATCTGGTAGACGCTCGATTTCCCAGAATAATAAATTAAACGTTCTTTTATCCATTGAAGAAAATCCTCATAATCCAACTCAAGAAATACCATTGGATAATGAAATCGGAAAATCATCTATTCGAAGAATCCTCAAAAAAAAATATCATCCGTACAAAATAAAATCAATCCACGAGCTTAACGAAGATGATCCAGATCGTCGATTGGAATTTTGCGAAATTTTGATGAACAGATCCAACAATGACCGTTTTTTCTCTAGAAGAATAATTTTTCCTGATGAATCAAAATTTTGTTTCAACGGTTTGATGAAACGACAAAACTACCGCTACTGGTCATCTACGAATCCAAAATGGGCGATTGAATCTCACACCCAATATCCTCAGTCTGTCAATGCTTGGGCCGGTATTGTCAGAGATAGAATCATAGGAGTGTATTTTCTTGAAGATACTCTAACAGGCCACCGTTATTTGCAATTTTTAAGAAATGAACTAATTCGTGACCTTTGTAGTATGTTTCCAAATGCAAATAACCCGAATACTCCAGATGAATCAATTTGGTTTCAACAAGATGGCGCGCCACCACACTTTAGCAGGGAGGTGCGAGAATATTTAAACGAAGTGTTTCTGGGTCGCTAGATTGGACGAAGAGGTCATTTAGAGTGGCTTGCAAGGTCACCTCACCTCACCCCAAGGGTCTTTTTTAATGGGGTTATCTAAAACATAAAGTGTATCTAAATAAGCCCGAAGGTATAGAACAGTTAAAAAATAAAATTACGCACGTAACTCGACAGATACCCGCTGAAATGATAAGAAACGTGCTAGACGAATTTGAATTACAGCTTGCCCACTGTCAAGAAGTTAACGGGAAACAGTTCGAGCATTTAATTCATTACAGTTAGTAGTTTATATACAGTTCGAGCATTTAATTCATTACAGTTGGTAGTTTATATTGTAATTTTTTCCACATGTTAATAAATTAACTCGTTATTTTCATGTAGGTATTATTACCGTAAATTTCTCGTTAACTGTTGCGTTTAGGGATAGGGTATGTGATACGAAATATGTTCAGAAACTCCAAAAGAATTTAAAAAACTTTTTATATACAGGGGGTTCCATAAGAAAAAATTAAAATATGACATTTATTTACCACATGGATGATCCTGTATACATGTCTGTCATGTCATAAATGCACAACTAGGAACAACAATTGACGTGTTCAAGCATTTTGATTAAAAAAAAATCCTTGAATTTTTAATAAATTTATGCGGGCTTTATTTTTTAATGGCCCTCACTGTATACAGTGTGTCCAAGATAAGAATGGCCACCATGGTGATCTCGTAAACGTCAATAGATACAGGTTTGGTTACCATAAAAGTTGTGCATTCAAGGGAATAGTTTCATGGTGCAAACGGATCGATTAAATTATTTATAGTTTTTTAGTTATTTCGATAAAACCGAGTTTTTCGAATCTCTTTTTTATTTTTTTCTCGAGTTATGGTATCTGTTAGGAAAAAACTATAACCACTTTGTCATTTGTTTTTTATAAGCTTCGACATGATAGTCTTGGTTTCATCCTACGACGTTTCATTTGTCGAGAATGAAAATATTCATTTTTCTAAATACAGCCCTGTTAAGTTTTTTGTGGAGTCCAAAACAACCTTGTATTACAAAGTCATTGATATATCACACTTAGTAACTTACGTGATGTTTAGATATTAAATTACTTTTTTTATTTTTTTTTTAATTATTTTACTTATCTATAATTTACGTAAGTAAGCATTTAATATTAAAAAAAGTGAAAAAATATATCTGGTAAGTTAAGTAACTAATCGCGAAACTACCTAAATTACAAAAATTGTTCAAACAAGTATACATTATTTTCTAAGCACACATAACATCTCCTTACTGTAGCAGCTAAAACTTTAAGTAACACAAGTATTTGGTGGGCTCTCTTCAAAAGGTTCAAGAACTCTCCTTCATAGTTCTTCTCCCGTCCCAAAGAGCCCCAAAGAGAAAGTCTAACAGGGTGATATCCGGAGAACGAGGTGGGCAAGCATGTGCTGAGTGGGTGCCTATCCAATTTCCAGGAAATTTATTCGACAGATATTCATGCACAACCAGCAGTCATGAATTACAGCCAAGAGAAGATTACCTAGGCTTTGTTTAAATCTTGTTCAAGTAAAATGCAATTTCGCTCGCTGTTAAGGGCATGGTTATAAAAGAAAGGACCAATTATTTGAGTATCCAGTGTAACAAAGTTTTTCTCTAACTCACAGGTAATGACGTCACAAATAACATTTTCTTTATATTTCATCACCCAACTCATTACAACACCTTTTATTTAAATAAAAAACGGGAATTTCCCATATAAAAGCAATGGCAATGGCCAAAACGGCCGTAAGTCCGCGGGTGTGCCCATAGATGGCGCCACCTGTTTGGGAAGTTTAACAAGCCGCCAGAATTTATTAAGACTAGTAAAATAATTCGAACATTTTAGAGGTCGAGGGTCGAGAGGTCGATCGAATGGGAGGACTCAATGAGCTAGTACCGGATATCTGAACTAGGGGGCCGACGTTGTTGCTTCACGTTTTGGCTCATGACGTCGTGATATGGTTTTTACGACACAAGAGAGGTGGATTTGTGATTTTCCGGTGTAGTTGGAGTTGTCGTGCAATACCGGAGTACCTGTGACGTTCAAGTAACGCATGTGCCATGCTGATTCTGGCCGCGTTCATGTTGTTCATCACAGGGTGCGTTCATATGTAACCTGGGAAAATCGCTACCACTCTGCTCACCGTACCGCTTCCGGCGCTTCCTTCAAATCCGATTTGGACCTATCACCGATTCCGTCACCGTCCTGTTTTACATCTTGGGCTCCCCGTAACACCGATCTTCAAGGCCAGTCTGGATGTGATTAAACCGAAACCGATTATATCCGATTCCGAATTATAAAGTACGCTTCCTCCGAAATCCACTCAGTGGTCCCGAAGCTCCGTTACCGTTTCATATTGTTATTACTGCTTGTGCGCATTATTGAAGTTTCCGACCCCGACCGATCCAGTACAGTTTATTACCGAAACCTCCCGTTTTCCCTGGATCATCAGAATTTCCTTTACTAAGTAACTAACTGTTGCTCCCCCCCCCCCCCTCTCGCTGCTATTAATTTCATAGTTTTAGGATGTGTTCGTATGTAGTTATAGAGATTCACGAACAGTCGTAGTATTAGTAGGTGTTTGAATGTTGTTTTACCGTAGTTTAATAGACACCCTATTATTGTTCCTTACTCCTAGTGTTTTAATCCAAAAATCCCTGGAATATTTATCCCCTGTTTAAAAGCTACTTTGTAGGCAATAGCGCTTTATAAATATCAAAGGGTGGCGCCCGAGAGTCAACAAATTAAGTAAGTATCAGCGGTACTCCAACCCACATGTTAAACTCAAAGGGGTTTTGGTGGTAAGCATTCCTGTAGACATAAAGGTTCTCTTCTTGGTCCAGTAATGCGTATTTCTTCTATTGAAAATTCCATTGTTTGTCACTTGACTTTCATCTAACCAAATAATTTTATGTGGAAAATTTTGCTCATCTGTACATTTTCGATGTACCATTCCCAAAACGATGTTCCCCTTTCGTCATCACCGGGTTGGAGTCCCTGGAAAATTCTGAATGTATAGGGATGGGACTTTTGTTTGTCTAAGCAAACCCTGCTGTTCATTTTGGAATACCTGTGGAATGTTCGATTTCGCGCAGCGATATTTCGGGATTTTCAGTAGGTAAATGATAATATTACATGATCTTCTTTATCTTTGTTACATTGTTTGCTGAAGCTTGTTAACGGTTTTTATCCCATAAGTTCCTTTAAATTACTTAAGAGTCGTCAAAAAAAAATCCAGTTTAGCTCTATTCTTTTGGGGGTAAACACTTTCATACATACATCTTGCTGCAACTGCATTATTATCATATAAAATGTAGCAGTTTACCATATCAAATTTTTCTTCTGATGAAATATTTTGTGCCATACATTAACAGTTAGTAATTAATTTGTCAGGATTTTAGAAAGTTTGACAATGCCATGTTTGATCCAGGCTTTGTAATTTTTCCAAGACCTCCTTTGTTTCATTTATAAAATGGCATCTAGGGTGGCATTTACAACTATTAGTAAAACTTCAGTTTGAAGTTAAAACACCAGATATGACATAGATTGTATTGTTTATCTGTCAGGTAGCAATGTAATCTACATCATTACTGGTGTTTTAACTTCAAACTGAAGTTTTGATGATAGTTGTAAAAGTCACCCTTAAAATAATAAAAAAAGTAATTTAAAACCTAAACATTGCATAAATTACTAAGTGTGATACATCAATGAACTTGTAATAAAAAGTTGTCTTAAAATCCTTCAAAAACTTACCAGGGCTGTATTTAGAAAAAAAAAGATGATGATCTTCACAAACGAAACATCATAGGGTGAAACCAAGACTATCATGTTGAAGCTTATAAAAAACTGCAATAAAAAATGATTTTTAAAAATTTCGGTTTTATCGAAATAACTAAAAACCAAAAATAATTTAGTCAATCAGTTTGTAACACGAAACTAATTCCTAGTCCCCAACGTTTCTCCCATTTCAACAATCCTGTATCTATTGCTGTTTACGAGATCCCCATGTTGGCCTATCTTATCTTGGACACACTGTACATCAATTTTAAAAAACTGTTATTTTTAAACAAGGAGATTTGGTAGCATTTATTGTTACAAAATTGAAAAAAAAAATATGTATACAAATTTTGAATTTTGCCTCAGTTATTATTATGGATAAAAGTGATAAATAATCTCACTAAACTACTTATGCAATGAAGCTATGGTATATGTTTTATTTGTGGCGAAGGGCTATCCACTAATCACAATACATGTAAAAATTTGCCGAAATAAATGCACATTATGACTTGCATTAACCTGCATTGATCAACAATGCTTCACATTTCCTTGCATTAATTCCACATTGTTCCCCATTAGCCTGACATTATTCTCATTATCTCGTATTGGTTTAACATTATTATGCATTTCTTCGCATTAGCCTCAGAAAAGTTGCGAGAAAAATTGAAGCCCAGACAAACGGCTATTCCTGACCGAACAACCGCTAATTGGCGGAGAAAAATTGTCTTTCACAGGAAAGGACATTTTTCTCTATTTTCTCAATTTCTGAGAGCATTTTACTATTTAAAGTGTGCAGTTTGGCCTACCCTGTACAGCTACGTACCCGAGTACGTACGGGACCTACAAAACGTTACTTGCAGAGACAAAATAGTTATTTTAGAGGTTATTTTTGTTCCAAAGGCGTAAAACCCAACTTTTACGCCCGCATGAGAAAGTTGTGGAAGTGAGCGAAAAAAGGTCATACGCAGTTGTAACAGTTATTTACGTTATAAGTCCAGTAAATATAGTTTTACAGTAGGAGTAAGATGTTTCTGGATGGGACCATAGCCGAGTCTGGAATTTCGCAACGAGTACTGTAACACGTTACCGGACGTATGACGTACAACATTTTACTTCATACTTATTAAGAACAGGAAAAGATTAATTTTGTGAGAGGCGAATATATTTTTGAGAAATTCGGTATAGTTTCATTACGTTGCTCAATACTGTAAAATTTCTTTACGGTATCCAGTCCTGTAAAAATCTATTTATCGGACTAAAATCAAGTACGTAAAAGTGTCCCAAGGCACTTTAGGCAATAAAAACGATAGTTTACTGCCTGTTATTAGTCACTAAAACGTCACTTTTTATGGCAATGGGCAAAAAACAACACTTTTTGAACGACAGGAATTAATAATTTGTCAGACATATTTATTTTTCTACAAACGTCAATAAAACACCACTTTGTGTACGTCACCACAGCCTGTAGAAGTCGACTTTCTTAGATGCTAGATGTGACGCAACCCCGGCGCAGAAAAAGTACTTTTTTTTCGAAAAAGTGAAGCTTCTACTCCTAGTACAACCATATACGATTTTTAAGTTCTAGGTTCTATGTATCACTTTCGGTCATCCTGTATGTTTATTTTATTTTACGCCTTTTATGCTCTCGGGCGTAAAAGTGCTATTTTGAATCCCCAGGATATAAAAATGATTCTTATATGCCCGAGGACGTAAAAGTGCTATTTTACGCTGTCAAATGGGGGCTTAAAACAGCATTTTACGTTACGCCCGAGAAAGTTCAAAAAAGTTATTAATTAGAGTCTCCAATTTAAACTTTTATCAACCACAAATAGTCACAGCCTTGGTTAAAGCGGGGTTAAAGAACTACCTACATAAAGTTAATTTTCCAAATTTTTATATTTTTCCAAATATGTAGGTAAATCTTGAAAACACTGAAAATGTGGCAACTTCAAAATGGTTTAATTTTCATAATTTAAGTGATCGAGTAACACTTATCACTTTAGTAAGTGTGTTTTGTAGTAACTTTAGCCACAACAGACCACAGGTCGCATTGGAGGACTGTACCTACGTCCACTCACATCGAATACAATACAACTCTTATCACTTTCGAACTAGCAACAGTGGGAACATCCCAAACACCTGTAAACATTCTGTTTTTGCAACACAGGACAATTTGCAGTTAGTGGCTATATTTGAACCTCGATCAAATCGGAATCATAAAATGGTTTTCAACAATCCATATTTTTCCGCATTTTTAAAAAAAAAATGACGG
The DNA here is from genome assembly GCA_951812265.1 of Taphrorychus bicolor. Taxonomy (NCBI): domain Eukaryota; kingdom Metazoa; phylum Arthropoda; class Insecta; order Coleoptera; family Curculionidae; genus Taphrorychus; species Taphrorychus bicolor. The sequence goes on from OX638298.1 coordinate 14,493,745, forward strand.
TAGTATTATTTTGGTACAAAAGTATGAAGGTCACCTTCAACCTATTGCTGGAACATTAGATCAAGTAGGTCTCCCATCAAACTATCTACCAGAAAACATAAAGCAACTCCTATCGTTTCAAGGATTTACCAACGTCGATACAATAGCCTTCATATCAGAAAAGGAATTAAACATCCTTGAAACATATGCGAAGCAAACATTACCATCCCTTCTTAATGACCATGATAAGGTACTGTTTTGCGGAATTTACAGTTCTCAGCCTTCTTTGTTCGAAATTGGTCTTGGATATAGGCGCAAATTAATTAATTTTACAGAAAACTGCAAAAAATTATTGACCAGAGATAAGAAACAATCACAGACTATATCCTCTCAATACAAAAGGAAAACTGAAACTGCAAAGGAGGGAATAGAAAGTAAAAAAAAGAATATCTTGCTCTGCTCGAGGCTCTGTTGCAATTGCTCATCCACAAGGATTAGGACAAAGTTCCCAACAAACCTTCAGGAAAAACCCCTTGATAACCAATTCAATCACAGATTCAGCTGTAGATCATGTTAAAAGAATTGTCAAACACTACATATGTAAATTTATTGAGAATTTGTTAGAGTTGAATGCAGACATTTTAAAAGATCACAAACTAAAACTTCAGATACATAAAAAATTAGATGTATTTATCAGTTACAATTCAAGGTACCTCTGTAAGTGTGAAATATATTCTCTGCAACTATATTTATAGAGCTTTTGGACAATTTGGACTATCTCAATTGCAAAAACTTTTTTCAAAATTAGTTTGCATTACATCTGCATTACTTCACATTAGTATGCATTGCAACTCTATTTGTCTACATTGTTCTGCATTACTTCAAAGGACGGGAGTTGCTTTTTGCATTGCTGCAATGTATAATGGCATTACTGCATGTTTTACATTACTTGGCAATTAGTATGCATTAATATAAATATACTGCATTAGATGTAACATTACCTGGCATTGCTCACATTATTGTGAATTATAGGTACCTACAATATAATGCAGACTTCTGGCAATATATATACAGTTGTGTTCATAAAAAAGTAGTACAAAATTTTAGCAGTGTGAATTTGTCGCTAATTTCCACATGTTCATAAAAAACTAGTACAGCAATGCTTCCTGATGTGTTATAACTCGTAATATATTTCAGAGACATGTAATATGAAATAAACAATAAGAATCAACGAGTACCTAACTTATTTATTAATTAAGACTATAATTAACTTCACCCTTCAACTATCTTATATTTTATGAAGAACAGAAAGATAATGCAATACAGAGTGTATTGCAGTATCCAAAGCAGCAATGCGTGCTAATATTTTGTCATTGCCCCATCTCGTTGAAGAACCTCTTGCGGCCTGTGAGATAAACAGTTATACAGATTCGCCGTTAAATCAGGAACTTCAGATAGTTGCTCACAAGCTTCTTCGGGAAAATTTACGAGTTCGGCTCTGTTATTGGGCCTAAAGTTGGCAATATATATATTTTTTGTTATTAATTCCCAAACATTTTCGATAATATTAATAACAGGACTTCTAGAAAGTCACAATAACACCTCGATATTATTACTATTAAACAATGTGGTCATGGATAGGGCAATTACCTTGTTGATATGTATAATTGTTATTGGGAAAATGTTGTTCCACACTGGGAAGTATTATATTTTCTAAAATATTTCGGTAATTTGGTGCTGTAAATCTATCCCCCACAATACAATATACTTCCAGGCCTCTACAGCTGATATACGCCTACACATTAACAGAAAAACGTCCAGATTTATCAGAATTATTCACGTATTCTTCATAAAATCGAGTTCCATAAGGTCAGTAAACCCGAATATGGCCATTGTATGTCGACTGGAATGTTTTTTTCATCCATAAACACTACTCTACCCCAATTCTCTCTCAGCCTATTATTAAGAAAAAAAATATTCATTTCTGTATTCGTTCTTCATTTAGAACAATTTTTTTTGCAGCAACTTGGTTCTTCAAATGCAATTCCTGAATTCTTCAAACAGCTGTTAGTCTGGATGCTGGAAAATTGGTGTTATTGATTTCCTTACGAACAACATCAAATGGATTGCCATCCAAATATCCAATAAGAGCCTTATCATTAGCTTAAGTAGTGCACTGAGGTCTACCTGAGGGTTTGTTGTTCTCCAAAATATCCCGGTAGTTTTCCATTTTCTCTTAACTTTGAGGATTGTTCATTTATTTCTACCCATTATGTGCCCAACTTCTCTTATGGACAGTCTATCTCTAGATAATTAATTACTCTGGCTTTATAGAGGGGGTTTAACTGTGGCATAATGATTTATTATATTTGTTATGAAGGAAAGATTAAAAATTTGCAACAAAGAAAGTGACATTGACTATGAGGGACATTTCAAAGACAGATAATTTACACAATACAAAACTAGCTGTACTATGGATATATGAACACAACTGTACACTTTTTGCTTCAGTGAATAACCCTTCGATTTGTAGTATTAGTATGTTTTTGAATATTACCATAACTGACAGTAAATTACAAAGTAATCTTACCAAAAAATAAATTATCGCTGGTTTGCCATTATTAAGGCCATCACTAATTAAATAGAAGATAGATATTTAAAGGCCACCAATTTCCAAAATATGTTATATTATGTGCGGGTCCATTTACAATGCTACCTATAGATTAGCATTTAGATTTAAAACCACTATTATTACTCTATTTTTTGAATAATTTTGTCTACCAAGCAATTCAGAATCTAAACAATTTATTTTAGAAGGAATGCTCTCTATATAATTTATAATAATTACTTAGGATCTGTTTAAGGTTCTATTTAATACAGATAGTCAACATCTAATCTACCAAATACAATACCAAGGCCATTTGAGACTAATCTGTATTAAAAAAATATATTGAGATAAAAAGAATAAAAACTTAATGAAATTTGTATATTTCTCGTCCACATGATAATGTGTAAAAAATTATTATGCTGCTTGCTTAGGTACTGTAAATAGGGGTGTGATTAGCCCTTTAATAATAGTTAAAGAACTACTCAATTACTGTTAAATCCCAGCACCAGTGGTAGATGTAGAATTCAAGTGAAGAGCTTAGAACTCTGTAAATGGATGAAAATGCCTTAAGTTATTCCAGAAAATCAAACCATTCGGGTTTGTTTAGGTTTGGTTAAATAAGAACTTAAGCAGCCAGTGCTGTCAACCATACTCTTTAAGTTCATAATTTGATATTAGTAACATTTTTACATATTAAATTAATTGTAATTTTTAAGTTTATACTTACCTAAATTTCTGTGAATGATTGAACTGTTGTAAAACTGACTCTATTTCAACGTATAACTTATTCAATGCATCTTTTGTGGTTAAGCCCCGGTCCTCCGTATTGTTTTGATCCATTTTAAGGCATTTTTTCTGTTCACAACGGTTTAAAGTTAATTTAATAAAAATAATAACAAAGTAATAATTAATTACATAAAAATAATCAGGAAATGGATATTGTCACGACAAGTGACACTGACAATCATGTACGTTAATAAGTTCTCGAGCACCGTGGAGATTAGCCCATCTCACTCCAACTTGTTAAGGTGACGCGAGATGGACTTCGCTGGGTCTAGTCAGACAGCGTGCCGAATGAAATGGCTCTGGGGAGTGGAACTGTCCGACGCAAACGGCACAATCTAAACTTCTTTGGGTTTGATTATGTATTGCGGGTTGCTTAAATTCGAATCCAACACTTTATGGAAAGATCCCCTTATTTTTCAGTTATTTCCCCATTTTTAACAATAGGACGCTTAAAAATTGCGGGGAAATCGACGTGGAGTGTCGATTTCGGCGCAGATAGGCGCTTTTAAGTACAGCATAAGGAATTATTGGAGAAATTGGTCCAAAATTTTACAAAGTAATAACAAAATTATTTTGAACAGGGAACTGATGATGAGCCATGCATATTGCAATTCGGGTTTTGGTAGAGCAGAAGACCACTGAAGCATTTTCGTTTCTAGACTACCTCTACATTTACTTATCTGAACCAAGACTTCTTTTATGGAAGTATGTGGCCTGAACAACGGTGAAAATTGCGCAGTTGTATTCTGGGATCTCACAAAAGCATTTGATTGCGTTAAAATGCTGTTGCAAAAGCATGAAGTGCAGTTGATTTAGAGGATATCGCAGAGTTGGTTTTGCTCTGCAATACCACACAGTATAAGGAATTATTCCTTATACTGTGGCAATACCTTGATACACGTCTATCGGCAAAAATTGACTTTGTTGGCAAAAGATGAAAATTTAGCATAAAGACCAAAAGAAAACGATAAATATGTGAGACCTATGTAGGACGCGGTTCCTCATTTATGTCGCGGGTGCTTAAATGAACGATGCATTCCTTAGTTTTGTTTAGTCTACTAAACTATTCTGGGTGAACGATTAATGTAAAGTTTAGTGTTGTGCGATTCATCAAAAAAAAAATGCTAAATTCAAGAGATAGATGAGCAGGACACGTGCCTAGGCAACCCGAAGATAGGCTAATACGACTGGTATGGAAGAAAGCCCCACATGGGAAGAAACCACTTGGAAGAGCCAGATTGAGATGGTGAGACAACATCGCTACAGATCTGAGAAAACTGGGCCTCGAAAATTGTACGGAGCTTATGACCGACCGAGTTGGATGGAGGCAAGTCGTCGCGTCAGCAAAAGCATATCAGGGGCTGTGGCGCTACAGAGTAAAGTCCGTCAACTTCATCAACAATGTCCACAACTGGAAATGGACGTTCGCTCACACCTTCACTTTCCACACCACTGCAGCTTGCTGATCTTCAAAGAGAAATGGCGGTAATTAGAAGATAAAACGAGGTCAGTATGAACATTTCTTTTTTTCTTTTCGTGGGAGAACGTTCCCGATTTCAATCCAGGTATATAAAGACGATATATGAACAGAGTAGGTATCATTCTTACGAGTCAGAGACTATGTCAGTCGTGTTTTTCCTTAGGCACTTTCGCACTTATCTTCTCGACAAATGTTTCAAAATTGCTGTGCAATCGGTGTATCGCAGAGGTTAGAGCATCGGCAACAAAAAAAGATCTAGTTCCCAGAATTGCTCGCTGGTGGCTTGAGATTCAGGAATTCACATTTTATATCGGATACCGACCAGGAATTAAAATGGGCCAAGTTGATTATCTTAGTAGGCATCCGCTCCCAGAAAGTCACTTAATATCCAATATAGTTAACCTCACAGAGTCAGAATGGATCATAGCTGTACAGTCCTAAGATGAAAAATTCGAAAATATCATAAAAATTCTCCTGGCTGAAAAGAGCGCCCATAACAAAAATTACTTTGAAAATTACGTTTTCGAAAACAATATTTTATATCGCAAAATTAATCATAACCTTAAGTGGGTAGTTCCAACATCCTGTAGATCCAACATCCTGTGTATGTCGACTGAATCATGACGATGCTGGCCACTTTGGTTTCGAAAAGACTTTGGAAAGAATTCGTAGAAATTATTGGTTTAGTAAAATGGCTACTTTTGTAAAAAAGTAGCCATTTCAGCCTGTCTAAATTGCCTTTACATGAAAGACACGTCAAGAAGTAAGCCTGGCTTCCTCCACCCGATTCCCAAAGCCGTGGTACCATTTGAAACAATACATGTTGATCATTTAGGTCCTTTTGTAACATTAAAACGTAAAAATACTCATATTTTCGTGGTGCTAGACGCCTTTAGTAAGTTTGTTTTCATAGAACCTGTTCGTAATAGGTACTGGCGTCAAATATGTATTGAGTGCCTTAAATAATTTTATATTTCTTTTTGGACCGCCCAGTAGAATTATTTCAGATAGAGGCTCTGCATTTACGTCAAAAAAGATGCAGGATTTTTGCAAAAAGTTTGGAATAAAACATATTAAAAACGCGGTTGCAACACCTAGGGCAAATGGTCAATACGAACGGTATAACTCTACAATTTTAAACTCGTTAAGGTGTTACAGTGTTAATGACACTAGTGAAACAAACTGGGACTCTCATCTAAAACTGATCCAGTTGATCATTAACTCTTCAAAAAATAGTACCACAGAAAAATCGGCATATATCGGCAATAATAATGGGTCTGAATCCGAAACCCATTGCAGACGCAAAACTTATTCATGTTATTAGAGATAGTCTAGCTTAAGTAAATTTATCTGTTCTGAGAGCTCAAGTGTCAAATAAGATCAAGGGCAAACAAATTAAAGATAAACGTCATTTCGATGCAAAACGTAAACCCGCTGGTGCCTTTTAGGACAATGACCTCGTAATGGTACGTAAAAAGGATTCTGGGTCAAATGCAGGACCGAAAAAGTTACTACCTAAGTTCAAGGGCCCCTTTAGGATCATAAAATGTTTGACGAATGACAGATACGTTGTACGAGATCTGCGTGGTACCAAAACATCGATTTCTATTGTTGCAATAGACAGTTTAAAGCCCTGGATTGTATTAAATGACCAGGCATCGCAACCTATGTGAGTTTTGATTATGACAATTGACCCTTAGCTAACATTTCTTTTTCTGCCCCGGTATGGTACTTGTTCTAGTAGAAAAACCTGAATTTATAAAATTCAGAAGCTCGGTTTGTTTGCGAAAAAGGACCGAATGCTCACATGGAAGATGTGAAAGCCAAGATATTTGTAGCTATACCATATTCCATTTTTTTCTGCATCTTACATTGCCATGGAATTTACCCTGCATAACATCGATGGCAATTGTCGTTTATTTGTCGTCACAACAGATAAGGTAAATGTGGAATCGGAAAATTGTAATTAAATTCGGCAATTTGAATGCTGCCCAATAGAATCGCGTGATAAGTATTTTTTAACCAATGAAGTCGAACTAATCACTAACTGGTATTTTTAGTCGTTATTGTCTCCAATACGCTTTAACACTTTGTCAAATTGAAGTTGCGTTGTTGTCAATTTTTAATTGGTGTGTCAACGTCTTAAATACATAATTTTTGATTCATAATCCCAAGATGCCGAAAATAATAGGCCAAAAAGTTCGCCTTTATATTAAAAGGAGTTTCCTTCAATCCAGAAGAGAACTCCCACAACAAATGCTCAGTATCACTCTAGCTAAAATTTCCAACATTTTTGGGGTAAGTATGCATCACTCTCGACTTTTCTCAGGTATCGACTGTAGGGCCTATTTGAGGACTGGAAATACTACTTAATTTCTTGATGCGTAAGCTATTAATAATGTAAAAGTATTATATATCATTGCTAATTGCTTTTTATTAGTACATAATACGTAAAGCATAAAGAAATGCGAACAAAAATAATTTTTTCTAATTTTGACATATAAAGTGGCACTTTTCAATACTGATGACAGTGACGTAACGTCCTACTTTTCGTAACTAGTTACGAAAAGTAAAATCTTTCATAACTAGTGATGAAAAGTTAGTGTCACCACCAGTTGCAGGTTTCGACTGTGGCACACCGTTGCTATAGTTTTACGGTATTAAGTAGATACAAAGTGGTTTAAAAGTAAATATTGAAGTTTAATAATAATAATAATTCTCTCTCTAAGTAGGTATTTGTAGTCAAAATTAGAAAAAATCTTGTATGAAACACGTGACGAAAAACCTTTTTTGTGTATCTCATTCAAATTGCGGGAACTCGCTGCGCTCGTCCCGCAAACATTCATTCGTTACACAAAATCGGACTTTTCGTAACTGGTTACATAAATAGCTATTATTAACCAGGACAGGCAAAGCAAAATAACCTAGGTCCTAGGTAGATACCAGCAGCCCCGACATATAAAAATGTCTACACGACAGCACTGCGGTATAAAAGTCAGTTAATGCCGCTCGGGGGCTCTCGCAAAATTCAGTTTCTGGCTCTCTTTTATCATCTATCGAATCGCAGAACGTCGGGCTTGAAACCTTGAGAGGCAGATATTACCGGAAGTGCGTCAGGTGAAAAGGAAAACCATGGTACAACCAAGACATTTTGTGTACCAGACGATAGCGTGCGGAATCGCTAAAAGTATTGCTGACCTGCATAAAGTGATCGGCTGAGAAGCGACTCGGACTCAGTAGTTTGCGTAGAATAGGCAGTAACTCCAAGTCATTCAAATCCAAATTGCTCCAAGTAGGGAGGCACCCGAGGAGGCGCCAAGAAGTGCTTTTATGTAGATCATAGAACATTGGCATTACTAGGTATCAATTCATTTTGTCAAAGCCTCACTTTACAAAATAGATTTTGCTTGACGTAACAAAGAATATAAAATATAATTACTCAATGCCACTGCGCTAAAGTAGGGAGCCCTACTTTTGCCAGTAACAAATTCTATAAGGTCGAAGAACTACTCTACCAAATTTAATGTGATAAAGACTGCGCATATCCTGGTTGCTTTGTCTAAGCTAACTCATATTTAGTAGCGTTTCCAGTTTAACAAAAAAAAACAAATAAAATTATTGAGTCTAATTTATTAAATATGTGTGTTTTCAATGTACTGATAATTTATTTCTAGGTGAGTACTAGAACTGTACAAAATATTATTAAAGGACACGACATCGACGTGGATGAATCAGGCCATGTAAAGCCAGCAGCAGGTAGAGGGAAAAAACAATAACATTTTTGGAACATTTATTTCGGCAAGATCTGCAACGACTAATTTAGCAATATAACTCAGAAAACCAGTACTTTACATTAAATACCTTACTTATAGACGCAAAAGAAAATTTGGACTTTACTGGGGGACGGACAACTTTGTACAGAGTTTTAAAGTCGATGGGGTACAAACACCGTAAAGGTTTTTACGGTGTTTGTATATGTATAAGTAGTAGACCAAAGCGGGGATTGGCTCATTCATTCTGGCTGTGATGGTGAATGCGCTTCTCTTGCTTTGTATACCAGTGACGCCACAAGCTGTGTGCGGATGGTGGTTCATTTTTTAAATGGAATGGTGAAGTCGCCTCTCGATTCGAGCCCCCGTTGCCCGTTCCCCCAACCCCCAACCCCCAACCCCACCCCTAAACAGCCTCTCTAAAACCTCTTGTAACATTACTTAGGAGATTGGAAGAAAAACAAAAAAAAACTTTTTTATTTAATTTACTTTGCGAACAATTTCACTAAGTGGTAATTGCTCCATAATACAATCCTGAATTATTACACAATAAGCTTTAGTAGATGCGGGTATACCCACCCTTGTTTCAATTTCTATTTTAACATCGATAGCAGATGATTTTAGGCTATCATCACGCCGAGAACAATCAATAACAAAAAGACTGTGTGTTTTAAAAGCATCATAATCCAAAAGTGTTTCCCTCCTCTCCGCTGAATTAAAGAAACTCAAAGCAAATTGTATATAGTTGTAGTGGGCATCAGCATAATCATTATTGGTGAAATTTAAATTTAATCGCTCATAAGGATAATATTCACCGTTCAGAAATAGTCTGATATCAGATATATTCAAATTATCAAACTGAGTCATGTCCTTTATAGCTCGATTAATTCTGTTTGTTTGAAATCCAACGATGATGTAACGGGGGCAGTCAGCATCCGTAGTTGTTTTCACACTCCAAATCTCTTTTGTGGAACCCTCATTAAGGCTAGGTAATTCATGTAGTTCCCATTTTCGGAATGGAATTAAAATGGGTTTATCGTTACGGAATGATGTTAACAGCTCAAGTTTAGTTTGATCATTAGGTACCACATGTTTGACTTTTAACTCAATATTATCAATAGTTAAGCTGAATGTTGTATCATCCTTGGATACGAGAACACAATTAGTGTCAGTTCGTGAACGAACTAATCTAAAAGTGTGTCTTCCACTCATAGCCATTTGATAATCTTGGAAAATGCCGAAAAAGTGTTTTAAGGGTACCCTCATGTAAAAAGTACCATCTGTATTTATTGACATTTTCTCCGGGTAACTCCAGCTGGCAGTTTTCAAATGATTTTTATCACTTGTACTGTAACACAGATAGCCACGAATTAGGCTGACAATTCCGGGATTTTTAACATGTTCGACGTCAACACCGTTTAATTCGTAGGTCATGGAATCAAAGAAAAATCCTACTGCATTATTCACAAAGTCCACTTGACCTGTTCCAGCTGTTTTTAATAGTTTTCCTTTAATAGACAGAGCCGCCTCGCATAATAGAACCCAAACATCACTGCGGTTTACAGTTATCTCAATAATATCATTGTTTTGAAAGGATTTTATGTATGGTAAATACGTTCGAAATTCGATGTGGTTAATGGAATTATCGCTTGTAGGAAGTCGGTAGAGGTCTAAAATTTGGGTTGACAACATAGCCGATTGAAGATAAGAATAAACTGTTGACGGTAGATAATGCTCCGCTTAGGTTTTCGCTCCTGCTGTGTCGCAAGGGAACTGCTGATGATGTACGATGCACTTGATTTTTATAGGGTGTGATCACTAAGACCATTACACAACTACCATCAAATATTTTCTGTAACATGACTGCTCGAACGTCTAACTACTACTAATGTTACAAGAGGTTTTAGAGAGGCTGTTTAGGGGTGGGGTTGGGGGTTGGGGGTTGGGGGAACGGGCAACGGGGGCTCGAATCGAGAGGCGACTTCACCATTCCATTTAAAAAATTAACCACCATCCGCACACAGCTTGTGGCGTCACTGGTATACAAAGCAAGAGAAGCGCATTCACCATCACAGCCAGAATGAATGAGCCAATCCCCGCTTTGGTCTACTACTTGTATAGACTAACTATGTATAGACCGTAAATGGACGCAAAATTTTATGTGAACAAAAATATGTCGTTGCAGCCAAAATTTTGAGAAAATTTTTACAATACAAAAAATCGGCTGATAATGTCATTTTTGTGAATCTAGATGAAACTTGGATCTACCAAAATGGGTCGCAAGTCCATCGATGGGTACACGAGTCTGACATTAGAAGCAACCCATCGCGCATTACATCTGAAGGGACTAGATGTACAGTACTACATGCCGGGACAAACTTTGGCTTTTTAAACGGATGTAACTTACTTATAAATTCAAAAAACAATGACCGAGACTACCACAAAACTACGAATGCGGACATTTTTCAAAATTGGGTGACTAATCAGCTTATTCCTGCAAAGCTCAGTGCAAGAAAAATGTGTGGTTGTTATGGACTATGCTTCATATCACTCAGAGCAATTGGAAAAACCTCCCACATACCATTGTCAATACATGGTGGTTTTGTAAGACCCTCTACAATAAAACCATCATGAGTCAACCCTCATCGAAATGTAGGGTTGAACATGTCTGGAAGGAGTGCCTTTCAAAATGTAACGGAGACTTGTGGACAAAATATTGTGACCACTGCGAACGACTAATAACTTCTGACTGGTATAAACACATGGGTAATCTGTCAACCGACAATATTCCTCCCTTTATCATTTCACTTGAAGAGTCAGATTCAGACACAGATGATTTGTCAATAAATAGTAATTCATCAAGTGAAATGATGGAGGTAGAAACCACTAACTCGACTTTCACAGACTGATTAAAAATTGACTAACTGCAATAATTTAAATTACACAACTTCAATATGCGACTTTGACTTTCAACAAAATATCTGGAAACTGAAAGTAGGGAAATAAGACTGAGCATAAATGTCTGAGGTGATAGTTCCTTCTTGTAAGTATTATTAATCAATATACATAATTATAAAAGTAACAACACATACAACTTGATTAGGAAAGAACAATTATGGCTTTTAAGATGGGGAATCCAGCTGCTGCCTCAAAAGCTATGGCCTCCCGCCTCATTATACTCTGCTCCACAGAAATACCCATAGCAAGCCATAAGAAGAAAGTTGCAGTTGATTAATTTCACAACACAAGACCAACTCAAATGGACAGAAGCTGTGCCAAAACTCCTGGTGGTTGATGCTCCATGAAGATGAGAGAAGCTAACTATAATAAATGGCAATTGTTTGTTATTGGAGCCTTATATAACGTGATAGATAAAAGATTAAGAAATTTTTTATTGAGCCGACATACTATCATCAATTAATTCGAGCTTTGATGTAAACTGCAAATATATGGTCGAAACGTTGGCGAATTATCGGCGTAGCCAGATTAAATAATTATATTGAAGTTGTTTCGCTATTTTTTTTCCAGAATAATAATGTCATTGTTAAACACAAAATTATTTATGATGAACTTAATGATAAAACATGTAAAATTTTTGTTCTTGGAAATGCTCAATATAAACACTTTTGAATGACCATTAGCCTAATGTTTTGCAATTTGATGAGAAAGTGAAAAATTAAATAAGGTCTGAGTTATATTAATTTAGTGATAATAAACATAAAATTTCGGTGATTGAATTGGGCATTACAACCACTTAAATTAGTCGTTTTTGTGAAAAGAAAAAAAAATATGAGTAAACTGAAATGAGTAACCACGAAGTACCTATAGCTTTCAGTAAATTTTATAACATACATGAAGCCTATGAATAAAACAGTTACCCTAAAATCTGGACTAATTGAAACAGTCTAGCAACTATGTAGCCATAACAGTAAACAATAGTCATAACCTCAAACCGATTTATCAATCATTGTCACTGTCAGTATATATACTGGGTGAAATATGTCAAATTTCCAAGGCTAACGAGATGCAGAATATAATGGAATATGTTATATGAGTATATTCTTCAAATATGCTCATAGGTGCATATTTCTTGATGCCCGATCTGTTAAAGTAGTAGAGATCGGATGCCCTCTTTTAATTCATTTTAATTGAGGAGTGGGGAAGAGTACTCGTAAAATCCCTGAATGGCTGTTTCGTGGGTGAGCCAATCGTCTCAGTTTTTGTCTACAAATGGGGTTTTCTTTAAATAGGGAGGGGAGGTACAGGGTACGAGGGTTTACAATTATTTATTAAAGGGGGTACTTTTGACATTGGCTGTGTGATTGTGTTCACTGGCGAACCTGACGTTCAGAAGCTTGGTCACTGGTGCAAGAATTGGCGTTTGCTAATTTGAGATGCTCGTGACCAAATGCCCGTGTGTGAACGGAAGCCTATTACCTTGCAATGTAATAGATGCCCAGTATTGATCATGTGTTGATGATAATAGTGGAAGCCTATCATGTTGATAGATGTAGAGGTATGTGAATTTGCATATAGCTGGCCTCATGTGTTAGTGAGTTGAAGCTTATGATATGTTAATATAAACGAGAACAAGGAGGGTTTAAAAGAGAAAAAGAAATGTTGGCAACAAAAATAAAAAGGAAAAAGAAGTATAGCTACTATGTGTTTGATCTAATATTATGTTCTTTCTCTTTATTCCAAATACACCTGGATTCCACTTAGGTCAAAGAGCATCTGATGTGGTTAAGACGCTGCTAATACAAACACCTGGGTTCCTCGCCGCATGGCTCGGACATCTACGCGATACACGATGGCTTCTGCAGAACATCAGGTGGATTCGAGGACGAACTTCTGTCAGGATGGCCGAACTGTGAGACCTATGTAGGACGCGGTTCCTCATTTATGTCGCGGGTGCTTATATGAACGATGCATTCCTTAGTTTTTGTTTAGTCTAGGATATAGGGCCGATATTATGTTAATATAAACAACTGGCCTAAAGGCATGGGAAAACGGGAAGGGTCGAAAATCAAGTACGAACACTCATAGAGCTTGGTCGATCGGTTTTAGCTCGGGTTAATTGTTAACGTTACATATACATACTTACATATTATTATTATTATTATTATAAAGTGTTTCTAAATCAATAGTTGTTTAATTTGGTTACAACAAATACCAAATCCGAAGACATGATTTCCTTTCAAAGCCCAGACAAACCGCTATTCCTCACCGAATAACCGCTAATTGGCACATTTTTAATTTGTTGATAATTAAGCAGGCTGAACTGTGTCATTTTCCTAATGTTTATTTATTTATTCACCGATTGATCTGATTACACCGTCGCTCGTTTTGGGAGCCGGTGCAAGACGAGATCAATAATTATTGCAAAAACGTGCGAAACTTTATTGCACTCTTTTGTTTTGTGTATCTAGCGCAATAAATCGTTTTATAATGTCATTCACTTATTTTTGTCTTCCAGTTATTTATTTTGTTATCTTTACTTTTTGTATACCTCTATTTTAAGCACAATGACATGTTGAGAAGATACTATAAAGATTTTAAAGTTACCTAAACTTCCAATGCCAACTGGATGAAAATATTGAAAATAATAAACGAATAGCAGCGTTTTCGTTTGGGAATAACACCAGTGCAAAACTAGTGCAATTTGTACGTTCGATGGTAACTTTCGTGCAGTTTGGTATGTTTTAATGAGAAACCAGTGCAGCGAGTTTCACACTGAGTGCAACATTTTCGACACTAGCTGTACTAGGTAGTTTTGCCCTAAGTGCAATGCACATGCGAACTGCGTGTTTTATTGGAACTGCTGAGTGCTCAAATATTTGAAGAAACTGGAATTGCCCTGGCGACTCGGTGCAAAACTCGTTTTGCCACTCGAAAACCCTATAAGATATAGGTTCGGAACATGAATCAATTTCCAACTTTGATGGACAATTTCCATAGAAACGATGAAGTGAAACTCGTTTATTGGGCATGTTCATAATTATGAGGAAATTATCTGATTATTTTAGTGACGGTACATATTTTTCATAATTTTTATACTAGGTATAATTATCATATTATAGATTTCTTTTGAGATGGTTTTCTTATTCATTTTCAGTAGGTACTGCTTAATGAGTGTAATATTATATAAATTTTTAATGATTTGGCTAATAGCTAGTCATGTTTGAGCACTTTTTTTGGGCTCCATATTCATGGATCTTTGAGCAAATTAACTGAAAAAAGTACAACCTAAGCACCGTTTTATTGCTACGAAGTGTGGGAAAGAATGCCATAATAAAAGTAAAACAGCAGTTAATTGTCCAATTTTCACGGATGGCGTTCGTCGAGTCAACAAACTTTAATTTGAAGTTACCTAACTTTTATGTTACCGGCTCAACGAAACGCTAATGGGCGACTATAATTAATTTTTTCACATTTCAAAACCGACTCAATTTCATTAAAACACTTAAGTTTTGTCTCTTTGGTGCAGATCATGGTAGACCGTGCACAATGGTTTTTGCTGACAAAAACCCGCTGGAACGGAACTTTTAATAAATAACAGACGTTATGTGTGTGTTTTAATCGGATACTGTCCAGTTTTAATTAAATATTATTCATGCTTGAGTTGGGTCTGCACACTTTTAATATTCAAAATTGGGTTCTTTTCTTTTCTTATTTTCAATAAACAAAAATTACAGGGTGTCCCAGTGTCCCGCTACAGAAACCACTGTTTGTTCTTCTAAAAAAACTGTTTTTTCCTTATTTGAGACACCCCTACATATTCGTACACAATAAATGATATTCATTTAAATCTTTTGAAAAATCACTGCGACATGTAATAACTTTCT
This sequence comes from Taphrorychus bicolor, assembly GCA_951812265.1. Lineage (NCBI taxonomy): Eukaryota > Metazoa > Arthropoda > Insecta > Coleoptera > Curculionidae > Taphrorychus > Taphrorychus bicolor. The sequence goes on from OX638298.1 coordinate 14,509,213, forward strand.
TTTCTCTCTCTATAAGTACCTAGGTTCGAATTTATTATCGTTGCAGCCATCAGCATTATTTCTAAGTATTTTGAATTATAGGTCAAAGACCTGCCGCCCATCATTAAGCAAAATAACCCCTCAAAGGTGGAATGATTTATGGATGAGTTGGCCAAATTTCTTTTCTAGGCACTGGGCACTCCCTACACATTTTCTTAAAAGGCTTTCATAGATATTGGAAAATGCAACTCCCTTATGAGTTCTTTAGTTTTCTGTACGTCTCTATAACTATAAAGTTTTAGTTTACACATAGAAAAAATTATTTCGAAGTTTGTTTTCTCTATTTTTTTCTTACTTTTTCGGTTTGACTTAACCGCAGAAAAAGACCATTTTGAGACCCTGCTCCAAGATGGCTGTAGCTGCAACTCGGTTATCAAATTAAATTTAAAACACTAGTACCATCTAATTCAATACTGGGACGTTTTGGTGGTTACTGATGATGGAAACTCAAAAATTAAAAACTAAAACATTTAATGCACATTTTTTGTCAAACATATACGCCTAGAGTCTATATAACATCATAAAAATACTACTCATTCTAACGTCTTAAAAATGTTTGATTAAAAACGTCACAGAAGTAAGAACATTTAGTATAAGTTGCTTCAGAGCTATAAACAGAACATATTCTTGTAAACTTAACATTTCAATTTTTCAATCGCTCTGAAACCCCAACAAGCCAATTAAAACAAAATTCAAAGAAATAAATGATAAATAAAGAAAAGAAGAAAAAAATAGGTATCATCCGGATTCATTGAAAAATTGCAGAAATATGTCAGTTTTAATAAAAATTTTTTGCACAAAGGGTACGACGTTTCTTCCCCAACTATGTTACCAATATTTTCATCATACAACTGGCAGTGCATATCATGAGTTTAAAAACAAAACCTCAAGTAGGCAATAGAATTAGAACAGTAGGTCTGAGATATCTTCATAAAAAAATTGATAGATGAAAATGTCATAAAATGTTCCGATTTTCATTTGTTTAATGAACTTATCATAGACAGCACCATGCACATCTTTTATTTGTCATGATGCTGACAAACATTAGTAGAGATGACATTCTTATAACCTTATTTTACAAATGAATAGTGGAAGTAATTAAGGAGATAAGTGCCAACAGCCGCGAACAAAGTATAGTATCCAAGCTGCATATAATAGGTATCATTACCTCAGGTAAATTGAGCCACTCGCTGCGCTCGTGGGCTCAAACGACACCTTCGGTAATGATAGCCTACACTATATGCCTGTTGGATAATATATTATTTTCTATCTTGTTAATGTACGTCTGAATAACCACAAAATTTTCGCAACAAGATTTGAAGCATAGGTATTAATAGATGTTATCCACGACCATACTATAATAATCACATTATTCTTGTACATTCTCAAGAATAATGCTAATTTTTAATCATTTGTGAATTATGAACATTATTCGCAAGTGAATAATGGGTTGTCATGGAAACGAAACATGTCGTAGGCACCTGGCAACTCAAAAAGTAAGCTGCCCTAAACATGAAATTTTTAGTTACCAATGGTTCATTCAAATAATTATCCTTCTATGAAGATGTATTGAGGCAAATTTAGGTTACAGTGTCTCGTTTTCACTAAAAAATGTACTTTTCACTGAAAACTACTTAAAATTTACCGTCCACCCTCGTAGCATTGAAAAGAACATGCACGGGCGACGAGACCGTCATCTATCAGACGCATCAAACGTCGCGTCATCGATTAGCGAAACCATTCGTGATTTTAAAAATGTGAATTATCTTTGTGGCACCTACACCTATCATATTTGAGAAAACCCGGAATTTTGGTCGTGGATAAAGTATAGTATTCATAACTCGCATTTAATGAGCGTTATTCTCTCGGGCAACTTGTGCTACCCTCGAGAATAACGACTCTCATTAAATGCTTGTTGTATAGTAATACTATTATTCGTTGGATAAATATAAAATTCCTCTATAAGGACAACCCTATAAGCATGGCGGTTTAATAAGCCTTGGCAGGGCTTGACAACTTTGTTGCCAAGGTTACCGAGTGCGTAGCCAAAAGAAAGTCATTTTCGGTTTCAAAGGACAATCATGAGTTGCAGGCTTACATTTCTTTAACCTCCTTAGTCCCACTGGGTAGTATCCTGGTAATTTTGGTAAGAATATAATTTTAGTGGGAACAACAAACTAGCTATTGGTCAAATTCAGAAATAAAAACTTTGGTAATTCAGGTCAAAAATTATGGAAAATGTCAAAAAGTAAAAAACTTGAAAACGGCAAAAATGTCGAAGAAAATTATTCTTTTTGGTAAGTTGGCAGAAGGTCTGTTAGGCCTTGGGCTCTATTCAATATTTATCTCCTTTTCATTCTAATGATATTTCTCAGCCATTTGTATGGTCTTTGGATTTATTTGTCATATTATTACTACGTCAGAGCAGCCACTGAACTTTAGCAACAACATTCGGAACATATTAATAGATTTTTCTCGTCAGCCTAATGTAGTCGTATATTCTATAGAAGAAGGCTAGACGCACGATAATTTAGTTAACCTTGCCACGGTTTGACAGCACTGTTACCAAGGAGACTGTTTCTGTAACCGATAGGAATTCACATTCTTCCGCAAAGGCTACCAACAAGTCAAAGGCTTACCAATGTCTATCTACAGTTAAAGCCAGCCGTCACTCAGATTACTGTTAATTGACGATTAGTGTTAGGACTACCTATGAAGATTTTTAATGACATTTCTCAGCCATTTGTATGGTCCTTGGATTTTTTTGTCATATTAATCTACGACAGAGCAGTTACGGAACTTTATCAACAACATTTGGAACATATTAATAGATTTTTCTCGTTAGCCCAAGGTAGCTGTGTATTCTATAGAACAAGCCTAGAAGCACGGCAGCTTAATAATCCTTGACACTGCTTGACAGCACGGTTACCAAGGAGACCGTCTCTGTAACCAATAGGAATTTACTGTGTCTCGAAAAGGCTAACAATAAGTTGAAGGCTTACCAATGTCGCCCTACATTTAAAGCCAGGCGTTACTCTGCTTACTGTTAATTGACGATTACTGTTATAGTTATGAAAGTTGGTAAAACAAAAATTCTCAGTTCTGTCTGTCCTTTTAATTGGGACTTATTTTGTGAGCGACCTTTTTGTGTATACAAGGAAAGAATCGGAAAAAAATACCTTTATTTAGTGTGGATATACAGTGTGTTTCTAACAACATGCTACTATTTAAGGAGGTGATTCATGGGCCCATTTTGGAGAAAAAACTTCATATGAATATACGTCCTAAACGTCTTAGCTTTTGAGATACCGGGTGCTAAAGATTTTCAAAAATCTCCATTTTTATTAAAACATCAAAAAATGCTCGTTAATGGATAGAAAGAGTGCAATAAATTTCTCAAAAATATCTAGAGCAATATCACAGATATTAATAAAAAAGAATATATTTAGCACTCTTCATCTCAAAAATTAAGACGTTTACATATGACTTTTTTTTTAAAATGGGCCCAAGAATCACTTCCTGAAATATTAGCATGTCATTAAGAACCCTGTATATAAGTCCCAAAAAACCTAAAATTTCTGTGAATTGCAACATAATTACCTTTAACGCGTGTACCTTTTCCTAGTAATTGAAAAGTGGAAATAATATTAAATGCCAAAATTAATATTTATTTGTATAATTAGCAAAAAGTTAATAAAAAATGTAAAGCTAAGACACAGATAAAAAAGCAGAATCTTGTAAAGAACACGGACACACGAATTTAGGAACTTTGAATGATTTATTGTAAAGTAGACATCACTCAGTGAGGACATTTTAAAAGAAAAAAAAATACGGCATACTAATTGGTGAAAAAAAAACACCCATCATATTATACTCTATAAAAACCGCTTGTGTGTTTCGACTGGCCCCTGGCGAAAAAGAGGTCATAAAAAACCCTGAGCGAAGTGGAGCTGACCTAAACTATCTTGCACTAAATTTGATCTACACTAACGTGAACTGACCTGACTTTTGATAATTAAAAAAAATTTATATTTAAAAAAAGGCAGTGGCGTACATATTTATATTCAACAATATCGATGGCAATCCTCGCACGAACGCCACTGTTCGAAATAAAAAACATGTCACAGAAAATGTCCCTTGATGAATAGAAAGTGTGTACCAAATTTCACAGAAATGTCTACAGCAGTATCACAGATATTAATTAAAAAAAAGATAAGTTTAGCGGGATCTAAGCTTGCAAAAGGACTAACCTGAAAGGCCTAAGCTAATCTGGAACAACCTGAACTGAATTAAACTAACCTAAACTGACCTGATTTAACCTTTTTTTTATAGAGTATTAGAGATTCGGTTACCAGACATGCGGACCTGGCTTTCAGCGGGTAGGTTGCCCACATAGTATCGGGTTGGTGTCTATCCAAGAGCACCGATCAACAAAACTCCTTCCCTTTCTTCCTGGAGCCGCCGGTAGGCAGTATATCGGGGGAGTTTCGCTCTCTACCAGTAAGATCTCAGCAATGTTTATTTTCTGGTTGTCAATTTGCTTATGTCCTTAATGAACACTTTTGCCCATCCATCATACTGATCCCACAATTCCTGCCATGCAGAGCGCAGCTCAGTTGCTGCTCGGGGCTTAAAGCTCTCTCCCTGCCGTAGCACCTCCAACCTCTCTTTCACCAATAATTTTAAAGGCGGCATCGCCGCGACAACCTGGACCACCCATTAGTAGTCGTCACTAAGAGGTTAAGTCTCGAGTAATTCCTTCCATAAGAGTTTCATATTTTTTGAGTCTCAGTGCTTCGCTCCAGATTGAGACACCATACAAGACTGTGGACAGTACCACATTACTGATCAGGGTCTCTTCATCGCTCTTTGTCCTTCCACTTTTGGCATTATTCTGGCCATTATGCTCAATATGTTTTTCGCCTTTTCCACTATCGTTGTGATATGGGTGGTCATGCTCAACCCTCTGTTCAGGGTCATTCCTAAATATTTGGGTGACGAGCAGCTCGTAACAGTGTAATCCTCTATAACCACATTTATTTCTTTAATACATTTTTTTGCTCAGAAGAAGCACAACCTCAGTTTTTTGTCCAACTTGTTCCAGACCATATACCACCATTTCTCCCCTAGACCCCTTCCAGTTTTTTCCTTGACCATAATAGCCAAGTCGTCAGCAAAAGCAATCAGTTTGACCCCGCACTCCACTTACAGATTTACAATCTCGTCATAGAATAGGTTCCTTGGGGTGAGTCCAAGCACCGACCTTTGGGCGGGAACCCCGCAAAGATACCAGGCATTCTTCCCCATATGACGTATACCTCTCTGATAGGTAGCTCTTGCTAATGTTGATCAGGTGAGTATTAATACTCATTTCTTTTCTAGGGATTCAGGATTTTCTTTGCAGAGATAAGATAAAAGCATTTCTCACATCCAGCAGAATCATTACGCAGTCGTCGCGGTTCGTATACGCTTTTCCTGTATTTTTAGTACAAAGTTTTTTGCGCACTTAATGGCATCACCGCCGATTTCCCTGTTCTAAAGCCAAACTGGCAATTATTTATTCCCTTCAATTCGTCAATCTCTTTAAGCAATTTCTTCTTCAGCAGCCGTTCTAGTAGTTTTCCAGCCTCATCGAGCAACCTTTTTTTTATTATAGAGGATTAGAGAAATCTGCTAACAGACATGTGTGCTTGGCTCTGAGCGGTCCTGATATAGTAATTTGTTTCTACCAGGCTACCACCTACCATACGGGGTGATCATTATAAAACTTCATCTAGCAAGATATGAAATTTTGACAGAAAAGGATGACATAATCAAAATAAATGGATTTTTGTTTCTCCATCCTTTTCTTTTGACATTTCACACCCAACTAGATGAAATATTATAATGAACACCCCGTACATTGTATATATGGAATTTTCCTCTTTCTTGAGAGCATGACCATTTCGGTTTCCTACATGCGACATTCAACTTCATGCTTCTAAGCGTCTCGACAATTCTGCCGACGGCGTATGTGGTTTTATCCTCCAGACCTGCCCTTGTTCTGGCCCTAAAGAATATCGCGAGATCATCCGCGTATGCCAGCGTGGCGACCCCATCCTCCAGTCCAACTCGAAGTATCTGAACGTAGAATATATTACAGAGCGTGGGGCCGGACACAGATTCCTGTGGAATCTCACTTCCCACGGGCACCGTTTCTCCCTCAGATCATACTGTATGTCTCTGAGACAGGTAAGTTTCAATTATCCTAAGGAGATAGTCAGAAACCCCTCCCCCCTTCACAGCTCCAATAACCATTTCCCAATCTGCCGAGTTAAACGCATTTTCTATGTCCAAAAGAACCATCACGCAGAATTTCCTGTTCTTAACCGCTTTCAGCTTGATGTCTTCCACGAGCCCCAACACCTCTGCAAACGCCCCAGCTGTTGAACGTCCTTTCCTAAACCCGTGTTGATTGTTATGTATAATCGCTTTTTGTTCTAGTTCCTCCAGTGGTCTATTGTTCACCAGGATTTCGAATAGCTTTCCCATAGTATTCATTAGACAAATAGGTCTGTCAGACGCCTCCTCCTGAGTTTGTTTCTTTGGTTTCTCGATCAACACCAAAGACGCAACCTTGCATATTATGGGGAAGTGTCCACTGAGAAGACAGCTGTTGTATGTGGACAGAAACGTCGCCGGGTTCGTTCTAGCAGAGGATGAGATCACCTCAGGCAATAACCCAACCGGCCCGGGCGCCTTTCTGAGTTTCATATGCCTGATGGCCTCTTGAAGTTCCCGAAACCGTAAAAGTGGTACCCCCGCATGATAAGGTGTGACTGTCCGCAGAACTTCCCTCCTAACGAGGAACAGTTTCTCGATTTGTTGCATGGTTACATGGGCGCTCGGTGAGTCACAGAGTCTTCTCCAACTCCCCTGTTTGCTATGAGTGATCAGCAGTTTCATCTGCTTCTTTGCCTTCCTGTACATTTTCTTGTGCGAGTTAACCGCTGTTGCCTCTCCCCTTCTTCTCAATCTTGTAATGGCCCTTCTTGTGGTGTTACAGGCTTTTCGCTTATCAGCAATGTCATCATTCCACCAATTTGCTGGGCATCGCTGGTAGTGCGTTATTACATTATAGCATTTATAGCATTAGGTCGCTCTTTGAGATAATTATTACACTTTCGGGTAATTGCTGCGGTAAGTTTTTCCGGGGTAATATCCTCGGTTTCAGAGATGGCTATCCTGTCCTGTTCAATTTTTTTCATCCGCGTGGGTGCTGTTGTCCATCTCCAGGTAAGGTATGAACAGCCAATCTCCTGCTGTGCTTTTTCCCCCAAATCGAAGGTTATGTTGCGGTGATCGCCCACCCCAACGAATCCTTCGCTCCAAGTAACTTTAATCACTGGTATATTGTTCCGTACGTACACAAATGCGTCGATACGAGTATCACATATTAAGTGGCCAGATTTAGCTTTGTTAGGCTCCTGTCCGATAACTATGTCTATCCCATTCTTTTTAACATCATTCATCAGCAGATCCGAGGCCGCTCTACATCTATTTAAGTTAACTTGTAGGAACTTGTTGACCGTCCCTTGTTTATGCTGTTTTAGATACATGATGCTGAACATTTTGTATGTTTATGTCAACATAGCCTCCTCTATATCTTCCCTGGGTCTGCTGTCTTTTCCTTCTTCAGCGTTTTTGCTTCCCCACGTTATCCTTTCCTTCGTTATATTGAGAAATTTGCCTGCTAGGTAGTCTATTTCTTCTCTCTTTTTTTTATTACTTTTCTGGCTATATTGAGTGCCTCACTGAATTTGGAGCACGTGCCGCTTCCGGATCGATTACCCTTCACTTCACAGAGAGCGCATGTTTCTATTTCCTCGGTACATTCAGCGTAAGCCCTGCCATACTGCACCGGTACCAGCTATTTGAGCGATCCGGGCCTTTGCAATGTTTTGCTATATGGTCGTATCTCCAGCATTTGCTACATCTATCAACTCTAATCCGTTCTTCTATCCCGCATCTCACTAGTCCGATTCTTATGTATTGGTGTAATAATAAAGCTTTTCCAAACTCATCAGTTAGCCGGACGGTCGTGGCTTGGCCAGTGTCCCCATATGGCTTTAGATTTCCAATGGTTACGTCGTCTTGAGTTAGTTCCGATATTTTAGTCTTTAATGCTCATATTACTTCTTGCTTCATTGCTGAAGCGTCCATTCATCTTTTTTATTTTAGTACTTTTTCATTTTTCTCTCGTAGCAGTTTGACCTTATCTTTCCCCATTGTTTTCCATATGTCCTTTCCAACTGCTTTCAATGCCTCTTCATCATTATCCAAAGTTATTATCAGTTTCCCTTCCATCGATCCCATCGATTTCATCATCGATCAAACTATTTATTTTCGATTTAACCTAAACTAACCCAAACCAACCTAAACTAATCTAGACTAACCTGGGCTAACCGAAACTAATTTAATCTCACCTGAAGTGACCTGATTTAACCTAAACCAATCTAAGCTAACCTGGACTATACTGGTCCTTACTCGAGCTAATCTGAACTAACCTAAACTGACCTAAATTAAGCTGGACTAAATCCATTTAATTTAAACTAACGTGAGTTGAGTTAACTTCAACCAACCTCAACATGCTACTCACTCAGCAAATGTGGTGTACAGTCACCATCAAATGTCATTCAATTCTATCAAATGTTTGCAGAGCCTAATATGCACAATCATATTTGGGGTAACTGTTCCAAATGTCTGTTAAATGCGACTGCAAATTACATCAAATGTTAGGCAAATTTCTAAAAATAAAGATTTGTTGCCACTATGTGGCCACATTTGATTAACAATTTTATACATTTGATCAATATTGAACACATTGGAATTGCATTTGCAGACATTAGCAGTAATTTATTACATTTGATTTAGACAAATGTGGTCTTACAAAATAATACAAATGTCCGACAAATGTGGCAATTGTGAAAAATGAACAACAAATTTCTCAATTTGTTTCCACTGTCAAATGTGGGTATACCTATACGGACTGTTCATTATAAAACTTCATCTAGCAGGCTATGAAATGTTGACAGAAAACGATGGCATAATCAAAGTAAATGGACTTTTGTTTCTCCATCCTTTTCTTTTGACATTTCACAGCCAACTAGATGAAATTTTATAATGAACACTATGCACACAGCTAGTCGTTAACCCCTCGACTAAGCTGACCCCATTTAAGCTAACCTGAACTAACCTAACTTATCTTGAACTAACCTGATTTAACCCACACTACCCTAAACCAACACAAGCTAACCTGATTTTTACCTGACCTAATCTATACTGAACTGTGCAAAATAATTAAAAAAATAAACTGCTCAACTTAAAGTTCGGCACAAACAATTTTTCGTGTCATTTGCAATCAGCTCTAACTTTTTAAGCAATGAATTGTTTTAAATACAATTTTTTACGGCCTGAAACCTCGTTTCCTCTAGATTAAGGAAGCGGAAAATTTTGAAAAAAAACCGACAGCATCTTTATTATATAGAGTGTGAAAGAAAGTGCAAAAATTTCAAAATTTTGATGTTCTGCCATTTCGCAATAAGCTCTTTTTTCTTTATCGTTTTTAGGTAGTTTTAGGTAGTAAGCCAACATCCATATCTCGGGACCTTTTTGCCAGATTTTTTATTAAAGTACTCTGAATTTCATAATCATATTTAAAGTTCCTTTAATTTAAAGTGACATCTATTTAACTTGTATCAGAGAAAATGACACATGTTGGGAGTTATTTTAGTTAAAGGGACTTTAAATTTGATTATGAAATTGGCCGTAAGAATCCAAATTTTGATGTTTTTTTAAGAATCAGAATTTTCTGATATGTGTTTGTGGTAAAATTTCTTTTGGTAGCAAAATAAGGAAAATTTTAAAAAGAAATCGCCTCAAAATAAAAATTTGCAGTTTTTGATTCGGTTTACGATTTGGATCAAAAATCTGGAAAAAAGACTGTGTAAAAATATAAATTTGGAATTTTTTGAAAAAAATTAGGTTAGTGTTAACTTTAAAAATAGAAATTAAGAGAAATTTTAATTAAATTTTGAGCTTTTGAAGAAATCTATGCAAAAACTAGGACCAAAATCGATTAAAAAATGACTCAAAGCGTTTAAAATGCAAATTCGGACTTTGCGGAACAATGCGGGAGAAAATTAAGGTTGAAATTGGTTAAAAATCACCTACATTGACTGAAAATCCAAATTTTAACGTTTTTTTGACAAATTCAATTTTAGAACAAAGTCAGGCAAAACCCATTCAAATCTTCTAATTTTTTATTTGTGGTAATTTTTTTTGTTTTAAAATTAGTGAATATTAAATAAAAACGTTTAAAAAATCCAGATTACGATTAAGTTCAAATATGCCGATTAAAAATAACTGAAAGATTTTAAAGATACAAATTAGAGAAATTTAGTTTGAATAAAAGCTAAAATCGGTTAAAAATGACTCAAACTATCCAAAAATGTTACTTTGTACTTCTTGGAGAAATATAGGTAAAAATCTAAGACCAAAATCGATTAAAAATGACTAAACTGACTTTAAAAAAAAAATAAATAGTAGTAAGTAAATTTTAAGAAGTAAGTAAATAGTAGTAAGTAAATTTTAAGTTTCTAGAACTTAAAACGTAAAATGTGTGAAATTCTTGTTGTTGATATATTTAAATCGTCGGAGTTCCGAAAAGCGGTAAAGAATATTATTGTGTTTCCCTCACTTGTTGACATATTATCTGCGGATTGTTACTCATTCAAAAAGTTTAAAAATAATTGCCGTTTTTTCTAGTATACTAGCTTTCAAAAAAATACCATTTAAACTCCATGTAAGGTTATAAGAAAGATGTGTCAGGTAAACAATGCAATATACTTCTAATCTGGAATTTAAGATTCAGATGTAAAAGTGTCTTTAAACAAAGGGTAAATTTCACAATGGTCTCTAAATGGCAACCAGGCGCGGTTCAATTGTTTGCCAAAACCAATATGGCCGAGTCGTTTGACAAGCATGTGTGTGTGACAATTTTTAGGACTCTCAATAAGCCTACGCTGCGTTGCCAAACTTCACTGTTCTCCCAAACTATTCCAAAACGCTATTTTATTGCCATTTGCTGCGATTTTAAGGAATATTTCCAAGTTCAAGATTTCATTCGCCAAGACAATACCAACTCTCTGCTTAAGAAATATCCCGATTCGGATCCTCATCTTTTTGATGACTTAATTATGGCTGATATATTGAATAAATGGTTTATGTTTATTGAAAGCCTTGGTTCGGTGTGTGTGTGTGTGTGTGTGATTCATAAACCGAACTCACATGAAAGTTTTTAGTTTCCTACAACGTTGTAATACATCCAAGTTAAACAATCAAAGCCATTTTAATTGAATGGTTTAGGTTTAAGTCAATGTGTCGACCGTTTTTGTCTCATCCACCTTAGAATCTTTTTTTTTTTAAACAAATACCCTTTAAAATCCATGTAGGGTTATACAAAAGATGTGTCAGATAAATAATGTAATACACTTCAAATCTGGAATTTAAGATTCAGATGTAAAAGGGTTTTTAAAAAAAGGGTACATTTCACAATAGTCTCTAAACGGCAACCAGGCGCGGTTCAATTGTTTGCCAAAACCAATATGGCCCAGCCGATTGGCAAGCACGCGTGTGTCAAAGACTGTCAATATGCCTACGCTGCGTTGCCAAACTTCACCCTTTTTCCCAAACTATTCCAAAACGCTATTTTATTGGCATTTGCTGCGATCTTAAGGAATATTTCCAAGTTCAAGATTTTATTCGCCAAGACAATACCAACCCTATGCTTTAAGAAATATCCCGAACCTAATCCTTATTTTTAACGTATCATGATTTAATTATGGCTGATATATTGGGATGCGATAATAGACTCGCCCGAATAAATGGTCTATTGGAACCATGTTCGCTGTGTGTGTGTGTGTGTGTGTGTGTGGGGGTGTGTGTGTGTGTGTGATTCATAAACCGAACTCACATGAAAGTTTTTAGTTTCCCACAACGTTGTAATACATCCGTGACTTATAATAGCAATATTAAGTAAAAAAGGCTTTCTAGAGGTAAAGGGATATTAAGTGATGCAGATAGGCAACATCAATATCTCTAGACGTTTTTGTCATTTTTTGTTTTTAAGGTATTAGAACTTATACAGAGGGAATCAAAATATTCTTAAAAATTTCGTTAGTATTTTTTTTAAATCGTCGTAATTCGCGGACAAGTTGACGGATTATTATTTTTTATTCTTTGGATCGACAGCATTATCTACAGATTGTTTCTCAACAAGGGAGTTTTCCAAAAGTGATTACTGAATTACAGGTACAGACTTGACAAAGTCAGTATACGGGGTGAAACATAATGGGTGGTCGAAAATGAAATCTCATATTCTTTCGTCGATTTTAAGGGTGTTCTGTCATACAATTGTGTCACCTATCGAGCTTCGTTAAAAAGTTACAGGGTGTTGAAATTAGAGTTCCAAAATGCATATATATTGATTTTGTACGTTTTAACTGCTATGAAAGGCGCACATTTTGCAATAAAAATTTATTTTTATTTTCGCCAGTGGCGCGCTTACCAGCACGTCAATTTACATTATGTCAAAAAAAGGTAACACGTCACTGATTTTTTTGCAAATAAAACTTAGTTTTTTAATACCCATTCTACTGTAAAGAAAAGAGCCCTCTTCGGTTTTTTTTTACGACGCACTGTTTTCGAATATGTAAATAAAAACCTTTTAATGTATGTAAGCCGCGAATAATTTTATGAAAAATCTAAAATATTCGATTATTTATGGCTTGAATTATGTTGCAAACCAATAGTATTTTAATGGGCATTCAAAAACTAAATTTAATTTTTCGAAAAGCCAGTGACGTCCCAGTTTTTTTTCAAATAATATATGTCGACGTGCTGTTAAGCGCGCCAGTTAATAACGCCCCGAAGTAAATAAAAATAATTGTTTATGGCAAAAAGTGCGCCTTATATAGCAGTCAAAACCTACAAAATTTCAATAAAATATATCTTACGCTTTCGGAATAATCAATACCTATGAATTTTGAAATTCTAATTTCAACACCCTGTAACTTTTTAATGAAGCTCGATAGGTAACACAATTGTATTACAGACCCCCTTTAAAATCGACCAAAGAATATGAGGTTTTATTTTCGACAACCCATTATGACTCGCCCCGTATATTTATTTTGTCAAGTCCGTACCTGTAATTCATTAACTACTTTTGGAAAACCCTCTTGGTGAGAAACAATTTGCAGATAATGCTGTAGATCTAAAGAATAATAATAATAATCCGTCAACTGCTCCGCGAATTACGACGATTTGAAAAAACTACTAACGAAATGTTCAGGAATATTTTGATTCCTTCTGTATAGGTTCTAATATATTAAAAACAAAAAGTGACAAAAACGTCTAGAAGTATTGATGTTGGCTATCTGCGACGGCATCAATCAATTTCCTTTTACCTCTAGAAAGGTTATTTTATTTAATATTGCTATTATAAGTCACGAGTATGTTGTCAAATTTTTTGAAAGCTTGTATACTAGAAAAAACGACACTGATTTTAATTTTTTTGAATGAGTAACATTCCACAGACAATATGCCAACAAATGAGGGAAAGTACAGTAAGATTCTTTACCGCTTTTCCGAACTACGACGATTTAAAAATATCAGCAACAAGAATTTCACATATTATGTATTTCGCTCTGTATAAAAATGCAGAGTGCTTTAATACAAAATCTGGCGGAAAGGTCCCGAGATATGAATGTTGGCTTACGCCTGACCTGGAAACGATAATGAAAAAATAGCTTCTTGCGAAATGGCAAAACATAAAAATTTTGAAATTTTTGCATCACTTTGTTTCACACCCTATATAATAAAGATAATGTCGGGCTTTTTTTCAAAATTGTCCCTGTCGCTTTCTTAATCCAGATGAAATTAAGTTTCATTGCTTTATTTCATTCATTGCTTAAAAAGTTACAGCTAATTGAACATGATACGAAAAATTGCTTGTGCCGAACTTTAAGTTGAGCAGTTTATATTGTTTTTCGTGCATTATCTGATAATATCCATCAAAAGAAATTGAAATATTTGAAGAAATTGCCTTAAATCATAGGTTCTTTTTTTTAACAAAAGCCTAAAGACACTCACTTTCTATGCTCCATCTCAAAATCACAATCTTTGACACTTACCCTCATTACTACTTACACACTCTTCAAATGTATACTTAGCGCGATGGCACTCATGCCACGAAAGAGCTTTTCGAAATATCATTAAGTGAGGAAGCCTCTTTATTAGCAAATATCAGGAAGTCTTGCTTGAGGAAGACTTCAATTACGATCGAAACGTTGATACTTTTCACGATGAAATTTTTTTAACTAGATGATGAAAACATCATTTAGTTGGCTGTAAAATCTCAAAAGAAAAGGATGAAAGAGCAAAAGCCCACTTACTTTGATTATGTCGTCCTTTTCTGTCAAAAGTGCATAGCCTTCGAGATGACGTTTTCTAACAGTATACAACAGCTTTACGCACCGACAAAGTTTAACACTTTTAAAACTCTCGCTTTCCGTCTATCAGCGGCGGCCGGTGAGGTAAGAAGTCGAGGCTTGTTTGTTGTTGACCGTCGTCGTGGACACCGGGGTTACCTGTTCAATGGTATTCGGGTGATGTGTTCCGTTGCGTTGCATACCAAACCACCACGTTAAACGAGGCATTGTTTTGGTTTTGGAACCGGTTACACATTAGTTTCATTCATCATTTTGAAATTTTTTTTGGGTAAGTTTATGTTAGGTTCTTGTCTACCCTAAATGGTTCATATTTTTTTAAATATTTGGTGTTAACTAGAAAACAGCGTTGATATGTGCTTAAGGAATTCTTGCTTCTTCAGGGAATGGCGTTAAATTTATGTAAGAATTTCACAGTGCCACCTTGAAAAACGTACTTAATTTGTTTGCTATGTGGGTAATTGGTATAAGCACTTTGTAACATATCATATACATAGGCAAACCGTTGAATATTGCTATTTAAAACTAATAAAAATCAATTATAATTGAAAACACTGCTTCGGCCCACTGACAGAATCGAAAATTGTCAGGGTCAGGTTTCCGAAACTCTTAACAAAAAATTGTCAAAACGTGTGGTAATCGAGCAGCAGCTGCAAGATTTTTGTCAAAAAACTTTTGAGTTTTATTATAGGTACTGTCGACATAATGTTAATAGTGCATAAATGTGTGTACCAAGGTAGGTGGGTACTACGAAAGCACCAGAGGAATTCCGCTTATTTACAATTTAACAATTACGAATGACGAACGCAAAAAGGCTCGTTATAGCAGCAGCATTGTTGATGAAAAAAGCTTAATCTCTATTGTACGTTTTGATGTAAACTGTCCACATGGAGATTTCTGTTAAAAAATTGGATAGAAGACCATAAAGAAATTGTGTAAATCATTTTCTCGCCGTTATTTGAATAGGGAATTCCGGATTGAATGTCTTGTTAAATAATGTAATATTCTATCGTGGTGAAATGTATAAAATCGAGATTTTATATATTTGGTTTTATATAGCAATAATGGGGTTTGTTTCATTCCTTTTAATAGTATATAATAACGGTTTAATAAGTACATTGACCTAATTGTTTATTTTTATTTACTTGTTTTTGAATCGAGAAAAATGGAAAGCTGTGTTACTTATTTTCTGAAGTAAAAAAAATAAAAAACTAAAAAGTCATGCTAGGTATCTAATTGAAGCAAGTTTCAGTTTTGATGAAAAATAATAACATAGTTTCAAACATCAGTTGACGTCCTGGCTTCAAAATTAACATTTTTCAGAAAAATTCATAAGAACTTAATTATTTTTACCAAATTTTTTGTATCAATTTTTTGACATGCATTTTGCTATAATGCACAGATGCACAGAGAATTAATTCAGCCTTTACATTTTAAACAGTTTACGTTTTACATTATACACCTCAGAAATACATTTTTATTTCTCAGAAATATTTTTTTGTATTAATATAAATACAAAGTCAGGAAAAGGTAACTATTATTAGATACACACATACATTTTCACTGGTTTGAAGATATTCAAAAAAAACTGAAATTTACAAAAATAATTTTTTTCCTGAATTTATGTGAAGCCGTATATTAATAGTATATTATTAAACGAGCTTTTTATGATCGCCATTAAAAAGCGAGTATAATACTATCATTTGTCCACGGCCATTGTCTAATAATTACAAATTATAAAATCTATAGGTAGTATAAATAAAATGATTGAAAAGTCAAAGTGACACTCGCGTTTGACGGCAAAACCGGTACCACCAGTGCACATTTTACGCTGCAGCATTTGATATTGCGTTGTTGTCTACTCCTACAGGTTGCCAAGGCAACATATATAACTTAAATGGCGAGCGGGAATAATGACATTATTCCCGCAGTTTTAACTCATGATTCCCTCTGACGCTATATGAGCCCTATTTAACTTTTGTCAACAAGCTGAATATCAATATATTACTATGCGGTCGTGGACAAAATAAAATTGCACATTCCTGTTTACAAGATGGTTTTATTCTATTTGTAGTCCGACGTTTCGACTTAAATTCTAATATAAAACATTGGAAACTCACTTTATTACAAATTGAATGATATATAACACTTTATTTTTTCCTTAGAGTTAATGTCATTTGTAACGATTTATTTACTATTACGCAGAGTAAACGTGTCATTCAAATTCGTCGATTTATTCAGATTAAATTAGGGCAAGTGTGCCAATTTTAGTACTCAACAAAATTTTTTTTTTGTTGTTAAAAGTCCAACCAGTTCCGGAAATATTTAGAAAAATCGAAATTTGCTAAAATTAGTTTTATTTGTTTGTTTTTCAACTTGATTGAGGAGATTTTGAAAAATAAATTTCACTTTCTCGTTTGCTTTAACATCATGCTCTTCTTTCAGAAGTCTATAGTCAGCTTTGGGGCTTCTCCAATTTGCAAAAGTCTTTAAGTTTGAGCAATAGATGGCACTGTAGAAGGGTAATTAAAAGTTCCGAATATGTTCATTCAGAGCCAATTGTTTAACCTTATTTTACATTTGTTTTTTACTGGCTGCGCTTGTTTATTTCTATCCTTTTTTCGCTTGTTATCAAAGGATAGTCACACACAGATGAAGAACATTGATTAAATCAACTTGCTTTTTACCTGTATATTAACAATTAAAATAAAATTTTGCTATTTAGCGAAACTAATAGAATTTTCTTACAGATGAGCACATTTACATATTTCATTTTACAATAAATTTAAATCAGGAATATTAAATTTGTTAATGTCACTTTTTAATTTTAATAGACTTTTAATTTCTTAATCGAGAGCTATAACTAGGCATTTATTACATAAAGTCCTCGCCCCACTCATACATAAAAAATAGCATTAAAAAATATACTCTAATAACATTTCAATAGCAGAAGTCTTCATTCTTTTTCTCTAAATATCGTTCAACACATACTTAATGGGAAAAATATCATTGAATAAAAATATTGTCTTTAACAATAATTAACATTGCTCTCAATTGAAGCTTCAAGAAAATGTATTCCCGGGAATGTATTCCCGGGGCATGCACAACATTTATAATAATACCAATTTTTAGAATAAATATAATAATAAATTTCGCTTACCTGAAATAAACTATACAATGGAAGTTGACTTGACTAACGTGACGTGTGAGGTTATGTTAAAACACTGTCATGGGGATATAAATTGATCATTCCAGAACAGCTGTTTTTGACTATTTTTTTTGACTGGCAAATAAACAGTGTAGTCAGACATACCGAATTTTCTGTGCTTATACGAAAATGATGAATTCAATGTCATTTGTTCTATTAGGATAATACATTCTCTTTAAAACAATATTTTTCTATTATTATTCGCACTTTATTAACATTATCTTTACTCTTACTTATAACTTATAACGGCACATAAATAAATTAAACTATAAAAAAATAGTAAGAATGGCAACACCGCAGCCAGTTTATTAATTATGAGAAACATATTTGTTTTGACGTTTTAATATTCTCTTCAGTACTTCAGCTACAAAACTATTCAGTATGCCTTGGAGCTTTTGCTTTAAACAGACAATTTAGGAATATTATTATGAATATATTTCAAATCAAACAAGAAACTTCGGTTTCAATACGTTCCGTCTGACATTTAAATAGGTTGGTCCGCCATATTGCCTTGAGGAGCAAGAATGTCAAATGACGTAATCCTGGAATGAGCAATAGAAACGACATTTGTCACAAATGTCAACAAGTGACATTTTTGAGAAACTCTGGGTAACCTTGTAAATTATGTAGATTATGTTGGAAACATATATGTAAAATGCACTACTTTAGAGTTTTTTTTTGCCATACAGGCTTACGTCTCTATAAGGGGCCAAGCGGTCTATTAGGGCTGCTTTGTTTTTAGATGAGAAATCTTTTGGCTAGGTTAGTTCAGGTTAGTTTAGGTTAGATCAGATTGGTTCAGGTTAGTTCAGTTCTAGTTTTCCTTTGGTTAGGTTAGTTCAGTTATGTTTTTCCTTTGATCGGGTTAGTTAAAGACTGGGTAACGCACCACTTTACAGTTTAGTCGTTTCTAATCCAAACGAACCTAAACAATGGGATCCTCATAAAGAAACAAAGCGGCCTTCACGGGCCGCTTTGTCTTTAACTAACCTGATCAAAGACAAAACATAACTGAACTAACCCAACCAAAAGAAAACTATAACTGAACTAACATGACCTAACATGAATGAACCTGAACCAAAAGAAAACTAGAACTGAACTAACCTGAACTAACGTAAACCAACCTGATCTAACCTGCACTAATCTTAGCAAAAGATTTCTTATAGAAAAGACAAAGTCCCCTCACGGGCCGCTTTGTCTTTAACCAACCTGATCAAAGGAAAAATATAACTTTTACCATATTTTTCAAGATAATCTACATAATTTACAAGGTTACCCAGAGTTTCTAACTAATGTCACTTGTTGACATTTGTGACAAATGTCGTTTCAATTTATATCCCCATGACAGTGTTTTAACATAACCTCACAACCCACGTTAGTCAAGTCAATTTCTATTGTATAGTTTGTTTCAGGTAAGCGAATTTATTATTATATTTATTCTAAAAATTGATGTTCTTATAAATATTCTTAAGTTCGACGACCACCTATAATTTTCTATTTTCTCCATTTTATTAATTCCTAAAGAAAATGTTCGAAAAAAATAAGTAAAAACGACTTCCCTCGACTGTACTAGAGCCGTATTCCCTTATAAAGTCAAGTTTATTAGTTCCCTACTTTATTGTTAAATTCTTATACAAATATTGATAAATATCACCAAGTTTTGATGCAACATTTATTAAATATAGTACATATTAGGTTTATTTCAATAATTCAAAATCTCTCCAAGGAGCCACTGCTAATGGTAGTCTAACATACCTCATTTTCAAAAAATAATGCTCTAAGGCCCAAGTGATTTATAACCAGAATGGTTTAGATCATATGGTTTAAACTTAGTCTTGCTTGGAGATATTCAGGTTAAGATTATAGCCAAAACCGTTACATATTTCTCAAAGCACCCAAGGATGCAATTTTTTCAAATTGTTGGAGAAATTCGGATTAAAATTAGGACTAAAATCAATGATCCACTTAATTTAAAAAATTCAAAATTGTGATTTTTTTTTAGTCAAGCTATATTAATTATAGTCAAAAGACGATGAAAAATTATTCAAATTGTGTCATAATACAAATTTTAAATTAAAAATACAAAAAGGTTGAAGAAATCCAAATTAACATTATCAACAAAATCGGTAAGAAAGTGGAAGTATCTGTAAAAAATGCAGGTTAGGATTATAGCCGAAACCGGCTAAAAATGACTTACAGCACCTAAAAATGTCAATTAGAAAAATGTGAAATAAGCAGGTTGGCATTAGGGCCAAAGTCGTTAAAAAAATACGGGGTGTTCATTTTAAAACTTCATCTAGTTAGCTGTGAAATGTCAAAAGAAAAGGATGGAGAAACAAAGGTCCATTTATTTTGATTATGTCATCCTTTTCTGTCAAAATTTCATAGCCTGCTAGATGAAGTTTTATAATGAACACCCCATACTTAAAGTCTCCAAAAATGAAAATTTGAAATTTGCATTTTTAATGCCAAATACGATTAAAAATGTCTAAGAGCGTTTAAAAATACAAATGTGTAATTTGTTGAAAAACTCAGGATAGGATTATGTCCAAAACCTGCTAAAAATGACCTAAAAACCTAAAAATGTCAATTTGAAAAATGTAAAATAAGCAGGTTGGCATTAGGGCCAAAGTCGGTAAAAAAATACTTAAAGGCTCTAAAAATGCAAATTTGAAATTTGCATTTATAGCATTTGCATTTTTTATGCCAAATACGGTTAAAAATGTCTAAAGGCGTTTCATAAAAATAAAAATGTGTAATTTGTGAAAACATTCGGGTTAGAATGAGGGCCCAAATCGTGGAAAATTTACACAGCCTTCAAAAAATGCAAATATATAATTACTTTGGGGAAACCAAGATTATAGTCAGATCTAAAATCGATTATAAAATGTCTAAAAATGGAAATTTTGATGTTTTTGGAAAAATTGAATTTAAAGCTAAAATCAGGCAAAATTAATTTAAATCTTCCAATTTGTTGTTTTTGGAAAAATTATTTTTTTTTTAAGTGAAATTTGACTAGAAACGCCTCAAAATGAAAATTTGGTGTTTTTCGAAAAAACCCAAATTCAGAAGATTATGCCCTCAATCGTCAAACATTTCTCGAAGTATGCAAAAAGACAAATTTTAAACTTTTGGAAAAATGCTGGTTTAAAATTAATTTATTTAGTTTATGGAGATAAAAGCTTAAAACTAAAAGCTGAGAAAGCTGGACTAAGAAAACGTCAAAACATTTAATACGACTACAAAACTAGTTCGATTTTCAACAGATTATCAAACATTCTCGGATGTATAAAACACGATTAAGTGTGAACTTTGCTTATATAATATACGTTCACAATGTAAAGTATTTTTCGGAAAAGCCGTGGTCCAATGGAATTTCTTCCTGACGTTTGTGTTTGTCCCAGCCTTCAACTTTCTTGTGTCCCGTAATCTTCGTGTTGACACCTCGTTTTGTGGTGCCAATATACCGAGCCACGGCTGCATGGAACTCGGTAAACTCCGGGTGCCGATAGGGGTCTCTGCGGTCTTTGGCCGATCTCAAGCTCTGTTGTATTGTACGAGTGGGTTTAAAGATCGTTTTAACATTGTGCTTTTCCAGTAGTTGGTCGATCCTGTCTTTTACTTTGGGGATGTATGGTAGAGTAGTCCATCCGCGCTTTTCTTTATCTTTTCGCATTGTTTCTTCCTGACACTCTACATTCCATGGACGGACCTTATCGAACTTGTGTTTGCTGTATCCATTCCAACCACAGGCTCTTTCCAGATGCTTCATTTCCAGTTTCAATTCAGCCGGCTCACAAATTCTCTTGGCTCTCCCGGGCACAGTATTTATGACTCCCGTTTTCTGTTTGGGATGATGATTTGATTCGCTATTGAAGTATCGGTTAGTACGTGTTGGTTTTCTATAAACGGTGTGCGCAAGCCTCCGATTCGGCCTCCTTGATACTAAGACATCCAAAAACGGTCAGCATCCTTCCATTTCTATCTCCAAAGTGAATTTAATTTTTTTGGTTGATAGAGTTGAGGTGTAAAAGGAAGTTTTGAAGTTCGCCCTCTCCATGGCTCCAAATAACAAAAGTCTCGTCTACGTATCGGAACCAGATCTTTGGCTTCTTATTTTCCGTTGCCAAAGCCTTGGCCTCGAAAATTTCCATAAAATAGTTGGCTGTTACTGGACTAAGGAGGCTCTGCCCCTAGCTACACCATCAGTCTGTTCGTAGAAATCTTCCTTCCATTGAAAATATGTAGTGGTTGGCAGTCTTGGAACAACTTGGCAAGATCTTGTGGAAATTCCTGGTTAATATGTTCCGTGGCTTCCTTAATGGGTACCATTGTGAAGAGCGAAACAACCTCAAAGCTAGCGAAAATTTCTCCTGGAAAAAGATTCAAAGAATACAGTTTTTTGACGAGATGAATGGAGTTTTTTAATCTGTCAGTATTTCCTATTTTAGGTTGCAGCAGTTTTGTGAGGTGTTTCGCGATTTGGTAGGTTGGGCTTCCTATGGTGGTCACGATGGGTCTCAATGGCACATCCGGTTTGTGGATCTTTGACAAACCGTACAGCCTTGGTGGCAAGCCTTCTGATTTTTTACGCTTAGTGATTTCATCCGGTGCTACGTCCTTGATTAAATTGTTGGTGGCCTTCAGAATCGGGGCGGTTGGATCACGAGTTAGCTTCTTGTAGGTGGTGGTATCTAACAGTGTCCTGATTTTTTCTTCGTAATCCGATGTTGACATTATTACTGTTGCGTTTCCTTTATCTACTGGTAAAATGAGTATATCCTTGTCCTCGTTCAAGACTTTCAGAGCTTTCCTTTCTGCAAAGGTGAGATTGCTTTTTGGTGGTTTTGCGCGTTGTAGAATGAGTGACGTAATTTTCTTCTTCTCGTGCCGTGCTCGTGTTCAAGCGTTGGCGGTCACCATGTCAATCAGTTGGCGGTATGTCTCTCGGTCTTCGACTATTCTAAGAAGTTGTTCCACTTGTAGTTCCGCACAAGTAGGTCGTACTTGGGGCCACAAATCACATGTTCGACGTATAATAGTTTTCTTTTGATGGCAGGGCAGGTCTGCGATCTGTGTCCATCCTTCTTGATACTTCCTCGTTGGTAGTATGTGACGTCCAAGTCACCCGTAACATCCTACGATAGCACCATAGTTCGAAGGCCTCCAGCTTATTCATAGCATTGACCCTTAAAGTCCACGTTTCAATGGCGTAGAGAAAGACCGACCGACCATAAGTAGCATTTAAACTTTCTGACGTGTACTCAACGTTAGATGTCTATTAGTTAAAACCTTTTTCCATTTATTGAATGCGCTTCTTGCCATTTCAATTCTGACTCCGACTTCCATGTTTGGGTCATTGCTGAAATTTAACCAACAGCCGAGATATTTGAAACGGTCAACCCTCTCTAGGTTGTTGTTCTCGAGTGTTAGTGTGGTATTCGGCTTTATATTGATTTTGCTCACTGACATCCATTTGGTCCGGAGAGCGTTTATGCTTAGCTTTTTGTCTTTACACGCTTGGTTTACCCAATTAAGGAGTATTTGCAGATCTTCAATATTCTCAGCAAGAAGGGCCGTGTCATCGGGGTATTTGATGTTGTTGATAAGTTCGCCACCAATCCTGACACCAGTGTTGCTATTATCGAGGGCCTCCTTGAAAATCTGTTTAGAGTTAATGTTGAACAATCTGTGTGACGTCTTCATCCTTATCTATTCAGTCGTCTGAATTGGCAGCTGCCGGATTCGGCTCTCCGCGTTTGCCATGATGTCTTGCACAGATATCGTGTATGGTATTATGGCAAAATGTCCTCCCTTGTTCAGAACGCTCAGCTCGTCTGTTGACTTTGTCGATCAAATTGACTACAACCTTGCGTTGACTCTCTTCGGATGTGAAGTGTAATGTGTCCGGCGAATTGTTGATGCACTTAGTGCATTAAACTTCTTCCTTTGTGTCTAGAGGATCCAAGATCTCTACGGATCTCATGGATCCTTTCACGGAGGAGAGTATTTACACTGTTGTAAATCCTGCTCGCTGGACTAGACTTGAAAGTCCTTTTTATCCTCAGGAAGTTTGAGATGTTCTTGTTGTCACGGCATCGTAGTAGATATGCCAGTGTCTCGATTTGCGATTCCTTTTTGCGGCGGATCCTCCCCGTAGAGGCTTTTTTATAAGACTGTGAAGGCTTTCATGGCCGGTCAAAATACAATCTAAAGTGTTTTCCGAGGTTTGAAGGCGTGGTCCAACGAAACCGTTTAAAGAAAACCAACACGCTCTGACCGATACCTCAATAACGAATCAAATCATCATCCCAGATAGAAAAAGAGAGTCATAAAGCCTCTGTCCGTGAGATCTAAGAGAATTTGTGGACCGGCTGGATTGGAACGGGATATGAAGCATCTAGAAAGAGCTATTGGTTGGAATGAATACAGTAAACACACACACGACGATAGGTCCTATAGGGCAGTCCGTCCAAGGAATGAATGTGTGCCAGGAAGAAACAACGGGAGAAGATGAAGCAATGGACTAGTCTGCCAAACATCCACAAAGTACCGGACAAGATCGGCAGGTTACTGGAAAAACACAATGTTAAAACTGTCCTTAAACCCACTGGTACAATACAACAGGGCTTGAGATCGGCCAAAGACCCCAGAGATTCCATATCGGCACCCGGAGTTTACCGAGTTCCATGCAGCTGTGGCTCGCTATACATTGGCACCACAAAACGCAGTGACAACACGAGGATTACGGAACACAAGAGGAGTTGCAGGATGGGCCAAACACAAAAGTCAGCAGTAGCAGAGCACGGTCTCTCCGAAGGTCACGACATCCTTTTCAACGAGGTGAGTATCTTATGCCAATCGCAGCGTTTCTCTCCGAGATTAACGAGAGAGGCCATTTAAATCTTTAAACACGACAACAATTTCGACAGGAATGAGGAAATTAGGTTTCTAAATGTAGACTGGAAGCGAGTTCTACGACATACTTCAAGTGCCCCAAAACACCTCGCCATGCACTACCCCCACTGCAGGGCGACGGCGGGGGAATAAATACCACGGAGATCATCACAGTCGAATCAGTCAACGTCAGGAAGCACGGCAGATCACTTCGCCCATTGCCTCATTGCCTTTGATTATGCCTGCCGCAGCTGTAGACGAAACGTCAGGAAGAAATTTCATTGGGCCACGGCTTCAAAGCCCAAGAAATACTTTAAATTGTATTGTGACCGGCCCCGGAAGCCTTCAGAGTCTTATAATATACGATTAGTTAAAAAAAAATGTGAACTTATATAAGGAAAATTTTATATTTTATTGTAGGTTTAGAGTAGAATACAATTTCTGTAATAAATTAGTATTCAATATGCATTAGTTTTTCTGGGTAGAAACTGTTAGAAATGGGAAACACAAAAAAAACTTTAAAACAAAATCTATATGATTCTACATAACAGAAACATAGGTTAATCATAAAAACGTATGAAAAGATTATATTGTTTTACATAATAGAAATTGTCAGAAATAGGTAATTCATAGAGGCATTATAAAAAATTATAAGGTTTTTACCTAATCGAAACTGATACAAATGGAAAACTCATAAAAAAATATTGTATATGGTTTTACACAATTAAAACCTACATTTAGGACATCGGCCTTTACAAAACAATTAAAGGCGATTCATATTTGAAACAAAAAATAAAATCTATCGTGTTATAGTATAGAAAATGATTCTTTTAGATAAATGTTTCATCGATTTTAATCGTTTCTTATCCGATATTTTTACAGGGATCTAAAAGAAATAAAAATTGCCTAATCTCCTTGAAGAACCGTTGCCCAAAATTTCCGCATAGCATTGTTCTTTTCGAAATGTCGATTTCCTTCACTAATTTATCGACATCGCATTTGCGTGTGCATCTGCCCCCCAATTTCAATTTATCATAGGCTTCAGCCCCTGACCTTTGAATGCCGAAGCACCTCACCAGCCTACGGATGTCAATCAGTGTGTGCAATGGGAAATTAGTAGGTCATCTTACATCATCATTTATTAAGCCATTTATTTTTAGGCAGAGGATATACCAATAGTAGGTAGTTGTAATTCGATTTTTATTTGCTTACATAAGATGCAATATAAAAAAATTTATACTTTCACTCTGTTTATAATTTTTATTTGTTGAACATCCTATATGTGGAGATAACCAGCCTGAGTACCTCCGGAAATCATTTGGGTAGCACAGTAGTGGGGAAATTGCAAGCCCTTCAGAAGTACGTCAGTCACAGCCTACAATGGTTAATTAGTCAACTAAGAATAAATTATGAAATTATGTAGGGTACTACCGACAGTTCCCTCATGCATACAGTAAAGGGCAGCAACAAGATGTAAAACCCCGAACAAAAGGAGGCGATGGCGAAGGAGAAGAATATGAGTATTACCAGCCATAGGAAACTTTTAAAGAAGTTTGCCATTATTTCCTAGCTAAAAACATGTGATTGTATAAATTCCATTTTGAATTAGTCATAAATTAGAAACAATTGTTTGTTATGTAAATGTTAATTTTGCGTCGTAGTAAGTACAAAATTGCCTATAAAACACTGTAATTATATTAATGAAAATTTTCATCTTTTGCAATGCAAAGATTAATTGCAGTTCTGCTTTCAGTCTAACCACTAATGCAAAATTAATATTATTTTTTAATTATTTATAGCCTAACCTGCGGCTGTTAAGAATCCAGCTCACCTATAATGTTCACCACCTTTAATGAATTCCAATTCCTAAACGGTGACATCACATTTTTCACTGCACTAAACCGACACTGTTTCGCTTTTTCTGTAGTGCTTTTCAGTGGCTTTGATTAAATAGTAAAGTTGCTTCTCAGTATAGAACATGCCGACTAAAACCCGCAACAAAGATATTATTCACAATGTAATAATACGTATTTATCTAAGTAGGTATATGTATGTGAAACCATATATAAACTTGTTTGCCTGGGCCTGTTAGATTATACCTACACCAACATAATAAAATATTGTAATGTAATTTAATCAGTTGGTTTTGTTGCTTTATGATAAAAAGTCTGGTTGCGTAAAAATACTATTAGGAAAAAGTCGGTCTTACAAAACAATTTTTTTAAAAGGTGGAACACAGTTATCTTGATATGTAATTCAAGAAATTAAGAGAGATAAAAAACTCAATTTCTACATAGTTATTTCAGTTTCTATTTAGTAATTTCGTGAGTTTTATTATTATTTGTTGTAATATTAGTATTGGGGAGGAAAGGTGTTACAAATGAGGACAAAATGGTGACGGTTTTGTTTGCTTAGCGTAGGTGGAAGCGCAGTTTTGCGAGCTTTGATGTTGAGAAGAGTTAATAGTGGTTAAATTAGGAGTATAGGGAAAAATTAAACAAATTTTAGCCTTTTACCTTTTTAGAAAAATTGAGTCTTAAAAGACAGCCCGTTACTAAATATACACAAAAGGTGACAATAATAAATAACAAATAAGATTAATGAATTGTCGGTTGTGCATTATACTCGTATGTTATTAGTCCATGAATCAGGAAGACACACTAGAAAAGCAGGTGGTCAAGCAAAACAGCACAAGAAATTTGAAAGAGAAGAAATTGCTAACTGGTAAGACCAAAACTGATTATAGAGTACCATGGTAACTGAGTTAAACCTAAACCGATTTCTGGGACTATAAAGTAGTATGATGAATTTAAATACTTCAAGTTCAAGAAGAAATCTCTAACTCACGAGCCAAAGAAGGTTTTGAGTTTATATGGCGATTGAAAGTCGTTTGAGGAGAGCCCGAAAGCTTTGGGTAGATTTATTGATGACTCTATAGACAGCAATGGTACCTCAGTTACACCAGAACCGATTTCTGGGACTATAAAGAAGTCTGATATAATGTAAAGAATTCAAAGCCAAGAAAAATTTTCTAACTCACGAGCCGAAGAAAGGTTTGAGCTTATAGACGATTGTAAGTCGTTTGAGGAAAACCTAAAATCCCTTGATTGATGAAATTATAAAGAACATTGGTAAGTTAGAAGCGAGTTGGGAAAGAGAAAAAAGACTGACGAGTCAGCTCAGAATTTTTGAAATTGCAAGAACAAATCGCTGCAACCCAGGCCAAGCCCCCCCCCCCCCCCCCCCCACAGATGACATCACGCAGGAACTAAAGAACTTTATTAAACGTAAATGTCCGCGTTGATATCTGAACTACCTACCACAAAAAGTTATTTGAGAGAGGAAATAGCCAACTCGTTAAAACCTCTAACAGTTAAACTAAAATCGATTTCTGAGACCCTAAAGATGTGTGAAGGGTCGAGCCGATGAAGGCTTTGACTTTTTATGTAGATAGTAGGTCGTTTGAAAAAATCCTGATGGCTCTGGATATATTTATTGATGAAACTATAGAGAGTAATGGTAACTCAGTTAATCCAAAACCAGTTCCTGGAACTATAAAGAACTATAAAGAATCAGTTTAAGCCCAAGAAGAAATCTCTAACTCTCAAGCCCAAAAAGGTTTTGAGTTTATACGATGATGGTAAGTCGTTTGAAAAAAGCTTCAAAACTCTGGAGAGATTTATTGATGAAACTATAGAGAGCAATGGTAACACAGTTAAACCAAAACCGATTTCTGGGACTAAATATAAGGAAGTAAGAACGGTCTAAAGAGTACAAGCCTAAGAAGAAATCTCTAACTCACGAGCTGAAGAAGGGTTCGAGTTTATATGACGATAGTAAGTCGTTTCGAAAAATGTCCAAAACTCTGGTCTGGGTAGATTTATTGATGAAACTATAAAGAGCAATGATAATCCAGTTAAACCAAAATTGATTTATGGGACTAGAAAGAAGTATGAAGTCTAAACAGTTCAAGCCCAAGAAGAAATCTGACGAGGTGAAGTAGGGTTTGAGTTTATATGACGATGGTAACTCGTTTGAAAAAAGCCCAATAACCCTGAGTAGATTTATTGATGAAACTATAGGAAGCATTGGTAACTCAATTAAACCAAAATCGATTCCTGGGACTATAAAGAAGTATGAAGGGTTAAAGCTTAAGAAGAAATCTCTAACTCACAAGTCGAAGAAGAGTTTGAGTTTATATGACGATGGTAAGTTCTTTGAAAAAAACCTGAAAACTCTGGATAGATTTATTGGTGAAACTATAGAGAGTATTGGTAACTGAGTTAAACCAAAGCCGATTTCTGTGGTAAAGAAATCTAAAGAATTCTTGCTCAAGAAGAAATCTCTAACTCACTAGCCGAAGAAGAGTTTGAGTTTATATGACGATGGTAAGTTTTTTGAAAAAAGCCTGAAAACTCTGGGTAGATTGTTACGAGTTGAAAAGTATACCTTTGAGCTCTTTGATAACTGCCGGATTTGGGCGTGATGGAAGGTAATGTCTTCTAATTACTCTTACTTTCAAGCAACAATATTTAGTGAACTTCTACTAGTCACTGGTGATGTCTGAATAATAAAGGTGAGGTAAAAATCGCCCTTTTGTCAAATTTGTCATTGTTTCGTTGAATGATATTGCACATTTGTTGGATTCTTCTCAAGTGTAGAGATTTCACAAAATCGCCTTGTGCGGAATTGCACCGTTCGGAGAAAGCAGTAACCTCTCGCCACTTGGTACTACTTGGGTGGTCATTTCCTTTAAGAGGGACAAGTCGTGGATCACAGAGAGTCGAACATTGTTTCAACTTCAAAAAGCACTTGAAGTGCTACTCTTTAAGGCCACATACCAACCTTGGTAAGTCGATTGACGCCCTCGTCTTTCTCATTCAATTTATCTAAGAATATCAAATAGTTATGTCTCTTTATTTTAAGCCTGTATTTTTATCCTCTTGGCATAACCGTGTGTTATGTTTATCTTATCCAACGCCTCCACTTCAATTCTTTTCTTCATTGACGTATGCTACACTGATGTACTGATTGCCCACAGTCTCCAAGCACAAGCTATCCACGCACCAGACTTCCGTCCACTAACCCAGCTAAGGTGTTCCAAGCATACCATTCCTTGATCAACTATAGGAACCATCAAACGCAAGGTACCACTGTAAACTTGGATTTTTCTCAGGTGGGTCTGTTCTATATAAGTTTACAGATTGGTTAATTGTTATTAGTCGTTTGAAAAAAGCTTCAAAACTCTGAGTAGATTTATTGATAGAACTATAGAGAGCAATGGTAACACAGTTAAACTAAAAAAAAAAAATCTGCAACTATAAAAAAGTATGAAGCATCTACAGTGTTCAAGCCTAAGAAGAAATTTCTTACTCACGAGCCCAAAAAGGTTTTGAGTTTATACGATGATAGTAAGTCGTTTGAAAAAAGCCTGAAAACTCTGGGTAGATTTACTGATGAAACTACAAAGAGGAATAGTAAGTGAGTTAAACCAAAACCGATTTCTGTGACTATAAAAAATTTAAGCCCAAGAAAAAATTTCTAACTCCTGAGCCGAAGAAAGTTTGAGTTTATATGACGATGGTGAGTCGTTTGAAAAGAGCCAGAAAGCTTTGAATATATCTATTGATGAAACTATAGAGAGCAATGGTAACTCAGTTAAACCAAAACCGACTTCTGCGACTATAAAGAAATCTAAAAAGTTCTTGCTCAAGAGGAAATCTCTAACTCACAAGTCGAAGAAGGTTTCGAGCTTATATGACAATGGTTAGTCGTTAGAAAAAAACCCTAAAAGCTATGGGTAGATTTATTCATGAAACTATAGAGAGCAATGATAACTCAGTTAAACCAAAACCGACTTCACGGACTTCTATAAAGAAGTATGAAGGGTCTAAAGGGTTCAAGCCCATGATGAAGTCTGTAACTCACGAGCCGAAGAAGGGTTTGAGTTTATTTGATGATGGTAAGTGGTTTGAAAAAGGTCTGAAACCTCTGAATAGACTTATTAAAGACACTATAGAGAGCAATGGTAACTCAGTTAAACCAAAATCAATCTCTAAAACTACAAAGAAGTCTGAATAGCGAAAGAATTCAAGCCCAAGAAGAAATCTCTAACACTAGAGCCGAAGAACAGTTTGAGTTTATATGACGATGGTAACTTGTTTGAAAAAAGCCTGAAAACTCTGGGTAGATTTACTAATGAAACAGAGAGCAATGGTAACTCAGCTAAATCAAAACCGATTTCTGGGACTTTTTAACTCACGAGCCAAAGAAGGATTTGAGTATATATGATGATGGTAAGTCGTTTGAAGAAAGCCTGAAAACTCTGGGTAGATTTATTGATTAAACTATAGGGAGCATTGGTAACTGAGTTAAACCAAAACCGATTTCTGTGGCTATACAAAAGTCTAGAGAGTTCTTGCTCAAGAAGAAATCTCTAACTCACTAGCCGAAAAAGAGTTTGAGTTCATATAACCATGATAAGTCTTTTGAAAAAAAAAACCTGAAACTCTGGTTAAATTTATTGATGAAACTATAAAGAGCATTGGTAACTCAGTTAAACCAAAACCAATCTCGGAAACTATAAAAAAGTCTGAATAGCGAAACTATAGAGAGCAATGTTGACTCAGCTAAACCAAAACCGACTTCACGGACTTCTATAAAGAAGCATGAAAGGTCTAAAAGTTCAAGCTCAAGAAGAAATCTCTAACTACCGAGCGGAAGAAGAGTTTGAGTTTATACAATGATAGTAAGTCGCTTGAAAATAGCCTGAAAGTGTAACTCAGTTAAACCGAAACCGATTTCCGGCTACTACAAAGAAGTCTGAATAGTCTAGAGAATTCAAGCCCAAGAAGAAATCTCTAATACACAAGTCGAAGAAAAGATTAAGTTTATATGACGATGGTAAGTCGTTTGAAAGAAGACTTAAATCTCTGGGTAGATTTAGTGATGAGACTAGAGAGCAATGTTGACTCAGCTAAACCAAAACCGACTTCACGGACTTCTATAAATAAGCATGAAAGGTCTAAAAGTTCAAGCTCAAGAAGAAATCTCTAACTACCGAGCGGAAGAAGAGTTTGAGTTTATACAATGATAGTAAGTCGCTTGAAAATAGCCTGAAAGTGTAACTCAGTTAAACCGAAACCGATTTCCGGCTACTACAAAGAAGTCTGAATAGTCTAGAGAATTCAAGCCCAAGAAGAAATCTCTAATACACAAGCCGAAGAAAAGCTTAAGTTTATATGACGATGGTAAGTCGTTTGAAAGAAGCCTTAAATCTCTGGGTAGATTTAGTGATGAGACTACAGAGAGCAATGGCAACCCAGTTAAACCAAAATCGATTTCTGGGACTATAAAGAGGTATGAAGGGTCTAAAGAGTTCAAGCCCAAGAAGAAATCTGTAACTCCGAACTGAAGAAGGGTTTGAAGCTCTAAAGCTGAAAGCTCTAAATAGATTTATTGATGACATTGTAGACAGTATTGGTAAGTCGAGCGATTTGGGAAAGAGCAAAGTGACTGACGCGTTTCGATCCAGTCAACCCAGAATTTTTGAAGTTGTAAGAACAAATGGCTCCAACCGAGGCCAAGGCCCCATACAGAAGACATCACGCAGAAACAGATGTCTGTGATGATATAAACTGAAGTAGCCGCTACAAGAAACTACAACCTACTACTACTACAGAACGTACAAGAAAGTGTCAGAGAGAAGAAATTGTCAACCAGTTAAACCAAAATCAATTTCTGAGTCTATAAGAAGTATGAAATATTTAGAGTTCAAGCCCAACAGGAAATTTCTAACTCAAGGACGAAAATGGTTTTCAGTTTATGTGACGATAATAAGTCGTTTGAGAACCTGAAAGCTCTGGCTAGATTTATTGATGAAACTATAGAGAGCAACGGTAAGTCGGACGAGTTGGGAAAGAGTAAAAGGACTGACGCGTTTTGACCCAGTCAGCCCGGAATTCTTAAAATTGCAAGAACAAATGGGTGCAACCCAGTCCAGCCCCCCCCCCCCCCCACAGATGATATCTCGCAGGAACTAAAGAACCTTAATGAAGCAAATGTCTGCCATAATACCTAAACTAGAAAAATAACCACAAAAAATTGTTAGAGAAAAGAAATTGTCAACCAGTTAAAGCAAAACCGGGTTCTAGGACTATAAAGAAGTACGAAGAGTTCAAAGAGTTCAAGTCCAAGAAGAAATCTGTAACTCACGAGCCGAAGAAGGTTTTGGATTTATATAACGATGGTTTGAGCTGTTTGAGGAGAGCCCAAAATCTCTAGGTGGATTTATTGATGAAACTATAGAGAACAGTGGTCGGGAAAATCGAGTAAGTTGGGAAAGAGTAAAACAACTAACGCATTTTACCCAGTCAGACCAGAATTCTTGAAATGCAAGAACAAATGGTTGCAACCCAAGTCAAGCCTCCCCCCACAGATGATATCATGCAGGAACTAAAGAACTTTAATGAAGCAAATGTTTGCGTTAATACCTGAACTAGAAAAATAACCACAGAAAATTGATAGAGAGAAGAAATTGTCAGTCAGTTAAATCAAAACCGAGTTCTAGGACTATAAACCAGTACAAAGAGTTTAAAGATTTCAGAGTTCAAGTCCAAGAAGAAATCTGTAACTGACGAGCCGAAGAAGATTTTTGGGTTTGTGTGGTGATGGTAAATTGTTTGAGGAATTCCTGTAAGCTGTGTGTGGATTTATTGATGAAACTATAGAAAGCATTGTTATAAAAACACTTAATTTGGGAAAGTTGGGCTCGGTGGGAAACAGCAAGTTACAAGAACAAATGGCTACAACCCAGGCTAAAGCCCCCCAGAGAAGATCTCAGGAATGAACTAATGACTTTAATGAAGCAATGTCTGCGTTGGCAGAAAACACCACTAGCAATAACGAAATGAGTCATCGTAAACCTCACTATTTCTTCAAGGTTGTGAAATGTTCTTCAGGATCATCTTCGGAACCCGAGGAGTCCAGGGAGACTATTCAATTATCGAAGAGCTCAATCATAGTGCAAAAAAAGTGGCGGTTTTTAAACAAGATTTTTCTAAAGCTATTGAGAGTGGCTCCCAATTTATTGAACACGAGAAATTTAATGAAAATTAACAAACAAAAAAAATGAATTTAGATGTTGCACAATAAAAACAAAAGGCGATCTTAGACTTCTTTGTGTCTTCTCAGGGTGTCATGCACATGACGTCATTTTTCCAGAATTTTAGTAAATACAACCCCACTTTAATAATTAACTATATAACGTCTGCAATAAAGTTGATCGTTTCGCATTAATTTTAAATCCTACTAAAGCCTTTTTGGGGGATCCAAACTTTAAATGTAGTTATGTTGATGCAGACACACACAAATACAATATATTTTTGTTTTCAATGAATATAAGATATAAGATCTTCTGGCATAACCCTTATAATATAACGGATATTGTTAATGAAAGTGGTCGTGAATTTAGAAGACACAAATGACCGTACATTTCAACTATAATTAAGTTGACTTTAAATATATTATTTTTGCTTAGTTTCAATGGCATATGTGTAACTCTGTTTCTGCTTTGAACTACTTTTTGTCTTTGCAATAATTAAAAATGAGCCTAAAATTGATTTTGAGTCATTTTAGATAGAACAAGTCTCGAATTTAGAAGAAAAATAATCGACTATTTCAACTATAATTAAGCTGAACTCAATGTTATCTGCATAGTTGGCTTCATATTTAAATTCGATTTATTTATTTTTAATTTTTACAAATTTTCGATATTTTTTTACCGAAAAGACGTAAATTTAGAATACATGCGATTATTTCTCTTATTTCTATTATAAATATTGTCTCTTATAAAATTCTTTTCACATAGTTTCAATTTGTATCTTTTTGGCAAAAAAAGTAAAAATGTCAAAAAAGCCTCAAATTAGAAAACAAGTATAAGGGACCCTTAGTTTTATTTATATTCTTACGTTGAGGCTAAAGTTTTTTTCCACAGTTTTGGCATATTTTTAACTGTTTTCACAATTATTGATTTCTTGTCCAGGTTTATGTCTTCTCAATAGAATTAAACCGAACATAGTTTTTGAGTCATTTTAGATGAAACAAGTCTCGAATTTAGAAGAGAAATAATCGACAATTTTATCTATAATTAAGCTGAGCTTATTGTTGTCTACACAGCAAATTTTTGAATTAAATTTTTCTGTTAGCACATTTTTACCGAATAATTTCGGATATTTAGGATACATGTGAATATTTCTGTTAAAATTATGTAGATTTTTTCCAAAACAAGTCTTCAAATTAGAAAACTAGTATAGCGGTTTTTTCAACTATAATTAAGTTGAGCCTAAAGGGGTTTTAGATAGTTTCGATTGCATATTTTCAGCTTTATTTGTTTCTTTTTTCATCTGTTTTTAACCGTTTACACAATTATTGATTCCTTGTCTAGATTTTTTGACTTCTCAATAATTCGAAATAAGCCCAACATGGTTTTTGAGTAATTTTATATGAAACAAGTCTCGAATTGGGAATAGAAATTAACGGCAATTTCAACTATAATTAAGTTGAGCTTAAGGTAGTTTTGCCTAGTTTCAATGTCACGTTTTCAACGGCATATTTTCAGTCGTCTACACAACTCATTTCTTGTCCAGATCTTTTGGCTTTTTCATTAAAAAAAAACTAATATTGTTTAATTTTTCTGCTTATTTATTATTTTTAAGAGAGAACTAAGCCACTATTTTAAGTATAATTAAGTTGGGCTTAACTGCATTTTTGCAAAATTTCAATTGCATATTTGCAAATATTTTTGTATATACAAATTGTGCCAGTTTGTAAGACTTCAGGAATATAAAAGTCTTATGAAAGCAATTCTGTATATGAAATTTCGCTGAGGTCACTTTGACGTTTTACATTTAAGAAAAAATATATTTTATTTTTCAACTATACGATACTGCACCCCAGGTGTGAGAAAAAAATAGGATTTATGTTTATATAAAAAATTATCTAAAATTGAGTTCTTCTATCTACTACTGAAGTTTTGATCATAAAAAACTGGGACACCCTGTGTTTATATATTTATATATATGTTTTCAAATGAACAACCGAACAAATGACCGAGGTTTTTCAGTCAAAAAAATATCTGTTTGTGTTTTTTTCCTGCTTTTTTCTTATTTTTCACAATACAGACAAACAGAAGAATAAAAAATACTAACAAACAAAATGTGTTTTTATTTATTTATTTTTGACATATTTTTAAATCCTCAACACAATTAGTTACTTGCCCACACTTTTTCTTTCTAAATTACAATTAAGCCTAAAACCCCTTTTGCGTATTTACTAGAGATGGGTTTTCACCCGGTTTTTTAATTTTTGAGGGTTTATTCCCTGCACACATCCGGGAAAATTCCGGGTTTATTCCATTATAACCTCTATATTTAACTTTTTCAATACGCCTAACTCTTACCAATTAAGCAATAATTTGTTGGTTTGTGCAGCTTGAAGCTTTTGATCAATTGACCAGTGTATAGTTTATCAAAAATATCAAAAAACAAACCAGAATCTGGATTTTTTGAATTCTAATCTAAAATCTAACCTTAAATCCTGAAACTGCCGGGTGCTTTCAAGAAAAGATGGGAAAAACCCGGGTAAAAACCCTAAATTGGGTTTAAACGTTTTTTTGGGAATTTTCCCTTCGCCCATCTATAGTATTTACTGTTCCATCTATATTAAATTTTGGCATATTTGTAACAAATCATGTTTTGAATTGAGAAGAAAACACTTATCTTTTATTGGTTAATTTTTTGCCAGTTTTTGTAATTTTGTTTTATACTAATATAAAAGGCAACTTTTTAAAATGTGTGAATTTTCTGGTTAAAAAGATTATGGAATTAGCTTGGGGTAAAACGGGTACGTCGGTAATCACAGAACTCAAGAACTCGAAATCACCTAAATTGACGCTATCGTGCCACAGGCGCCATCTCTGGAAACGTGGCAGTAACCAATAAACGAGCTTCTATTACTCTAGAGCAATGACCTAGGAGATATGGACTAAGCCAACAAGTGTCGATATTTCCTTTAAAATGATCCGGTTTTTTTGGCCGGAAATCCTCCATTTTTAAGGTACCTATGATGTACTTTCGTTGTCAGAGCACATCAATTGGCAAATCACAACTTCAAATAATTTAACGTAAGACGTCATGTGAAAAAGGGGAGCCAAAATGTCAAACAGGAGGGTCTCTCCAGATACAATATACTAGCTTGTTGCTCTAGAGCATTGCTTCCTCATTATGACGCCTTCTCGTTACCGGATTTATTAATTTTTGCTTCAAATACCTCTAGAACTATGGAAAGTTTGTAATGTATGTACCAGAACGTTCAATTGATCTGGAGCAACCGAATGAAGTTGAGAATGGTAAGAGACTTGTTTACGTGAAGTTAGCCATAAACATCCAGCCACAAACTTTTTAAATATCGTAGAATCAACTATGGCCTAGTAAAGTTATAGGCTGTAGTCAGACAACGATGAAAGTAAGCATCGGCGTTAAATTGGTAATGCTCGATTAGGGTAGTACCAAGAGATGTTATACTACCTATCGTATAGAATGTTTTACCGTTCGAGGGGATGAAAAAAAAATTATCTTTAAGGGCCTATATCTATCTTAAATAAGAATATCCAGATACATTTATATTCGGAGCTCCAAAATTGTACGGTGAGGCAATCTATGGGGTGGGTACTAAAGAATCTCTCAATCCTTCCCTAATGGAAATATAGATTTTTAGTTTTGGAACTAGCGGACATTAAAAGTGTCCAGGACACTCTAAAGTGCGATAACACTAGCATCTCATTTATAGTTTTTATTTTGTTTCAACCCCTTCAGATGGTGAAGCATTCTATGGGGTGGGTCCTAAAACATCTCTCAATCCTCCCATAATGAGACTCAAAAGACTCCTAGACATTAAAAATGTCCAGGACACTGTAAAGTGCGATAACTCTAGCGCTTTACTTATAGCTTTTATTTTTTCTTCAGCACCTCAGATGGTGAAGCATTTTACGGGGTGCTTACCAAAATATCCCTTAATCACCCCCCAACTAAAAATATGGATGATTAATTTTGTAACGCGTTTGGGGTGGGTCCTAAAACATCTCTCAATCCTCCCATAATGGAACTACAGATGTTTAGTTTTGGAACGCGGACATTAAAAGTGTCCAGGACACTGTAAAGTGCGATAACTCTATCGCTTTATTTATAGCTTTTATTTTTTCTTCAAGACCTCAGATGGTGAAGCATTTTACGGCGTGCGTACCAAAATATCACTTAATCACCCCCAACTGAAAACATGGATGATTAATTTTGTAACGCGGACCGTGAAAGGGTCCATGACACTCTGAATTGCGATAACACTAGCATCTTATTTATACTTTTTATTTTTTAACCCCTCAGTCGCAGAAGAATACTATAAGTTGGGTACGAGACTATCCCTTGAACTCTTCCTATTTGATCTGTGTATGTATAATTGTGGAACTCCAAAAATAAAAGTGTCTGGACACTCTTACTGATGAAAGATATAGGCCCTTATAGACAGTTTTTATTTTTTTTCATCTTCTGAAATGTGCATTCTAATAGGTAAAACATTCTATAGGATCGGTATTATAACCCCTCTTGGTACTACCCTAATGTAGCATTACCAATTTAACACTAATGATTTCTTTCAACATTGTCTGAAATACAGCCTATAACTTTACTAGGCCATGGGTGATTATACGATATTTAAAAAGTTTATGTCTGGATGTTTATGACTAACTTCACGCAAACAAGGGACTTTTGTCGAAACGTATAAGTGGTTTGTTTTAAAAAAGGTTTCTCTTAGAGCCAATCCTTTGTACACACCTTGTATATACACATGACTCTTTACTCGTCTTGTTTTTTACGACTAATTTAAACAAAATATATCGGAATGCTGGTACTGATTCAAATTAATATGCTCAAGCCTGTAATTATTTTGCAGTTGGGCTAAGGCGTCATTAACGGCCGCGTGCCGGTGGTCATGGTAACACCCGACTAAGCCCACTAAAGATTACAGGCTTTAGTTTGAGCTCACTTAAATGTTTTTAGCAGATGCTTCCGTTATTAGGGGTATTTATTAGAATAGAAGTTTTTTTATGATACAAGGTGCTACAATTTAAAAAAAATTAAAGTTAACCAGTAAAAATTATACAAAGAATTGAATTTATTGTTGAAAAAGTTGAACATAAATGTATTGTACAAATGATCATACATTCTCGCGAAATTATAGACCTGTGTGTTATAAATAATAGTACTATTCTAATAAATAATATTAATAAATCTCAAGACTCCAGAATAATATTTATATGCACCTGTCTACACTACCTGCTACATATTTAGAAAAAAAGTTATAATTATATATCCAGAAAAAAGTATTAATAAACCGGAAATCCGGAAATGCTAGGCATCAACCTCGTAAATGTCTACCCTCTGTGGTTAAAAATAAAATTCGTGCTCCACAATGTGTTTTTTTTTATGGGCAATAATAGTAGACAAAATGTGTTAGGTATAGGTGTTCACTATAGGCATTGTGTCTTATAAACAATACGAGTTACTGAAAATATTTATTAGCAATAGTCAGTATACAGATTTATAAATTAAGTGACAATTCTATTAACTCGTAATCACAAACAATTAAACATTAATAATAAAATTCAATAATATCTATTAATAAGTGCAAAGCATTGGGAAAAGGAAATATGTGAAGTTAATACTTTTAATTTCACGATATGTAATGTTGAACTCGTTATCAGACTATTTGTTTTCCGTAAATATGGCACGTTACCACCTAAGTAATGTTTGTTAGAAGAAAAAAAAAGTTTGAGTATTTTCATAGTATCGATAATGTTTAAGCATGCACTTTGGTGATGATCATGGCAGTTGTTCAACATGCATAAAGTAATAGACTATAATTAATAATTAATCAAATTTCTGAGAACACTTACTACTTAAAACCAGAATGATTCTTGACAAAAATACGCAAATAATGCAGTGAAATTTATGTTTCTATAATAATAAGTAACTTTGTGAAGAAATAATGTTTTACCTTGTGTTATAAAGTTTGTTGAGTGAAAAAATTCCTTTATATCACAAGCATACTTTAAATAGAACAAAATTAAACAAACTTTACCAACGACATATAGTTTCCATAGAAACGCAACGACAAACCAATCACTATAAGTTAACAAGTTTATCCTGATGTTCATAATAACAATTTGACTCTAAAAAGTATAAATAGATACATGAAACTGGGCTTAAAACGATCAGTAATTTGAGCCTTAAATCTAAATTAAGTTTATGGGATTGAGCCGCCCTCCATCATTTTCTGAGCGCAGTAGTGTGGAAATTGGACTGCTTGTAGTAGCAAGTCCGCTAAACTCTATAATAATGAAGTTTATTACGTTGAGATTTGAGATTCATATTAAAACTTACCGTTAACGGCGGTATGCAAACACTCAGTGGGTGGATGAGGATGTAGAAGCCTGCGCAGAATGCGGCCACCCAAAAGGCGATGAAGATAAGGATTAGGAACCAGATTATAGAGAAGACTACGTTGCCCATCTGTAAATGAAAAATATTTAAAATAACTTATAATACAAAACCAAAGTTATGCAACACAAAGTCAAAAGGAAAAGGTAAAGGGACAAAAGTCCATTTACTTTGATTATGTCATCCTTTTCTGTCAAAAATTCATAGCCTTCTAGTTGACGTTCTCTAGTGAACACCCCGTATAAGTACATTAGAAATTTCTGGTTGAGTGTTTTCTCGTTTCATTTTGGTCCCTCATAACTTCTTCAATCTGCATACTATTTGTTGGTTATGACCGTTATTCCTCTTTACTTTTGACAATTATTTATGCTTAAACAGGAGGGCTTATACGCTTCTTATGTTTATATCAACTTTTCTAATTTTTATCAAATGTTATTTCAGAGATTTACCACCGTTATTTTGTGTCAATTTATTATTTATTAATTAGCCTTCATGATATTTGTTTATTGTAATGAATCGCTTACGTTTACCAAAAATTTCCAGCTAATTTCTTTATTTGCACTTATTATTTTCTTAACTTTATTTTTTTAATTTTTCAATTATCCCTTTTTTTTTCATCATTTTCTCTTTTGGTTTTGCCGTTTTTGGCTTTCTTTCATTCCCTCTCTTGGCTTCTTTTAAATTTGAGCTTTATGTTTTTTTTTCTAATTTTTAAACTAGATTTAGTTTTACTAATAACCAGATAATTATCGTAAATTTTATACCGCTATTTTTGTCCTTTTGGTTTTTAAGGTTGCTGTTCATTTCGTTCACGTCCATTTTGTTTTTCTCTTATTTCACAAAATGCGCCCATCACAAAATAAGGGGAAAAAATGTTGCTATAAGCCCGAGAAACATACTAGTAGAGCTCGAAAAGTTGCCATTTTACTGATTGTAAATTTTTGTATTCCCTGATTTATTACAACCTTTGAAATTCTTGAATTCTAAAATTTAACTTCTATTCTTGTGTGAGAATTTTATGTTCTGAATTCGTCAATGTTAGTTTTGCCTTTTTTCTTTCAGTTTGAACTTCGTCCTCGAAAGCATTTTTTCTAGTTATATCATTTTCTTTTGGGCTTCTAATTTTACAAAGAAAATAGTAATAATTTCTTGTCGTCTTTTTATTTGTACTCTTGTGGCTTTTGTTTTGAGTTAAGTTTGTTGTTTCTTCAATTTTTTTCTCTATTCTACCGTATGAAAATAATACTCCATTTTTTTCTGAAACTTTTATTGTTCGCAATCCCCTTAGTTCGCCTCGAGGAATGTTTTCTTTCACTTTTCTTCTTTTGAATTTAAGATTTGTAGTTAATTTCCTATTTGTATCAGAACACTACTATTAACCAGCCCATTACAATAGTGTTGGGGGGAGAAAATCACAACTTTTAACATCCATGTTCTATAATTTTTACCTCTATTCTGCTATGCGGAGCTCATGTTCTGTGTTCGTCGATGTTAGTTTTGCCTTTTTTCTTTCATTTTGAACTTGTTCCTCGAAAACTTTCTTCTCGTTATTTTATTTGCCTTTGGGTTTCTAATTTTACCAAGAAAATAATAATAATTTTTTTTGTTGCCGTCTCGTTATTTGTACTTTTAATAATTTTGTTTTCAATTAAATCTTTTTCCTCATTTTTTTTTTTTCATCTTTTTTATATGAGGATGTTCAGCTGTTTTTGTTTCTTTTGCTGTGTTCCGTTTATTCATTTTTCTTTGAGATAGTTATTTTTTGGAGACTATTTTTTATTTTTTCAACTTTACTCCTTTCCTTTTTGCATTATCTGTTTAATCGAGTTCTTTTCAGCACGGTGCCGAATAAAAAATATTGCTCGCGCCATTTCTTATGGATATTTTATTGTTCGTGACACCGTTTGGTTTGTGGCTTCGGGGAATGTTTTCTTTCAGTTTTTCCCTTCTTTTGAATTTAAGCTTTGTGGTTGTTTTCCTATTTGTATCAGAACACTACTAATAACCAGTCCATTATAATGGTGATTGGGGAGAAAATCACAACCTCTTAACATCCATATTCTATAATTTTACTTTTATTCTGCTGAGCGAATCTGATGTTCTGTGTTCGTCGATGTTAGTTTTGCCTTTTTTTCTTTCAGTTTAAACTTTGCCTTTGGAAGCTTTTTTCTCGATATTTTATTTGGGTTTCTAATTTTAACAAGAAAATAATAATATTTTTTTTGTCTTCTTGTTATTTGTTTTTTAATATTTTTGTTTGGAATTATGCTTTTTCTCAATTATATCTTTTTCAAACCGTTTTTGTTCCTTTTGATGTGTTTGGCTTCCTCACTTTTGCTTCAGGTACTACTTATTTTGGAGATTATTTTTTATAACTTTACTCATTTTCTAATTTTGTCTTGGTTCTATACTGCTGTATGAAAATAATGCTGGTGCCGTTTTTTCAGAAACTTTTATTGTTCGTACAGACTTTGGTTTGTGGGTTCGAGGATGTTTTCTTTCAGTTCTTGTCTTCTTTTGGAGTTAAGCTTTATGATTGTTTCCTATTTGTATCAGAATATTACTAATAACGAGCCAATTATAATGGTGTTTGAAAGAAAAAAGTCGTGCAAAAAATATAAAAATGAATATACAGTTCTTACCGGTAGTAATCAAATTAATTAAATACTTTTTACTCCTTTTGACTTTTGCTTTTTGGAGCCAGCTCGCTGCTTACTTTTCTTTTTTTTTATCCTTAGACTTATTTCTTTACAAGATCAAATCTGTCAAATCGCCTCCAATTTTTTGTTATTCACATACGTTATTACTTACTTTAGTTTTACTTCTTTTTATCTTGTCTTTTGTCTTTACTTTTTTGAATTTGTTATCTTGAAATTTTCAACTTTTCAATTGTAGATTTTCCTTAATTCTTGTGGCTAAATTTGGATTAAATAATTTCATTTTTTTTTTGGAATTAAGTTTTAACAAGAACCTTTCAAATTGATTTTTTTTTATTAATGTGTGTATTATTTAACAGTAAATTGTTGTATGTATTTTTTGGTTTTTCCTATCTATAGATTTTGCA
The DNA here is from genome assembly GCA_951812265.1 of Taphrorychus bicolor. Lineage (NCBI taxonomy): Eukaryota > Metazoa > Arthropoda > Insecta > Coleoptera > Curculionidae > Taphrorychus > Taphrorychus bicolor. The sequence goes on from OX638298.1 coordinate 14,552,515, forward strand.
AGTCTAGTTGTGGTTTTTCTGGGTTCATACATCTATTCAACAACAAAAAATGACAAAATGATTTTGACTAGACCCTAGTTACAATTAGTTACAAATTCCTATTTGCAACTCTGCTCATATTCTCTAGATTTTTGGTTCCATTTCTCTTCAAATCTTTGGGCCTTCGGAATTGTTTTAGTTCAATTAGCGTTAGTGCTTTTTTCTCTTCGCGATTTATTAATTTTGACATCCACTTTTTAAGAATTTTTTTAGTCTAAACGTCATTATTATTTTGCGTTTATTTTTAAATACTTGTAATGTTGACATAATAATGACATAATAACCTTAGTTCTTACTTCTTTTTTTTTTAAATTTAAAATCCATGTCTTATAATTTTTACCTCTATTCTGCTGTACGAATCGTATGTTCTGTATTCGTCGATGTTAGTTTAGCCTCTTTTCTTTGAGTTTGAATTTCGAAAACCTTTTTCTTTCTTTTTTTTTTGCCTTTAGGTTTCTAATTTTAACAAAAAAATAATAATATTTTTTTGACTTGTCATTTTTACTTTTAATATATATTTGTTCTGATTTAAGTCTTGTTCCTCAATTTTATTTCTTGTTTTATGGTAATTTTTAACTGTTTTCGTTTATCTCAGTTTGAATTTCTTCCTCGAAAACTTTTTTCACGTTATTTCATTTGCTATTTGGTTTCTAGTTTTAACAAACAAAAAAAAATGTTTGTTGTCTTGTTTTTTTTGTACCTTTAATATTTTTGTTTTGATTAACTCTTGTTCCTCAATTTTATTTAATCTTTATGAGAACTTTCCACGAAGATTATTTTTAATTCTTTTCAACTTTACTTCTTTTCTATTTGCTTTGTTTCTTTAAAAATGTGAAAAGATTATGTTCGCGCTATTTTTTGCTGGAATTTATATTGTTCGTGACACACTTTGGCTTGTGGCTTCGAGGAATGCTTTCTTCCAGTTTTTGTCTGCATTTGAATTTAAGCTTTATGATTGTTTTTCTCTTTGTATCAGAACACTACTAATAACCAGCAAACATTATAATGGTGGTTTGTGTAGAAAAATCATAATTTTCGCGCAAAGAAATATAAAAATAAATATATAGTTCTTACCGGCAGTAATCAAATTAATTAAATACTTTTTCTTTTTGACTTTTGATTTTTAGAGGTTGCTCACTGCTTGCGTTCTTATTGTATTTTTTTCCTCCTTAGACTTCATCATCTTCTTCTTTTTAAGATTAAAACTCTCAAATCGCTTCTTTCGGTTTTTCAACAAATTCTAAATTCTTCACATACATTACTACTTACTTTAGTACTACTTCTCTTTTTAGCTTTTTTTTTTACTTTTTTGAATTTGTTTTCTACCAAATTTTCAACTGTTTTCAATTTGTGACCATTCATTTTTTCCCTAAATTGTTCTTAATTTTTTGAGTCCTAGTTTTGTTAAAATAATTTCTGAAATCTAAAATCTAAAAGTTTTTTTAACACTTATGTTTTAACAATAACATTTCACATTTGGTTTTTATGTTTATCAATGTTTGTAGAGTTTAACATTACATTGTTGTAATTTTGGTTCTTGGTATCGGATTTTGCAAGTATGATTGTTATCTTTCTGGGGTTATATATGTATTGAACAACACAAAATGTTCTCTAGATTTTTGGTTCCGAAACCCATTTCTCCTTTTTGTTTTTAAGCCTTTGGGCATTCGGGATTGTTTTAGTTAGAAAAGCTGTAATGGTTTTTTTTCTTCGACTGTTATCAACCTTGATATCCTCTTTTTAAGGTCAAACGTTAATAATATTATTAATTTTATAATAATTTTACGTTTTTTTTTTAATAGATTTAGTGTTGAGAGACATAAGTAATGATAAAGTAATCTTGTTCTTTTTTTGATTAATAAGAAATTAACACAATTTTTTTGTCCTTATTAGATTTAGAGCTTCTTTTTATTTTTCGCATTTAATAATCACGTTTTTGCTCTTTTTTTTATTTGTTAAGTATTGATTCAAAAACAGTTTAGATTATTTTTTTCCCTTAGTTTTATTTACTTCTTTTTCTAATTAGTATTTTTTTCGTGTTTTTCTACCTGTTTCCCTGTTGATACTTTATACGTTACATTTAGGATAGTTATTTGGTTATAACGTGCTATATTACGTGTAGAAAGTATTGCGTGTGTAGGACTTGAAAAATACACTTCACACTATCGAAATTACCAACGTTTCGATCCTTTATTGGATCTTCATCGAGGCTAAAACATTAATGGATAAGATTTTTTTAAACCTTACAACTCGACCATTTTCACTCGCTGAAAAAGGTATGCACAATTTTAACAACTTAGAGATATAGTTTTTCGATTTTTGCCTTCTTTTATGTAGTTTTTTTTTCAATTTATATTGTTCAGGTTAATTTACATTGTGGAGATGTATATCATAATAATGGTAACTAATTTGTAATGTTTTAGCCCTGATGAAGATCCAATAAAAGATCGAAACGTTGGCATTTTCGAAAGTGTAAAGTGCATTTTTCGAGTTCTACACCCGCAGTACTTTCTACACCTATATCTATAAGGACGCGAAGTATCATGATGTGCTATATTACGTTCAAATATTACTAATTTTATGGATTTTGTATGATAAGTTTTAGATTCAAGCCAAAATGTTTTACTCTAGCTTCAGCTTTTCACGACTTTTTCTTTTCTTTCTATTTTCAACTTTCTTATTTTCTACTTTTTTTTAATTCCTTTTCTGCCTTTCTTTCAGTGTTTCTTCAAATTATTCCTTTTATGAAATTTGTCTGCTCCTTTGCACACAATTTTTAATGGGGCCTTCTTGAATTTTTATTTGTTTATTGCTGAACGACCAGAATTCCACAAAATACCACAAAATGGCTTAATATGACAAGAAACAAAAGGTATTTTCTGGATTTCTTCTTACGCTTATTGATATTTGCATCTTATTCTTATGATCTCTTTCCAATTCCTTCCAATCTCTAATAATGTTTTCTTAATTTTTATTTGACATATTTTAGCCTCAGATGATCGCGTAGTCCCAAACGTTGTCAGAAGTTTTTCTGGCTCTCTTTGTCCAATTCTCAGTATTTTTGTTTACTTTTTTTTAATAAGTTTTACTCTAGTTTTGACTTTTTCATTTTCCATTTTTCCTTTCATTTCTTTTTTGCCTTTCTCTGAGTGTTTCTTCAAACTATTCTCTATTTTACGAAATTTGTTTGCTCTTTTCCCCAATTTTGAACGGGGCCTTCTTGAAATTTTATTTACTGAATAGGGCAAGAAACCCACAAAATTCTATAAAATAGCTTTATATGCGAGTTTGTCGTGATTTTCACATACTGCTGGAGTTCAGTGCTGTACCTACTCAATATTTCCAGACAATTTTTGACTCTTCATTTTCACTATTTTTTTGCCTTTTTTTGTTTGTTTCTTCTTTGTTCTTTATTTTATGGAACTTTTTGTTCTTACCCACAGGATTTTAAATGCAGCCTTCTTGAATCTTTATTTGCTGAATACCTACAAAATACTATAAAAAGGCTTACTCCGACTAAAAAAGCTTTTTTATGATATTTTTTAAATTTCTTCTTACTCTTAATGGAATTTACCTTTTATGCCAATTATCTCTTTCTAAATTCTGTCTAATATCTAAAAACTCCTTTCCACAATTTTGAATGGGCTTTTATTTCCTGTATAGGGCAAAAATCCCACAAAATTCTATAAAATAGCTTAATATGACTCAGATTAAGTAAGGACTGTTTGTCGTTATTTTTCACATACTTCTGGAGTTCAGTGCTGTACTCAATATTTCCAGACAATTTTTGGTTCTTTCTTTATTTTCACTATTTTTTTGTCTTTTCTTTGTCGTTCTTTCAATGTTTCTTCGAACTTGTTCTTCATTTTATGGATTTTTTTATTCTTCCCCACAGGTTTTTAAGTGAGGCCTTATTGAATCTTTATTTGCTGAAGATCAAGACACCCACAAAATACTATAAAAAGGCTTACTCCGACAAAAAATGGCTTTTTTATGATATTTTCTAAATTCCTTCATTAGCATTTGCATTTAATTCTTACGATCTCTTTCTAATTCTGTCCAATATATAAAAACGGTTTCTTAATTTTTATTTGAGAGATTAGAGTCTCAGATGATCGTGGATTCTAAAACGCTTTTAGACGTTTTTTCTGTCTTTCTTTTTCCATTTCTCAGTATTTTTATTTAATTTTTTTTTTTAGTTTTTATTTAAGTTTTACTCTAGTTTAAACTTTTCCATTTTCCACGTTTTCTTTAATTTCCTTTTTGCCCTTCTGTCAGTATTTCTTCGAACTGTCCATCATTTTATGAAATTTGTTAGCTCGTTTCCATACAGTTTTTAATGGGGGCTTTCTCAAACTTTTTATTGCGGAACGACGAGAAGTCTACAAAATACTATAAAATGGCTTAATATGACAAGAAATAACTTTTTTTATGATATTTTCTTGGTTTCTTCTTACGCTTATCGGCATCCCAAATCTTATCTGAGTCCCAAACGTTTTTCTGGCTCTCTCTCTCCATTTCTCAGTTTTGACTTTTCCATTTTCTTCTTTGCTTTCATTTCTTTTTTGTGTTTTTTGTGTTTCTTCAAACTATTCTTTTTTTTACGAAATTTGTTTGCTCTTTTCCACATGTTTAAATGGAGCCTTCTTGAACTTTTATTTCCTGTTTCGGGCAAGAAACCCACAAAATTCTATAAGATAGCTTAATATGACTCAGAATAAGTCAGATAGAGTTTTTCGTGATTTTCACATACTTCCGGGGTTCAGTATTGGACTCAATATTCGCAGACAATTTTTGACTTTTTCTTCATTTTGACTATTTTTTTTGTCTTTTTTGTCGTTCTTTCAACGTTTCTTCCAACTTGTTCTTTATTGTATTCATTGATGCATGATGCATTGATTCATGGAACATTTTTGTTCTTCCCCACAGGTTTTTTAAATGCGGCCTTCTTGAATCCTTATTTTCTGAACATCAAGACCTCCACAAAATACTATAGAAAAGGCTTACACCAGCTAAAAATAGCTCTTTTAAGATATTTCCTAAATTTCTTCACTAGCATTTGCCTTTTAGTCTAACGATCTATTTCTAATTCTGTCCAATATATAAAAATGTTTTCTTGATTTTTATTTGAGAGATTGGAGTCTCAGATGATCATGGATTCTAAAACGCTTTTAGATGTTTTTCTGTCCCTCTTTTTCAATTTTTCAGTGTTTTCATTTAGTTTTTTTTAAAATAACTTTTTCTCTAGTTTTAACTTTTCCATTTTCCACTTTTTCTTTACTATCCTTTTTGCCCTTCTTTCAGTATTTCTTGGAACTATCCTTCATTTTATGAAAAATGCGGCCTTCTTGAATTTTTATTTGCTGAACCCTTGTCAACCCTACAAAATACCATAAAATGGCTTCAGATATTTCCGAATGTCAATTTTTTACCCAATATTTCCAGACGATTTTCTAGCACTTTTTCTTCATTCTTATCATTTTCTTTTTTCAAAATAATTCACTGTAAATTTAGCTTTTCACAACTTTTTCTACTCTGGTTTTAACTTTTTAAAATTTTTTTATCCCTATTTTGCGTTTCTTTCAGTGGATTTTTGAAATTATTCCTCATTCTATGAAATTTGTGCTCCTTTCCACAAAATTTTTAATAAGGCCTTCTTAAATTTTATATACAAAATACTATAAATTGGTTTAATAGGACTATAAATAACTTTTTTTATGGCATTTTCCGGGTTTCTTTTTACGCTTAATGATATTTGCCTGTTATCCTGGTGGTCTCTTTCCAAGTCTGTCCAGTCTCTGAGTGTTTCCTTAATTTTTATTTGACCTACTTTAGCGACTTTCAGATGACTGCGGAGTCCCAAACGTTTTCAGATGTCGTGGATTCATATTATGGTGGCCAATTATCTAAATAACAATTTTTTTGGAAATTTGTCAATGTTAAGGTTTTAGTTCTTCGTTTTTCTTAACGATTTTTTGTCTATTATTGATAACTATTTTTTTATTTATAAAAGTAAAAATTAATTTAAAAGCTTTTGTTTGTTATGAGTTAAGTACAAAAGAAACCTTTATTAAAATGTTTGAAACGCCACTGGCCAAAATGCAATCATCACACAAAACGATCTAACAATAACAGCATACATATATGCGCTTCTTGAGTCACCATCTTCAAGGCATAATTATTGCACATTACCACTAAATGTTGGGTGGCATCATCAACATTGTGCCTATGTGTTTCTTCATTTCTAACGTTCTGGTGTAAATGTTGTTAAAGTTAGAAATAAACTCTTTTGGTTTGTTAAACGCGACACCCATATTCGACCAAAGAACCCATATATGTCCGAAAGAGCATGAATTCCAACGCGTTAATATACTACTAGTTAACCCATATAGCGTTCCTATTAAACTACTACCCACTTTATCAGTGAATGAGCTAAAAATAAGGTTTACCTAAATATTAACAATTTGTCATCTGATTAAAGATAATTTGTACATAATTATTAGATAACACCAATAAAAGTGGGGACTTTGTACAATCATATAAAAGAAGTTGAAGTATTAAATTTCAATATATCGTAGGAATATATTAGAAAAATCAGTTCTAAATGCGTTTTACTTATCTACACTAATGCTGCTTTTAGACAAAAACTAGAACTTTTAGTACTTAATTATTCAGCTTTTAAATAGATTTACCTAACCTGCTACTGCCAAGAATAACATTTTCCCTTGTTCAACACTTCGTTTTTATTAATTAGACACATTGTACAATTTAACTAAACGTACAGAACTATGAGGTACTGATGTACTTCCACATCTCTGGATCTATTTAAAGATTTAGTTTCCCTATTATTAGAAACAGAGCGCGAACTAATTAAATCACATCTCTTCTTACCTTTTAATTTTTAAAAATCCTGAGTATCGAATTAATCAGATGTGGTACCACACTACTATAATGATAGGCTACAGGTGCTGCTTCGCTAAAACCGATACAAAAGATTGGAATGAATCGACGACAAACGTACAACTCGCCGTATAGTTGTACTAGAAGTACGTTGTTTACTGAGGTTGTACCGCGTCTAAAAGGTGGACGAACTGAAAATCAAGCCGGTATCTTCGATAGGGGAAGCCGCTCAAACTTGGTAGTACCATAGTATCTGAGTGGGTTTACCACAAACGCCTTGAACAGAAACTAATTTTTTGTTCCTACCTGTACAAGACCTTAAAGTCATCTGATAACCTGAACACTTCTGCAAGTGTCATTGGCCATTATATACACCCAATTAAATTATTGTATGACTCTTTTCTTTTCTTTCTTCATCAAAAGTGAGTAAGGATGCTGAGGTAAACGTAGACGCGTCTATTAGTTACCTGTTTCCTCTTATCAAAGTTGGTATATTGTAAGCCGTTATCTCGTTTATTTGCATTTTCCTATAGATGACGCTTTTAGATAGCGTCCTAACTTGTGGTTAACTTAAAGATTTGCGGTGGCACAATAAAAAATAACCGTCATAATAAGCACTAAAAGCTATATAGTTGACCAAAAAAAATCTTTTAGGTAAAGAGATTTAATAAAAAAATTGTACTTAAAAGTAGTTTAAATTGCCCACAAAATAATGAAAAAATATTGAAATTTTTTTTACCATTAAGTTAAACAGGAGAGAAAACCATAGAAATCAAAAATCGAAACCAAAGAGCAGGATTTTTGATTTACGTTTTTGTGAAATTTATAGTTTAATTTTTTTTTGTCTCAAACTCATTATTGAAATTGCGTTTTTGGTTTCAGCAAAACATGAGCGCTACTGCAACGGTGGTTTTGCTGTGCTTCGCTGTTATACTCAGTGAAGTCTTTGCACAAATTAATGTGGGCAGTGGTGGCCAGTTTGGAAGCTTCTACCCCTCAGACAACGACCTCGAGGATTACTGCTACAGACAAGATGAAGAGCCTTATATATTTTTCAGTACAAAGACGTCTTACGATACTTTGACTAAACGGGGGAGGCAACAACATATAGTACCAGGTAGGTTTTGACTTCTTAGGTCCCTCAGTGTAATATCTGAACTAAAAGTTTAAATATAAGGTGCGACTTGAACTGAATTTTTGTCTTACAGTCGGTCACTGAAGCGCAAATATAGACAAAAAAAACTTTTACTTCCAAGACCTCTGACCACAATTTGAAGCCTAAAGAAGACTTTAGGTCTCAAAATTCCAGAGGAAATTATAGTCCTGCTGAAAGTTAAAAGCATTAACTGTCTGAGGATTATTTAGGGGTGAAGAAAACTTTGAGAGACCTCAATGACTCGAATAAACATGAACAAAAAAAAGCTCCCACCTCTAAGAATGCCGAAGGTAACTTAAAAACTAACGAAGACTTAAAAAACACAAATGCAAAGAAACACGATTTTGCTGAGTGTCCTAAGTAGAAACCTCTTGAAGGTAATTTCACGCCTGATGGAAACACAAATATAAAACAAGAAAAGTCCAACTTCGAAGAATTCTGACAAGAACTTGAGACTTGTGATCTCAAGTTCTTGTTCTTGAACGGAAGACTTTAAAAACGAAATGCTGGATAAACATATTCCTGCTAAGCAACGCTAAAAAACGTTGAAAGACCTCAAAGACCCTAATATACGTAAACAAAAAAAAATCACCTCTAAAAATGCCGAAGCTAACTTGAGACCTGAGGAATAGTTCGAAGAAAAAACTGCGGAGAAACAAATTCCATATTCTTGTCCTAAGCAGGAACTTCCTGAGGCTGATTTCTGGCCTGAAAGGAGCACAAATATAAACCAGGAAAACATCCACTTTCCAGACTTCTGACAATAACTGGAGACCTGAAGAAGCCTTTAACAACAAAACTTTATAGAAAAACATAGTTCTGCTAAGAGTTCTGAGCGTAAACTTTCTGAGGACAATTTTGGGTCCGAAGGAGACTTTAAAAGCTCAGAGACCCGAATTAGAGCCCGAAAGACCCGAAAAGACTTTGAAAATGAAAATGCGAAGAAACATGTTATTGATGAATGATGATGGAAAAAAAATATGAACCAGAAAAACTCCTACTTTCAAGTGTTTCGACAAGAACGACACCTGAGGAAGACTTTAAAAACAAAGCTCTGGAGAAACATATTCTTACTGCTTCTGAATATACATAAGCAAAAAAGAACTCTCACTATTAAGAATGCCGATGGTAACTTGAAATCTGAGGAAGCCTTTGAAAATGAAAATGCGAAGAAACATGTTTTTGCTGAGTGTCCCAAGAAAAAACTTCCTGAGAATTGTTTCACACATGATGGAAACACAAATATAAACCAGGAAAACTTTCACGTTCAATATTTCTGACTAGAAATGGAAACCTGAAGAAGCCTTTAACAATAAAACTCGAAAAATATATTCCTGCTGAGAGTTCTGAGCGTAAATTTTCTGAGGACAATTTGGGGCCTGAAATATACTTTAAAACAAATACATATACATTAACAAAAAACTCTTCTAATTTCTAGGAATGCCGATAGTAACTTAAAACCTAAAAAAAAATAAAAAAACACAAATGCGAAGAAACACTTTCTGGCTGTGTGTCCTAAACTCTTGGAGATAATTTCAGGCCTGATGGAAATACCGTAAAACAGGAAAACTCTCACTCTCAAGCATTTTGACAAGAACTTGAGACCAGTGGTAGACTTTAAAAACGAAATGCTGGATAAACATATTCCTGCTGAGAGTTCTAAGCAAAAACGTTCTGATGGCAATTTGAGCCCTGAAGTAGACCTTGAAAGATTTCAAAGACCCGAATATACATAAACAAAAAAAAACTCACACCTCTGAATATGCCAAAGGTAACTTGAGACCTGAGAAAGAGTTTGAAAAGAAATCTGCGGACAGGCAAATTCCATATTCTTGTCTTAAGCAGGAACATTCTGAGGATGATTTCGGCCCTGAAGGAAACACAAATATAAATCAGGAAAACTTTCATGTTCAAGATTTCTGACAATAACTAGAAAAATTTATTTCGGCTGAGAGTTCTGTTCTGAGGACAATTTGAGGCCTGAAAGACACTTTAAAAAACCTCAGAGACCAGAATACCTGACATTATCCTCAGAGTATTTCTGCTTGGGTCTCTCAGAAGTAATATGGAATATGTTTCTCAGGAGTTTTTCTTTTTAAGTTTTCTTCCGGCGTCAATTTATCTTCGGTTTCCTTAGAAATGAGCGTTTCCCTAGTCTCTCCTTGTCCAAATTTGGGTCTCTGACGTAGAATATATTTCTACGAAGTTTTTTTGTCAAAGTTTTTCTGTTTTGGGTTACCTTCGGCATTTTTTCCGGTTTTTATTTGGATTTCTGAGGTCTTTCAAGGTGAGGTCGTTCCACAGGAGTTCTTTTTTTTTATTTTCCTCGGGTCACAATTTATCTTGTATTTTCTTAGAAGTGGGCGTTTTCCCAGTTTCTCCTTGTCCATATTTACGTCTCTGACAAATTGAATATTTGTCTTCGAAGCTTTCTCCTCAAAGTTTTCCTCAGTTACCTTTGCAATTTTTTGTTGTGACAGTTTATATTTTAATTTATGAGTGTATTCAAAGTCTCCTTCAGACCTCACATTATACTCAAAATATTTCTGCTAGAGTCTCAGCAGGATTATGGAATATATTTCTCAGGAGTTTCTTTTTCAAAGTTTTCCTCAGGTCTTAATTTACCTTTGGTTTATTTAGAAGTGAACATTCTCATATTTTCTCCTAGTCCACATTTGGATCTCTGACAGAATATATTTTCCTGGAGTTTTCTATTTAAAGTTTTTTTTTAAATGGTAGTTTTCCTGGTTTATATTTGGATTTCTGAGAGTTTTCAAAGCCTTTTTAAGGCCTCAGATTATGCTCAGAACATTTCTGCATGTGTCCATGTTTCACAGAAGTTCTTTTTTTTTCAGTTTTCCTCAGGTCTCAATTTATCTTAGGTTTCCTTAGAAGTTGGCATTCTCCTAGTCTATCTTGGTCCATATTTGAGTTTATGACATGGAATATGTTTCTCCGGACTTTCCTTTCAAAGATTTTCTCAGGTTTTGAGTTACCTTCAGCATCTTTCAAAGCGGCAGTTTTCCTGGTCCATATTTGGATTTCTGAGGGTTCTTTCAAAGTCTCCTTCAGGCCTGACATCATCTTCTGAATATTTCTGCTTGGGTCTCTCAGAAAGAATATGGAATATATTTCACCGAGAATTTTATTTTTGAAGTTTTCCTTAGGCCACCAGTTATCTTAGACATTCTTTACTCTTAAAGTCTCCGAAAAGCTTCAAGTTTTTCTCACAACCCTTTTGTTTTGGTCTCAGAACGTCGGAGCCGAGGCTTGAGAAGATTTTCGATGTCGCGTTTAGGTCTATTATTATTCTCATGACGCCCCTGCTTGAGGTGTTTAGCAGGAATATGTTTCTCCGGAATTATCTTTTCAAAGTCTCCCTCAGGTCTTAAGTTACGTTCGGGATGTTTTTAAGGTGCAGTTTTCCTAGTTTATATTTTGATTTTTGAGGACTTTTAGAGTATCCTAGAGACCACAAATTACCCTCCTGCTTGAGATTCTCAACAATAAATGATTTTTCCGGAGTTTCTATTTTAAAGTCGTGGTCAGGTCTCAAGTTACATTCAGCTTTCTTAGAAGCGGGAGTTATCATGGTTTAAGTATATTTGAATTTTTTATGTCTTTTGTACTATCCTTTAGAACTCAAAGTAATTTCTTGGGTAAAATTTTCAGTCTACACCTTTTGACGTCTTTTAAAATTTTCAAAAAAAAGGAAAGGTTTACGCTTGATACTCTCAGCAGGAATATAGTTTTTCCAGAGTTTTGTCTTCCACAAGTCAAGTTTTTGTCAGAATTCTTGAAAGTAGAAGTTTTTCTGGTTAATTTTTTGTATCTGCCAGGCCTGATATCATCCTCTGGAGGTTCCTGCTTAGGGCAGGAATATGGAATTTGTCTATCCGGAGTTTTTTTTCCAAGTCCTCCTCAGGTCTCAAGTTACCTTCTGGATTCTTGAAAGTGGGAGTTTTTTTGGTTTATGTATGTATGTCTGTGATGAGATCTTTCAAAGTCTTCTTCACACTCCAAATTGTCCTCAGAAAGTTTAAACTTGGAACTCTCAGCAGAAATATATTTTTCTTAAGAGTTTTATTTTTAAAGTCTTCCCCATGACTCAAGTTCTTGTAATTTTTGAAGAGGGGGAGTTTTTCTGGTTTAAATTTAAGTTTCCATCAGGTTTGAAATCATTCTCAGGACGTTCCTTCTCATTTTTATTTTCAAAGGGCTTCTCAGGTTCCAACTTAACTTTAACTTTCCATACCTTCAGCATTCTTAGAGATGAGAGATTTTTTGTTTTAAAGTCTCCTTCAGGCCTCAAATTGTCCTCAGAACAGAACTCTCAGCAGCAATATATTTTTCTACAAAGTTTTATTTTAAAGGCTTCTTCAGGTCTCCAGTTATTGTCAGAAATCTTGAACGTGAAAGTTTTCGTGGTTTATATTTGTGTTTCCTCCAGGGCCGAAATCATCCTCAGAAGGTTCCTGCTTAGGAAAAGTTACCTTCGGCATACTCAGAGGTGAAATAGTTTTTTTGTTTATGTATATTCGGGTGTTTGAAGTTTCCAAGGTCTCCTTCAGGCCTCAAATTGCCATCAGAAGGTTTATGCTAGAAACTCTCAGCAGAAATATGTTTCTCTAGAGTTTCGTTTGTAAAATCTTCCTTTCAGGAACCCGTGGATCAAGTTCTTATCAGAATTCTTGTGAACTGTGTGTCTGTCTCACTTCTAAGAATGCCGATAGTAACTGAAAACCTAAAATAAAAGATTTAAAAAACACAAATGCGAAGAAACACGTTTTTGCTGAGTGTTCTAAGAAGAAACCTCTTGAAGATAATTTCAGGTCTGATGGAAACGCAAATATAAAACAGGAAAACCCTCACTCCCAAGAACTGGAGAAAAACTCTGGAGAAACATATTCCTACTAAGAGTTCTAAGCATAAACGTAAAAAGTAAAAAGACCCGAATTTACATAAACAAAAAAAAACCTCTAAGAATGCCGAAGGTAACTCGAGACCTGAGGAAGAGTTTGAAAAAAAAAACTGCGGAGAAACAAATTCCATATTCTTGTCCTAAGCAGGAACTTCCTGATGATGATTTCTGGCCTGAAAGGAGCACAATTACAAACCAGGAAAACATCCACATTCAAGACTTCTGACAATAACTGGAGACCTGAAGAACCGTTTAACAACAAAACTCTGTAGAAAAATATATTCCTGCTGAAAGTTCTGATCGTAAACTTTCTGAGGACAATTTCAGCCTAAAGGAGACTTTAAAAGACCTCAGAGACGCGAATATACATAAACAAAAAAAACTCTCACTTCTAAGAATGCCGATGGTAACTTGAAATCTTAGGAAGACTTTGAAAATGAAAATGCAAAGAAACATGTTTTTGCTAAGTGTCTTAAGAAGAAATTTCCTGAGAATGATGATGGAAACAAAAATATAAACCAGAAAAACTCCTACCATTAAGAGTTTCCACAAGAACTTGACACCTGAGGAAGACTTTAAAAACAAAGCTCTGGAGAAACATATTCTTGCTGAGAGTTCCAAGCATAAACTTTCTGAGGACAATTTGAGGCCTGAAAGAGACTTTGAAAGTTGTCAGAGATCCGAATATATATAAACAAAAAAACTCTCACTTCTAAGAAAGCCGAAAGTAACTTGAGCCCTCAGAAAGACTATGAAAAGAAAACTCCGGAAAAATAAGTTGCCTGTGGTTAAGATTAAGTTTGAATTAAGTTTTAGTTAAGTTTGCGACCTGATAGCGACATTAAGTGGCCTCTCAAGCTTGAGAACCAAGACCAAGTCAAAGGAGATTTGGGGGAACGTTAAAGTTTCAGGAAAACTTTGAAAGAAGTCAAGAAAGACAATATAACAAGAGGAGGCTTCTTTCCAAGATACCTTTAGACCTGAGAAAGGTTTTAAAAGGAGAAAAAGGAGAATAAACATACTCCTGCTGACACAGCCAAGCAGCAACGTCCTGAGAATAATGTGAGGCGTAAAGAAGACTTCGTAGGACCTCAGAAAGCCAAATATTAGCCAGAAAAACTACCGCTTCGAAAAATGCAAAGGTCGCATGAAATCTGAAAAAGACTTTTCTTAAAGAAATAAATTCTATATTCCTGCGAGAGTTTCAAGCATAAGCATCATAAAGATAAATTGAGACCTGAAAGCGACATAGAGCACCCTCTACAACCTGAGTATCAACCTTCTCCGATTCCTAAGAAAATCTTGAAGATTCAGCGTTACTTTGAAAGACGTCAAAGACTCAAATATAGGCCTTAAACGTATGCAAGTATATTCAAACCTGAAAATCGCCCACTTTTTAGAATGCCGAACATACTTGAGACCTGAGGAAGTCTTGAAAAAAGAACTCTAGAGAAAGATATTTCATGCCTTCACAAGCCTAGTACCAACCTCTGATAGACCAATAAAGCCTGAAAAAAAAAACTTAAAGCTTTAGGGAAATTTTGAAAGACGTCAAAGACCGAAATGTAGACTGAGAATTTCAAGTAAGAAGTTAATTTGAGGCCTACAAGACATAAAAACTCAAATGTACTTAAAACAGGATAACTCCCACTTCCAAGAAAGGTATGCCTGCAAAAGCAGGAGCTTCATGAGACTTCGAGACATGTTTAGACCAGCAGAACGTCCACTTCCAAGAAAGTCGAAGACAACTTGAAGCCTGAATAAGATTTCAAATAGAGAACTAAGGTAAAATATATTCCTGCAGGAGACCTTGAAGGAGATCAAAAACCCAAATGTACCTAAACCAAGAAAACTCTCATTTGTAAGAATACCGAGGACAAAGAGACCTGAAAAAAACTCTGGAAGGCAACTCTGGAGAAAGATATTTCATATTCCTGTTGAGAAGCTCAAGTAGAAGCTGGAAGCGTCACATGGTTATTTTGAGGTCTGAAAATGATACTGAGTACCCTCAAATGCCGGATACCAATCTTATAATGGACCAAAACAAAAAAGTCCTGAAAAAAAATTGAAGCTTCAGGGAAATTATGAAAGACGTCGAAGACCTAACTGTAGACCGAGAATTTCAAACAAGAAGTTATTTTGAGGCCAAAAGGAGAGTTTAAAAGACATAAAAAATTCAAATATGCTTAAACCATGATAACTCCCACTTCTAAGAAAGCTGAACGTAACTTGAGACGTGAGGAAGGCTTTGAAAAAGGAACTCCGGAGAAACATATTTTTATTGAGAATCTCGAACAACACGGGTAATTGGTGGTTTGAAGGATACTCTGAAAGTCTTCAAGATTCAACATATAAACGAGAAAAACTGCACCTTCAAAACATCCCGAACGCAACTTAAGACCTGAGAAAGACTGAAAAGAGAATTCCAGAGAAACATATTCCTGCTAAAGACCTTAAGCAGGAGCGTCATGCGAATAATAAGAGACCTAAAAGCCCCATCGAGTATCTTCTCAAGCCTCAGTACTAACGTTCTGAAACCAAAACAAAATAGTTGTGAGAAAAACTTGAAATTTTAGGAGATTTTAAGACAAAAGAATGTCTAAGATAAGTTGAAGCCTAAGTAAAACTTCAAAAAGAGAACTTCAGTGAAATATATTTCTGTTGAGAATCTCAAGCAAGAGGCTAGTTTGAGGCCTCGAGGAGACTGGAAATGGTAGACTGGAAGGATATGAAAAACTCAAATGTACTTAAACCAGGAAAACTCTCAATTCTAAAAATGTTGACAATAAAGAGATGTAAATAAAACTTTGAAAAGACAACTTTGAGGAAAGGTACCATATGAGGATATTTCGCAAAGAGTTTCAAGCAGAAGCGTCATAATTTGAGACATTGAGCACTCACTCACGCCTGTGTACCATTCTTTTGCGGGACCAAATCGAAAAAGTTTTGGAACAAAAAATTAAAGTTGTAAGAAAACTATTTGCGTCAAAGACACAAATATAGACCAAAACCCCTACCGCTTCCAAGAAACCCTAGAGCATCTCCACTCAGTGAGATCTCAGATCTCAACACAAGTTGAGATCTCAGATCTCAATATAAGTTGAGATCTGAGAAAAAGTTTAAAAGAAAACTCCGGGGAAACATATTCCTGGTGAGAGTCCCAAGCAGAAATGTCTTGAACGTAACGTGCATCCTGAAGAAGACCTTGAAAGATTTCAGCAATCCAAATATAAAGTCAAGACCTGATAAATACTTTGAGGGAGAAACTCTGGAGAAACACATCCTAAGTCAGACACCCAAATATGCACTAGGAGAGACTGGGACAACATTCACTTCTAAGGAAACCGAATATAAATTGAGACCTGAGAAAAACTTTAAAGGAGGAACTCTTGTGAAACATTTTCCATATTCTTTCTGAAACTAACCTGAACTAACCTTTCTGAAAGACCCAAGCATAAATGTTTCGGATGGATAATGATGAGGATGGATAATGTGAGGCCTGAAGGAGACTTTGAAAGATCAGAATTGATTCCGATCAGAAATCTAAATATGAACCACGAAAACTGCCGCTTTAAAAATTGCTGAAGGAAACTCAAGACCTGAGAAAAACTTGAAAGGGAAAACTTCGGAGAAACACATTGAGAGCTGAAAAAGACCTTGAAAGCTACCATTTAAAAAAATGCCAAAAAGTAGCTCTAGGCCCGAAGAAAACTTTGAATAGAAAACTGAAGGAAAACATATTCTATGTCAGAGACCCAAATGTGGACTAGGAGAACGCTCATTTCTAAAGAAATCAAAGATAAATTGAGACCTGAGAAAAACTTTAAAAAACAAACTCCTGAGGAACATACTTCCATATTCCTGCTAAGACTCGAACAGAAATGTTCTGAGGATAATGTGAGCTCTGAATGAGACTTTGAAAGACCTCAGAAATCCAAATATAAACCAGGAAAACTGCCACGTCGAAAAATTCCGAAGGTAACACAAGACTGAGGAAACATTGACAAAAAAAACTTCATAGAAATATTTTCTATGTCAGAGACTCAAATTTGGAGTAGAAGAGACTAGGAGAATGCTCACTTCTAAGGAAACCGAAGATAAATTGAGGCCTGAAGAAAACTTAAAAAAAAGGAACTCCTGAGAAAAACATTCCATATTACTTCTGGGGGACCCAAGCAGAAATGTTCTGAGGATAACCTGAGGCCTGAAGGAGACTCTGAAAACCCTCAGAAATCCAAATATAAACCAGGCAAACTGCCACTTCGAAAAATGCCAAAAGGAAGATCGAGAGCTGAAGAAAACCTTGAAGGGAAAACTTCAAAGTTTCCTTCAGCTCCTTTTGGCATTTTTCGAAGTGGCAGTTTCCTGGTTTATGATTGGATTTCTGAGGGTTTTCAGAAGGAATATGAAATATGTTTCATATGAGTTTCTTTCTTTAAGTTTTCCTCAAGTTTCAATTTATCTTGTGTTTTCTTAGAACAAGGCCTTCTGCTAGTTTCTCCTGGTCCATAGTTGGGTCTCTAATAGAATATATTTCTCAGAAGTTTACTTCTCAGTTTTCCAGATTTATATTTGTATATCTGCTTTCGCTGCTAGTCTTTCAAAGTCTCCTTCAGGCTTTACATTATTCTCAAAATATTTCTGCTTGAGCCTCAGCAGGATTATGGAATATATTTCTCAGGAGTTTCTTTTTCAAAGTTTTCCTCAGGTCGTAATTTATCTTTGGTTTATTTAGAACTGAGCATTCTCCTAGTTTCTCCTAGTCCACATTTGGATCTCTGACATGGAAACTAAAGTATAAACCAAAAAAACTTCCACTTTCAAGAATTTCGACAAGAACTTGATACATGAGTACCTGAAACATATTCCTGCTAAGAGTCCCAAGCATAAACTTTCTGAGGACAATTTGAGGCCTGAAAGGAACTTTGAAAGACCTCAGAGGCCCGAATATACATTGTCAAAAACAACTCTCGGTTCTAAAAATGCCAAAGGTAACTTGAACCCTGAGAAAACTTTGAAAAGAAAACTCCGGTGAAACAAGTTCCTTATTCCTGTCTTAAGAAGGAACATTGTGAAGAGGATTTTGGGCCTGAAGGAAACACAAATATAAGCCAGGAAAACTTCCACTTTCAACACCTCTGACAATAACTGGAGATCTGAAGAACCCTTTAACAACAAAAATCTGCAGAAAAATATATTCCTGCTGAGAGTTCTGAGCATAAACTTTTCAGCTTCTTTCTCAGGACGTGTTTTACAAGAAACGTCCTGAGAATGATATCAAGCCTGAAGGAAATTCAAATTTAAACCAGAAAAACTCCCCCCTTCAAACATTACAAGAACTTGAGTCCTGAAAAGACTTTAAAAACAAAACTCTGGAGAAAAATATTCCTGCTGAGAGTTTCAAGCATAAACTTTCTAAACACAATTTGGAGCCTCAAGGAGACTTTGAAATCATCACAAACTCGAATATACGTACATATACCAAAAAAAAACTCCCACCTCTAAGCATGCCGAAGGTAACTTGGAACATGAGGAAGACTTTAAAAAGAAAACTCCGGAGAAACAAAATTCCATATTCCTGTCCTAAGCAGAAACCTCCCGAGGATGATTTCAGGCCTGGTTGATACAAAAATATAAACGAGAAATACTTTCACTTCGATGGCTGAAAGAATTTTGACGACAACTTAAGGCCTGCTGAAGAATTTAAAAACAGAACTCTGAACAGCAGATATATATTCCTGCTGAAAGTTCAAAGCATAAACCTTTTGAGAAACATTTGAGGCCTGGAAGAGAATCTGATAAACTTCAAAGATCCAAATAAACATAATAAAAAAACTCCTAACTCAAAGAATTCCGAAGCTAAATCGCAATCTGAGGAAAACTTTGAAAATAAAAATACAAAGAAACGTCCTTAGAATTATTTCAAAGCTGATGGAAACTCAAATTTAAACCAGAAAAACTTTAAAAACAAAACTCTGGAGAAAAATATATTTATGCTTAGAGTTCCAAGCATAAACTTTCTGAGGACAATTTGGAGCCTGAAGGAGACTTTGAAAGACCTCATCACAAACTCAAATATACGTTCATAGACCAAAAAAACTCCCACTTCTAAGAATCCCGAAGGTAACATGAGACCTGAGGAAAACTTTGAAAAGAAAACTCCGGAGAAACTAGTTCCATATTCCTGTCCTAAGCAGGAACCTTCTGAGGATAATTTCGGGCCTAGTGGATACAAAAATATAAACCAGGAAAACTTCTACTTCCAAGAATTCTGACAAAAACTTGACCTGAGGAGGACTTTAAAAACAAAACTCTGGAGATTATATTCCTGCTGAGAGTACCAAGCATAAACCTTCTGAGGACAATTTGACGCCTGAAGGAGACCTTGAAAATCCTCAGAGATCTGAATATACATAAAAGAAAACTCCCACTTCTAAGAAAGCCGAAAGTAACTTGAACCCTCTGAAAGACTTCGAAAAGAAAACTACGGAAAAACAAATTTCTTGTGGTTAAGATTAAGTTTGAATTAAGTTTTAGTTAACTTTGCGACCTGATAGCTGAATAGCTGGAGTACCTTGCTTGAGAACCAAGATCAAGTGAAAGGAGACTTGGGAGAATGTTAAAGTTTCAGGAAAACTTTGAAAGAAGCCAAGAGAGAAAATAAAACAAGAGGAAGCTCCTCTTCAAGATAACTTCAGACCTGAGAGGTTTTAAAAGGAGAATAAACATATTCCTGCTGACATTACCAAGCAGCAACGTCCTGAGAATAATGTGAGGCTTAAAGGAGACTTCGAAAGACCTCAGAAAGCCAAATATGAACCAGGAAAGCTACACCACTTTGAAACATGCAAAGATAACTTGAAACCTGAAAAAAACTTTCTTTAAAGAAGTAAATTCAATTTCCTTTCCCGCATAAGCATCATGAGGATTGAAACATGGAAGCGGCATAGAGCACTTCTCCAACCTGAATACCAACCTTCTCCAATTCCCAAGAAAAACTTGAAGATTCAGTGTTACTTTGAAAGACGTCGAAAGATCAAATATATACCAGAACAACGCCGTCTTCTAAAAAAGGCCAAAATACCTTGAGAACTAAAGCAGACTTTAAAAAGAAATTTCGGGAGAAACATATTCCTAGTAAAATTTCCAAGTATAAACTTATCCAGGGTAGTCTGAGACCTAAAAGATTCAAGTATACTTAAATCAGGAAGTCGCCCACTTTCAAGATTGCCGAACGAACTTGAGATGTGAGAGGACTTTGAAAAAAGAACTCTGAAGAAAGATATTTCATATTCCTTTTGAGAACTTCAAGCAGAAATAACATTGAGTGCCCTCACAATCCTGGTACCAACCTTTTAATATACCAAAAAAACCTAAAGAAAACTTGAAGCTTTAGAGAATTTTGAAAGACGTCAAAGACCCAACGGTAGACTGAAAATCTCAAGCAAGTAGTTAATTTGAGGTCTAAAGGAGAATTTAAAAAATCATTAAAATCTCAAATGTGCTTAAACCATGATAACTCTCACTTCTAAGGAAGCTGAACGTAACTCGAGACCGGAGGAGGATTTTGAAAAAGGAACTCCGGAGAAACATATTTTTATTTGAGAATCTCAAGCAGGAGAGTATGTATTTGTGGTCTGAAGAGCACTCTGAAATCCAAATATAAACGAGAAAAACTGCACCTTAAAAACATCCCGAACGTAATTTAAGACCTGAGGAAGACTTTGAAAAGGGAATTCCGGAGAAACATATTCCTGCTAAAGACCTCAAGCAGGAGCGTCATGAGAGTAATAAGAGACCTAAAAGTCACATTGAGGATCTTCGCAAGTCTAGCTACCAACGTTCTGAGACCAAAACGAAATAGTTGTGAGAAAAACTTAAAGCTCTTAGGAGACTTTAAGACAAAAGAATGTCTAAGATAACTTGGGGCCTAAGGAAAACTTCAAAAAGAGAACTCTCTGTGAAACATATTCAGAAGATGATGTGAGGCCTGAAGGAGACTTTGAAAGAACTCTCAGTAATCCAAATATGAACCAGGAAAACTGCCGCTTCGAGAGATGCTGATGGTAACTCAAATCCTGAGAAAAATTTTGAAAGGGAAATCCGGAGAAACATTATCCATGTCATATACTCAAATATGGACCAAGATAGACTAGGAGAACGCCCACTTCTAAGGAAACCCAAGATAAATTGAGACCTGAGGAAAACTGAAAAAAAAGAACTTCTGTGAAACATGGTAGACCCAAGCAGAAATGTTCTGAGGATAGTCTGAACCTAAAAGAGACTTTGAAAACTCTCAGAAATCCAAATATAAACCAGGAAAACTACCATTTAAAAAAATGACAAAAAGTAGCTGCAGGTCCGAAGAAAACTTTAAAGAGAAAACTCCAGGAAAATATATTCTATATCAGAAACCCAAATGTGGACTTGCAGAGAAACTAGGAGAATGCTCACTTCTAAGAAAACCAAAAATAAATTGAGACCTGAGGAAAACATTCAAAAGGAAATTTCGAGCAGAAATATTCTAAGGATAATGTGAGGTCTGAGGAAGGCTTTGAAAACACTCATAAATTAAAGTATAAATCACGACTGTGACAACAAAAAAATCCAAAGGTAACTGTGACCTGGGGAAAATTTTGAGGAGAAAACTTCGAAGAAATATATTTTATGTCAGAGACGTAAATATAGACCAGGGGGGAAACTGGGAAAACGCCCAGTTCTAAGGAAATTGAGACCTGAGGAAAATTTAAAAATGGACCTCCTGTGAAACGTGGATCCAAGCAGAAATATTCTGAGGATGATGTGAGGCCTGAAGGAGACTTTGAAAGACCTCAGAAATCCAAAGATGAACCGGAAAAACTGCCACGTCGAAAAATGCCGAAGGTAACTCAAGGCAGAGAAACTTTGACAAAAAAACTTCTGAGACTCAAGCAGAAATATACTGAGGATAATGTGAGGTCTGAAGGAGACTTTGAAAGCAGTCATAAATTAAAATATAAGTCACGACTTTCACAATAAAAAACTTCAAAGGTAACTGTAACCTAAGGAAAACTTTGAGGAGAAAACTTCAAAGAAATATATTCTCTGTCAGAGACGTCAATATGGACCAGGAGAAACTGGAAAAACGCCCAGTTCTAAGGAAATTGAGAAAAAATGTTCTTGTGAAACTGGGTTCCAAGCAGAAATATCCTGAGGATGATGTGAGGCCTGAAGGAGACTTTGAAAGACCTCAGAAATCTAAAGATAAACCGGAAAAACTGCCACGTCAAAAAATGCCGAAGGTAACTCAAGACAGGGAAACTTTGACAAAAAAAACTTTCTAGAAATATATTCTATGTCAGACACCCAAATTTGGATTAGAAGAGATTAGGAGAACGCTCACTTCTAAGGACCCGGAAGATGAATTGAGGCCTGAAGAAAACTTAAAAAGAGGAACTCCTGAGAAACATATTCCATAATACTTCTAAGAGACCCAAGCAGAAATACTCTGAGGATAATGTCAGGTGTATATGTCTGGATAATGAAGGTAACTCAAGACCTGAAAAGACTTTGAAGAGTAAACTCCGAAGAAACATATTCTATGTCAGAGACCCAAATATGAACTAAGAAAGACTAGAAGAACGGTCACATTTATGGAAACTAAGATAAATTGAGATCTGACTTAAACCTTAAAAAAAGGAACTGCTGAGAAACATATTTCATATTCCTGCTGAAACTCGAGCAGAAATGTCCTCAGATTAATGTCAAGCCTGAAGGAGACTTTGTAAGACCTTAGATATGCAAATATAAATCTGGAAAACTGAGAAGTAAACTTCGGAGAAATATATTCTATGTCAGAGACCCAAATATGAACCAGGAGAAATTAGGAGTACGCACCGTTCTAAGGAAACACAAGATAAATTGAGACTGCAAATTCATATTCCTTCTGAGATACCCAAGCAGAAATGTTGTGAGGATAACATGAGGCCCGGGGGGACTTTGAAAACCCTCAGAAATCCAAATATAAACCAGGAAAACTGCCACTACGAAATATGCTCTGACATACAATATATTTCTCCGAAGTCTACTTCTCAGTTTTCCAGATTTATATTTGTATATCTGCTTTAGAGGTCTTTCAAAGTCTCCTTCAGACTTCAAATTAATCTCAGGACATTTCAGCTCGAGTTTCAGCAGGAATATGGAATATGTTTCTCAAGAGTTCCTTTTTTAAAGTTTTCGTCGGATCTCAATTTATCGTTGGTTTCCCTAGAAGTGAGCATTCTCCTAGTTTCTCCTAGTCCACATTTCGATCTCTAACAGAATATATTTTCCTGGAGTTTTCTCTTTAAGGTTTTCTTCGGGCCGTGAGCTACTTTTCGTCATTTTTTAAAATGGTAGTTTTCCTGGTTCATATTTGGCTTTCCGAAGACATATTTAGCCTTCCGTCAGCAGGACGTTGATTCTCCTTTTAAAGCCTCTCAGGTCTGAGGTTTCTTTGGAAAGAAGATTCCTCCTGGTAAATTGTCTCTCCTGACTTGAAGTTTTCCTGAAACTTTAACTTTCCCCTAATTCTCCCCTTTGACTTGATCTAGTTTCTCAAGCTTGAGAGGGTACTTAATGTCGCTATTAGAGCGCAAACTTAGCTAAAACTTAATTCATACTTAATCTGTTGAAAATTTGTTTTTGCGGAGTTTTCTTTTCAAAGTCTTTCTGAGGGCTCAACTTACTTTCGGCTCTCTTAGAAGTGGAAGTTTTTTTGTTTATGTATATTCGGATCTCTAAGGACTCAAAGTCTCGTTCAGGCCTCAAACTGTCCTCAGCAGGAATATATTTTTCTCCAGAGTTTTGTTTTTAAAGTCCTCCTCAGGTCAAGGTTTTGTCGGAATTCTTGGAAGTTTTCCTGGTTTATATTTTTGTTTCCACTAGGCCTGAAATTATCCTCAGGAGGTTTCTGCTTAAGACAGGAACATGGAAATTGTTTCTCCGGAGTTTTCTTTTCAAAGTCTTCCTCAGGTCTCAAGTTACCTTCAGCATTCTTAGCAGTGGGAGTTTTTTTGGTGCTTGAGTCCGTGATGAGGTTTTTTAAAGTCTCCTTCAGGCTCCAAATTATAGCAGAAATATATCTCCAAAGATTTGTTTTAGGACACAACTTCTTGTAATTTTTGAAAGGGGGAGTTTATCTGATTTAAATTTAAGTTTCCATCAGGTTTGAAAGCATTTTTAAGAAACTAGGAGAACGCCCAGTTCTAAGGAAATACAAGATAAATTGAGACCTGAAGAAATCTTAAAAAAAGGAACTCCTGTGAAACATATTTCATATTTGTTTAAAGGTGATAGACAACGATGTACTATTAAGCGAAATATCTTGGACTTTCATTGTCTTTATTGAGTTTTTTACACGACGTTTCGATCAGTGGAATCTGTGCTGGTTTTCAAGTTTCACTTGTTTCGTTCTCGTTTCAAAACGAGCAGAGATGCCACTGCTCGAAACGTCGTGTAAAAAACTCAATAAAGACAATGGAAGTCAAAGATGTTTTCCTTAATATTTCATATTTCTTTTGAGAGACCTAAGCAGAAATGTTCTGAGGATGGCGTGAGGCCTGAAGGAGACTCTGAAAACCCTCAGAAATCCTAATAAAAAATGCTGAAGGCAATTTAAGAACTGAAAAAAACTTTGAAGAGAAAACTGACTTAAAGAGAATGGACTAACATATACCATGTCAGATTATAGAGAGAGAGAGAGAGAAACAAGGAGACGCTCACTTCTAAGGAAACATAAATTGAGACCTAAGGAAATCTTTAAAAAAGGAACTCCTGAGAAACATGTTCCACATTCCCACTGCGAGACTCGAGCAGAAGTATCATGAGGATAACTTGGACCCCGTAATTTTAAGCGGCATTGAGCATTTTCCCAAGCCTTTGAACTCTACTTTTTATAAAAAGTCTTTTTTTATCTAGAAAGCTTTAGCTTTTTTTCATTTTATTATCTTTTGTAGTATCTACCATTATTTGTTTTTAGGTTGCCAACCAGTCCAGTTTTGGTCGCTCAATCGCCATGGAACGCGACTACCTAAAGCTACGAAGATCCAGAAGCTGAGGAAGTTGCAAGCATTAAAGGACGAAATTGTCAGAAACTACGAGGAGAGAAAGTCGTACCCTAACGAAGGAAAGCTTTGCTTTGATGACTACAATTTACTAAGAAGGTACTAATATTCTTTTGTTTAATAGTTTTATGATAACATGGGGTCATAATAGGTGGAGATGGAATGATTCAGTTACTGAAGAACGAGCAGCTTCACTAACCCAGCAAGGTGTAGACGAGCTGAAACTGCTGGCTAGAAGATACAAAAGCAAGTTTCCGCAGCTGTTCAACCAGCCGTACAACGATCAAGCCTACTATGTAAATCTAATAAAATCGTTCTTTTGTTTTATTGAAATATCACGATTTCGCAGTTCCAATATACTCAAACTGATAGAACCCACGACAGCTACCAAGCATACATCGAAGGCCTTTTTGACCAAGAATTCTACAAGGTACACGCAAACACCTACGGAAACGACATGTTGCTGAAAGTGAGTACTTCTTTGGTAAAACTCTTATTGATAACTCTAAGACCTAATTCAGGCCTACAGGAACTGCAAGGAGTGGCACGAAAAGGTAGACCTCAATCCCAACACCGAATTGGAATACAAGAACTTCTTGGAGACTGAAGAGTACCTAAGGATGACACGCCAGGTCTTCAGGAGGCTGGGCTTCCGGTCCGAGCTGAATGCCTCTATTATCCAGGATATTTACGATATGTGTCGGTTTAACAAAGCCTGGTAAGCTTCTAGATAGAAGAAAACTGCAGAATTATAGTTAGTTTTGTAGGCAGTTGGATCAACCTTCTCCCTGGTGCGTAGCTTTCACCAAAGAACACTTAAAAATTCTTGAGTATGCCGAAGACCTGAAAGAGTATTACAACACAGGATTTGGCAGTGAACTTGCGCCAAACATTGGCTGCGGTCCTGTTCAGGATATGTACAGAAAGTTTGAGAAAACTGTTCAAGGTTAATTTCATGGAGGGTCATAGATCATTTGTTTGATATCTTGTTTGTAGGGTATCCCGATGGTAACAAGGTCACGGCTCTTTTTACCCACGCAGCTACCATGCAGGCTGTTTACACCACTTTGGGTATTGCCAAGGACCAGCAGCTGTTGAAGGCCGACAATTACAGACAGCAGCAAAAGAGATTGTGGAGGACCTCGTTTATCAATCCTTTTGCCTCGAATTTAGTGATTGTTTTATATCAGTAAGTTTAGTTCAACAAATTGATGACTTCTATCATTAAACTTCTGCTAATAAGGCTCTAGGTACGACATAATAGGGAAAGGTATTCGCACGTAAGCGCTACAGCCTAAGACTTTTTCGTTGCCCATGGCGTTAAAAAGAGAAGGAATATAGAGGTTATATATGCATTAATCTACGGGGTCTTTATTAGGAAAAATCATCTAGAAGAGCATTTTTGATAGAAAAGGATCATATAATTAAATTAAATGGTCTTTTGTTCCTTCTTTCTTTTCTTTTGTGTTTCTATTGACATTTCACTGTTTTGACTTTCGGCATACTAGATGACGTTTTCAAATGAACACCACATCATATGGCTCACTATGGGCTATTTATACGAAACATTTCACGCAGCTTCATATCCGTCTTCATCTTCTCCTTTAGCGCACGCATTTGCGATTTGAAAGAAACACTTTAACTCACTAGTGCTTGTAAAACTTTCTACAGCACGTGTGCATGTAAAATACGTTTTTGGAAAAAACCAGATCATAATTTTTAACCGATAAAAATTATTTAAAGCATCTAATAATGCAAATTTGGAGGGTTAGGAGTAATTCAAATTAAGGTTATGACCAAGCCATAATCGGTTAAAAAATCTAGTTAAAAATAAAAAATTAAAAGTTTTTGGAAAAAATTAGGTTAGGGTTAGGGCCGAAACCCTTTGTGGAAAGATGAAGATAAGAATAAGGCCAAAATCGGTAAAAAATTGCTTAAATCATCGAAAATGCAAGTTTGGAATATTTGGAGAAACACAGGTTAGGATTAAGGCTAAAATCGATTAATAATTAGTCAAAGCGTTAAAAAACAGAAATTTGGAGTTTGTGACAAAATTGTTTAAAAATTATACGGGCACCAAAAAATGCAATAGATAAGGCTTTGGAAATTAAAGTTAGAACTAGTGCTAAAACCAGTTAAAAATGAGCCAGATTGTCCAGAACTAAAAGATCGATGTTTTTGGAGAAGTTCGATTTTAGGACAAAATCAGAAAAAATTAATTCAAATCTTCTAATTTGTTGTTTTTGGTAAAATTTCTTTTTAGTCCAAAATAAGTTAAATTGTACTAAAGACGTCTCACAAGCGTGTAAAAATAAAATTTTTCAAGTTATTAGAAAAATTCAGGTTACTTACTCATAGAGCAAAATCGCTAAAGAAATAGCTAAAGCGTCTAAAAATGCAACTAGAATTTTTTAGAAAAATGCAGCCTAGAATTAGGTCTAAAATTAATTAAATTTACTCACATCGTCCAGAAATACAAATTTTTATGTTTTTCGAGAAAGTCTATTTAAGGATAAAATCAGGCAAAATTAATGTAAATCTTCTAATTTGTTGTTATTTGGTAAAATTAATTTTTGGACCAAAATAATTGAAATTTTACTAAAGACCTCCCAAAATTAAATTTTTTAATTTTTCAGGGAAGTCAGTCCAAAAAATTGCTAAATTGACTCGAAGCGTGTAAAACTGAAAATGTTAAGTAATTTGAAAATCTCAGGTTACGTACTAATAGAGCCAAATTGCTAGAAAATTACTTAAAGTGTCTAAAAATGCAAATTCGAAATTACTGGAAAAATGTAGTTTAGAGTTAGGTCTAAAATTAATGGTCTAAAATGCAAATTTGTATGTTTTTGCAGAAATTCTATTTTAGAACAAAATCAGGCAAAATTAATTTAAATCCTCAAATTCGTTAAATCTCCAAAGTTTTTGCTTTTTGGTAAAACTAATTTTTGGACCAAAATAATTGAAATTTTACTAAAGACTTCCCAAAAAGAAAATTTAATATTTTTCAAAGAAGTCAGTCCAAAAAATCGTTAAGTTGACCCGAAGTATGTAAAAATTAAAATGTTAAGTAATTTGAAAAACTCATGTTACGTACTATTAGTTAAATTCCAAAAAAAATGACATAATGCGTCTAAAAATGCAAATTCGAAATTATTAGAAAAATGCTGGTTAGAATTAGGTCTAAAATTAATGGTCTAAAATGCAAACTTTCATCTTTTTACAGAAATTCTATTTTAGAACAAAATCAGGCAAAATTGCTTTAAATCCTCAAGTTCGTTGTTTTAGGTAAAATTCATTTTTACACCAAATAAGTGAAATTTTACTAAAAACATCCCAAAATGACAATTTAAAGTTTTTTGAGAAAGTCAGTCCAAGAAATCATTAAAATAGAAATTTTAATGTTTTTCGAGGAAGTCCAAAAGTCATTAAGATTGACTTGTGAAGCGTGTAATAATAAATATTTTCAGTTATTTAAAAACCTCAGATTACGTACTAAAAGAGCCAAATCGCTAAAAAAAATGACTTAAAGCGTCTATTAATGCAAATTTAAAATTATTGGAAAAACAGTTAGAATTACGTCTAAAATTATTTAAAGACAAAATTAATTTGAAACTTCAAGTTTGTTGTTTTTTGGTAAAATTAATTTTTGAACCAAAATAAGTGAAATTTTACTAAAGACTCCCAAATTAAAAATTCAATGTTTTAAGAGAGTTAGTCCAAAATTTTTTAATTGACTCGAATCGCATAAAAATAAAAATGTTAAGTTATTTGAAAAAATGGGATTACGTACTAATAGAGACAAATCGCTAAAAAATTACTTAAAGCATCTAAAAATACAAATTTAAAATTATTGGAAAAATGTGCTGGAATTAGGTTAGAACATGTTAGAATTACATCTAAAATTATTTAAAAATTACCCACATACAATTAGGACAAGATCAGACAAAGTATTAAAGTACAATCATATAATACGTATAAAAGAACAAAAACACAACAATGATTATTCTAATTTATAAATGATTTACTTATCAAATTACTGTCAATTTAAATTCATAATTCCCAAGGGCTTATTTTTTTGTTTATGCGCCCTAGGGCATTATTTTTAAGATAAATGTTTTTGATAGAAGTCAATTATTATGAAATAATAAACCGGTCGGACATTAAATTATTTCAAAATTACCCACATAGTCTAAAAATGTTCAAATTTTACCTAAAATTTGAAGAATAAAATTAGTTTTGCCTGATCTTCTCCTAAAATAGAATTTCTGCGAAAACGTAAAAATTTGCATTTTTAGACCATGTGAGTAATTTTTTAAAAAATTTAGACCTAATGCTAACTTGTATTTTTACAATAATTTAAAATGTGCATTTTTAGTCGTTTTAAGTCATTTTTTAGCGATTTCGCCCAATTAGTACCTAACCGGAGTTTTTCAAATAACTTTTTTATTTTTACAGGCTTTGAGTCAATTTTAACAAACTTTTTTTGAAATTTGCATTTTTAGACGTAATTCTTAAATAACTTAATGTCCGACCGGTCTATTATTTCATAATAATTGACTTCTATCAAATTTATATTAAAATTAATGCCCTAGGGCGCATAAATAAAAAAATAACGCCCTAGGGAATTATAAATTTAAATTGACAGTAATTTGATAAGTAAATCATTTATAAATCATAATAATCATTTTTGTGTGTTTGTTCTTTTATACGTATTATATGGTTGTACTTTTATACTTTGTCTGATCTTGTCCTAAAATAGAATTTCTGCATAAACATCAAAATTTGCATTTTTACCCTATGTGGGTAATTTTTAAATAATTTCAGACCTAATTTTAACATGTTCTAACCTAGTTCTAGCACATTTTTCCAATAATTTCAATTTGTACTTTTAGATGTTTTAAGTAATTTTTTAGCGATTTGGCTCTATTAGTACGTAATCTCAGTTTTTCAAATACCTTTACATTTTCATATTTACACGTTTCGAGTCAATTAAAAAATTTTGGACTGACTTCCTTAAAACATATTGAATTTTTACTTTGAGAGTCTTTAGTGAAATTTCACGTATTTTGGTCCAAAAATTAATTTTACCAAAAAACGACAAACTTGAAGTTTCAAATTAATTTTGTCCTGAATGAGGATTTTTCCAATAACATAAAAAAAATTGCATTTGTAAAGGACTTTGTTAATTTTTAAATAATTTTTGACCTAATTCTAACCGTTTCTCCAATAATTTTAGACTTGCATTTTATAGATAAAAATAGAATTTCTGCAAAAAGGTAAAAATTTGCATTTTTAGACGATGCGGATAATTTTAATATTAATAAGAAATTTTAAGTAGTTTTTTAGCAATTCGGGTCTATTAGTAGGTTTGTAACCTGAGTTTTTCAAATAACTTAAAATTTTTATTTTTACAGGCTTTGACTCAATTTTAACGTTTTCTTTTTGGACTAACTCAAAAAATATAAAATTTGCTTTTTGGGAGGTTTCTTGTAAAATTTTACTTATTTGGGTATAAAAATTAATTTTACCAAAAGAGAAAACAAATTTGAGGATTAAAATTAATTTTGCCTGAACTTGTCCAACAATAGAATTTCTGCAAAAAGATAAAAATTTACATTTTTAGACAAAGCGGGTAATTTTTAAATAATTTTAGATATAAATCTGACCTATATTTTGTCAATAATTTCGAATTTGCATTTTTAGATGCTTTAAATATTTTTTTAGCAATTTGGGTCTATTAGTAGGTATGTAACCTAAGTTTTTCAGATAACTTAAAATTTTTATTTTTACAGGCTTTGACTCAATTTTAACGGTTCTTTTTTGGACTAAACTTCCTCAAAAAATATAAAATTTGCATTTTGGGAGGTTTTTTGTAAAATTTCACTTATTAGAGTACAAAAATTAATTTTACCAAAAAAACAAACAAATTTGAAGATTAAAATTAATTTTGCCTGAACTTGTCCTAAAATAGAATTTCTGCAAAAAGATAAAAGTTTGCATTTTTAGACAATGCGGGTAATTTTTAAATAATTTGAGACATAAATCTAACCTGCGTTTTGCCAATAATTTCGAATTTGCATTTTTAGACGCTTTAAGTATTTTTTTAGCAATTTGGGTCTATCAGTAGGTATGTAACCTGAGTTTTTCAAATAAATTAAAATTTTAATTTTTACAGGCTTTGACTCAATTTTAACGTTTTTTCTGGATTAACTTTCTCAAAAAATACAAAATTTGCATTTTGGGAGGTTTCTTGTAAAATTTTACTTATTTGGGTAAAAAAATTAATTTTACCAAAAGAGGAAACAAATTTGAGGATTAAAATTAATTTTGCCTGAACTTGTCCAAAAATAGAATTTCTGCAAAAAGATAAAAATTTGCATTTTTAGACAATGCGGGTAATTTTTAAATAATTTTAGATATAAATCTAACCTATATTTTGTCAATAATTTCGAATTTGCATTTTTAGATGCTTTAAGTGTTTTTTAGCAATTTGGGTCTATTAGTAGGTATGTAACCTAAGTTGTTCAGATAACTTAAAATTTTTATATTTACAGGCTTTGACTCAATTTTAACGGTTCTTTTTTGGACTAAACTTCCTCAAAAAATATAAAATTTGCATTTTGGGAGGTTTTTTGTAAAATTTCACTTATTAGAGTACAAAAATTAATTTTACCAAAAAAACAAACAAATTTGAAGACTAAAATAAATTTTGCCTGAACTTGTCCTAAAATAGAATTTCTGCAAAAAGATAAAAATTTGCATTTTTAGACAATGCGGGTAATTTTTAAATAATTTGAGACATAAATCTAACCTGCGTTTTGCCAATAATTTCTAATTTGCATTTTTAGACGCTTTAAGTCATTTTTTAGCAATTTGGGTCTATTGGTACGTAACCTGAGTTTTTCAAATTAATCAACATTTTCATTTTTACACGCTTAGTCAATTTTAGTGATTTTTTGGACTGACTTTCTTGAAAAATATTAAATTTTTATTTTAGGACGTCTTTAGTAAAATTTGACTTATTTTGGACCCAAAATAAATTTTACCAAAAACAACAAATTAGAAGATTTGACTTGATTTTGTCTGTTTTTGGTCCTAAAATAGAACTTCTCCTAAAACATCGATCTTTTAGTTTTGGACAATCTGGCTGATTTTTAACTGGTTTTAGCACTAATTCTAACTTTAATTTCTCCAAAGCCCTATTAATTATTTTTTTTTTGATGCCAGAAAAATTTTTAAACAATTTTGTCACAAACTCCAAATTTGCATTTTTTAATGCTTTGACTAACTATTAATCGATTTTTGCCGCCTTAATCCTTTGTTTCTCCAAATATTCCACTTGTAACTTCAGTCACAATCTCCAATTCAAACCAGACACTTTAGATAGATTGGAGTTGTGCACTTTGTGAGCGAGGCAGCAAAGTATTTTCCTTGAAGCGGTCTAGTGACCTGGCCGATGGATTGCTGATTTCTGCGTGACGTAACCATTCTTGGAGACGAAGTGTCACTATAGAGCTACAAGAGGTCGCAGTGAGCTTTTACGAAGCTGCCTAGAAGTTATGTTGACAAGGTGGTTGACCAGACAGCAAATAAAGACGAGGACGAAGAACGGGACACTGATGATAAAGAGGAAGTGCGTGACCCCGAAGATGAGGAGTTGGAACACTGCAAGTTAGTATTCACGGAAAGCAATATTCTTCTTTTGCCTTGACATTTAGAGATATCGAAGATATTATATAATCATTTGATGGCAATCCTGTATATCTTTAAAGGGAGCAAAGCTGTTTGTTCAATCCGAGATTGCAATTACATCTTGACAAAAGTTGAAAAAGAAACTTACAAAGGAATTTGACATAAGAGTTAGTACAGGATGAAGAAAAGGAAAGAATCTGTGGAAGAGTATGTACTAGCGAAAAAAAATAGCAAGCCGAGCCATTGTAGATATAAAGCAGTTATTTAGTATACAGTGTGTCCCAAAGGGTCTTGCATGTATTGGGATCTCGGAAACTATACGAGCTATGAAGTGAGTTAAATAGGAAAAGTTCTAGACAATTATGTTATTAATGTAATGACGAAAACGGGGTGGCTGTATCCAATCGGGTTTTTGAGAAATTTTGGGAAAACCAAAATGGTGCATTTAAAAAAAAAACTGTTATAAATTCTTTATTTTAAAAGATAATCGAAATTTGTGAAAACATTTCAGT
This sequence comes from Taphrorychus bicolor, assembly GCA_951812265.1. Lineage (NCBI taxonomy): Eukaryota > Metazoa > Arthropoda > Insecta > Coleoptera > Curculionidae > Taphrorychus > Taphrorychus bicolor. The sequence goes on from OX638298.1 coordinate 14,585,818, forward strand.
GGAATATACCTGTAAAGGTAAAATTTCGATACAACGTTTAGGTTTTCTGGAACCATCATCAACTTCCGTTTTTCTTATGACGGCCATATTGGATTTTTACACTTGTTTACAGGAGACAAGAAATGCTTTTCAATAATGTATAACAACCCTAGTAAGATTTTATAGTATTTTAAAAAATCAAGAAAAATATAGTTTTTACTAGTAGGCCATGGATTGAACTTGACAGTAATAGGTGGTTATTATCGCGAATGCTTAAAAACAATATCACAATGTCTGTAGAGGTCACAGAGAAATATTTGTTGAATGCAGAGTTCTTAAAAATTAAATTGAAACAGCTGAAAATTACTTAAAGTAAGGAAAATTTTGACATGCGGGAATTTCATTTCCGAGCCAACAGAAATACTCAAATTTCAAAAACTGACTACGAAGGAAAATATCCGGAACGATGAGCGACTTCGGCGTAGTTTAAAACAATTTAAGTCTTGAAGTCAATAGATTTATTAAATTAAAAAAGATTTTCTTTCTTCAAGGCCAAGTACCTAAATGCGGAATACACGATAACGGAATATTACTCTCAATTGAAAAAGAAAATTTTTTGAGTTAGCCGTGTATACCAATATACAATATGAGGTAACTTGTGAGGATACGTCAACGTTAGTCGCGCTTCCATCTAACCAAATTACTTTGTCGGTATCGAAAGACTTCAAATTGGTCGCATAACATTTTTATCACTCTGAGAAAACCGATTTTGGTAGCCTTCTTCGAGTGTCTTTTGAATGATTTTAAAATGCTTTGCAAGCATAATTTCTGAATCGCAATTTATCGTTCGGTGGCTCCAACGGAAATTCTATGTCCGATTGCAACATTCTGTTTTTCAGTTGAGCCATTATCGTGTATTCCTCATTTAGGTGCGCTTGGCCTGAAAGTAAGAAATTTTTCTTTTTTAATTCAAAAAATTTATAGACTTCAAGACTTGAATTGTTTTAAACGATGGTGAAGTCCTTACTCGTTCCGCATATTTTTCTTCTTAGTCAGTTTTAGAACTTTGAACATTTCTGTTTTCTTCGAAAAAAAATTGCAGCATGTCAAAACTTCCCTCACTTTAAGTAATTTCCAGCTGTCTCAAATTGATTTTTAAGAACTCTGCATTCAACAAATATTGCTCTGTGACTTCTACTGTCCAGCCACTGATTACTGTGTAAGCATTCGCGATTTATAACCACATATTACTGTCAAGTTCAATCCATGGCCTACTAGTAAAAACTGTATTTTTCTTGATTTTTTAAAATACTATAAAATCTTACTAGGGTTGTTATACATTATTGAAACGCATTTCTTGTCTCCTGTAAACAAGTGGAAAAATCCAATATGGCCGTCATAAGAAAAACGGAAGTTGATGATGCTTCCAGAAAACCGAAACGTTGTATCGAAATTTTATCTTTACAGGTGTATTCCACTCAAAAAGTTGCTTCAGAAATGTTTTCACAAAATTCGAATATCTTTTAAAATAAAGTACTTTTAACCGGTTTTTAAAAATGCACCATTTTGGTTTTCCCAAAATTTCTCAAAAATCCGATTGGTTATAGCCACCCCGCTTTTGTCATTATATTACTAACATAATTGACTAAAACTTTCCCAACTTAACCGACTTCGTAGCTCCTATAGTTTCCTAGATCCCAATACACGGAAGACCAATTTGGGACACACTGTATAATAGAGGGCATACAAGATAAACCTTCAAACAAATAAATTTTGTTAACAGCTACACATTTAAGCTAAGTTAAAGCCCAAAATCAAGATTTATGAGCAAATTAAAGCTAGAATGATGGATATCTCAAACAGCTAAACCCTCTAATCAATGCCATACAGGAGACAGCAATAAAGGAAATCGAGAGTGAAACAGAGACCACAAAGGAGCCACTAAAAAGGAGTGTAAACCTGCCACAATGGGTCAGAGGCCAGAAACTTGTTTTAATTGTGGAACTAAAGGTCACCTATCACATAACTGTCCTGACAAAAGTAAAGTAGTGAAGTAAATTTGAGAGCTATTATAAAGATGAAGGGATCAAGGATGAAGGGATACGACAGTAATGGACAGGACGGTAATGGATAAGAATTGAACGAGTCCGATTTCTTATCCCAGTCTTGCCAAAGCTAAGCCTTGAAAACCCTTTCAAATGGCTTAAGCATTGGAGTATAGAGTGCAAAGAGCTTTGAATCGCACCTTTCAGAGGTGTATAAACTGCACTAAATTTGAAGTACTCGTAGGATGCAGGATGCGAAACAAAGAGGTTCTTCAGATTCAAGAATTGTTGGAACAAGAGGCTAGGAAAAATTTCAGTGAGAATCAAGACATTTTAAAAGTAGAAGCCAAGAAGCAAATACTGTCCGTCCAAGAAGAAAATCGTCGTCACTATAATCGTCACTATATGAAAGGAAAGACAGGAAGTCCCTATAGAATAGGATATTTAGTTGCGATAAAGAGAACACATTTTGTTCGGGTCTTGAACTTCATAGTTATTCATCATATTCAATAGATAACTTCAAGTTACTAAAATTAGAGGTGTTGACAGTTATGAAATTATTAAAGTTGGTAGTCATGAGAGATCTTTGATAACAACTACATGTCCAGAATATATGAAGCCATGGATAGATATTGATAGTTAATATTTTAAATTTTAAGGTTGATTTCAAAGTTCATTCCATATGCAAGTCGCCTCTCGCCTCTGTAAAAAACAGAGGCGATAGCGCCGTAGTGGAGGTAATTGAGACTAAGACGGGTCGGCCCCAACTTGTATGACGATCAACAGTGTGTCTGGCCATAAGTCTGAGGCTGAGGTGTGAGTCTGGCCATAAGACAGGACGGACACCCCTCACTGGTATGACGAAAAAGGAGTGTGTCAGTCTATCAGCGGAGGAGACGTACTCCGTGCCGATTTCTTTTTAAAACAAGACGAATTCATTTAATTTGCAAGACGAGTAGATTTACAAGTTGCCCCAACAAGCCCTTAGCATATACGGCTGAGTGTTGTACATGGTTTATTGTATAGTAACTATATAATAAACATTGTTGATTAAACCTACATCTATTTACTGCAGTTCACCGTTTATCAGTTAAAAAACTCATCATCCCTACAATTGTGAGAAACCTAAGTGAAGTGAAACAGCGCACACGAAACTTGTGGATATCTTTAACTACTGTTTGATACATGGACTTTTCCTTAGATTGTGTACAACTAACTTAAACCAAATACAGACACTTCTCTACCCCCCAGCTATCGCCCAATAACTCTTCTTCCAGCATTAGGAAAATTTTTTGAAAAGAACATCAGTTACAATATTGATGCTAAAATAGGTATGCACATCCCATAATACCAGTTCGGCTTTAAACAGGGCACCTCAACTATGCTACCAGTTACTGTGTTGACCTCTAACATCAAATAAGCAAAACAAGCGGGACTAGCTGGTGCAGTCATCTTATTCGACATTAAAAAAGAATTTACCAGTGTATGGCACCAAGGACTTCTAAATAAAATGCACAAACTTAGTTAAGTTTGTAATTTGTATTTGTAAATGTGCTGGGCAATTGCCCAGCACATTTAGTATTGCTCATAAAACACTGTTTGGGCCACAGATCCCTCCAGATTAAGGTAAATGATCAAGTTTTGAATATGTTCACACCACATCAGGGAGTTCCACGAGGCTTGCCATGTGTTCGCCTACAAGACGCAGATGATACAGCACTGATTTGTCATCACAAAGGCCTGAAAAGGATATTCTGTGAACTGCAGAGATTAACTGACACTATGAGCGTTTGGTGCAACAGTTGGAGAATTGGGATAAATTCCAGCAAAACGCAATTCATTATATTTAACCACCATAAGAAACATCTCCCACTATAAACATCTTAAACTCCAATCTGCATCCCCAACCCTCAACTAAATACTTGCGCGTCACAATAGACCCCAAAATCAACTTAAATGCCTACACAAACTTCATTAAAACCCAATGCAAGAATAGAGCTAAACATTTCCGAAGCTTGACCTACAAAAAGCAAAGTATTTCTCGTCAAAAGACAACTGAAATTTATAAAGCCAAATGTAGATCCATCATCGAGTAATGCCACCAAATATTCCTTAATATACACCTCTCTTATTCAACTCTCACCTGTTATTATACGCCAACACAACACAACCTTGAGGTTGTGTTGTGCCGAACGCTCTTCTCTGCGCTCTTTAACGAGAACTCGCCACCTAAACGACCTGCGTAACCCGCCAAATCAGCTTCTCTACGAACTCTACACTCCTTACGGGGTGGAACCCCGTAAGGAGCTTTTTATTTTGGGGTTGGTGTTTGCCATAAACCTATATTTTTTCAATAATTTCAAATATGCACTTTTAGACGCTTTAAGCCATTCTTTAGCGATTTGGCTCTATTAGTACGTAACCTAAGTTTTTCAAATAATTTTATTTTTTTATTTTTTACAGACTTTGAGTCAATTTTAACGATTTATTGGACTGACTTTCTCAAAAAATTATATATTTTTATTTTGGGATGTCTTTAGTAAAAATTCACTTGTTTTCCTCTAAAAGTTAATTTTACCAAAAACAAAAAAATTTGAGATTTAAATTAGTTTTGCCTTTTAATAATAATTCTAAATAAATTTTAGACCTAATTCTAACCTGCATCTTTCCAAAACCTTGATGCTTGCATTTCTCGACGCTTTAAGTCATTTATAGCATTTTGCCTCTATTAGTATGTAATCTGTAATTTTCCAATAGCTTAAAATTTTTATTTCTTCATGCTTTTAGTCAATTTTTACGATTTTTTGGAGTGATTTTTTAAAAAAAATATTAAATTTTAATTTTTGGGGTCTTTAGTAAATCTTCGTTTATTTTAATCCAAAAATTAATTTTACTAAAACATATCAAATTTGAAGTTTTAAATCAATTTTAAAACTTTAAATTCTTATTTTTGTCCTAAAGTACAACTCCAAAAAACATCTTACTTTATTTTTTGGTCAATCTGGCTCCTTTTAAACTGATTTTAACCCTAATTGTAACGTTAAAACCTCCAAAGGCTTTAACAATTGCATTTTTTGATGCCCGTAGAAGTTTTAAACTATTTTGGCTATATATCTTAAACGAATTTTTGTCACAAACTCCAAATTTGCAATCCAAAAAATTAATTGATTTTAGCCTCAATCCTAACCAGTGCTTTTCCAAAAATTTTAAATTTGCATTTTAAGACGCTTTAAGCAATTTTTTACCGATATTGGCCCAAATCTTAATTCTGTTTTTCCACAAAGTCAAAATTTACATTTTTTGACATTGTAAATAATTTTAGCCCTAACCATGATCTGAATTTTTCTCAAAAACGTATTCTCACATAAAAGGTTTTACACGCCCTAGTGCGTTAAAGTATTACTTTCAAACTCGCAAATGCGTGCGATAAAGGAGAAGGTGAACACAGATATGAAGCTGCCGAATAGTAAACTGAAGCGAATTTTACACAACAAATAGGTCTTGGGCGCCCAACAAAAAAAATTTGTCATAACGTGAATTTTAGTCGTCTACTGACGAAGAAGATTGGAATTAGGTGTAAAAGTGGTTAAAAATGGCTATCATTATCCAAAAAAATGCAAATTTTAATTTTTTTGGCTCAATCAATTTTAGAACAAAATATGACAAAACCGAAAGTAAAACAGACTAAAATTTTCTAATTAGTTGTTTTTGATAAAATTAAATTTTTGGATTAAAATAAATGAAATTTGGTTCAAAACGCCACAAAACGCAAATTTGAGAAATATAAGGAAGAATCAGGGTCATAATGGTTTCAAAATTACTCAAAGCGTTTAAAAATGCACACTTAAAATTTGTGGAAGAAATACAAATCGTTGTTATGTTTTAATGTTTGTTAAATCAAAAATGACTCAGCACAACTCAAGACATGTCTTGTCTTAGATAACTCCTAAATCTTTGAGGCGAAAAGTTCATTTTTTACTACTTACTTCTGGGTGAAGCCTCATACACTTTTGGGCCCGATTCGTTCGTTGTTGGAGAAGGAATTTCGCACTACTCACAGTAAAATTACTGCGAATAACAATTTACCCTAGAAAGGGCTCGGACGAATCGACCTGGTCGACGTTTCGGCAACATGTCTTGTCTTGACTCATGCAGCCCCCTATATTGGCTGAGCAAGGTTGGGCCTCTGTACTACCCGTTGGCTCACAGAAAACCTTTGATCGTGCCCGGGACGTTCTTTTTGAACGCATTTTTGTAGATAAGCAACAACACAAGGTCGTGAACTCATGTAAAATGAAGAAAATTGTCCCGTTCCGGCATGCGAGCATCTATATTCCATCTCTCTATTCGCTTCTCTCTCGCGTAGCGGTAACACACGCCTAGCGCTTAAATGATAGACCTCACGATTACTTGTATATTATATCATGTCTCTAGGTACTCACTTTTTCTCCTGGATCTCTCAGCACTCGAGTCAAATTTTTTTCTTATCAACCAACAAAACCAAGGCCTAGGGCTTCAATTTTTTTTTGACTGACTTAAAAAATAAAAACGATCAGACAATTCATATGAACTCCTCTTAGTACCCTTTGGCGCTAAATTTGAAACGTTTTAAGGCATTTTTAGGCGAGTCTAAAACAAAATTTTTCTATTTTCAGATGTCAAAGCAGTAACAAGCCCGGCAGCTCCTTTAAGGTGATGTTTTTCTTGAACGAAGTACCCATCGAGGAGTTCCTAGGATGTTCCGTCGGGCTGTGCGATTGGGAAACTGTAGAGAATAATTTCCAACAAGTGGTGGAAAATTGCAACGCGCAGGCTTTCTGCGATGGACAGAGTTCAGGAAACAGTTATAGGTCATCTGTTGGGTTGAGTTTACTAACAATAGGGTTGATGACGTTTCTGCAGAGGTGTTGGTGAGGAGGGTGGGAGGAGATAAGTAGAATGAAAGCACAAGAGTACGCAATATCCAAAGAAATGCTTAGCAAGTGTTGCACCAAGTGAAGTACCAAGTCGTTGTATTTTTACCCCGTGTTCATTAGAAAAAGTCTAGAAGGCTATCAATTTTTAACAGAAAAGGATGACATAATCAAAGTAAATGGACTTTTGTTCTTTCATCCTTTTCTTTAGACATTTCTAACTAGATAAAGTTTTCAAATGAACAGCCTCTATTTATAATGAAACACTCAGCAGGAGTGTAATAATGTACAATGAAATACTCGAAAGTGGGATTGAAGCTCGTAGATGCTGATAATAAAGCATAGAAAATGCGGGATTAAAGAGAAAAAAGTTATAGATATAGAACTCTATAGTAGTTAAAAGTTTAAGTGTTGATTATGAAGTAATGCTAAATAATTGTTCAAAGTTTTATATGTAGATTGGCACCCATCTCTATATATATATCTACTTTTGACAAATAGGAACTAATTACCTAGTTATAACTTTGTGATTTTTTAATGCAGATTAAGTTAGTACATTCCAAGTATTTATATTAAGTGTTTATGTTGTTTTTATGACCTAATTGAGCTACTTAAATAGATTTATTTACTAACTCATTTATACTTAAAATAGTATTTTCATAAGGAAAAAGGAAAATTTAATATAGAATTAGCCGATTTTCGGATAACGCTGTGCGCAGTCCTTTGTAGATCTGTAGATCTTTTGTAGATTCAGGCTTATGGATATTTAGCACTACATACCTATTTATTTCTGAGCCATAAATGTACTTTTTATGATGTTACATAATAAACTTTACGTCTTATTTTAATGATTGTATTTTTTTTGGACTTTGTTAGGAAAAATTGGGGAGCTCAAAACTTAAAAAAACACCTCACATTTTTAAAATCGTAAACCATTTATCGTTTTCTGACCCGATGGTGAAAGGGCTTTCACTATCGTCCTTCAATAACCGTTCTTTATTCATGTCAAAGTGCACTTTCTTGCCAACTGATTTTTCTCCCGATGATCTTGTTTGCTCGAATATTTCATGTACTTTCAGCCAGCGTGAGAACAGTTTTGACATGAGTTTCGGTTTATCCGTAAAATATTCAGAATTAGTAGTCAAAGTATCCTTGAAAAATTCGTATTTAAAAATCATGATGCTACAGTTGTCCTAGATCCACAACTCCTCAGGGCCGCTTTGGCCATACAGGCCTAGGTTGGTATAAGGGGCCAAGCGGCCGTTAGGGCCGCTTTGTTTTTCTATGAGAAATCTTTTGGTTACATTAGTTCAGGTTGGTTTAGGTCAGATCAGGTTAGTTCAGTTCTAGTTTTCCTTTGGTTAGGTTAGTTCAGTTATGTTTTTCCTTTGATCAGGTTAGTTTAGGTTCGATCAGGTTAGTTCAGTTCTAGTTTTCTTTTGGTTAGGTTAGTTCAGTTATGTTTTTCTACGAGGGATCCTTTGGTTAGGTTAGTTCAGATTAGAAACGACTAAACTCTAAAGTAGTGCGTTTTACCATATTTTTCAAGATAATCTACATAATTTACAGCGTTACTTAAAATTTCTCAAAAATGTCACTTGTTGACATTTTTGAAAAATGTTCTTTCAATTTATATTCCCATTCCAGTGTTTTAACATAACCTTCAAGTCAACTTCCATTGTATAGTTTGTTTCAGGTAAGCGAAGCGTATTATTATATTTATTCTAAAATAGTAGATTATGTCACTAGGAGTAAAAGTGAGTCTTTTCGTGCTGAGCACAGAGATTGACGGCCGAAGCGAAGCTGAGGCCTGCAACTGGGCGAAGCACAAAAAGATCTTTTACACCGAGTAACATATACTATTTTCTTTTTCATCATGCAGGAAATACGAAGTCTATTTCAGAGTAATTCAATTTTGCAATTTTCTCTCATCCTCTTTAAGCGGGTCTAGGTACTTACCCAATTAGTGTTGTATATTATTTGCAAAATAAATAGAATGTCTTAGTGTGTTAGAACGCTGGTTTTCAATGTTCAGTAGTTTGAATGGTATTAAATCCAATGGTTTAGGTGGTTTAGGTAAATTATGATAAACTAAAAATTTGTAGCATTGTTATCAATACTAAATTAATAAAAATGACATTGACAGATAAATATGATGACCGGCAAATAACAATTAATGACATTTAACAGACGATTTAACAGTTTCGGGTGGTGCCACTGCCACCTAGACTATAAGGCCGTGAAGCAGAGTCTGTGACGTCACAGTCGTGGTCCAAGGTCACCATTTGAAATGGATGGATTTCAAATGATTTCGCGTATATTTTCCGTGATTTTACTGTGATTATTCTGTTTTTTAATGCGAATTTTGTTTTTATGAACATTACACTGGACTTTAGGAAACGTATTAAAGTTTGTGCTAAATTCGGAACTATGCATTTTAGTGTTTAAAAACTGTGAAAATGCCTTACCGGTGCTGTGTCGAGGTGCAACACAAACTTAAAGAATGGACCTAAAAAATCGGTTTTTTGGTTTCCCAGGGATGAAGATTTAAGAGAAAAATGGATTAGAGCCATTAAAAGAGAAGATTTCGTGCCTGGAGAACATAGTAGGGTACATTTATACATAAATAAGTAACAAGAATTTTAGAAAAAGTTAGGTTATCCCTCAGATTTCGTTTATAAACAAAGCATGAATTCCATGAACTTTGTAGAAAGAAAACTGGTGTTTTAGGTATGTGAGGTGCTTTTCGCAAGGATGAAGTACAGAAAAAGATTATTTTTTATAATGAAGAGACAGATCAGACTTTGCAAGCCCCTTTGGACATTCCAAAATTGATCTGTGGTAAGAACTTATTACACACTTAACTTATGCTTATAAATTATATAGTCTCCATTTAACTATTAAATCTCTGAGTATGAAACAGATCTCTTGAAGGGATACTTTTATTTATTGAGTTGAGAAATGAACTTGTACCATACCAGTCATATTCCTAGGAAAAGCAGAGGATAATAAGATAATGATATCAACAGTTTTGTCTCCTGTAACATTCATTCATATTTTTGTTAAGTCTTTTTTACACTCTTTTACAGTCTCAAGCTGCTGTGGCTTGGATGCATTGTTGTATAAGCTATACCTTCTAAATAAAAAAACGTATGTTTCTTGAATTAACTGTTTTATTTTTGATTGCTAAGGGCCAAATGTTGTAATAATCAAAACATGTTTTATTTGTGTAGGTTTATCCAACTTCTTACTTGTAGTCATAATAATTGTATTCTCAATTTTCACCCATTACAACCCATGTAAATAAAGTATCCATGACAAGGCTTGTTTATGGGTTGTAATGGATGAAAATTAGGAATATGATTACAACTATGACTAATAATAAGTTGAATAACCCAGGATTTACTACAATGAAAAGTTGTTGGTAATTTAATCTTACATAATTACCTATAAATAGAAAAAAAACAATTTCCTGCAGATTACAACATTTTGCACTTTCAACATATATCACTGCATACAGTTTTTATTACTTTGAGTCCTTGCTGTTACTAAACACACTAGCACTCAAATCCTCTCGAAGTAGGGAAGAAGTAGGCTCGATACATCTCTGTGGAAGTAGGTACTTTCTGGACACTGGCACTTTCCAACTACTATTGAGTTTCTACCATTTTGACTGTGAAGACCTCACTAAAGACGTTCTATGCAGGACATCAAGTTTTTGGTATAAATGGTAGGTATATGATGATCTCGTGCTCATTCCTTTAAGAAAATTAAAAGTTAAAAGATAAAGTAATTCCTAAAGGTAATTCCTAAATTTTTAACAGAAATATGAAGTTTACTGAGTTTGATCTTAGTCATGTAGTACATTTACACCACATGGACCAAATTAGACCAAGGAACAAATTGAGTACCTAATCAACTTGAATCAAAGTTTGTCAAAGAACTGCTGTTTTAGTTATAAATGGAAGCTTTAGTCCTTTTCGGAAACTGCAATCCAATTCCAGAATACAATTTGGGGCTAAAGTGCTTACACCATAGTGACATCATTTGATACTTGGACCAAATGTTTGGTCCATGTAGTGTACCTAAACGAGTAAATGTAATACATGGTCTATATAGGAATACGTTGAGAGAAAATAAATCTGTTTATGTAACAAATTTTGAAATTTGTAACAGGGTGTTACTTAAAGGAGCTAGGGTTTTGTATAAAAGAATATACATGATTAGAAACTCTTTTTGCATTCTTTGCTCTAGGTGAAATAACTTTTGGGAAAAAAAGCTACATTCTTAATAGGTATATATTAAAAAGTTAAATGAAACCCTCTATACTTGCCTACTGGCGAGTTTACTGTTCTACTTTATAGACTTCAGTCTGGCCTTTTTCAAATCCAGGAATCAGGATTAGTCACTGAGGGTTAACCTAACTTTTTTTATAAAACTATGTAGGTACTCTGTATTTTAAGTTACCCTACTATTTTCTTCAGATATAGATTAGCTTACATCCATTTTTTTTTCACACCCTCATTCCTTTGAAACCAAACGACGGATTTGCTAGACCTGTTTACATTGATTTCGCACCGTGACACCCAACCACGTTTGAGAAATTTTCAACACTTTTAAAGAACTTGTTGTAACTCTAAATGCACCACTAGCTGCAAGAAATGTCCTAAAGTTCGGCACAATTTATAAAAACAAAATTATGAGTACAAAATGAATAATATTAGTCGTAAAGTCGGAAAAAATATTTGAAATGCATACAATTCAAATGGTCTCACACTAGTGACCTTGGACCACGACTGTGACGTCACAGCTTCTGCTTCACGGCCTTATGGTCTAGGTGGCAGTGGTGGTGCCCTCGAGCGGTCTGAGAGTATTCCTATCCTTTGTTTTTTCATTAAGAATGTAAATATTGCAATACACTCAGATCGATCTATCTGGTGTCATCTAGTGTTCAAATAATTTTGGTGAATGAAAATCGTTTTATATATGCGCCACTATGACAGTAGCGGTGACTTTTGATTTTACTTTTACTGTCTAGGACTTTTTTGCTACTTTTTTAGTCTCAGGATTAGAAAGCCCACTTAGGTGCGCGTATGGAGAATAGTATATTGTGCAACTAGTGTCGAAAATTGAACTTTTCACACGAGTGTGACGGTTTGGACACGAGCGATAGGCGAGTGATATAACGTCACATGAGTGTGACGAGTGATTTTCGTACATGTTGCACACTATACTTTTTCTACGACTGCGATTTTGCTTCATAAATCATCATTCGTATTATAAATTATACGAAAGGCGTGTGCAAAGCAATCAGAAGCGTGTGTTCCATGCAAGTCCCTTTGCACACGCTTCTGTGTGAGAGCGTGCGCAATGTGCCCCTTGCGCACGCTGTTTGCGATATGCGTTTTTCAACGGTAGTTAGTGGTGCGCATTTGTTCATTTTCGAGGTAGTGGTAGAAGAAACAAATGACGTACTTTTAGTCCGCTTGAAAAAAAAATTGATATTATTATAAAAACTTTTAAGTTCTACCACCACCTATACTTTTCAATTTTGTCCATTCTAATAATGCCTAAAGAAAACTTCCGAAAAAAATTAGTAATAACGACTTCCCTCAACTGTACCAGCCCCCAAGTTTTGTGGCTCACTATCGAAACTGGCAGGTATATAGAAGTTTGGAGGTTTTGAATTGAACTCATTCCCGTTAGCATCCACAGCAGTTAATAACTTAATTTTATTGTCGCGTCGGAGTCAGGGAAGTGGATGCGTAATAGGTTCTTTTAAAGTAGAAGTTAGTTTTCTCCATTTAGTCATTTTAATTAGAAAATTACGGTTTCTCAAAAATGCAGGTTTATTAATTGCGGTTAATGCCCATATTGTCAGTGATAATAGGAAGAGTGACATTATTTGATTTTAAATCAAATAAACTTTGTAGTTTGATGATATCTACGAAACAAAATCAGCTGTCATCCCGTTGTATAGTATTTAAGTAATTTTAGTGTTTCTTCATTTTGTAATCATGATATCTGATTATAATTTATCAAACAATGACTTAGAACTTTTAAATACCGTAGAAAGTGGTTTGAATGTAAACACCAGTAAACCTTCAGATCCTGGGGCGACCTTAGGGGCCCGCCAGTTACAGGGACGTCATCCCTGAGTGTAAGAAGAACACCCAGGGCCGCAAATGAGGCCAATATGTTGTTTTGCGTTTTAAAATTTTCTTCCGTAGTTTGTGCCAAGAGAGAGAAAGAGGCAATTTAGGAATATATTATAAATATATCGCAAATCAAACACGAAACATGATGATCAAGATGAAGTTTTAAGTTCCGTCTTACATTTAAATAGGTTGGTCCGCCATATTGCCTTGACTGACAAACATGTCAAATGACGTAATTCTGGAATAATCAATTTGACCTGACGTTGATGGGTGTGGATTGTCGTTGATCATACGGCAAAATTGTCAAAAATATTTTGCAATTTTGGAATATTGTCACAAAGAAGCAAACATACATAAAAATTGCATCATTTTTAGACATGGTCGGACGATGACCGTTTTAGTAACCAAGCCCTAGTTGACCCAAATTTAAAAATTAAACCTTGCAAATTTATTCAACATGTGGGCACATCGAACCGCTCATGGACGTCATGGAAAAGAAGGTTGCAATCGTTTGGGAAAAATTTGCTGACAATGAAGAAAGTTAGCACGAGCGTTTTTGAGAGAGAAACGGCAGTGTTAGGCTGGGTGCTCACGAGGAGCGTCCGGTTTTGGAGGGACTCACGAGGAGTCCGTGCGGGGAGCCGCGTTGGGGCTGGTCTGATGTCGATATTACGCCGGAAGGACGAACGACCACCATCAGATACTAGCCCATTGTTTTAAAAGTACATTAAGGAGTCAGTTTTGCAGCCCCCGAAAACAGGCTTACATTGGGGACCCGCGAGAAGGGTCGTTTTTGGGGAATTGGTGAATAAGGGTCGACAAGGAGCGTCGTTACGCCGAAAAGGACGAAAGAGCACCAACCGAGATCACCAGTAGGAGCCTACACTCAAGTATGATTTTCGAAGTAAAGAGAAGGGCGGAAGCACCCCTTTACTCCCATAAGTCCTTTTGCCGAAGCTACGAGGTTCGTCTAATTGAGTGGCAAGATATGGTCCCGGTCTATCTAAAAATTAGGTAAGAACTACTTTGCATTTATTTGCGTTGTTTCTGTAGTTATTTTCGTTGTCGCAAATTTGCTAGAGTAGGCTACTTTTAAAGTCATAGAAAACAGGAGTTCTACTCAAGACTTCATCAACTGTTATTTTCAAATGCAAGCCCCCATTTTGGTTTTAAAATACATATAGGACCCTTCGGGAGACAGACCTATTATCATATTTATATAATTAACATTCTTTGTAGACATTTTGCGTAAAATTTAAAAAATTGTAAAAGGTGGTAATTATATTTTTTTCTTTTGAGGCAGGCGTATAGTTTTCAGTTTTTGCGAAAAACTACTAAGAACAGAGTAATCATATTCCACATAGAATTTGCGTATTGAACAATAACGGGTTCTAAAGATAATTCTTAAAATCCTATAAGAGGTGTCCTCAGGTTTTAGTATTTTTTTTTATAGTATAGGGCGATAGAATATTTTTATTCGTTGTAGGGCGTCAGCTAGAAAACCCAGTTTTGCCGAGATAGGATTTTTTTTTATTGAAAGGCGTAGCAGCAATTACTATTAAAAGTTGTGCAATGTGATCAGTAAAGTAGTAGAAAGGGACACCATTGTTTCTGAGAATGAATTTGAAAAGGAAAATAAGTTAGATGTAAAATAGTATAAAAGATATTGAGCTAGAACCGATATACTAACACAGATCTTTTTGCATGTTCCCATCGACGCTATGATGTAAGCCACACAAACCACTTTGTGTGGCTTACCTGAACCAAGAGCCTCAGAGCTGGAACCCAAGCGACCCCCAAGGCACAGACTTGCCAGAGCTACAACGTACAGAGCTAGCCAAAGCCGAGGTCCTGGGCAGACGAACCAAAGAGCAGGTCCCTTTACAGTCAAAAACAAGGGAATGCGGAGCTCAATGGTCGCCCCATCGATTGGCAATAGCTCAACTAGGCCGCGAGGTAGCAGCCGACATACCAGAAGAAGACTGATAGTTAAAACTGATCTTGGAAGCTGCAACAACGACTAAGGGCCAATCCAGGGATGCAGCTAGCGCAGATTAGCCAGTGTAATAACATGTTTTAATATTTGTAATAGCAATCCTACACACTTATAATTTTAACTTTAGAGCAAGACACAGGTGTAACTCTGAACAAAACCCAGAAATGTCTGAAAAGGAAAAGGCTGGAATTTGTGGATGAAGAAAAGGCTCTGCGTGTAGGAAAAATTAGGCAGTCGATTCAGCAGCAAAAAGAGTTTCACGAAGCCAGAATGGAAGCTGTGGAACTGGAAAAAGAATTCTGGGGAAAAAAAATCCATCTTTTGAATTAAGAATTTCTATAAATTATATAATAATAAATAATTAAATATATGTATTAACATCCTTTTTTTTGCATTTCTGAAAAACTTATTAATTGAAATGCACAGCTACAAATGCCCTTCGAAATGCTAGGCCATCATTATCAGCCTCTATATCAATGTGGTTTTCTATGGGCTCCTCCACATCATTGTCATCATATTCTTCCTCTTGAAGAGTTTTTCCAATGTTGTATAAAACAGCAGTGGCACATATAACTGCTACAGAGGTCTCCAATTTAGTTAATAGACCTTGTCGAAGGCAAGGAAACCGCCTTTTCCATACTCCAAAAATTCTTTCAATAATATTTCTAGTTCTTATGTGGCTTCGATTATACTTCTGTTCTTGTCCAGGACCTGGATTAATTATTGGTGTTAATAGATACCTTCTGCAAGCATATCCATTATCACCTAACAACAGACCTAAAGGCAAATACAATCTATGTAGAAAAAATTAATTTTTCATGTTGAATATTATGTAATCACTTTCAATTTGATTTGTTTCAAAACGAACACGCAGGAAGCTGCGGTCAAATATGACGCTATCATGTGTAGATCCTGGCGGACACCAATATCTAATATTTTCATATCAGGACCACAAGCAACCTAAAATCCCACATTTATGCGACTGAAATCATTTTTGTTAATATTATGCGGTAATTTACTTGAATGAAATGAAAATTTTCCTTTTCTGTTTCGAAATATTTCTCCATTATCACCTCCGGGATTGCCAATTGGGATATGAGTGCAATCAATACATGCTGCAACATTTGGAAAATTAGCAATTTCAAAAAATCGTCTTATGTTGTCTCGCTGAGCTTGGATTGTGTCAGGAAGTTTAGCATAGTTTTGCAGATGTCCTGCCAATACAACAGACACTCTTTTTATGGTCAAAGACACTGTACTTTGAGAAAAGCCTTGCAAGTCTCCACTTACTACCTGTTGGCAAGAATTAATTACAAGTAGATTCAATAATTTCCACATAGGTACTTTCAATTACGTTAGTAGGTAAGTACTTACTTGGAAATTTCCAGTGGCATAAAATAGTAATGCTATCAGAAGTTGTAAATGAGGAGGGACTGGCAAACCTTTTGGACTGTTTTTTTCCAAAGCATCCAGTATTAAAGGTAGCAGAACATCACGTACATTTTCTTTTTTGGATCGATACCGCCTTGAAAATTCAGAATTTTCGTAGAAAACAAAAGGATCCTGCATGCCCCTAATATAACGTTTTTGAATTCTCAAATTGCCTTCATCTTCATTGTGTTCCATACATCATCCATGGCAATAAAAATAAAAGTGTGAAATAATATATAAAATGTATGCAATTTGTAAATAGAAATGGTAAACAATCCCGTAAACTATTTTTTTAATTTAGTTAACCTCACTTTGTAACCAAAAGTAACACTTAAGGGACCTAAACAGAACCCTTGAGTATCACTTCAAGATGAGTGCCAATTTTTAATCACGTGACTTAAAATTTGGAACTATAGAACGGAATTTAAATGTAAGGGTCCCTCAAGACCAAAGTGTCACTCAAGTGTCGACTATAAATGCGGGCATTAGGTAAGACCCATTTGTTGTAACGGTGTCTGGTTTCATATTAGTCATTTTCTTAAAGTAGTTAGGGTAATTTTAAGGCGCAGAAAATAGAAGTTTACTTGAACCCCATCTTCTTATTTTAAATATAAACCCCCTATATTTTTGAAAGCCCCCATTCAGTGAGTAAATCAGCATAGGACCCTTCGGGGAGGTGAATAATACGATCGCAATCTTCTTACTCGTGACAATATGTCATATTGGGCTTTTTCGTTTCTTTCGGTTTTTGGTTTAAATTTATGCTGTTTTTTTCCTAATTTTCTGTTGTGTAATTGTGCGTCAGTGATAATAATGAATTATTGATAGTAGAGCCTTGATATTGGCACAGGGCCAACGCGTTTTTGGCATTGACCAGCTTGTTGTGGCACGTGGAACATGAAGTTTGGTGACCAGTAACCGTCAGCTACTTTTACACAGTATGTGTTGGATATATTACTATCTTTTATCACATTCATAAATATTATACGTATATAATGTAATCAACTACGTTATCCAATATACACTAATCCCATAAAATGTTAACAAGAACTGTATATAATAATTTCAATATAAAGTTTGAAGTTTATTTTTGTGAAATAAACATGTCTAGCAATAAATAGTAGTTTGTACGTATTTAATAACCCTTTACGATGCCAACAATATAGAGCATTAAAGTACGTACATATTCTATATATTTGTTACGCCTCTAGTACATACATTAATACGCATTAACAGTGTACATATTTTTGGCGACGAACTATAGACGTACAGTTCTGTGAACATCGTGCGAATACTGTTCATACCTTGCACGTACTGCAACATTCACTTATTGCCATCAAGTAGGCGTTGGATATGTGACTTTGAAATTTTTATTGTACCTTCTCAACCTCTCAAGATTTCAAAGGTAACGAGCTGACAAAAATAAGTGAATGAGGTATAGATGTGTATATGCTACGTACACCTATTACCCATTCACTTATTTTTGTCATTTCTAGTTACTTTTAAAGCCTTAATTTTTTTTATACCCAGGAGATGGGTATAAAACCTCCTTTTAGCACATATTGAGAAGATACGATAAAAATGTCAAAGTCAAATTTCCAACTCCTACTTGATGACAATAATAAGTGAATGGCTTATATGTACCTACTTTTGCTTATTGGGTGCCTTGAATTTTTTATAAATTCAAATTCCTGACACGATTCTGAAGGAGGTTTTCCTCATGCATGTCGAATGGAACATTCCTGCCACCTGATTTTTCTCTGGATGATCTTCGGTGCTCAAGTTTTTTTTTTTCAAAAATGTACGTACACTTTTGAAAAAATTTGGCTACAAAAAATCAATTTTAACAGAATCAAATTTTAACCGTTTAGCGCTCTTCTTGTTTAGAACAGAAGACCTACAAACTATTCACTTATTTTTGACCTTAAGTAGGCTTTGCACATCTAACTTTGATATTTTTATCGTATCTTCTCAACGTGCTGAAAGGAGATAATTATAAGTAAGAATAATTTTGAAAGATATTTCAGTTTTTCCTCAAAAAAAAATCAAATTACCTAAGTATGGCATTATATGCAAAATCCGCCATTTCATCTTTTTCAACCAGAAAAAGGGCACTTTTCTGCCAGCCGACTTTTCTCAGCATTTTCTTGTTTCTTCGTGCTTTTTATCTTCTTTCAGCCGGAGTAAGAACAGGTTTGACAGGATGAGTTTCAGCTTTCCACGCAAAACATTCAAAAATTACCCAAAATATCCTTGAAAAATCCGAATTTAAAAATTATAATGCTAAGGCTGTCCTAGAACCTCAGATACCCAGCGAAGTTTTGGCCACAAAAAGCAACTTTAACAGAATCGCGTTTTAAGCATCTTGCGCCTTTAAGTAGTCTATCGGTTAATGTTGAATGAAGTTTCAGCCAAGTTTCTTACAAAAAAACAGAAGACCTACATAGGTTCTTTTACATGAAAATTCCCGACACGATAGTGAAGGAGCTTTTCCCTCAAATCCCTCAGGCCTGTCAAAGAGCACCCCGAACTCATTTTTTATGGATGATCTTCTTTGCTTGACGATTTATGTACTTTCAGCCACCAAGTTATTCTTATAACTTTGACAGTTTTTTTAAATTAATTTATCAATAATTTTTTATTAGCATAAAGTAGTAAAAATAAGCGTTTTCCACTGATGCATGCACTTGAAGACCTGAGCCCTCGTCGTTAGTGGCACTGCATCTCGTGGAGTCTAAAAAGGGTGTAGCTACTACATGTCCTTAAAATATCAAAACAACAACAAATTCCAACACTATTTGCGAATATTCAACAAAATCTTGTTCTTGCACAAGATAAAATGCGTTTTTTAATTTGCTGCTTTATAAATATTCTTTGTGAATTAGAACATTTTACCGCACTGGTAACAGGAACATGCTCCTCACAAAGACATCTAGCCTTATTTTATTACGCCCATCGAAGTAGCCCCATTTCGTTAGCGAAACTGTCATAAATAAGTCAAATGCATAATCAGCGTACACAACGGTTACGGTACTTACCAAGTCGACAGTGTGCACTTGGGTTGGACCAAGACTTTATTGTGTGTAGCCTATAGATCAGTGGGCTCTGTATATGGAGCTTTAGACCTACGTAATGGTGAGAAACACAATTCACGTACAATCGGACACCAGTATAATAATTCCACGTGTTTTTTTTTATCTTTACTGGAAACCCTCTGTCGCATCAGACTGCAGTCTGTAGTAGGAGCAGAAGAAAGTTAACACTTTTTTCGTCTTGTGACGTGAAAAAATGCGATTCTTCGGTTGAAAACCAACAAAAATCTCACTTTCATCTCCAATCTCTAATCAGCCATCGATGATCTGTAACACGATAATCGATCTTGCTCAATAAACCATGTCAAAAATCGTCGATCGACAAATTTCTTTGCAACACTGACCACTGTCTCAGCGACCATTAGTGAGTTAACGAACCAGCCAGAGTTAGAAGAGTTGGGAAACGTCATTTCTTCTAAACGCAATTACACGGGCCCTACGTGCGTAAACCGCGGGTAATTACGAATGAGGAACTGTTTTACCAGTCGAAAATGTCGTTTCTTACGGTAAAGGCAGGAAACGTACTATATTTGGTGTAAAGTGACAGCGGTGATTTTACGCCTCTTACTAAAGGCGCAGGTTTTTTTTTACCTAACTGCTTTTGTATAATCCCATTAATGGTATTCCAGTATCTTGCGAGAACAATGTGCATCTTAAATTTGTTAAAATTTCACCTATCTTCGCGCGGTATTCACGGCTCTTTGCATACGAAATATGTTCAGTCCTATTACAGAAGAAATCCGGTGATTTTCGAAGAACCCACTTTGGGATCCTTGTCTTCGAATTTCAAAATGTTGGTCAAGGAAGATGATAACTACGACTTTGGTACATCGGTGCATTCGGGATCGGGATTTGTGCTCGAGGATTATCTGGTGGATTGTGCTGGGTTTCATCAGAGGTTTGAGGAGCATGGAAAGAGGTATGATATTTAGCTAAGGAGTAACTTTAAAAAATAATAATGAAGTAATAATAATCTTTGTCCACGACCACTTAATAATATATTGATATTCAGCTTGTTGACAAAAGTTAAATAGGGCTCATATAACGTCAGAGGGATAAATGAGTTGAAACTGCGGGAATAATATCATTATTCCCGCTCGCCATTTAAGTTATATATGTGGCCTTGGCAACCAGTAGCAGTAGACAACAACGCAATATCAAATGCCGCAGCGTAAAAAATGTACTGGTGGCACCGGTTTTGCCGTCAAACGTGAGTGTCACTTTGACATTTCAAAAATTTTATTTACACTACCTATAGATTTTATAATTTGTAATTATTAGAAAATGGCCGTGGACAAAGTATAGTATTATACTCGCTTTTTATGGCCATTTGTTACAGCCATATGGCCATACGGGAGACTTGCGCCCCTCGCTTGCGGTTCGTGACGCAAACGTCCCCCTAAGGGAATAATGGCTATCATAAAATGTTCGTTTAATAATATACTATTATTTAGCAAAATAGCTATACAAGAAAAAAAAACGTAAATTAAAAAACATTTTTTAGCAAGAACATAACACATGTGCTATTACCAAACTTTTAAAAACATTCAGTATACTTTTAAAAACATCGATATAACACAGAATTGAGCATTTGTTTTCAATTACATTTATCATCAAACATAAAGTTGGTACGATTTCTGGTGTTATAACTTAGCACATCTTTAAAACATTTCACGCTATCACAGATGAAAGGAAACATTCTGTATTTAATCTTAAATATAAATACATGCTCACTAATGTGAACATCCTGCGAATAACACTGACACTGTGACAGATAACACTTTTAACGCACTAAGCATTTGCATATAAAGACTACACTTCAATATTGACCTCATAGCCCTATTTTCGACTATCTGTAATTGTTCGATCTTATATGATGGCAAGCCATAAAGTTAGGAAAAGTCCAAGTAAATTACAGCTATGCTGTTATATAATAAAATTTTTGTCTCCAATGAAGAATGCTTTCCTACTCGATCAATAAAACTAACTTTTTTGCAAACTTTCTTGTTACACAATCAGCATGCGCACCAAAATTCAAATTGCCGTCAACAATAACTCCCAAGTTTTTCATCTGATGTTCGTGATTAACAGGGGTAGTATCATTAATAACTATATTTATAGATTCAACACTAATATTCTTGAAACGATGTTTTTTACAAAAAAAAATATTTCCTTACGTTTATGCACATTTTATTTACGAATCTCCATTCAAAGATTTTTTTAGGTTCTGGTTAACAGTTTGCTGCATGTTGACTATGTCATTTCCTGCCAAATAGATCATCGTGTTGCAAACAGTGGAACTAAGACCGTGCCCCGTGGAACACCATGTTGCACAATAACTGAGTCAGATATTCAATTCCCAAATTTGACTCTCTGATATCTAGTGCTTAAGTTTGACTCCAGCTACCTAAATGCCACATTCTTTATTCCAATATTGTTTAGTTTTTTTTTTAATAATATGCGTCACTAGTTTCAAAAGTCTTTTTAAAATCCAAAAATACTGCTAAAACTACGTTGCCCTTATCTATTTTCCTTTTAAAAATATCACATATATTAACGATTAATATCTCACGAGTGATTTTCACGGAATCAGGATTGTTTCATCACTAAAATACTGGGGGTTCATCATAAAACGTCATCTAGTTGGCTATGATTTTTTGATATAAAAGTTGAGTGTTATAAAGGCCCGTCGAAACTTGATCCGCCATCAACTACTATTTGTCATTGGCCCAATGAGCTTTGTGTGCTTTAAGCTGTCGATGCAACTAGAGCTTCACGAGACCACAAGATAAGTCTTGGTCTCAGTCTCGGTCTCGTACGAGACCGAGACCGATATCAAGACCGAGACTTTAATTCGAGACCGAGAACGAGACCTAGACAGCCTCGGTCTCGGTCTCGGTCTGCGAAACCGAGACCGAGACCGATACTGCCAATCGAGACTCTCGAGAGTCTCGGTATCGAAAAACATCATTCGTTTGCAAGATATTAGGTAATATATAATCAGCAGACGAGGGGTGCTTATAATAGTGCGTTGCATATAGTTATTCTTCGTACGAAAAGACACTTTACTTTAAGTACGTACTAGAGAAGTACTCTAGTACATACTTACCTGAGTTTTCTATTTTAATCATTTTATCAAAAAACGAGATTTTGTTTGCTTACAAAATAGTTTCATCACGAATGAAATTGACTCAAAGCGAGCAAGAACCCAAGAAGAAGACAAGTGTAAAGTGTTACTTTCCGCCCTTTATATTTATAAATAACTATCAACTATCATAAATAAGTTCTATGGATTCCTGCCAGTTAACAATATGATGAAAAATTGGATAGTGTGATTAGCCTGCCAGTTAACAAAATGATGATGAAATTTTTGCGTTTGCAAAAGTATTGTATTATTTCTATACAGGGTAATTTTTAAGTTGGTTTAAATTACCTCATTCTAGCACAGAATAAAGCTAAAAAAATAGGAATTTTTCCATTGGCAGTAGGTGCACTTTTTCGACATGAATATTCGAATTCATAATATAAAACCTGGTTTGAAATATTTCCATATTTTCAATGAAATTTTGTAGATGTGTCGATAGCTAAGACCGAACGCATCTTTTTTATAAAAAAATATGTTTAGTAGCATCAGTGGCTACCTACTGGCAGGTCTAATGCAGTTTTAGATTAAACTAACCTGAACTAACTTGAGATTATTTTCTACTCTCTAAGTAATTTTAATTCTACTTTTTCTTCGAGACCGAGACTCGAGTTGCTACTACAAGACCAAGACCGAGACCGAGACTCAATTATAAATTTGAGACCGATACAGAGAGTATGTAAGTCTCGGTCTCGTGAAGCTCTATAAGAAATAGTCCGATACTAAAAATCCGGAAATAATATAAAAACTTGTAAAATAACAAAATAGAAAAATAAAAAAATAAAATATTATACAAAGAATACTAACCAGAACATTTAAAAGCAGTAAACAAGCAAAGAAGAGAATAAAACTTTCCAAAATAAAAAAAACAGAACATAAACTGATATATATATATATGGAAGAACTGTTAAATAAAACAGTCTAGAAATTTCACAATTAGTATGAAATAAATTAGAAGAATATCTGGTAAATATTGTCAAGTAAGACAGGTAGCAAACCAATTCAGACTAAAGAGAAAACAGAAAGGGAAATTAAGAAAAAATATTAAAATTAGGAAAAGGAGAAAAAGTAGGTCAAAGAGATTATGGAAAGAAGTAGAGAATATAAAAGTAAAGAAAAAATTATGGATATTACAAATGCTGAATAGGTGCTTGAAAAAACGAAAGAGAGCCAATTAAATTTAAAGACATAAAAAAACGGCAATTGACAGAAAAGGCAGATGAGAAATTTATGCAAAGAAAAAACAGTATAGGATGCTCAAAAACAAAGTAAGAAGTAATAGAGAAAATAGTAAATGATCTAAAATAGAAAGGAGGAAAAATTTTGCGAATGGAAAAATAGACGTAAACCAACTAGAGAGAAGAAATTTAATAAAAAAAAAACAAAAAGGAATAAGAGAACTTTATTGGCAGAAAATTATTATGTGACAAAATGATCAAAAATACAGGAATTAAAAAGGGGAGCAATTGAGCCACAATTATAAAAAAAAACAGAAAATATTACAGAATGTAATTGGGAAAAGAAAATGAGTTAAAATTATAAAAAAAAATATCAAAAGGAAAGTGGCTGATAAATGATTCAATAAAATTTCTTCAAATTATAGAAAACGTAAAATGACTATTTAGAAAAAAAGTAAATGAAGCAAATGTCTTATAGATATGGAAAATATCACGGATTAGAAACAATACAAATTAATCATACAAAGAACAAAGCAGGTCAAAAGCAGGGCGAGAATTAAAAGAATAAATATAAATGAAAAACTATAAAACAACAGATATGTAAACGGTGAAAAGATGTATGAAGAACCAAAAAAAGGAAAAATAATAAGAACTTGGAAAAGAACAATATAGAGAAAAGGTAGTAAATGCGTTAAAAATGCAGAAGCAGGCTAAAAAGGCGTGTGAGGCAAATAGTAGATTATGTCACTAGGAGTAAAAGTGGGTCTTTTCGTGCTGAGCCCAGAGATTGACGGCCGAAGCGAAGCTGAGGCCTACAACTGGGCGAAGCACAAAAAGACCTTTTACTCCGAGTAACATATACTATTTTTTTTTCGAGCATGCAGGATATAATAAATCTATTTCAGAGTGATTCAGTTTTGCAATTTTCTCTCATCTTCTTTAAGCGGGTCTAGGTACTTACCCAATTAGTGGTGTATATTATTTGTAAAATACATAGAATGTGTTAGAATGGTGGTTTTCAATGTTCAATGGTTTTAATGATGGTCCATGGTTTTAATGATATTAAATCATAACCAATGGTTATGGTAAACTAAGAATTTGTAGCAATATTTTCAATGCTAAATTAATATAAGTCACATTGACAGATAAATATGATGACGCGCATGACATTTAACAGACAATTTCAAAATTCGGGAACCTATGCGATTTCGACTAATAACGGTTTTGGGTGATGCTCTGAGAGTATTCCTATCCTTTGTTTTTTCAATAAGAATGTAAAGATGGCAATACACTGAGATCGGTTTATCTGGTGTCATCTAGTGTTCAAATAATTTTGGTGAATAAAAATCGTTTATATATGCGCCACCATGACAGTAGCGGTGACTTTTGACTTTACTTTTACTGCCTAGGACTTTTTTGCTACTTTTTTGGTCTCTGGATTTGAAAGCCCACTTTAGGTGTACGTATGGAGAAAACAAATGACGTACTTTTAGTCCGCTTGAAAAAAAAAATTATTTAAGACTAAATAAAAACGAAAAATGAGGCAAAATTAAAAAAGTTGCAATTCGTCAAAAGGTTCTTAATAGATGGTCCGATATTAAATCTTAAAAATCAGAAACCTTCGTTGGACGATTTTTAGGCACTTAAAATATCGAGTTTTTGGCCAATTTTTTTAAAAATTACTTTAAGGGTTATTTTCATTAAAATTGAGTTTGTTACATTCTTAGTGAATTGCAGACGTGCCATTCCCAACAAAAATAGCAAAATAAATCTGAAATTTATTTGAACTTGACCAAAGAAGGGGGGGGGGGGCTAGAATGACTTTTTCCTCAATTTTCAAGTTTGGCCGCCTGTAACAATAAAACGAGTGGACCGATGGGAGTAAATTTAACTGAATTGCTCTGTTTTGCTCTTCTTGATGTCATCTTTTAAAATCGAGTTTTTGTCCAGTTTTTAAAAAAATTACTTACAGGGTTGATATAATTAGGATTGAATATGTTACGTTCTTAGTGAATTGCAGACGTGCCATTCCTATCAACAACACCAAAAAGAAATTTCTGATTTTTTTTTAACTTGACCTATAACGACTTTTTCTCAATTTTCAAGTTTGACGGCCTGTAACTTTAGACCGAGTCCACCGATGGGAGTGAAGCCACCTGTTTTTTGTTCTTCTTGATGCCCTCTTTTACCTCCCGCGAACACAATTCCCGTGGATGCAACATTTTCGGAGAGACGACCCTTCGGTGGGCGATTTTTAGGATCTTTTAAAATCGAGCTTTAGGTTAATTTAAAAAAAAACTACTTTAAAGGTAAAGTTCATTCCAATTGAGTTTTTTACATTCTTCGGGAATTGTCCAAATGTGTCGGAAAATACCAAAAAAAATGTCCCAATTTTTTTTTAAATTGACCAAAGGTTACGACTTTTTTCTCAATTTTCAACTTGGACTCTTTTAAATCGAGCTTATGGCAAATAAAAAAAAACTACTTCAAGCATTAATTTCATTCGAATAGAGTTTGTTACATTCTTAGGGAATTGCAGACGTGCCTTCCAGTCAAAAACAGCAAAAAAAATTTCCTAAATTTTCTTGAACTTGTCTAAAGGGGGGGGGGGGGGGGTAGTAGGACTTTTTTCTCAATTTTTCAAGTTTGACCGCCTGTAACTTTAAAACGAGTGCACCGACTAGAGTGATTCCAACTGGGTTTTGCTCTTCCAAATGTCCCCTTAGAAGGAAAGGTGCACTTTTATGATATTTGAAGTCTAGTAGAGATAGGCAGTTATTGAAGTATCAAGAATAACTAATAGTTGTTCAGTCTTTTTTTTACTTTTATTAACTCTTTCATAGAAACTTTCGTACTAGAACATTTTGCTACTTTGGACAGTTTTCGAAATCTTCATAGAGTTGACTGCATAAAAATGTGGTATATTTTGCCAAAATGTTTTACTGTTTTTTTGTGTTACCAATAATAAAATAAAATAAATAAAGAACCATACATCGAATTTTTAATCACCCCGTATTTCTTTCTTGATAAGTGCCCATCTTTACTAGACCTCAAATATAAAAGTGCAGGGTTGTCACTAATGTCACTACAAGTTTCGGCAGTCTTTCTAAAGCAAATTAAAGCACATATTACTGAAGAATGAGCATAATAAAACATCCTCTCAAATCTTTGAAGACCCCAGAAATTTTCCAATTTAAAAAAAAATAACAAACAATATAAAAAAAAGGAGAATTAGATCAACCGACTATGTTTCATTCTTCAGTAACTGTCCATCTCTACTCTTACCTACACTCAAATATCATAAAAGTGCAGACTGGTCCCTTAAAAATTCGGTTCTTTTTCTGAAGGATGGGCATAGTAAAGCACATTTTTCACTATCTACACTTCGAAGATCCTTTGAATTGGAAAATTGAAAATTTCCTAGAATTAAAGTTTCGATGTGTCTAACTTTAAGTACCGTTTTTCCGGTTAACAAAAATCCACCTAAAAGTCCCATAGGTGCAACATTTTTGGAGTTAGACCCTTTCGGGGATCGATATTTAGGCACTTTTAAAATCGATTTTTTGGCCAATTTTTGAAAAAAATACTTTAATTGTTAATTACATTAGAATTGAGTATGTTACCTTTCTACTGAATTGCAGACGTGCCATTCGCATCAAATACAGCAAAAAAAAATCTGATTTTTTTTTGAACCTGACCATAGGGGGGGGGGGGCTGTAACGACTTTTTTTCTCAAATTTCAAGTTTGACCGCCTGTAACTTTAGAACAAATGCACCGATGGGAGTGAATCCATCTGTTTTTTGCTCTTCTTGATGTCCTCTTTTACCTCCCACCAACAGAAGTCAACTCTGCGTTATAACTCAATAATTCAGAAGAAAATTGAATATGCAATTAAAACATAATACATTTTTTTGAGATACTACTTTTTTTTCGAGACCGAGACCGAGACTCGAGTTGCTACTACGAGACCAAGAACGAGATTACGCGAGTCCCGGTATCGGTCTCGATGCACAAGACCGAGACCGAGACCGAGACTCAATTATAAATTCGAGACCGAGACCGAGAATATGTAAGTCCCGGTCTCGGTCTCGTGAAGCTCTAGATGCAACTGTGTAGTCAATACCCAATCTCTCTCTCTTAAGATAAAATATTTATCCGTATGGATTCTCAAATTAACAGCACGTGAGTTTTTGTTAAAAAAGAACGTTTTTACTCACAAAATATAACTTTAAAGCAAAAGTTCTTACAGTTTCAAACTGCAATCTTCATACACGAATAACAGAAGAGAATGACACACACATAGAATGTTCAGCAACAAACCCACTACACGAGTGTAGACAATGTCAATAACGTTTTTATTGCTACTTATTTTAACACCCTTCCCCAATAAAACAGTCGTAACACAAAAAAAAACTATTCGCCATTTAAGTTTCAACCAAATTCATATCCGTTCTAAATGTATCAAACATTTATCAAGCTTTTAGTCAACTGCTCTGCAGTTGTTCACCTGTAGGTATGTATTTCAAACTTAGAGTTTTATTAGCAATTATATCTTTAATATAATTGAACTTAACATCAATATGTTTGAGTATCTTATGTTCAAACATTATTGTCAATTTAATGCAGGACTGATTGTCGTCGAAAACTACAAACTCTGACTTTGGGAAACCAAGATCTGAAAGCAAGTTAGATAACCATACTCCTTCTTTAGCTGCCTCTGATAACGCCACATATTCGGCTTCTGTTGACGATAGACTTACTGTTGTCTATTTCTCCGTACACCAACATACAACAGCTCCAAGAACACGGAAGAAATATCCGGTCGTAGACTTTCGTTAATGTAAGTCTCCCGCCCAATCTGCATCAGTATAACCAATCAATAGAGATGTTTTGTTCTTTGGGAAAAACAATTCAATATTAATAGTACCTTTAAGGTATCTCAGTATTCGTTTCAACTTGGTCCAAAGTTGATTGGTTGGATTACTCTGAAATCTACTGCAGAGATTTACTGAATAGCTCAAATCTGGTTTAGTTGCCAGCATCGGATACATTAGTGATCCAATCAATTCACGAACTGGAAGATCTTCATTCAACTCCTCAGTCTTTGGGTTTTCTATGAAATTACAAGCTTTCATGGGGGTTCTGACTGGTTTATTCTCACTCATTCCAAGGCGGTGTAAAATTTGTTCAATGTAATTTTTCTGATTCAGGTACAAACCTTCTTTCTCTTAGATTTATACCTAAAAAATTTTTAATATCCCCGAGGTCTTGCATTTCAAAATTACATCTCAAGTCCGGTTTTAGGTTTTTAATTTTTTGCTCACTATCGCCTATGATCATTAGATAGTCCACATATAGAAGTAGGTATATCATCCCTTCCTTAATGAACTTAATGTACAAATATGGATCATTACTTGATCTATCCAATTCTTTTTTCTGAATAAGTTCGTTAAACTTCTTGTTCCAGCAATATGGGGCTTGCTTGAGTCCATATAAGGCTTTGTTGACTTTATTCTCTGTTCAGCGAGGGTTCAATATGACATCACATTCTTCATCTCATTTCATTAGAAAAAGATCGCCAAAAACCAGGCATATTATTAGTTTCTATTAACAATAAAACCACCAACTAAAGTCGGCTTGACACTTAATGTCAAAATGTCGCAAAATATTTAGAAATTATGGATTAATCGTCACCGGCAAAAGCGTGTACAAATTTTGATATTAAGACTCATTGATTACTTTCAGCGAGAAAAAGTGGCACGAAAAACATTATTACCAGTAGAAGCAGTGTTCAAGGTAAGTTTCTATTTGATGTATTTTTGAAG
This sequence comes from Taphrorychus bicolor, assembly GCA_951812265.1. Taxonomy (NCBI): domain Eukaryota; kingdom Metazoa; phylum Arthropoda; class Insecta; order Coleoptera; family Curculionidae; genus Taphrorychus; species Taphrorychus bicolor. Next base: position 14,615,578 of record OX638298.1, read on the forward strand.
ACTAAGTACCATATTTTTTACCAGTTCAACTGACATTTTATCAGAGACAGACGTTTTTTTTTGTATGACGTTACAAATTATGACGTAATATTTAAGCCTCGCTGAACAGAGTATACCAACTTTTCCACAGTTTTTAAAACCTTCTGGGATTAACATGAAAATATCTTCATCAATGTCACCATGCAGATATGCTCACCATACAGTATCATTCCAAAACTTACAAACAGGTCTCGACATTTCATTTTTAAGGCTTACTGAAACATCATCTATGATTGTTGACACATTCAAGGACATCTGTTGATTGTTGACACATTCAAGGCTCGAGATCACCATCTCCAAAATATTCATTCAAATACTTGGGAGTCTTTTTTATTCTTGTGTTCTTTCTATATTTGCCTTCTTCCATGATTGGTTTAGCAATATCATTTTCAACTTCATTTTTATTATTTTGCACATTAACACGCTCTTGAATGTTTCCTTGTTCAAGTATATCTTTCTCCCCCTGATCTGGAACATGGATTATTGAAATTCGAGAGTCTTGGCCATTTAAAATGTCTTTAATAGTTTTTGTCTCATCAAAGATTACATTCCTTGCAATGACAATTTCCTCTCTTGCAGGGTCCCACGTCTATATCCATGATCTGTGTAGCCAACCATTAAGTTCAGTTCTCCCTTAGGATTAAATTTATTTCCTTGTTTTGGCCTTGGTATATGGCTATAAGCAATACAGCCAAAAATGTTTAAGTTTTTTAGGTTTGGTTTTCTTCCAAAAAACAGTTCAGCAGGAGTCACGTTATGTTTCAATGCATTTGTAGGACTTCGATTTAACAAATAGACTGGGAGCCAGCGACCGTTTAGTGTTAGCTATTTTAGAAAAGCTGAAAATGTTCTCCTATGCTTAATTTAGTATCACTAGTAAAGAAATGGATCTCCAGCTGGCGCACTTCCGGGGGGGTGTAGCTGCGGCAGGCTCTTCGATACGTAAAAAAATATTAAAAAAAAACTAATATTACAAAAGCTGAAACTTTGTTGACATGTTTAATATGTTGCAAACAAATAAAAAAACGTATCCAGCTTACTTGAGAGTGGGGGATTATGCCTCAGCTGGTCACGTGAGCAAGTCAAAACTATATATTTGGTGAAATTTTATTCGAATTGGGTTTGTTACCTTCTTAGGAGATTGCAAACGTGCCATTCCGATCAAAATCAGCAAAAAACATTTTCAGAAATTTTTTTGAAAATGTCCATAGGGGAAGAAGGTGCTACGACTTTTTTTACATTTCTCAACTTTGACCGCCTGTAACTTGACAACGCCTGGATCCATTACAGTAAATCCTACTGTTTTGTCCTTTTCTTGGTGCCCTCTTTCTAACCTGCCACCATTGGAAGTTCCGTAGGTGCAATATTTTCGGAAATTGATTTTTATGCACTTTTAGATTCGCGTTTTTCGACAACCTTTAAAAAACCTCTTTAGAGGGTAATTTTATTCGAATTGAGCTTGTTACGTTCGTAGAGCATTGCAAACGAGCCATTGCGATCAAAAACAGCAAAAAAAAATGTTCCAAGGGGGAGGGTATTAAGACCTTTCTCACATTTCTCAACTTTGACCCCCTGTAATTTGAGAACACCTGGACCGATCGGAGTGAATCCAACTGTTGTCCTCTTCTTGATGTCCTCTTTCACCTCCCACAATCGGAAGTTCCGTAGGTGCAATATGCAAAAAAGAACATTCCGAAATTTTTTTGAAAATGTCCAAAGGGTGTTACGACTTTTTTCAAATTTCTCAACTTTGCCCCCTGTAATTTCAGGACGCCTGGACCGATCGGAGTGAATCCAGGTACCTGACTGATAAAATCAAAGATGCAGCGCAAGTTGACCGAACGAACAGCGTTGTCTCTTTGATGGCAACAGCTGGACACTTTTGCCCCACTAAATGTAAAGCTGGATATTGTTTTGTTTCATTTATTAAGTTACCTGCTAGTTTACCTAAATTCATATTAAGTTCACTAATATCAGTTCACTAAATGCATATTTTTTACTTGTTCACGTGACCAGCTGGGGCATAATCCACCAATCTCAAGTCAGCTGGATACGTTTTTCTATTTGCTTGCAACATAATAAACATGTCAACAAAGTTTCAGCTTTTGTAATATTAGTTTTTTTTTCACTCTAATCGATCCAGGCGTTGTCAAGTTACAGGCGGTCAAAGTTGAGAAATGTGGAAAAAGTCGTAGTACCCTCTCCCCCTTTAGACATTTTCAAAAAATTTTTATGAAAATGTTTTTGTTGATTTTAATCGGAATTGCACGCTTGCCTCCTAAGAAGGTAACAAATCCAATTCGAATAAAATTTCACCAAACGTATAGTGTTGACTTGTTCACGTGACCAGCTGGGGCATACTCTCCCACTCTCAAGTCAGCTGAATACGTTTTTCTATTTGTTTGCAACATATCATGTCAACATGTCAACCAAGTTTCAGCTTTTGTAATATTAGTTTTTTTTTATTATTTTTTTACGTGTCGAAGAGGCTGCCGCAGCTACATCCCCCGGAAGTGCGCCAGCGGGAGATTCATTCCCTTATTAGTGATTCATCATCATATCATAACATCATATCACATTTCTTAAAATACTCGGGGGTAATACCACAAGAGCTTTAAAATTAGCGATAATTTTTCACGATTTTATGTTTTCCATAATTGCACGAGTCCTTCAGCACGAGTGAAATTTGCAAGGAAAACATGCCAGAGTGAAAAATTATCCGGTTCATTTTAAAGCTCGAGCGGTATTTAGTGAGATTATTTCTCGAATCAAAAATACTATTAAGAAATAAATAAGTAGTGTTAGAATATTCGGACGTCACCTTAAATAAGTCAGTCAGACAACGATATTGATTAAGGTTTTATGGTTGATTCCATGACAATGTAAAATTACCGCTGTAAATTTTTAGAAAATTATCGAATTACCGCTTATTAATACCTATTTTGCTGCATAGCAATAATATAGATTAGTGAAATAATCAAAGAAATCACTTTTATTTTCCATTAGATATATTACACAAAAATGGTTTTAATCATCAAGAAACATATTTCTTGTTATCATATGTGCAAGGGGTGATAGGCCCACAAATATCACTATGCACCAACTCAAGAGGACCTTTAGTTACCTTGCCAGATACTCCTATTATAAGGTAATTTTGTAATTTTTGTCTGAGCACAAACTGAGCAAACTTTACAGTTAGATATAGGTTTACTTAATTTAAGGCCTTCCACCATGCTAGACAATTTAACAACCCTATTATTATTCAAATGGCCTAACCTACAATGCCACAAATCAACATTATCACCTGAACTACAAGTAGATATATTTGCTCCTCTTAAATTTAAAGAAAACATTGCTTTATATAGGCTACCTGTTCTGTTTCCCTCAGCTAACAATATATCGATTTTATAGATCTGAACACAACAATTTTCAAAACAATTTTTAAATCTGCTTTTTCTAACTTAGAAGTTGATAATAAATTGTGCCTTAAGTCAGGGCAAAAGTAAACATCTTTTATGTGACCAAGTTTGCCGTTATTCAAGACAACATTAATACTACCAACTTTTGTAGCCTTTAACGTAACATTTGATTTTACAACAATTCTAGCAGTATTTTTAAGGGTACTTACAGTATCAAAATATTGTTCCACATTTACCATATGGTCAGTTACTCCACTATCCACTATCCAGCCGATAGAATTGCCATAGTGGCCCCTTGATTCTTCCAACTTCCACTGCGCACTCCTAGTCTCAACAATAAAAGTAATTGGAGAATCCGCTTCATCAGAACACATCTGATTAGCATGTTTATTAGAATGGTCTGCCAATTGGTCCCTCAGTCTGCAATATTTTCTGGTATACCCCAGTTTTCCACACTTTCAACATTTGAATCCTTGTTTGAATCCATTCCCAGGCTTTTGTCCCAAATGTTGACCTGGCTATGGTTTCTTTCGGTCACCAAAAGTGTGTTCACCTCCGTGTCCTCCATAAAAGGCTGCTGAAGAATTGCTACCATACCTATCAGCACTTTTACGTTTTATTTAATGGTCGAGCAGTTTTCCTTTAACAAACTCAGGTGTCAGCTTGCTAAGCTCCGTAGTTTCCAGGGCTGTTACAAATGTATCCAGACTCTTCGGTAATGTGAGTGATAAGTGACAGACAATGTCCATTTCATCTAGCTTGACCCCATCAGATTTCAGTGCTCTGACGCCTTCCTTAAACTTTATGATGTTGTAGCGCCGTTCGTTGATTCAATAATTTGATGTTAAGCTGGTGTCGATGAGATCGTCTGCTCAAGTGCTGCGTCGGTGATCTTCTTCGACTAACTCGGGCGCCACCCTTCGGATTAGTGTGGTGAAGGGCCTACTTGCTCCAGTGTCGCTTTTAAACAGACGGAGACAGAATTCTAGTTCCACTGATGGTGTAAACGGAGCGATTCATTGAAAATAGCCTATTAGGCATCTGACATGTGACAGTTGACATTCATCTTTCAACCAACCAGAAACCACAAAAACAACAGAGTAATAAAATGTGTTTATATTTAACAATAATAACAATTGTAATGGTTTTGCAGGTTTAGGACAAATAAAACTCCCTTGTCTTTTGAATAAAGGCCAACGTTTCGACGTTTAATTTACGTCTTCTTCAGGGCTAGAAGCAAATACAACAACTTGTAGGTTTATATTTGCACCGCGTCCATATTGTTTTATATGTGTTTTTTAACGTTACTTTAAATTATTGAATGGTTTTTTTTTTCAGTTTTTACTTACGAAGTTGTTAGCTTTTGTATAAATATTTTTAACTTGTTTAAAAGGAAAAAAATAATAAATTGTAATATATAGCAGAAGTTCTATATAGCTACATTAGGGTAGACCACATGGTTTTCAAAGCAAAACATTTTAAATATTTTTTAAACGTTTTTAAGCATTTTTTGATTTTATATATTTTTGTGGGCCACTCTTCAATTGTTTATTGTGTTTTTTGTATTTGCTTCTAGCCCTGAAGAAGACGTAAATTAAACGTCGAAATGTTGGCCTTTATTCAAACGACAAGGGAGTTTTATTTGTCCTAAACCTGCAGAACCATTACTTTATTGGGGATTAATAGGTACGGAGATACGTATAGAAATAATACCATAACGATATAAAAAAAGTATATTTTTGTTATTCGTACATTTGAATGAATGTAAGATACTTTATTAAGTACCTACGCTTCTACAGAAGTAGCACCAGCAGCAGTTAAGCTACTGAAATCCTATATATCCTAATTACTAATTATAATTACCAGTTGAAGAACAAGGACCTTCTTAAATAAAGGTATCTGTATTTCTTCTTGATCAGTAGACGTCGTAGTATCTGTAAAATGCAGTTACATATTAACAACCTTATTAATTATAAAAAATGCTCGCTATGGTTTTGTCATATAGTATTATAAGGGCCTAGATGCCGATGTAGCAAGTTATTAACACAGTTGTTAATGACTCAATAAGGCGTTTCGGTTCTGTCTGTCTGAGTCCCAACAAGCTACTATATTACTGAATTTGAGGCCCGATATCTCCATTGGGAGTGACAAAGAAAAAAAATAAAGCTATACGCTCCCAAGGAATATTCACGTATTCATGGAACACCCTAGTAACATTGTGTTTTAAACAGTTAAATAATCGATTTTTCTTGAAATACCTTTCATTTTATCGAAATAAAGGTAGAGTACCTTTTTTGATAACAATGTTAAGAATACTCAATAAATGTGGTTGCAGCTGAAAGTAATGATATCAATCTAAATGTAAGCAAATTATGTGTTAATGGCCAGTCTGTTCCTGTCTTTCTGCTAAAAATAGAAGCCTGGTTTTAGTGTCTGATAATAGCAATTTCTCGATAAAAAAATTACACAAAAAATCGAATCAATATACAAAGTGGTTCAAAATTTACAGCCAAAAGCATTGATTCTATATCGTACGTCCCTGAGGCCCTATATCTCCCTTAGGAGTGAGATTATAAGAAGAAAGTTATATTACTACCTTGCTGTTAATTTGTGAATTAAGTGCTGAAGTGAAGTTGTCAGTTGGTATACAATAATTATAAAATACTCTATACCAGAATGATTGGCAAATTTGGCAAATTTGGGGGATCTACCAATCATGCATATCAACAATGCCAAATTTGGCATAGTTGTGGTCATGCAATATATCAGCATGCAGAGCCGCTGTCTGCTCTATAGGCCAAGGCAAATATCTAGAAGGAACAGATCCTTTTTTCAATCTCTTGATTCTCCCAGTTTGCTTCAAGTCGGCACGATCAAAATGCTTCCCACAAACCATGTACCTGAAAAACATAAAAATCAAAATCAAAATGTACCTTTTGCCATATCCTTATCACACCAGCTAGGCAGGTATTAACTTTACCCATCGATATGTCAATTTCTTTAATATGTCAATGACTTTACCAAATAATGTTAAAAAAAAAAGTTGAAGGGTTTTGTATTAAATGATATAGTTATTCATGGTGTAATTATACAGAGAAATCAAGCAATTTAATGAAAATTGTATCAAGCAAGTTTGCCACTATTCCACTTACTGGCTTATATCCAAAATTTGAAGTGGAATATAATTGTACCTTGACCTGACTGAAACTTCGTTAAATCCTAATTGCAGAATAGGATTTAAAGACCTAGGTCTTATATAAACTAGATGAAAATCACGAGATATGTAATATGCCAAAAATTCCTCTTCTCTCTCATTCATCTCTTCTTATAGGTTTTACCAAGTGGCAAGAGATAGGTCTTTCCAATACACATGGAAAACCTTGTGTAATAATACATGTTTTGCACCTACCTGCAGTATACCTCCATGTTATCACAATACTGGAAAAGTAACAAATTTCCTAGTAACATTTTCCAGACCCTGAACACATTCAGATTTAGTTTGGAATGATGAAATCTATATCTCCCACTTTTACGGGATGGCTTGTATCCTCTGACTGCAGAGCCTGCACTGCCCATGCATCTAGATAACGCATCTAGATAACGCGGTTTATAACTAAACACTAGACTCTAAATTACTATTATAGCTATTATTAAAAATTCCTCTAAACAGTAAGCACTCTGAGACACGGCATAAACACAGTTTAAATTTAAACCAAATTCAAATTTAAACAACAAAATTGCGTTGCACTTTGCAATTTGCATCTGATGTTTGTATTGTAACAAACAGAATAGTAACCATGGCAACAGAAAGAAATTGAAGCGAAATTACTTAATTAGAATACAATTAGCGCTGCTTTATATTTTCTTTCATTCCCCGCCATCACGTATTCGCACTCACGAGGGAGATAGATCTATGTTCGCTCCGTCTAGAGCTTCAAACCGAATTTGACAATAAACTGGCATTGCCATTAATTGATTGATTTTTGACAAATTGTCAAATATACTCTGCCATCTGGTGTATGACTTTTCGTCTAAGACTTTAAGAAATGTCAAAAAACACGCTTCAGACACGCCATTTTTGATTTGACTCTATTATTAGATATTGTATGCAACTGACTGCCCTTAATGGGGTAAATGCGTGCTTCTATATCTAGTCGGATAAACAAGTCCTTGGATACCTGATGAAACCTTAGCCACCATGTGTTAAGTCTAGAATACATTTATTTGGCATGTTAAGGTGAGTTCTCCATTATGCGGAAGCTTTTGCGAACATGTTTTGCAGAAAATTAGTAACTTCGTTACCAAAGTGAGATTCCAAACTGGCACCATTATCCACTCTCACAGTGAGAAGTTTTTTTCGAAGGTATAATTGGCCTGCAACTCCTTTTCTTTGAAACACAGCTTTCAGGGCCTCCCACATTTGAAAGGATGTAGTCTTATCCTTAATATATTCCCAGTGACTATTTGCCACACATTGGACAATTATACTCTTGCATTTTTTATCACGCTTGAGAAAAAACTTCAGTGGGTGGACTCTCCTCCATCTCAATACATTTTCTTACATCATGGCTGTCCAAAATGATTTCCATTCAGAATTTCCAGTGGTCAAAGTTTTTACCTTCAAATGGTGGACTTCCAAACTTATCACTTACATTATTTGCCCATGCCATCCTTATTTTTTATAGATTCAATATTACTTCTAGGTCAATATTACTTGATACTGCCACACACGGATAACATTTAACGCCTTTTTAATATTTTAGTACACGTGCTCTTTTGAGTAATTTGAGTCAGGGTCGTGTCCTGGGCCCACAACCTGTCGATGCAGCTGTGCAGTCGATACCCAATATCTCTCTGTTAAGATAAAATATTTATCCGTATGGATCCTCAAATTGGCAGGACGTGAGTTTTTGCTTAAAGAGTTCATTTTTATTCACAAAATATAACTTTAAAACAAAAGTTCTTACAGTTTCACACTACAACCTTCATATAGGTATGAATAATAGAAGAGAATGACAGATACACATAATGTTCATCAGCAAACTCACTACACGAGTGTAGACAATGTCAACAACGTTTTTATTGCTACCTATTTTAACATAACCTTACTTACTAGTTGTCATCTTCTTCTTGCTTTTTAGCTTTTTGCTTTTTCCCCATTTCCAACATTTTTCTAAGATGTAGCTTTGCCAAGAACCTTTTTTGTTAAAAACGGAAATTTTGATTGCTATAAAGTTAGCCTCGTTTGGCCAACATGGCTTTCGTCTTAGAGCATACACTGATTATGCTGAAAAACTACTATCGAACTGGAATTAAAATGGACGGCGACTGGGGTTATTAAATTCAAAGCTGCATCAAGGTTTTCCAGGTTGAATTTTCAAAATTTGCTGTAGACTACCTATCTCTATGTAAAATTGTTTACAGAAACAGGTAGTTTTCTAAGAAGACCAGGCAGCGGATCTATTAAGAAACCTACAGATGAAGTGGTTGCTCAGACGTAACAGATAATTCAAAATGCACCTGAAAGTTCTATACAACAGCTTCTCCAACCAACAGGCCTTTCTGTAGGTGCACCCATGCAGTTTTGCTAAAAGATTTGGAAATGTACCCGTAATGCTTCACAGTAGTATACGAATTGCATAAAACTGACTTTGCCCATTGATATGGATAACAACCACAACATTTTAAAAAAATTCATATTTAGTGATGAGGCATGATTTGAGATAAGTGGTTATGCCAACTTACAAAACATGAAAACCTTTTCACTATTGAAAACCCCCATCAAGGTATTCAGCAAGGACTACACCCTGAAATAATTGGAGTTTGGACAGGAATTACAGCTTGTCGAGCGATTGGCCCAATTTTCTTTGAAGGTAACGGATCGCAGGGACACTTGAAGTGTTCCCATACATTTTATTTATTGGCAAGTGGTATAGCGGGGTGAGGACAGTGAATAAAAAACTTCTACTTTACGCAGAAATTGCCGATGTTTCGACGTTTTTTTACGTCTTTATCAATTATAATTGTGTTTGTTCTAATGCGTATTATTGTCATTGTCTTCCGTAGTTCTTCTTGGGCAAGAAATGTATCTCCATGCTTATGACATGAAAACTTCGGCGCATTCTGCAGAATAACCTTGATAAAGACGTAAATAAACGTCGAAACGTCGGCAATTTCTGCGTAAAGTAGAAGTTTTTTATTCACTGTCCTCACCCCGCTATACCATTTGCCATCTACTCTCCTGAAGGACGCTAATCAACTCCACTATTTTATTTATTCTTAACAGCAGAAAGGTACCGAATGGACATTTTGGAACTATTTATTGAATAGTTGCATGATTAAAAACATACAGAATTTTATAAGACTGTGAAGCCGGTCACGGCCGTTCAAAATACAATCTGAAGTGTTTCCGGGTTTTCAAGCCGTGGTCCAATTGAATTTCCTCCTGACATTTCATCTACAGTTGCGGCAGACATTATCAAAGGCAATGAGGCAATGGGCGAAGTGATCTCCCGTACTTCCCGACGTTGACTGATTCGACGGTGGTGTGTTCCTTTGTATGCCATCACGCTGCAGTGAAGGAACTGGGGTGGGAGTAGTGGTGGCATGGGGTTTCGGCACACTTGAGATATGTTGTAGAACTCGCTTCCAGTGTGCATTTAAAAAATAACTTCCTCCTTCCTGTTGAAATTGTTGTATTTAAAGATCTCAATGGACTCTCTCGTTAGTCTCGGATAGAAACGCTGCGATTGATATACGATATTCACCTCGTTGAAAATGATGTCGCGACCTTCGGAGAGAGCGTGCTCTGCTACTGCTGACTTTTTGTGTTTGCCCCAGCCTGCAACTCCTCTTGTGTTCCGTAATCCTCATGTTGACAGTACGTTTTGTGGTATCAATGTATACCGAGCCACAGCTGCACGGAACTCGGTAAACTTCGGATGCCGATAGGCGATCTCTTCGGTCTTTGGCCGATCTCAAGCTCTGTTGTATTTTTCGAATGGGTCTAAAGACAGTTTTAACACTTTTCCTTTAGCCTGCCGATCCTATCTTTCTTCATCTTTTCTAGTTGTTCCTTCCTGGTGATCTCCATTCCTTGGACGAATGGCCCTATCAAACTCGTGCTTCCTGTATCCATTCCAACCAAAGGCTACATTTCCCGTTCCAAATCAGCTGGCTCACAAATTATTTTGGCTCTCACAGACATAGTCTTTATGACTCCTCTTTTCTGTTTGAGATAATGATTTGATTCGTTATTGAGGTATCGTTCATTGTGTGTTGGTTTTATATAAACGGTGTGCGCAAGCTTCCTATTCTGGTCCTTGATGATACTAAAATATCCTTTTCTATCTCCAAAGTAAATTGAATTTTTGGATTGGTTGATAGAGTTGAGTTGTAGGAGGAAATTTTGAAGTTCGCCCCATGGCTCCAAATAACAAAGTTGTAGTCCACTCTAAATTGACAAATAAAAGTGTTTTAGCATTATATGCAATATCTCTACGGATCTCATGGATGCTTTCACGGAGGAGAGTTTGTTCGGCCCTGTCGGCTACTCACCTCTCCTATCGGCACCCGGAGTTTACCGAGTTCCATGGAGCTGTTGCTCGGTATACATTAGCACCACAAAACGCAGTGTCAACACGAGGATTACGGAACAGAGGAGTTTCAGGCTGGGACAAACACAAAAGTCGGCAGTCTGTATCAAAGCACGCTCTCTCCGAAAATCACGACACCCATAGGTGGATATCTTGAGTCAACCGCAGCGTTTCTATCCGAAACTAACGAGATAGGCCATTGAGATCTTTAAATTCGACAACAATTTCAACAGGAAAGAGGAAATTACGTTTCTAAATGCAGACTGGAAGCGAGTTCTACGACGTACTTCAATTGCGCCGAAATCCCGCGTCACCTCTACCCCCAAACCAGTCCCTCCACTGCAGCGCCACGGCGCGGCGGCGGAATAAGTACCACGGAGCTCACCACAGTCGAATCAGTCAATATCAGGAAGCACGGGGGAAATCATCGCCTTTCATAATATCTGCCGCAGCTATAGACGAAACGTCAGGAAGAAATTTCATTGCACCACGGCTTCTAAGCCCGGAAGAGAGGACTTAAGGAGAGTCTACCGTTCGATTTTCAACTCGATACCACTTTTCGATTTTCAGCTCGATCACCATTGGTTTATAAAATAGCTGTAACATAGCTAACGTCAGCTACATAGCTATGTCAGTTATTTTACCTTAATATGGTACACCCATATGCACCCAGCATTCAAAGTGATAGTTGAGTCAGCTATGTCACAATTCATGGTACCCTCTTAGGTACTTACCATCTAAATTTGACCATTGTACCGTGAATAGTACCCTATATATGACCTTTTCTATAATTCTCTCATTTAAAAATACATGGGCCTAATGCATTTCTTATGGGAAAATCATACCTGAGAATCCACGAAATGGCGTCGCGCCACCAACCAAATCTTAAAATTGTCTTCTTAGAGATGTTACAATTTTTATTTGCTATACCTTTTTTCACGCTTTTTCGCCTATTTTCCTTGGTCTACGTGTTTAAAGTTTGATCTGTGAAAAGAAAAATGTCGGGAGATGAATAAAGCGATCGCAGCGTACAGTTTAAGTGATGACGGTTGCGTCAATTTCCGGAACTACGGAAAGTTTGGCCGAAATTTAAAAAACTTGCAGATTTCCCTTTGAAATTCAATTAGGACCATTTGATGACGTCCCAGTAAAAAAGTGGTTCCTAGGTGCCGAAAAGAAAACATTCCGTGATATCAAAAACGGCGAAACTAGTCTGTGGTTGGACACAATTAGAGCTTGCGAAATGATGGATTATCAGTCGTTTAAAAGGTCGAAAACAGCGTTTTCATAGTATCGACGGCTAAAAATCGATTTCTGTATTTTACAGTAATCTGCATCATTTCCCCTTAGACCGGGCATTGACGTTGATACTGGACGGGTGCAATCTCGTTAGTTTAACAAACGGGCACGGATGGCGCCACTGGGAACCTTTTCTCGGTACTGCCATGAAACGTGTCTTGAGTATAACAGATTTCGGGAGCTCTGGTTGTGTCAAAGCCTCACTGATGAGCCGTAAACGGCGAAACTAGTCTGTGGATGGACACAATTAGAGCTTGCGAAATGATGGTTTATCAGTCGTTTAAAAGGTCGAAAACAGCGTTTTCATAGTACCGACGGCTAAAACTCGATTTCTGTATTTTACAGTAATCTGCATCATTCCAAGATATCCTCTGGGATAGAAAACCAGTTGGTTGGATGTACTGTATTGGACGTACTGATACTCAAAGTGGCAATTTCAAATTTAAAGTATAAAAATTCGTCAACATTTCAAATTGAAAGTTAGGACCTTGATTTTTGGCCAGGTCAAGGGTCCACCCCTATATGTACCACCTCTCTGAATAATTTCTGATTTTTTGCTGCAAAAATCTACAGGGTGTAATGTTTTCTCACATTACTCACTCAAATTGGCAAAAAATATGACAGAAAAACTTTTGTAGCTCGCCTGTTATACCGGGTGTCCAGCAGAACCCTGGACATAGGAGATTAACATGGGAAATGGATTTTTATTTTTTTGCGCCTGTACGGTTGATGTGATTGAAAAACTTTTAAGAGTAAAGTTGTAGAGCTTATGGTTAGCTATCATCCTGTAATTTTTTTAATACCTCAGTTTTGGCTGTTTTTTGTAAAAACGCCTCGAAAATTGCAAGAATTTGAATTTGGCGCGTCACCCCCGCCATGCATGCGCACTGTCGCCAACATAATAATTTCTTATGTCAGAGTCAGAGCTAATTTTCCTTTCTTATTTATTTTGAGGGACTATCATGTAGTAATTAAGGTGATTATGCAGTGAAAATATGTTGGCGACACTTCACATGCATGGCGGGGGTGACGCGCCAAATTCAAATTTTTTGTACTTTTAGAGGCGTTTTGCCAAAAAACGGCCAAAACTGCGGTATGGAAAAAACTACAGGATGATCGCTGACCATACGCTCTACAACTTTACTCTTAAAAGTTTTTCAATCAATTCAACCGTACAGGCGCAAAAAAATAAAAACCGATTTCCCATGTTAATCTCCTATGTCCAGGGTTGTGCTGGACACCCGGTATGAGCAAAACCGAAAATAACAACTGATTTTTTTATTTTCTCTCCACGTCTTTTAGTTATCCCTATATAACTGAAATTGGGCCCCGCTATAGTTGCGGTATAACGCTTGAATGAATACATAAATGTAAAAAACGGGACCAGTTTTAGGGAAATATCGGCATTCATTGGCTCTGTCCACATCTTCTAGGTCATTGATGCTCACCCTCTTTCACCCCGAAAACTTTCATTCTATGTTGATGTTCCTTCGGTCTGTCAGCATTGTATTCCTGGCTTAGCTTGTTTTGGATCTCTGACTGGACACTAGATATAGCCTTTTCATTACCATCTCAGTATTAGACCTCCATCCTTTGTTGAACGCACTAGGGTAACCCCGACCACAAGATCTATAGGATTAACTTTTTCTTGTAAGTATTTTTTAATTGTCTTTATATCCTTTTCTCTGGGCCCTTTCATTTCATCAATCAAACTTTGATATGATTATTTGACTTGTCTGCACGCATATGACCCAGACAGAGTAGCCAAAAGAGAGGAATTTAATTGAGCTTCTTTTAGTTTAGAAATTTCCAACTTAAGGCACTGATTTTCTGGCATTAACTGATCATCTTTTAATTTAACTAAGCACCGTTTGTAAGATTTCATTTATTCCTTCTAGGAGTGTTTCTTCGATGCTAGAATCTACCCTGCTCCTCTTCCTTGACCTTCTACCCGCATTTTCATGTTTGTTGTTATATCTGCACTCACAGGTTGCCATATTCAAATGAAAACCTCGAAAATATTCTACAGTTTCACACTTGACATGCTCAAATTTTTATATACATTTATAACACTTACTCTACAATCCATCTGGGTCTTTCTATACGTGCCTTATAGTATATACAGGGAGATTTTTTTACTTTGAACATTTAAGGCTATTTCTCCTATGTTCAATTAAAAAAAAACCATCTCAATGCATTGCTGTCAGATCTTAATTTCTAGGTTCAGATATCTGTACAGGCAACTTTAACAACTCGAAAACTTCAAACTTTATTTTTTATAACGCTGCTTTTAGTAAACTTTTTGCTGAATATTTTTCATAGACTTTAGATAATGTATTCTAAACAGGAAAAAATAGAATTGTTTAATCTTTACAAAAATTAAAATAGCCTTAAGAGAGTGCATGATTTATTTGCAACCAGACAGGCCCATTCTTTCTATTGGAACGATACATAATATCGCCAAGATGTTTAATTCAGAAAGATGTGTAGTTAACTCTTATAGGAAGAGGAGCAAACAGCCGCATGTTCTTACAGAGGAATTAAAACTGGACATTTTATGTTTTATGGAAGAAAATCCTGGATCCACTTTAAACAAGTGGCTGATTATTTCCAAATTTCAAAATTTTCTGTGCGAAGGACCCTAAAAGAATTCAAGTTCAAATCCTATAAATACTCTAATCATCAAGTGCTCTATGACGACGACAAAGAGAGACGAACAGATTTCTGTGAAAGATTCCTAAATTTACTCCACAGGAATGGCAACATTTTGCGAAAAATTGTATTTACAGATGAAGCATCCTTTTCATTAAATGGTTGTGCAAATTCCCAAAATTATAGGTAAAGAACTTTTTTTAGCAATCGCTTGAATTCTGTTTTTTAATATCCTAATTACCTACTGTTTTTAGATACTAGTCTCAAACAAATCAGCATTTACAAAATTTAATTCACTCCCAATATAATGCAAGAGTCAACGTGTGGATAGGCATAATTGGAGATACCCTTATAGGACCATTCTTTATTGAAGGGAATTTAAATTCGGCTAAATTTTTAAACCTGCTCCGTAACCAAATTAAGACAGAAATTGAAAATTTGAATATTGAAAATCCGTGGTTTCAAATCGATGGCGCTCCTGCTCATTCCACGAACGAAGTTAAAAATTTCCTCAATCAAGAATTTCCTAACAGGTGGATAGGAAGGTTCGGGCCTATTTCATGGCCACCAAGGTCCCCTGACCTCTCCCCAAACAACTTCTTTTTATGGGGCTATGTAAAGTCGAAAATATATAACAATGTTGAAATTGAGAATGTGGACATTTTAGAACAACGTATCCGAACAGCCTGCAACGAATTTAATCAAAATTTCTTAAAAAACACAGTTCGTGCCTTTCAAGATCGACTTGCATATTATTTAGAACGCGAAAGGGGACATTTTGAGAAATTGTTATAAACTTTTAATTTTCTATTGTTTTTAATAAATTTCTTGTTATAAAAATGCTATTTAATTGGTGGATATCATTGGCGGAATAGGACAAAGCAGCAAATTACATAACTATCTCTGTGCCTGCGCCTCTCTGCTTTGGCAGAGAGATAGTTTTGTAATTTCCTGCCTTGTCCCAATCCGACCACCATATCAACCAATTACTTTTCTAGGACTGTAGTATACCTTTTTATCAAAGTTATTTAATGTTTAACACCGATGTCTTAATTGAAATAATTAACGAAATATATTTGGAGGCTTTTTTGACGTTTTACCTTTACCTAAACATCAACGTCTGACACCAATGCTTTGAGATGATTTTTTTTAAATTGAACAAACATAGGGAAAATTGCTTGTATGTTCAGAAATTAAAAAAAAAAACCTCACTGTATACTTTTGAAGTGACTCAAATAACGCATTTATAGTTTCAATTTTCTCAATGGATTCACGACGTCTTCAGAAACTATAATTTTTGGTGGATATAAATGGAGGTTAAAAATGCAATCATCAGCGCTTAAAGGTTGCTTGAAGCAATCGAAAATTACCCATCATCGGGCGTCACTAAAGTTTACGCAACACCATTGTCTTATATGTAATTTCCAATTTTTACCTAGAAATTATCGTTTCGCCATAAAAATAAACAATATTTTCTGATGTTTATTCTTTTTGGCGAAGACGACAAACCATCAAAGAAAACGCATTAGTGTTGTTCTTGAATTTTGGCGAGTCGCAAACAATAATGAGTTATAACAAGAAGTACAGTGCTAGTTACATAAAATTGGCTAAGAAGACTGGATGTTTGAAATTTAAGAAGAAAAGTGGCATCGAAACTCTCGACGTGCGCATAAAAGATGCTGCAGCTCTACAATACTTCCTAGAAACCTCCAACTGGTTCCTATTCGAGAAAGACGACGAAATACTTAATCTCATGGATATGTATCTCAGGTATGTTTGTATTTTCCCAGCATGGTCAATGAGACTGAAATTATGTTTTGCGACGGAAGGAACTCCGTTATACACCTACATTTTCATCGTGGAAGCAAATAATTGCACTTGAAACATTAATTAGGCTAATAAGTTTATGGCACGTCGACCGAGTGATGATTAACAAAATAATTGTTAATTAAACGTGTTCTAGTTAATTAGACCAAATATGGCCCACTTTTCTGTAGCCACAGTGTCTCAGTAATGTGTCAAAGTCCAAAATCTCTCGTAGTTAGACTAAGAAGATAAATAAGAAAGCGTGGCAGATATAAATTATATATTTTTAAACAAAAACACATAAATATTTCTACATATTTCTATTCTGTGGTTGGTTCTAAAGCATTTCCCATACATATCTTCAGTAGTTTTCCTCTCAAGTTTCCTATTAGACAGCGTCAAAACTTTTTGACAAGGAGTTAAAATTAACCAAGACTATTAAAACTTGCTAAGAAGTTTCCTTATCAAGGTCCTTATGGACAGTTGAGCTAATTATATCGGCAATCATTACAACCTGACGAAACACGCTTATTCAAGTTATTTGTGCTTCATTTATATCATCTTGGGCAACTACGTTTCCGACAAATTGAGACATTTTCCAAGATGTAATAGAATAATAGAAGGATAATTATTTGAATGAACCAGTGGTAACTACCAATTTTAGGTTAGGACATTTTACTTTTTGAGTTGTCACTTGCCTACGACATGTGTCGTTTCCATGGCAACTCATTATTCACTTCTGAATAATGTTCATTATTCGCAAGTGAATAAAGATTAGCATTAATCTTGAGAATGTACAAGAATAGTGTGATTATTATAGTGGGGTCGTGAATAAACATTAATTATTGATTTAATACAAAAATTAATGTTTACAGAAGAATTCACAAAATTACATAGAAAATGGCTTCTAGGAACATAAACGTAAGGAAGAAATACTAACGTGTTAAAAAATTACTCTAGATGAGATTCAAAAACAACTACCAACCTCGTTGAACCAAGAAAAAAATAATATGAAGTCGAGAGAAATGATAAAACAAGGTATAAATAGAAACATTTGCATATAATTTAATAATTGTTTGTTAAGCGTTAATACAACTGATTTAGGTAAATACTGGTTTTGGCAAAAAAAAAGCATTAATAAATTAAGAAAATATAAGCCAACCTTACGATGAGTAGAGCCAAAAAAACAATAATTGAAAAAAAAATAAAAAATCACATCATCACATTAGTCATCTTTGCTAAATTAAGGAAACATTGATGGGGAATAAATTGACAAATAAGGTTAGTAAAAAGCCCCAAGCTAAGAAGTATAATATAAACAAAAAGTTGAATCATGCTAAACAGTTATTTAACTACAGAAAGTGGCACTTGAAGGTCGAACAAATAAAATGAAAAAATGATGATAAAACCTCGTATAAACACATCACATTTGCCTTTGTAAAAACTTCAATTTTGTGTTCGCTCTTGTCGCCTTAACTTTGTATTTATTCTTTGTTCCTTTTTTTTAACATACTAGAATTGTATTGTTTTTCTTTGTTTGCAGTTGTTTGCATTTTCCCATTTTTTTCTTATTTTTTTTCAATGTTTCCATAATTTTTTAATTTTCTAGAAGTATTATAAATTATTCGAAACTATAATCTCTTTCCAGTATTTTGTAAAAAGTAATATTTAATTTATTTTATTTTAAAGGACTCTCCTACTCTAAGTAGTGTATTTGTAATTGTTTTCCTTATTTTTTTTAAATTTATTTTATTTATACTATTCACCATCTTAATAAAAGGTAAATAACAATAATGTGAAATAAAAAAAACAAGGAATACACAGATATATGTTATACAAGACATGAATAAATGTACTAATATAGAAAAGAAATATGAGAATGAAAGCGAAAAAATAGGAAACATAAAATTACCACAAATCAGTATTGCTGATTAACACTTAATGATAAATAAGAACTAATGTGATTGAATTAATACAAAAATTACTGTTTACACACACAAGTTTGCGAGATTACCTACAAATTGGATTCTAGGAACATAAAATAAGGAAAAAATTCTATAGTGTTAAAAGGTGATACTAGAGATTAAAAAACGACAACAAACACTGTCGAACCAAGAAAAAAATAATCTAAAATCAAAATAATTAAGATATATTATAAGATATATAATAAAAAGAAAAGAAACATTTGCATATAATTTAATAATTGTTTGTTAAGCGTTAATACAACCAATTTAGGTTAATATTGGTTTTGGCAAAAAAAACAATAATAAATAAAAAATATATAAGCAAACTTTACGATCAGAGTCAAAATACCAACAATTCGAAAAAAAAAAATTACATCAGATTCGTCTTTGCTAAATTAAAGAAAAATGGATGGGGAAGAAGTTGACGAATAAGATTAGTATAAAGCCCTAAATTATGAAGTGTAAATAAAAAGTTGATTCATCCTAAATAGTTATGTAAGAGCAGAAAGTTAGAGCACTTTACGGTCGAACAAATAAACACATCAAATTTGCCTTTGCGAAAATTTTGTGTTCTCTCTTGTAACATACTAAAATTGTATTTTTTTCGTTTGCAGTTCCTTGCATTTTTTTTTAGTATTTTTTCAATGTTTTTATATATATTTTTTTAATTTCCTAGAAGTTTATAAACTATTCAAAGCCATAATCTCTTTCCAGATGTTTGTAAAAACTGTTATTTAATCCATTTCTCCTTGTTACTGTAAGTAGTGTATATGTAATTCTTTCTCTTTTTTAAATTCATTTTATCTATACTAATCCCCCTCTTAATAAAACTTAAATAAGAATAATCCCAAACAAAAAAAATAAAAAAAACACAGTAAATGTACTAAAGTAGAAAATAAATGTGACAATGAAAGCGAAAAAATATCGAAACATAAATAATTTAAATAAAAGATAAACAAAGTTAATAATAAATAATACAATTAACATATGATAAAATATGCTAATTAACATATGATAAAATAAGTTTTAAGGTAATAATTAATGTTTAGACATGCCAGTTTACAAAATTATATAGAACGAAAACTACTTCTAGGAATATTAAAGAAGAAAAAATACTAACGTGTTAAAAATGAAACTAGATGGGATTCAAAAACGACAACCAATCACGTCGAAGCAAGAAAAAATAATGTGAAACCGAAAGAAATGATAAACATAAAACAAGATGTAAAAAGAGACATTTGAATATAATTTATTAATTGTTTGTTAAGCGTCAATACAACTGATTTAAGTAAATATTGGATTAGATTCAGTACAAAAAAAAGCAATATTAATTTAAGAAAATATAAGCAAACCTTACGATGAGGGCCAAAATACAACACAGGGCCAAGCATTTAAAAAAAAAGAAAAAACACGGACAAAAAAATGCAAACTTTAAAACGTAGGAACAATCAGAAAATCTTCAATTAAAAATTTGCACAAAGGCAGAATCAGCTTGTTATTTACATTAGATAAAAATTACTGGTAAATAATTTGAAGGGAAAAGGCCTAAAAAAAGTCTTGAATGGAGTAGAGTGGAAAAAAATTAGTAATTTTGAAAAGTTGATTAAAATCGGCAATACAGATTAAATTAAAAAACTAAGTCAGAAACTAGTTTATAAGTAAAAATTATCGAACACGCTTTTAAGAAAATGACATGAAATAAAATAAAACAGTGAAAGAAAAATAAACGAATAAAAATGAAAAAAAATTTAAAGAGATAAGGGGAAATTGACGGAAAAGAAAATAGATATCAAAAAATTCAAAATAATATTATTGAGTAATACTTAACGGTAAATAAGAATTGACATTTATCGTTTAATAACTAAATCAAACTACACATTTTAAAGGCTTCGTAGAGGCAAGGTCAGGTTGGTTCTGGTTATTTCAGGTCAGGTTAAGTTAGTTCAAGTTAGTCCAGGTCAGGTCTGGTTTTTTAGGTTAGCAAGACGCAAAACTCAATGCAAGATTCAGACACGAAATTGTTTTATGTCTATCGATGTCCATTGTCAAAAGTCTGATTAAAAACTTGCACAGAAGGTTGAAAAGTTAAGACCGATTAAGGAAAAGGTAAAAGTTGGTTATCTCTTAGTTTAGTTTAATTTAGTTTCATTGATAACTGGTGTGTATACACACACATAAATATTTTTTTGATATAAGAAAGCTCGTTCTTTTAAAAATACTGTTTATGCTTTAAAATAGTTTTATCAGAGCAAGCAATTTTTTTTCGACGGATAAGTGCTCTCTATTTATTAGAAAAAAAATTGTTTTTCTAGACTACTATGTTACTTCAACTTTCATTTTGTGCAAGTAACAAGAGACAATCAATTTTGTTTTTCTCGAAGATTCTCATAATCTTCTTATTGTTTTCTCTTACGAGAGAAGCGAAGCTGAGGCCTGCAACTGGGAGAAGCACAAAAAGCCTTTTTACTCCTAGTAACATATACTATTTTTTTTTCAAGCATGCAGGAAATAAGTCTATTTTAGAGTGATTCAGTTTCGCAATTTTCTCTCATCCGCTTGAAAAAAGATATGTTTTTTTTTCAAACGGACTAAAAGTACGTCATTTGTTTTCTCCATACGCACACTTAAAGTGGGCTTTCTAATCCAGAGACCAAAAAAAAGCAAAAAAGTCCTAGGCAGTAAAAGTAAAGTCAAAAGTCACCGCTACTGTCATGGTGGCGCACATATAAACAATTCTGTTAAATGTCATTGGTTGTTAAATATCATGCGCATAATCATATTTATCTGTCAATGTGACTTTTATTAATTTAGTATTGTTAATAATGCTACAAATTTTTAGTTTACCATAATTTACCTAAACCAACTAAAATATTGGTTATGATTTAATACCATTAATTGAACATTGAAAACCACCGTTCTAACTCATCCCATTTGTTTTACAAATAATATACACCACTAATTGGGTAAGTACCTAGACCCGCTTAGAGAGGATGAGAGAAAATTGCAAAACTGAATCATTCTGAAATAGACATATTTCCTGTATTCTTGAAAAAAATGTATATGTTACTCGGAATAAAAGGTCTTTTTGTGCTTCGCCCAGTTGTAGGCCTCAGCTTCGCTTCGGCCGTCAATCTCTGGGCTTAGCACGAAAATACTCACTTTTACTCTTAGTAACATAATCTACTATTTTTGATGATTTTGATGAAAAAAAAAATTATTTACCATGTTATACTTACGGGTAAGGCAAATACAAAATAATTAAATTTATGTTGTCTTACCTACATATCGCTTACAATATAAATGAAAAAAAAATTCGAATAAAAATTATTTTGAGAATAGTATTCTCGAGATATTTACACAATGTTTGGTTTTCCAAAATCGAAGTTTCTGCTTCTGCGTAACTCTTTTTTTCCAACAAACGTGGTAGTTTAATACATTTTTTTGGGGTCTCAAGCCGTTACTAAGATATTTACTAATTTTCTAATTTTCCGAAATAAACCCATAAAACTCGTATTCATTTTTAACTAATTATTTCCAATAAACCAAACGTTTAGTCCAAATTTTCAAACCTGAAACAGTTCCCGAGATATTTACACACGCTTTTTATTTTACAAAATTGATCACAAAATTTCTGTTTTTATGTAGCTCGTTTTTTCCAACAAACATGGTAGCTTCATCTATTTAAGTCACAAGCCATTCTCAAAAAATTTAATAATAATATTCTAAGTTTTCAAAATAAATCCATGAAGTTTGTATTCATTTTAGCTAATTATTTCCAATTAAGACAAAGGTTCAATACAAGTTATGAGACCTCAAACAGTTCTCGAGATATTTAAAAAAAAATTTATTTTCCAAAATCGATTACGAATTTTCTGTTTGCGTATAGCTCATTTTTTCTAACAAACCTGGCAGTCTAATGCATTTTGTTGGAGCCTCAATCTATTCTAAGATATTCAATAATATTCTAATTTTTCCAAAATAAACACATTACATTTGTATTCATTTTAATCTTCGTAAAACAAGTCTTCTTGTTTTACGACCGAATCAAACCGAGCTCAAGATGTTGAATAATTTTGCTATTTTGCAAATTAACAAAGGAACTAACACGATCGTCTAATGATATCATTTACCGTCTTTATTTTCCAAAACAAATCCATGAAGTTAGTCCCCGTTTTAAGCTAACTTTTGTTAAGTAGTATGCAAGTATGCAATTTATTTTTGTGATTTTGAAATTGGTTTCGAGATATTTACTAATTTCTTAAAATAGACCCACAAAGTTTCTATTTGCTTTTAACTATTTTTCCCAACCAACACCGAAGTCTATTAAACTTTTGGAAAAAAAAGATTTCGAACTATGTAGGACCAATTGGTTGTATATTGGGTACTGGCAGCAATTAAATGTCACTAAAAGAATATTAAACTTGAAAGTAACACAACTATTTCTTAAATCAAAAAACAACTTGTTTTCTTAAAACAAATCGAAACATTTCAAATTAAGATTATGGCCAAATTCAATTAAAGATTACTAAAAGCGTCAAAAATGCAAATTTGAAGTTTTGGAGAAATTTAGATTAGAATTAGAACTAACATTTTTTTTTAAATTATTATTTTACCTAAAAATGATAATTTTTATGTGTTTTGAAAAATTCAGGCTAAGATTAATGCCTAAATAACTAAAAAATTACTTAAAGCGTGTAAAAATACAAGTTTGATCTTTGGCAAAATTCAAATCAACAGTATTTCAACAAAATTAATATTAAGTTAAAAATAAAAATTAAGTTGCAGGTAAAGAAGTAATCTTAAAATATTTCTAGTTTTGTGTCAAATTTTTCTTTTTGCAATTGAGTGTACATTCCAGGTGGTTAGTCCCTAAAAAAAAATAAATTTGATGTCAAAATTCTTTCAAAAGATTGAAAACCTAATGATATAATCCAATTTAGATCAAAGAAAAAAAAAATAAAAGAACAAAAATTTAGATTAGAGACAGAGCTAAAACTGTTTAAAATGAACTCATTGTACCTAAGAATGACAATTTTGATGTTTTTTTAAAAAGTCAGGCCAAAATATGTGAAAAATTATTCAAAGTGGGTAAATATAAAAACGTTGAGGCTTTGAAAAAAATTCAAATTAAGATTACGCCCAAAATCAGTTAAAAATTAATCAAACTGTCAAAAAATTCCGATTAAAAGTTTCTAGCCAAATTCACGTCAGATTTAAGATCAAGACTGGTTAAAAAATTACACAGAGCATCTAAGAACCCAAATTTTGTGCCTTTTAAAAAAAATTACAATAGACTTAGGGCTAAAATTGTTCAAAAGTGACTCATTTCATTAAAAAAATGACAACTTTGAAATTTTTTAAAAAGTTGAGATAGGATTAAGGCCAAAATACGTAAAAAGTTACTCAAAGTGTGTAAAAATACCAATTTGAAAATTTAGAAAAGATTCAAATAAAGATTATAGCCAAAATCAATTAAAAATTACTAAAAGCGTCAACAATACAGAATAAAAGTCTAAGCAAATTCAAGTTAGCATTAGAATTTAAAAATTACACATAGCATCTAAAAATGCAAATTTGAAGTCTTTGAAGAAATCCAGATTAAAATTAGAACTAAAATTGTGTGAAAAATACTCATTTTACCTAAAAATAACAGTTTTATTTCTTTTGAGAAAGTCTGGCTAGGATTAAGGCTAAATTTGGTGAAAAATTACTTAACATGCAAAATAATAAAAATTTTGAATGCTTGGCAAATAATTTTAAAAAAATCTAGTTTTGTACCAAATTTTTCTTATTACAATATGTATTACAAATTAGCATACATTCCAATCGGTCAGTCCATAAAAAAAATAAATTTTGTCTCAAAATTCTTTCAAAAGAATGTAAAAAAGATATATTTGATCTAAATCCAATTTAGATCGAAGATAGAAAAAAGTACAAAACCAGCGATCACCGTCCTATTGGTTCAAGGAATTCGGTGATAACTTCAGGCATCCAATCAAAACAAATACTTTTTTCTGGGTTCTCAACCGGACACCGCCCATTTACAAAAAACTTAACGAGGTAGACTGAGATGGGATGATGTCCAGAACAGTCGAGATAGAAGTATTAAAGTATATTAATTTCTCGATACTACTTTGTAATGGCTCTTATTCTTTGTGTTATGGTTAATATTATACATCACCTATAAGCTACGAAATATCCTTGAGCCGAAAGACATATCATTCCTTTGATTTTTTTGATTTTTAACAATTGAGAACTTTTCAAAATCAGCGTTATTCCTACACTCTTGAGAGTGACTTTTACAACTATCAGTAATACTTCAGTTTGAAGTTAAAATGCCAGATAAGACGTACATTGCATTGTTTATTTGTCAGGTAAACAAAAAGTCACTCTCAGGGCGACATCACATACAGCGGAATGGAACGGAGCAGAAATTTCAATAACGTCATTACGCATGTCAATAACGTCATTACACATGTCAAGAACGTCATTACACGTGTCAATTCCTATTTTAGCTTTTATCTAATTGGTTTAAATTCAACTGTCAAATTACGCTCCGTTACGCTTTTAACCAAATTCCGCTGTATGTGACGTCGCCCTTAGTGTTTAAGTAGTAGTAGTAGACTTGGGGAAGCCGAAGCCTTGCGACTAGGCCTTAAATGTCCTTCTCACAGTCCCCCGATCCACCCATCTGCCTCAGCCTCATTCTATTCACGAGTCGACCCGTCCCTCTAATAAAGGAGAGTACACCGTCCCATCTCAGAGTCGGAAGCTCTTCTCGATGGAAGAAGCCGGCGCCCAGTGTGCTGTGGCATAATAGTGCCCACCTTTAGCACACTCGCAGAAAGTGGTATGACAACTCGTTCCCACAGTGGGTGCAGAGTGGCCTGTCCACCAATCCTAGGAGGTGCGTGTGTCTGTTTAGTCTGCAGTGGCCAGAGAGGATTCCTATAAGATCTCCCAGACAGTGCCGACTTCTCCCAAGTGGCCACGAGGCCTTGAGTGTATCTGGATTAGGGTAGATTTTCTTGGTCTACATATTCCTGACTCCTATGCCCCCTCATTTAGAGTGTAAGAGACGTACCTATTGCTTACTCCTAGATATGGCTCCGGTAGAGTAAAGTACGCCTGGGAACTGCGCTTAGCCGATTCATCGGCGCGTTCGTGTCCCTCAATGCCCCTATGTCCAGGAACCCATCCCGGAGTTAGCCTTTTTGTTTCTGCCAGTGACTCTAGTGCATCCCTGCAGTCCTGAACGAGCTTTGAACTCGTCCTGTTCCTGCAAATGGCTCGCAGGGCCGCCTGATTTTCGGAGTAGATGAAGATGTTCTGTTCTGCTCCTTGTTTGACTTCTGGTCGTGTGGCACTTCGATTATTGCAAAAACTTTCGCCTAGAATACCGTCGTGTGGCTTTCCAAGGGAAAGCTCTCGCCCTCTTCATGGCTTTGTATATTCCAGCTCCTGACGACTGTGAATCAGACATTCTTGATCCGTCTCTATACTATAACTGATTATTCTCAGGTCGGCTCTTCTTTGAATTCTTCTCTTGTTGAGATAAAATCTCTGTTTTAGTCTCAGCCCATGGCAAGGGCGCCCCTCCTGCCACAGGACAATTGAGATGCCCCGCCTTTCTGTGACTGTTTTCTTCCACTGGTCGCAGCAGTCCATCCTCCTGCAGGAAGCCATCGCCTCCCTCTTCATACAGATTAGTAGCTCTTAAGTGTTATATTATCAATATTAGTAATAAAATCATTGTTTTATAAGCTCAGCCACAATGTTGTAACCAACCAGTGAAATTCACAATAATATTTATTGGACATAGCTCAAAAGCCCACCGTAAAAAACAAAGAAAAAAAGAAAATGAAATAGTCGAAACAAATGGCCTAAAACGAAAAAAAAAAGAAAATGAGGGATAACTCAAAGTAACTACAAAAAAAAGAAAGGTTTTTAAGAAGAAATCTATTTTTTTTGAAAAATTGTTAAAAAAACTTAAGAATTAATAAAGAATAAACAAGAATTTTCTGTACGGATGATATTCACCCCTTGATTCTCTTCGTGCAACCTTGAAAGCCCATTAATCAAACCAAACGAAAGTGACAATTTTCAACAAATTATTCAGTAAGACTTTTCTTCATACTTATTGAATTATACTCTCGTTAACATTAGAAATTGCCATCTCAACCCTTTACTGACCCTAATAACCTGCGCCAAACACGTGAACTGAAGACGCATCCAACAACCTAAGTACCATCAAATCGAATATTATACTTAGATTAAACTAACATCAGGCCTGATAAGCGATAAAAGAAAGTACCGGCGAACCATTAAGCATATGTTTAGATACAAAAACGAATCAATTTCTCAAAACAACGCGTCCGATTTAAAGAAAGCCCCTCGGGCGTGTAGAGTATAATGGAACACTCTTCAATTTCTTCCAAGGTGCGCTATACACAGTGGGACAACTTACTGTTTGTATTGGACAAAATTATACCATCTTCTTGGCCAATTGTTTAAACAACATGGTTTTCATACAAGTAACATGGAACATGTTTTGGACGAAACAAAACATAAATAAATATTTATATAGATATACTTGTAACCAAATATTAACAACATCTTTCTTGTCCATATTAAACGCGAATTTAACCCACAAGCCGCCGTCATTCGAGAGAGAGTAAATCCGCAGCGGCCTTCTCCTCTTATCGAGAAAATCATGCTGTTCTTCATTTCTTCAGTGCGAAGAAACCGCACATACATACACACACACGTACACGTGAAGATTGCCGTTGCTATAGTGATTTCCGATTTGCATTTGAAAATTTTCTTTGGATAGTCTTGAAGACTTTTTTTTATTTTTATGTGTTGCGCTGATTAGACTGTCTTCAGTAATAACAATCATTGTCAGGATTTCTTCCGACCTATCGCAGAATGGTTAATTGACTGTGAACTGTGACAAAAGTGCGATCTAGTTCTTTGGATTGTTCCATCAGCTGGAAAAAGAAGGTTAGTGGTTAATTGTTGTCGATTGCTGCAATTAAATTATATGTATATCGATGATTTCTAATAACAATAATTTTATTGTGAAAGAGCGATTTTATTATATTGTCCTGTGGTTATATAGGATTTTTTTTTCACGCCATTTTTGACCAGGTGTAGCTAGGTTAGTTAACAGGAAAACGTAACTAATGGTTACAGCATTGATGGAACAAAAAAAATATCAATGGCGACAGTAACTGATCACCTTAACACACAATCAAAATAATATTTTACTGGCAAATAACTAAACAGTTGACAAGAATTAATGGTAACTTGATAATGCTTTATCCAGATTTAGGTTATTGACAAATTATGGGCCTTTTGTAGGGTACCAAGCGACTATAAATCCGTTCTTCTTCAACGCTCCTCACAATAATAATTAAATGAGGCAACAACATTGTATTCGATAATACCTATTTATGAAATCGTTTGATATAAAACAAAAGAAGCACCATCGATTATTATTATGTGGTTGAAGGTACGTGATGGTTCTTGCGTGGTTTTTGTTGCTCGGTTCCGCTCAACCGAATCGGGTCAGTCAGATGCTCCGTTCCATAAAGACTAGCCAATCGTTAACTGTAAAAACTGACCATCGCCAATACTGGAGGCTGTTTGTAAACGAAAATGCCTCATAAATATGCTCAAATTATAATGTGGCATGGTAAAAAAGGTGTTTGTGTTTTCAGGACATCGACAAAAATAATTAGTTGGTTTCTTTTTTTAATTTCTTGTAGAAGATTATTGCTTAATGAATGCTGTCTCAACATGTAGCTGAACTTATTGTAAATAAAAAAAAGACATTAAAGTAAATAGTTAGGGAGTAATAGAAAAATATTCAACACCACCCATTGGGAGAGAAATAAAAATTAGTAAAAATCTGATTAAAATTCCCATTAACTAGCCATTATAGCCAATATTGTTATGACAACAATAATTAATGAGACAATATTCCACAAGTAGATTTAACTAATCTGAATTAACATGAAGCCGAAGCTCTATCCCTGATACCTTGGTAGAGCCGATCCTGACCAAACTGGTACCATTTGGTACCACGGTATATATTATTAAAAAAAAAAACAAAAATCAATTTAATCATTTTGCTAAATTAAGGAATAGTGGATGTGGAAGAAATTGACGAATAAAAAGCTCCAAAAAGTGACGAATAAAAAGCTACTTGTCAAGTAGAAAGTCAACAAAAAAGGCCGATTACCATAGGAAAAGTGATCCTGGGTTAGCCAGTAGGTAGAGTTGTAGGTAGAACCTAGTTG
Organism: Taphrorychus bicolor; assembly: GCA_951812265.1. Classification (NCBI taxonomy): domain Eukaryota; kingdom Metazoa; phylum Arthropoda; class Insecta; order Coleoptera; family Curculionidae; genus Taphrorychus; species Taphrorychus bicolor. Next base: position 14,644,656 of record OX638298.1, read on the forward strand.
CGATTTGGCTGAATTCTTATTTAAAAAATCATCAAATATAAAAACCAAAACCAAAGTGTTATAAATTGAACGCAAGTAGAAAATATCCAACCTGTTTTATAAAGCTGCCTACCGCTTTACTGATTTTTTTTATTATTTCATTGGGATAAATAAAATTACTGGGAAATACGATAAAATTATGCGACTCGTTCAAAAGGTGGACTACCAAGTGGTTTTTAAAAGTTTAACGCTTAATAGGTGCCCCTTAAGGTAGGCAACCCTATATACAACCCTTTTAGAAATAAAAGCTTTCGCGCCGATATACGCTGTTAGCTTTTTTTACGACGCAGCAGACCCCGTTTTTCTTCCATTTCAGTATATACATCGAAAATCGCTAAAGCAAGTCAACTTTAGCTTTTAGGGGGAACAAATTTTTTAACAGTTTAACCCCACATCCTGAACTCTCAAGGGGTGGTAAGCATTGACCTTGAATTTTAAAAGAAAAAAGGTGCCGAGTGAAACTTCGTTTTGAAGGTCTCATCAATTGCTCACTGCCATTCAAATGCCAAATTGCACGTTTTTTTGGTCAAATCAGTGCATAATGGTAGCCAGTTAAACTTTAAAATTTAACGGCTTTAATTTAAACGGTTTAAGTTGCAGCGAAATAGTTTTCATACTCGTTAGGAGCTTGGAGCTGCTCAAAAATTTGCTTGTTGCCCTCAATTGCTTGTTACCCCTAAAACCCAAAATTGACAGTTGGAAGAAACGAAAAGTTCAAATTAGATTGATTACAAAAAATATGAAAGAACAAAAAGATTACCAAAACATGATGAATAATAAGAATGAAAGAACAATATGCAAAAAAACAATAAAAACTATAAGAGCACAAGTCAAAAACCACAGAAGTTAAGAAAAATAGAAACGTTTGAAAAATAATCCAAAATACGTAGGTAAAGGCACAAGTTTAAAATATTTTAACTTTTTGTGCCAGGTTCGTTTGGAAATTGTTCTAAAATAAGTTCTTTTTCGAACTGAATTTTTGTTAAAAAAATTGATTTTTTTTTTGTTGAAAAGGCTTTGTTCTGGGCCAAAACTATAAAATACTTGAAAAATCAAGAATTATTGATAAAAAAACAATGTTTCGGACCAAATTTGTATTTAAATTTCAAATCGTATACAATTCAATTGTTGAGTCGTTGGAAAGGATCAATTTTGAGCCAAAATTCCCGAGCAAAAATTCTCATTCAAAAGTCCAATTTATACGAAAGAAAAAAGAAATTAGGCAAAAAAAATTTGAATAGAACATGATAAAGCTTAATAGAAAAATATGAAAAATAATAAAACAATAAGACCAAAAAGCTTGAAAAAAGAGAAATGAGACAAGAAGGAGTAGACTGAAATGTTTGTAGTAGAGGAGGAAGGCAAACAATTCCAAACGTCAGTATTTTTTTATATTCTTTGTTACATATAAGAGGAAGTAATATTTAAATTTTCCGAAATTTTTGGTAAAAAACACAGCAAACAGGAGATACAATTTTTGTGATAAAAACGCCACAAAAATGCTTACTACAGTTGATGAGGTTCCCAAGACATTAGAATATGCTGCTGAAGCCCTCAGCAAATGCAAGACACAGATTTTATTGAGGAAATTGTTCTATAAAAGTAATTAAAAAACGAATTATAAAGAAAAAAAGACGTCAAAGAAAAACGAGCTTGTTGAGTGATAATTCGTTTTGAAGGTCTCATCAAAGCGTATTCAATTGCCTAATTTCATTTTTTTTGGTCAAACCAGTGCATAATGGTAACCAGTTAAAATTTTATAAATTTTTTAAGCTTTAATTTAAGCGGCTTAAATTGCAGTGAAATGGTTTTCATTCTCGTTAGGAGTTTGAAGCTGCTCAAAAGTTTGCTTGTTGCCCCTAAACCTAAAATTGACAATTCAGAAAAATAGAAAGTTCACGTTACATCGATTACAAAAAATATGAATGAACAAAAAGTTTAACGAAACGTGATGAATAATAAGAATGAAAGAACAACAGGAAAAAAACAATAAAAACTCTAAGAGCACAAGTCAAAAACCACAGAAGTTAAGAAAAATGGAAACATTTGAAAATCATAAAAAAATAATCCAAAATACGTAGGCAAAGGTGCAAGTTTAAAATATTTAAGTTTTTGTGCCAAATTCGTCTGGTAATGTTTCTAAAATAAGTTCTTTTTCGAACAGAATTTTTGTTAAGCAAATTGACTTTTTTTTGAAAAAGGTTTGTTCTGGGCCGCATAAAATGCTTGAAAAATCAAGAATTATTAAGTAAAAAAAAACAACGTCTCGGACCAAATTTGTCTTATTTCAAATCAGTATAAAATCCGATTGTTGAGTCGTTGGAAAAGATCAATTTTGAGTCAATTTTCCCAAGCCAAAAAATTCTCATTCAAAAGTCCAATTTATATGAAAGAAAAAAGAATTGAAACAACAAAAACTTGAATAGAACATGACCAAGAATAATAGGAAAATAATAAACCAAACATCTTAAAAAAAAAGAAATGCGACAAGAAGGAGGAGACTGAAAGGTTTATAGTAGTAGGAAGGCAAACAATACCAAACAACAGTAAATTTTTGTTTGGTATTTTTTTACATCGTTTGTTACATAGAGGAGGAAAAAATACTTAAGTTTTTCCAAATTCTTGGTGAAAAACTGCCACAGCAAATAGGAGAGACATTTTTTGGGATAAATGAGTACCTAAAAAGAAAGTTGTCAAAAAACTATTAATAATATATAAGTACAACGCCACAAAAATGGTTACTACAGTTGATGAGGTTCCCAAGACATTAAAATATGCTCTTGAAGCCCTGAGCAAATGCAAGACACAGTTTTTATCGAAGGATTTGTTGTATAAAAGTATTTAAAAAGCGAATTATAAAGAAAAAAAAGACGTCAATGAAGAACGAGATTGTTGTTACCAGAATCACCAGATTTGGTGATTTTTTGGCCACTTTGGTGATTTGGTGACATCTTTGAAGAAAATAGACAATTCTTTTTCAATTTCTGTTTCTTTAATGCCCTTCTCTAAAACTTGTAGGTCCTCAGTACTTCTGGTAGCTCTGCAATAGTGTAAATTGCATTCTGTTCCAAGATGACCGTGGTTTGAAGTTTGAGGTATTTTGACTTCTTTCCCTACAGTCACAATTTTTTTTTCTTCTCTTTGTCAACTTTCTTCTTTTTAATACTTTAACTCTCCTTTTCACAAACTGCTTTTTAAGTAATTTTTAATCAATTATTACTGATTTTTCTAGTTTTTTTTCTATAGTTTTGGCCCCAAATAAAGTTCCTTCAACGCTAAAATCTAGTTTGTTGAATGGTTCTAAAAAGAAGTATTTTTAGAAAAAAGTCCTAATTTTCAGATGATTTTGGCACAAAACTAGTAATATGTCAAATTTGTGCCTCTACCCAACTTTTTGTTTTGTTTATCAATTTTTTCGAATGTTTCTACTCATTTAGGGTATTCGTAGTTTTTTTCTTGACCTTTTTATATTTTTCTGTTCTTTGTTCTTATTATTTGTCATGTTTCATTCTCTTGATTGTTTTCATTACTTCGACCCGTGAATTTTAGTTTTTAGGGAAAACAAGCCAATTATGCAGCAGTTTTAACCCCCTCCTAACCTGACAGGAGAATAAAAACCATTTCGCTGCAATATAAACCGCTTAAATTAAAGCTTAGTGAAATTTACCCATTTTTAAAGTTTAACTGGCCAGTATTTAATACAAAGTTATCCTAAATAGGTACGAAGAGCCACAAGTTTAAAGCATTTCAGTTTTTGTCCAAATTCATCTGGAAATTAGAGTGAGTTTTACCAAAAAAATTGATTTCTTCGTTGGAAAATCGTTGTTTTGGACCAAAACCTTATAAAAAACCTGAATAATCAAGAATTATTAATTAAAAGAACACAGTTTTGAACTAAATATGTCTTATTTTAAATCCGCATTCAATCTAATTGTTGAGTCGTTGGAAAAGATCAATTTTGGGTAAAAATTTACTCAAAAATTGAAAACTCAATAGAAAGTCCAATTTAGTTCAAAGAAAAAAATTAAACAACAAATGGGTGAACAAAAGATGACAAAGAGTAATAGAAAAATATGATAAATAAAGAATAATAAAAGCAAAACAGCTTGAAGAAAGAAAAAATTAGACCAGAAAGAGAAACCAGAAATGTTTATAGTAGAAGAGGAAGACAAACAATTCCAAACAATAGTATACTTTTTTGGCATTTGATTGGTTACTTAGAGGAGGAAGAAATACCTAAATCGCCGGAGTTTCTTGTTGGAAAACTGACACAGCTAACAGGAGAGACAATAATTGTAATAGACAAATGAGTACCTAAAAAAAAGTTGTCAAAAAACTAGTAATAAGAAATATGTGAAAAGCCACGAGACATTACAATATGCTCCTGCAGTTCTGAGAAAACGCAAGACACGGTGTTTGTTGAGGAAATTGATTGTTGACAGTCACAATTTTGTTTCCTTCTCTTTGTCAACCTTCTTCTTTTTAATACTTTAAAGTTCTCTTTTCACAACCTGCTTTTTAAGTAATTTTTGATCAATTATTGCTGATTTTTCTAGTCTTTTTGTATAGTTTTGGCCCCACATAAAGTTTTTCAATGCTAAAATTTATATTTTTGAATCATTCTAAGAAGAATTATTTTTACAAAAAAGTACTAATTTTTAGATGATTTTGGCACAAAACTAGTAAAATTTTAAATATGTGCATCTACCTACCTTTTTGGATTATTTTTAAGGATTTTCAAATTTTTCCACTTTTTTTTATTTTTGTAGCACTTTTTCACATTTTATATTTCTTTATTCTTATTATTTTTCATGTTTCATTCTTTCGATTGTTTTCATTATTTTGACACGTCAATTTTAGTTTTTAGGAAAAACAAGCAAATTATGCGGCAGCTGTAACCCCCAACCAAACCTGACAGGAGAACAAAAACCATTTCGCTGCAAGCCGCTTAAATTAAAGCATAGTGAAATTGACCCATATTTAAAGTTTAACTGGCCAGGGTTTAATCCAAAGTAATCCTAAATAGGTATGAAGAGCCACAAGCTTAGAGTATTTCAGTTTTTGTCCAAATTCATCTGGAAATTAGACTGAATTTTACTAAAAAAATACATTTTCTGGTTGGAAAAACGTGGTTTGGGCCAAAAGCTCATAAAAAGCCTGAATAATCAAAAATTATTAATTAAAAGAACACAGTTTTGGACTAAATATGTCTTATTTTTTGTGAGGTTACTTTAAAATCTAAAATAAAAATCTAATAAATAAAGCATTCAAGCGAATTGTTGAGTCGTTGGAAAAGATCAATTTTGGCTAAAAACTCCCTCAAAAATTGAAACGCAATGTAAAGTCCAATTTAGTTGAAATAAAAAAAAATAAACACAAAAAGGTGAACAAAGTATGACAAAAAATAGTAAAAAAATATGAAAAATAAAAAACATTAAGAGCAAAAAGCTTGAAGGAAGAAAAAATGGACCAAAAAGGAAAGCCAAAAATGCTTATATTAGAAGACGAAGACAAACAACCAATTCCAAGCAATAGTATACTTTTTTGGTATTTGATTGGTTACTTAGAGGAGGAAGAAATGCCTAAATCGCCGCAATTTCTTATTGGAGAACTGACACATCTAACAGGAGAAACAATAATTAATGTAATAGATAAATGAGTACCTAAGAAAAAAGGTGTCTAGAAAAAACTAGTAATAAGAAATATGTAAAAAGCCACAAGACATTAGAATATGCTCCTGCATTTGCAGGAGTGGTGACAACTTTGAAGAAAATAACCAATTCTTTAGCAATTTACTTTTTTTAGTGCCTTTCTCTCTAGAACTTCTGTACGCAGGTCTTCTGTACTGGTAGCTCTTCAATAGTGTAAAATTGCGTTTTCTTCCAAGATGACCGTGGTTTGAGATTTTTTGTCTTCTTCGTCTACAGTCACAATTTTGTTTTCTCCTCTTTGTCAATATTCCTCTTTTTAATAATTACTCTCCTTTTCACAACCTGCTTTTTAAGTACTTCGTGTTCAAATACTGTTATTTCTTGAATATCCATGGGTAGCTTTTGAATTAGATATTTCGATTATTCAGGCTTTTTTTCAACAATAATCTAATAAAATTAGTGGCTCTTTCCCAGTATTCTATCCTATACCAACAAGCACGTTTTTTTTAGGTCCTTTTTTTCTTTATAATTCGATTTTTAATTACTTTTATAGAACGAATTCCTCAGTAATGACGGTCTCTTGCATTTGCTCAGGGTCTTCCTCGGGAGCATATTTCAATGTCTTGGAAACCCCTTCAACTGTAACCATTTGAGCTTTTTTACTTTTTCCTATATAGAACCAAGTTCAGTGTTTTCCTCTTTACCGCCTTTCCATTTTATTTTTTTTTTCCACTTTTTTTTAGATTCTAATTTTACTTATCATTCCTATTTCCTTCAACAAAAAATTCCTGCAAAAATACCAACACAAAATTTAGTGCTGTTTGGAATTGTTTGCCTCCCTTTTCTACTATAAACATTTATGTCTTCTTTTTCTCTCCATTTTTTTATTTTCCAAGTTTTTCTTATTGTTTTCTTTTATTTTTCAATTTTTATATTATTTTTTCATATTTGGTACACCTTTTTGTTGTTTAAAATATTTTTTTATTCAACATGCATTGAACTTTTTTTAGGTTTTCATTCTTTCTAGGGGATTTTGATCTAAAATTGATCCTTTCTAACGACTGAACCGAGGACTGAACAATTGGAATTTATACAGATTTGTAATATTACCAATTTGACCTAAAGTTCTGCCAGTTCTTTTAAACAATAATTATTGTTTTTTTTTCTAGTTGGCAATACGTTCTAGGTCTTTTTATACGGTTTTGGTACCAAATATAACTTTTTCAACTCTAAAATCTATTTTTTGTGAAGAAATGAGTTCGTTTTCTTCGTACGACAAGAAAAATTTTCTAATTTTCAGACAATTTTGGCACAACACTAGAAATATCTACCTACCTTTTTTGGATTATTTGGTTACAAGTTCTATGCTTACTACCCTTTGGTAGTTCAGGTCACGGGGTTGAAATAGCTCAAAAGCTCTCCCTAAAAAGTAAAGTTGACGCGATTTTTTATATATATACTGAAATGGAAGAAAAATAGGGTGGATTCTTTTTGATGGGCTACCTTGTATAAGCACAAAATTTAAAATCTCTACCTACCTTTTTTGGATTATTTTTTTACAATTTTCAGATTTTTTTACGTTTCTTCATTTCATTTTACTTTTTACTTTTTTTCCCGAAATTTATAGTTTTTAATTGTTTTTTTACTTATTGTTCCTTCACTTGTCATGTTTCGTTTTTTTTTTCGTTCATATTTTTTTGTAATCAACCTAAATTTTACTTCGCATTATTTTCATTCTTCGACATGTAAATTTTAGATTTTAGGGGGGGAAGGGGGCAAGCAGATTATTCAACAGTTTCAGCCCCCTAACCTGATAGAAGAAAAAAAACCATTTCGTTGCAATTTAAACCGCTTAATTAAAGCTTAGTAAAATTTATAAATTGTTAAAGTTTCACTGGCCAACATTTTGCATTGGTGTGACCATATACCATAAAATTTGGCTAGTGAATACACCTTAGTAAGGCCTTGAAAAGGTGTTACTCCACATATCTATCCATTTAAAATTTTAGAGCAAAAGCTTACCAACTGCTTGAGAGTTTAGGTTATAGGGTTGAAACTAATGTTTCAAACGTTGAGGTTCGAAAGCGAAAAATCAAAAATTTGTTTTCCCTAAAAACCAAAGTTGACGTGTTTGAGGAATTTTCGATGTTTATACTAAAATCGAAGAAATACGTGGATTCTTTTTTGATGGGTGGATCCTCCTTGATGGGTCACGCTGTATAATATTTGCAATACAAATGGCCATTTTGTTATTAAATTTTTATTTTACTAAGGACATTTTGAGCCAGGTAAACTTTAATGTTTGTTGTTTGTTATGTTGATGCGGAAGCACAAAAATAATTTTTTTTTTGTATTCCTATCGAGTCTCGTGCTGCCCGAAATCAATACAAAAAAAAACAAAAAAAAATTTCATAAACGTGTCTAAGAGAACAATCTAAGCCACCCTTTACAAGTAACCATATGTGCACAAAAGTTAATTTAATTCTGGGAGGTGCTTAGTAACAGCTCAGAGGGACAAAATAGATCAAAAGGACAAGGTCATTAATATCAGGAGAACAACTAGAGAAGTCCAACAAAAGAAAAAAAAGCATAAGTATTTTTCTCAGCTAACTACCTCTAGATTGCTAATTATTGTTAACTAACCGAACTATTAGATGAAACACTTAAGTGGCGGAATTGAATCCATAGAATAGCGAGGCAAATTAAAAAATAATAACCACGATTACCATATTATAGTCGCTTTCTATAAAAATATGTATTTAAGCATATTTATACTAGTTTTTTTTTTCTTTTCCGCATAATCGGTAACGCCATTTATGAATTCAATTGCAATTAAAACAGTTCACGCACCATTGAAAATCGTCAATAATTGACATTCATTAATGCTTTCTTCGCTGCTTTTGCCATTCGAACCAATCAGCTACAAGATTTTTCATTATCAACGGAAGTACTTGACGAGACATCCAACTGTAACCAAACATTCCAAGTACGTACATAAAACCAAAACAGTTTTATGGTACCATTATTGATTTATCATTAAAGTGATAGAAGAAACGAAATTGAATATTTGTCGATGGAAGTGACTTCCTAATGAAAGTGATGGTCTACTTTAGCTTAGGCCTGTCTAATAGATACAATTATTATTATTCTTTATCTAAATTGGGTTAACTAAAAAATAAACTTGATTATTGTTTAGCGCTAGCTTTGTGGGTCATGTTTTATTACCCGGTTCAAATCAGAGTTTACACGACTTTTTCTTTTTAAAAGCTCATATTTCATGTATCTATGTACATAGAAATTCTGCTAATTTCCTCGACAAATTGTTGTTAAATGAATTCTAATTATTATGAACCACTTGGCAATGAAACGTTTCGCTCTGACCTATTTTTTTTTAAATCAAACCTTCAGCTGGCAGCATAATTAACACCTATGTAGACGTAAGATAGTGCCGTGGATTAAGGACTAAATAAAGATTCAATCGCTTAAAAAATTAAAAATAATTAATAAGATTTATATCATACACCGTTTACTCGAAAACGGTATTTAATAACTTGAGTAGGTACTTGAAGAAGAACTCATATGCCTTTACGGTTATTCTCTTAACGATCCAGTTAAATTCATTGCCGTTTAATTGTAGTATTCGTCTCACCGATCATTGTCGCCAAGTTTATGACATTTCATTGTTGTTTCAATAAAATTAATGTTAAAGCTGCAAGCATTGATCAGTCCCGTGGAATCAATAATCCCATTTGCGGCTGGTACTTCACAATGTTGAAGGAATCTCTTGCGGCACTTTAAAACTAAAAGATAGCAAATCGAAGAAACTTTGAGGGCTATGATTTTTACTAGGATTGATGAAAAGTTGCCAGAAATCAAAACTTTACAGTATTTTGAAGCAATCAGAAACTTATTCAAAGCCTTAAGGGTTGATTGGTAGTTTCTTCTCTAAGGCGTGTTAGTGTTGGTTGAAGAAACGTTTGTCTTAAAATAATTGACTAACATAAAATGTTTGTTACCGAAAATAGTAAGATGACTGTATATGACAGTCAAATTATCGAAGCTGATATTATGAAAAGTGACAACCATATCGCTTGGTTATGGTTTTCGTCCTAGTGTTGGACCTTGTAATTTCGTCTATTCTTTCTGCTTCTGCTTAGTTCAGGCTATTTCAGCTTTATTACCTATTCCTTACGGCCAATCTATGTATTTTTCTATGCACTTTGTGATCCAAATTACTATTCGCATTCTTAGATTTCAGCAACTGGAATTCATCTTTCTTTTCTACCAGATAACTTTCATTCTCCAAATATCAAGTTACGATATCTTATTGCGCTTGTCGGTGGGTGTTATATAGCACATTGGATGTATTTATTTTCTTCAATACTTATATTAAATTCTTTCTATTTTGTTAAAACAAGAGATTTGATTGTTCCCAATTAGTTCAGTTGTATCTACTTTTTGAAGAGCTCATTAACCCCTCCCTGGAAGATGAAGAATGAATTCACTTTATACATTCCTTGTATTGGTCTTCTTCCTCAGTATCTTCACTCACTAACTTCCTCTGTTGCTTTAGCAATTTAATGCCTTAAATTAGTTCTTCTTATTTCTTCATATACAATTTCTCAAATGTTTCTCTTTATTTTAGACATATTTTCCTTATATCCGCCCTGGTAGGCAAAGTATGAATTAAGTTGATTTTTGATTCGTTTATCCACCTCCTTTGTCAGTACCTTCTATTTATCCTCTATTTTATACAATAATTTAATGCTTTAAACTAGTTTTCCTTCTTATTTCTTCATATGCATTTTTTTACTTTAGACCTTTTCTCGTTAATTTCTTTCTGGCAGCTGAAAATGAGTGAATGCTAAATGAATTTAGTTTTCGATTCGTTCTATTAGTTTTAATTAGTTCTCTTTTTTGTTTCTTCAGACATTTCCATATCTTGAGTCATTTTCTCTAAATTTTGGACATTTTTTCCTTACCTTTGCCTTGATAGTCAGTAGGTTCTTGAATCATTTTATTCTCCTTCTTTCTCAGTACTCTCTATTTTTCCCCTATTTTGTATAATAATTTCATATTCTAAATTGGTTATTCTTCTTATTTCTTTTTTAAATCTTTTTAGTATAGACTTTTTATCATTAACTTCTTCCTGACAACTAAAAAGTTAATTTAGTTTTCGCTTCGTTCTATTATTTTTCTTTCTCAGTACACTCTATCTTTCATCTATTTCTTCAGTGCCTTAAGTTAGGTCTCATTCTTATTTGTTCATAAGCAATTCCTCTATATTTTAGATTTTTTTTTTCTTAACTTTACCCTGCCAGTCATTTGCTTATTCTCTTTCTTTCTCAATACTCTCTATTTTCCTTTAACTAATACATTAATTTAATGCTTTAGAACTTTCGTATTTCTTCATATGCATTTTTCCCACTTTAGACCCTTTCTCCTTAACTTCTTTCTGCAACTAAAGAATGAATTTAGTTTTCGATTCGTTCTATTATTTTCTTTTTTCTCAATACGCTCAATCTTTAATTTAATTCTTCAGTAATTTAATGCTTTAAATAAATTATCTTTTTTATTTTTTCAAGCACAATTCCTCCAAATTTCAGATTTTTTTTCCTAACTTTACCCTGGCAGTTATTTGATTTTTGATTCGTTTTATTCTCCTTCTGTTTCAGTACCTTCTATTTTTCTTCTATTTTATACAATCATTAAATACCTAAGATTAGTTATCCTTCTTGTTTCTTCAAAGGAATTTTTTTCTTTACTTTAGACATTTTTTGTTAATTTATCGTTGGCAGGTAAAGAATGAAATCAGTTTTTCGGTTCGTTTATTCGTCTTGTACTTTCTAAGTAAGCTTTATCTTTCCACTGGTTCCTCAGAGTTTTAATGCTTAAAATTAGTTTGTTGCCTCAAATTAGTTGTCCTTATTTTTTCATATGCAAATTATCTCCTTTTACATATTTTCTCCTTAACTTCTTCCTAGCAACTAAAAAATTTAGTTTTCTTCCTCAGTACTCTTTTTCATCTATATATTAATTAATTTAATGCCTTAAACTAGTTCTCCTTATTAATTAATATGCAATTCCCTTTCACTTTAAACCTTTTTTTCTTTAAGTACTCCTTATCAGCTAAGAATTCAGTTTTTCAATTTATTCTACCTTTGTCAGTATTTATGCTTCAACTTTCCTACATTTCTTTGCTACATTAATAATTTGTTTTTCATTTTGTTTCTTCCTAAGCAATTTTTCTTTACTTCGCACATTTTCTCGTTTTTTCCTTGGGAAGATAAAAAACTGATTCAGTTTTTTCATTCGTTCTATTGGCCTTTTTCCTCAATATGTTTTAACTTTTTTTTTAGTAATTTAATGCCCTTAATTGAATATTCTCATTTCCTCATACACAATTATTTGTTTTCATCAAGTTTTAGTAATTCAATGCCTTTAATTAAATCTCCTTCTTATTTTTCTTCATTCCTTCTCAATTTTAATTAAAATTTTAATAAAATTAATTAACATCTAAATAAGTTCTCCTTATTTGCTTGTATGCAACTTATCATTATTTTGGACGTTTTCTCTCTAACTTCTTCCTCTCAACTAAAGATCAATTCAGTTCTTCGATTTGTTCTATCTTCGCCAGTATTTATGCCCCGTTTTTCCTCCTTTTCTTTAGTAATATACTATATTAAATTCGTTTTCAATCTTGTTCCTTCCTAAGCCATTTTTCTTGGTTCTGCATATTTTCTCTTTTTTTCATTGAGTAGTCAAGAAATTCGGATTCGGTTTTTCATTCATTTTATTTGTCTTTTTCCTAAATATGTTTCAAATTTCACCATTTTTTAGTAATTTAATGCCTCGAATTAAATCTCATCCTTATTTCTTCTTATGCGTTAATATCTCTTCTGAACATTTTCTCCTTAACTTCGCTTTGAAAAGCAAAGAATGAATTAAGTTTTTGATTTGTTTTATTAGTTTTCTGCCTCAGTACGCTCTATTTTTCATCAAATTCTTCAATAATTCAATGTCTTAAATTAGTTTTCCTTATTTCTTCATATGTAATTTCTCTTCTTTTTGGAATTTTTTTTTTAATTATTCCCTGTCAGGTAAAGAATAAGTTCAATTCTTTGATTTTTTTTCTATCTTTGTCAGTATTTGTGCTCCATCTTTCCTCCTTTTCTTTAGTAATTTAATATCCTTAACTCGTTTTGCATCTTGTTTCTTCCTAAACATTTTTTCTTCACTTTGCTTTTTTTTTTCTTTTTTTTTTGTTATTTGGAAAGTTAAAAAATTGATTAAATTTTTTGATTAGTTTTAATGGTTTCCTTTCTCAATATGTATCAAATTTCATATTTTTCTTAGTAATTTAATGCCTCTAATCCCAAGCAAAGAATTAATTTAGTTTTCGATTTGTTCTATTTGTATTTTTCCTCAGTACGCTCTATCTTTCTTTTCTTTTTGCTTTAGTAATTAAATGCGTTTAAATACTACTGTTTCCTTATTTCCTATTTTCTACTTCGCTCTACTTTGAACATTTTCTCTTTAACTTTTCCCTGCAGGGTAAGATAAAGTCAAGTAAAGAATGATCGAAAATCTTCGAGTAGTTCCATCTCTTCATCTTTCCTCCTTTTCTTTAGTAATTTATATCTTAAATTAGTTTTCCACCTTATTTCTCCCTAAACAGTTTTTCTTCATATTGCATATTTTCTCTTTTTTTTAAATTAGGAAGTTGGTTTCAATTTTTGATCCGTTCTATTGGTTTTCTTCTTTAATATGCTTCATATTTCATATTTTTTTTACTAATTTGACGCTTTGAATGAAATCTCCTTTTTATTTCGTCATCCTTCTTTTATTATATATATTCATCAGAAATTATTTCTCTTATTTCTCTCTTAATTTGGCAAAGAATAAATTTTGTTTTCGGTCCGTTCTATTTTTTTTCTCAGAAAGCTCTATCTTTGATCTATTTCTTCAGTAATTTAACGGCATAAATGAGTTTTTATTATTTCTTCGTGTGCAAATTCTTTTAAATTTTGACGCTTTCTCTTTAACTACTCCCTGTCGGGTAAAGAATAAATTCAGTTCTTCGATTTGTTCTAATGATTTTCTTCATCAGTATGTTTCAAATATCACCATGTTTTAGTAATTAAATGCCTTTATTAAAATCTCTCTGTTATTTCTCTTCATTTTGGATATTTTCTCCTTAATTTCTCTCTAACAGGAAAAGAATGAATTTGGTTTTAGATTCGCTCTATTAATTTTCTTCCTTAGTACGTATATACTATATCCGTACCTATATCTTTCATCTATTTCTTCAGTAATTTAATGTCTTAAGTAAGTTCTCCTTATTTGCTCTTATGCAATTTATCATTACTTTGGACATAACTCCTTCCTGTCAAATAAAGAATTATTTCACTTCTTCGATTTGTTCTATCTTCATCAATATTTATGCTCCATATTTCTTACTTTTCTTTAGTAATTTAATATCTTAAATTTGTTTTCCATCTTGTTTCTTACTATTCAATTTTTCGTCACTTTGGAAATTTTTTCTTTTTTTTTTCCTGCTAAGTTAAAAAATGGATTCAGTTTTTTGATTCATTCTATTCGCCATCTGCTTCAAACGTCTACTTATCTATCTATTTTTTAGTAATGTAATGCCTTGAATTAAATTTTCTTTTTAATTTTTATTTGCCATTATTTCTCTTCATTTTAGAAATGTTTGCATTAATTTTTCTCTGCAGGTTAAGAATGAATTCAGTTTTACTTTGCGTTTTATTCTTCTTTCTCCTAAATATGCTTTGTGTTTCACTTATTTTTTTAGTAAATTAATGCATAATGCAGATAATGGAAGAGAGTTTTGGGAGTTTTGAAAGAGAGATTTTACTCTGATTAAACAGCAGAGTAAAATCTTATGTCGAAAATGCCTAACAGAAAGATAATCAAAAAGTAATTGAAAAAGCAAAATGTTTAATTATCGATGTTGTCTTTGGAAAAAGGATAAGTAGAAGTTTTTGGTGGTCTTTTGTTTAAAATATTCAGATAACATTATATGAATTCATTTCGTTCAATCATCTCAGAATATAATAAATCTAGTTATGGTTCAATTTCAAAAGAACAATAGAATCCCAACCTGAAGACAAAGGAAACGTGCGAAGGTCGTAAAGAGTTTGTCAGTTCAGTGGGAGATGCACTCGAAGAGGTTTTTGCTGAAAGCCCCCTTGACAATGATTCAAATCTGGAGAGGCTTGATTCAGAAGATGAACAATTCTTGCCGGAGTCTCAACATCAAGTGAAGCCAGAAATTGAGTCAGAAGATAAGTCTCTCCAGCAGAGGCCCAAAAACCAGAATCATCTTGAGGGGATTTTGTGAGGTAGTTTTCTCCTGATGACACTCAAGCCAGCTTAAATATGAAAGGTGGTTCGATTTAAATTATTTATTTTTTTATTTCTTTGTCCATCTGTAGGTTTTATCTTTCATCTATTTTATAGTACTAAATAGTAATTTAATTTGTTAAATCTTTCTTAGTAGTTATTGCATAATTATTCTTCACTTTGAGCATTGTTTTTTCAAAATATCTCTGGCAAAACAGGCAACTTATTCAGTTTATTCGATTAGAAGGCCAATCATAGTACATGCAATTGCCCACTTCTTTTTCCGAAGACATTATCAATTTCCTCTTGTAATAACCTTTCACTGTGCACCAACACACAGCAACCGTGTAACAGAACCTATAAAAACAATATTATTACTCATTACCTGGCTCATTAATAAGCAGACACTAATCATACACATTAACATGTTCTCATAAACCACGATTCGCGAATAATCTCAGTAGATGGTAATGACACTGAGATTGCGACCTCAGTGGGAACGGCGATGACGAAACAATCTGAAGAAAACTCATCACGCAATAACAAGTGAAAGGCTTTTCTCACGAGCCATCTTGTTTAACCATAAATTTTGGAAGTGTCCGTTTAAGAACCGGCAATTGCCTCCAATGCATGACTTGACATGTATTTTGCTTGACCAAATTATTCTTCTTCGTTGCTTTGCATTGATGGTTAAGTGCAACCGAAGATACAAAGATACTAATTATTTTAAATTCTTTGTTTTCTCATATAATAATGCACATGTAAAACACAAGAGAAATATACCAAGATTGATAAAAGTCACATAACAATAGATAAACTAATTTCAGGGATAGGTACAGAGCCTTAAGGCACCAGCATCAAGTCACTCTTCAAACAACTTTCTTCCGTTCACGATTTCACAAATTATGTGGGTCTCGAGACAGCCGGAGGTCGTCACTTGGTGGACACCTGTCTAGGCAGATTTGCACCTATTTGGTTCTTTTAGAAAATCTCGTCTATGTTTGTTTGTAGCCGGCTTGTTCTTGTTGACCGATTTAATCGTTTAGTAATCGTGCATGATTACGTGCCAAAACCTGAAGAACGGTTTCTTTTCGATTTCGATCAGCCATCATTAAATTTCATCGATTTCTTATATAGCCATTAACAGAGCTTTGGGGAATATCTCAAATTATTTTCTTTAAATCTTAACAAACTAGTAAGGTTAGTACACATTATTGACAGCTTGTTTAACAGTTTTAGTAGTACCAGCCCAGGATCGAATACTCTGTAAAGTATTATTTAGTGTATGGGAGCAATGGCATCATTATAGACTGCGCTCACCACGCCATTGCGTTTGACTAATAAATCATTAACAACAATCGAAACCTTCCGATCATGCAACAATGCAAATTTGGTGAAATTTTTGTAATCAAAAGCGCAATCACGCACATTTACTACTGTTAATAATCACGAAATATATAGGTAAGAGAATATTTTTCACTGCAATCTTATTACTTTTAACTTTATTACAGAATAAAGCTTTTCTTTAAGTTTTTCGACATAGGAGGCCACGAAAATCTGATAGTTTGTTCTATTCCGGTTTTAATATGATAGTTATTCCGCACTCTTATACGTCAAAACAGTATCGAAATAAAGATCTTTTCTACACTCGTTTTGGTTTTTGCTTTATAATGTTGGTAGCAGTGACAACATGGCGGCAATGGTGAATGTTTGTCATGCTTAGAGATTCAAGGGTTCGGAAAAAATCGAAAAAACGGGCTTTTTTCCTTTTTTTTTCCAGCCTCAGAAAAATTGGAATAGCAAGAAATTGAAAGCAAAACAAAAAGAAGCGTTTCTGAATCGAATCTAGACATATGTTAAATAAAAATATAAACACAAATTATATTTACTTATATTTATTATTATTTTACCACATACACAAAACTTTTGAACTGTAGATAGGGTAGTATTTCTTTCTAGATACAAAATGACAACTGCGTAACACGCCACACCTAAAACATTCAATATTATTTTACATAATATTGAATTATAAAAAAAGAACATTACAAAACAGAAAATATATTGTATTTCTGTTAAGCAAAAACACAAAAAAAATAATTCAATAAATCAAATAAGTATTCAAAGATACATCCCAAACGGAATACCAATCAGAATCCCAATCAAAAGTCTGAAAATTTGAATTTTCTGAAGAAAAGTTTGCTTCTGATTTCTCCATTTCGACGTCTTCAATATTAACATTACTAACATCTTCATTTTTTTAATGACAATAAAATTCTAATAAAATGTAGATTATTTTCACGAATTTTATACCTTTTTGAATTTTTATAACATCTCTTTTGCCCTAAAATGGAGTGTCTCAAAAAAAAACATTAAAATCAGCATTTTTTAGGGGATTCAGATTATTTTAAATCAATTCTAGCCCTAATTGCAATCCAAATTTTTCAAAATTTTCTAATTTTGACTTTTAGAGGTTTCAATACATTTTTTAACCTGATTTTAGCCCGATTTTGGTATAAATTTTTCCAACAACATCAAATGTGAATTTCCACATGCTTTTAGTTATTTTTAAAATTTTGGCCTTAATCCTGACATGACTTTCTAAAAGAAAACAGATATTTATTTCTGAGGTATTTTTAATAAAATTTTACATATTTTAATCCAAACATTATTTTCACCAAACCAGCATAAGAAGACTTGAATTTCTCCGCAAACCCCAAAATTGCTTTTTAAACGTTTTGAGTAATTTTTAAACGATTTTGGCAATATACTTAATCTGAATTTCTCCAAACGTTCAAAATTTCAGTTTTTACACAATTTGAGTAATTTTGTACCGATGTTGGCCCTTATCCTAACCTGGCTTTCTTCAAAAACACCAAATTTATATTTTTCAGAGATATTGCGTCTAGCTTTACTTATTTTGATCCAATAACGTGATTTTAACATTTATTTGAATTAGTTTTGCCTGTATTTATTCTAAAATCCAATTTCACCAAAAACATCAAAATTTGCACTTTTAGACGAGGTGAGTCATTTTAAATCAATTTTAGTCTTGTTTCTAAAATAGATTTCTTTAAGGACTTCAATAAACAAATAAAATATAGATCATTTTTCTCTTAATTATGGCTTTGAATTTTTTGGACCTCCATTTTATCCTGAAATTGAGTTTTTCAGAAAAAGATAAAAATCAGCATTTTTAGAGGATGCGGATTAGTTTAAGTTTAAGATAAATGTACAAAAATTTTAAATTTGTATTTTTAGATGCTATATGTCATTTTTTAAACAATTTTGGCCCGATTTTGTAATGATAGCCTAAATTTTTCCAAACATTTCAAAATTGAATTTTAACATGCTTCGAGTCATTTTTGACGATTTTTTGACCTAACCCTAACACGACTTTCTCAAAAACACCAGATTTATATTTTCGAGGTATTTTTAGTCAAATTTCACATATTTTGATCCAAAAATTATTTTTGCCAAAAACAACAGATTAAAAGTTTTGAATTGCTCCAAAATCATCAAAATTTGCATTTTTAGACCATGCATTGTGACACAGTTTTAGCCCCAATTCTAACCTCAATTTCTCCAAAGGTTACACTATTGCTTTTTCGGTTCTTCGAGAAACTTTTAAACGATTGTGATTCTAATCATAACTTGAATTTTTCCGAAAACTACAAGTTTCTAATTTTTTACGCTTTGAGTAATTTATTTAAACGATTTTAGTCATATACTTAATCTGAATTTCTCAAAACGTAGAAAATTTGTGTTTTTACACAATTTGAGAAATTTTGTACCAATATGGTCCTAATCCTAAGCTGGCTTTCTCGAAAAACACCAAATTTGCATTTTGCAAAGATTTTGAGTCTAGTTTAACCTATTTTGGTATAAAAATAAAATTTTGTCGTTTATTTTAATCGGTTTTTGCCTGCATTTATTCTAAAATAAAGTTTCTTAAAAAAAAAAACAGAAAAGTTGCATTCTTAGACGGCGACGTGAGTCACTTTAAATCAATTTTAGTGTTGTTTTTAATATAAATTTCTTCAAAGACTTCACCTTTGCATTTTAGATGCTTTGAGATACTATTAACCGATTTTTGAATTCTAATCTGATTTTTTTCCAAAAACCTTGAAATGGCATGTCTTGACCCTTTCAGTCTTTTTTAACCGATTTTTCAACTAATCTTAATCTGCATTTTTTTTTAAATTCTAAAGTTCGCGTTTTCTAGCCTCTTACTTTTTAATCGATTTTGACATTTATTGTGACCCGAATTTTTTCAAAGATATTTATTTTGCATTCTTACATACTTTGAGATGTTTTTAACTGATCTTGGCAATAATCATAAAATGAATTTCTCCAAACACTCTAAATTTGTGGTTTTGAGTAATTTTTCACGGATACTGGCCCGAATCTTAATCTCACTTTCTTAAAAAAAAAACACCAAATTTATATTTTTCAGAGATCTAGTTTTACTTATTTTGGTCCAAGATTTGGTGAAACTAAAATCAAATTTCACCAAAAACATCAAAATTCGCATTTTTAGACGAGGTGGGTTACTTTAAATCAATTTTAGTCTTATTTTTAACATTGGCAAATAAAATATAAACAAATAACATATAGGTTATTTTTCTCGTGTTTACCTGCTTTGGATTTTTTTAATCTCTATTTTAACCTAAATTTGAGTTTTTCAAAAAAACATCAAAATTAGCATTTTTAGAGGATGCGGTTTATTTTTAGTCAATGTTAGCCCTAATTCGGAGGTGAACTTTTGAAATTTGTATTTTTAGATGCTGTAAGTCATTTTTTTTTTTAATTTTGGTTCGATTTACCAATTATAGTCTAAATTTTTCCAAAATTTAAAAATTTTAATTTCTACATGCTTCGAGCAATTTTTAAAGATTTTTTGACCTAATCCTGACACGACTTTCTCAAAAACACCAGATTTATATTTTTGAGGTATTTTTAGTCAAATTTTACATATTCTGATTCAAAAATTATTTTTGCCAAAACCAACGTATTAGAAGATTTGAATTTCTCCAAAATCATCAAAATTTGCATTTTTAGACCATGTCTTGTGACACAGTTTTAGCCCCAATTCTAACCTCAATTTCTCCAAAGGGGACCCTATTGCATTTTCGGTTCTTCAAGAAACTTTTAAACGATTGTGGTTCTAATCATAACTTGAATTTTTTCGCAAACATTTTTTACGCTTTGAGTAATTTTTAAACGATTTTGGCCATATACTTAATCTGAATTTCTCTAAGCGCTCCAAATTTGTATTTTTACACTATTTGAGTAATTTTTGTTCCTGAATTCTAACCTGTCTCTCTTAAAAAACACCAAATTTGCATTTTTCAAGGATTTTGAGGGTAGTTTCACATATTTTGATGCAAAAATGTGATTTTACCAATTATTTCAATTAGTTCTGCCTGTATTCACTCTAAAATCTAATTTCTCCAGAAACATCAAAATTTAGAGGAGGTGGGTCACTTTAAATCAATTTCAAAGGCCTCATATTTGCATTTTTAGAAATTTTTAACCCATTTTAGCCTTATTATAATCTGACTTTTTTCAAAAACTTTTTTAAAAGGCATCTCTAGACGCTTTGAGTCATTTTTAGCCGATTTTTGTCCTAATGTTAATCAGCATTTTTTTTATTTTTGTTTCTAGAAGCTTAAGGTATTTTTTAATCGATTTTGACATTTATCGTAACCTGAATTTTTTCGAAGATACTTAATTTTCATTCTTCAATACCTCGAGCTATTTTTAAATGATTTTGGCAATAATATTAAAATGAATTTCTCCAAACACTCCAAATTTGTTTTATTACCCTAATTGAGTAATTTTGCATCGATATTGGCCCTAATCCGAATCTGACTTTCTCAAAAAACACAAAATTTTGAGTCCAGTTTTCAAAAAAAAAAAGGTTGAAAAATTATTTTCGCATTTATTTTAATTAGTTTTGCCTGTATTTATTCTAAAATCCAATTTCTTCAAAATTTGCATTTTTAGACGAGATGGGTCACTTTAAATCAATTTTAGCCTTATTTCTTCACTTTGAGATATTTCTAACCGAGTTTGGCCTTAATTCTAATCTGATTTATTCCAAAAACTTTTAATTGCCATCTCTAGGCGCTTTTGGTCATTTTTAGCTGATTTTTGTCTTACATCTTATTCTGCATTTTTCCAAAAATTTTAAAGTTTGCGTTCCTAGGCGCTTTAGGTATTTTAATAATTGATTTTAACCCTTATGACAACCTGAATTTTTCAAAGGAATTTAATTTGCATTCTTAAATATTTTGAATCATTTTTAACTGATTTTGGCAACGGTCATAAGATGAATTTCTCCAAAAAAATTCCTCCACTCTAAATTTGTATTTTTATGTTGTTGGAGCCGTTTTTAACAGTTTTTGGTGTTAATGCTAAACTGAGTTTCTCGAGACATTTGTAATTTGAGGTGTATTCAGTCTAATTTTATTAATTTTAGTAGCAAAAACTTGTCATTTGCATTTTTTTACACTTTGAGATATTTTTAACCAATTTTGGCCTTAATTCTCATTTGATTGTTTTTGAAAACTTTTAATTGCTATCTCTAGACACTTCATTCACTCTAGACACTTCGTCATTTTTAACAGATTTTTGTCCTAATTTAATCTGCCTCTTTCCAAAAATTTAAAAGTTTGGGTTTCCAGCGGCTTTATATAGTTTTCAATCAATTCTGACCCTTATCGGAACCTGATCTTTTTCAACGACATTTAATTTGCATTCTTATAAACTTTATAAACATTTTTAACTGATTTTGATCATACGATGAATTTTTCCAAACACTCCAAATTTTTATTTTTATATTGTTGGAGTCATTTTTTACCGAATTGGCTTTAATACTGAGCTGACTTTCTCGAGAAATAACAAATTTCCAATTTGAGGCTAATTTTATTTACTTTAGCCCAAAAGTGTAAATCCTACCAAAAAACACCAAACCTAACAGGCTTGTTTGAAAAATTTCAAAATTGCATTTTTAGACCTTTTAAGTAGGTAAGTAATTTTTTAATCGATTTTGGCTTTAGTCATTTTCAAAAACTTTAAAATTGTATTTTTATATGCTTTGAGTCATTTTCAATGACCTTTGGCCCTAGAGATTTCGGAAAGAAACCGGACCGGAATATACGTATACCGAGCAGGAAATAGAATAAATACGGAAAAATTAATAAAGATCAAGTTGAAAACAAAACAGAAAGATAAGCGTTTGTAAACGTGTTCTAATAATATCTTGGATTCTAAATATGAATAAACATTATATTCATTATTACTTTACCTGTACCACATACACGTAACTTTTAAATTATCTATAGATAGCGTAAAATTTCTTGCTAGATAATGACAACAGCACAACAAGACGCAACGAGTCCATATTTATTTTACATATTTTCAATTAAAAAAAGTTGAAAGAAAATGAAAAAAAAATGAAATAAAAAAAAATAAAAAAAGCTAACTGAGTGTAATTTTATTAATTTAACAGAAAACAAAATAAAAAAATACTTATTTCAAATAAGTATTCAAAGACACATCCGAGTAGGAATCTGATTCCGAAATCTCAAAATTTAGATTTTTTTAAAATGTCTCATAGAAAACATTTGGCCCCTAAGATGGGGCAAGAGTGTTTGTCGCATAATTATCTCTATATAAATTTAATATAAAATAGCTAAATTTCATTGATGGAACAGGATTTTTAAAGAGCAGTTTTTTTTTGTTTGTTGGTTTGTTTCTTAGTTTTTCATCTTCACACATTGAATCTAATTAAAATCAACTGAAATATATGAAATGCTATATTCAGTTGGCGCCTAACGTAACGCAAAAATATTTTTTTATTAATTTGTGCTACTCTAGTAATTCGTCTTTTTCACTGACACATATCAAAATTAATCAAATTCAAGTGAGAAAGTATAAAGTTCCCATGATAAAACAGGATTCGAAATAAACCTGGGGCAGAAAATTAACTATTTTTGTTCGCCTATGTTTTCAAGGGGCTGAGTTGAAGTAAAATATCTTACTCAGTACCTAATATGTTTCGCAATTAGGAATATTGCTATTTATTAGAATTTATGTGTAATTTATTTAATTTTATTTTACTAAAGAAGAAGAGTTTTACAAATGTAGTAAAGGAAATAAATTGTTTCGCGTTGGGAGAAAAATTTTTTACTCAAGAATCATAACTTGTCACTAAAACTTTCAGTTCATTATTTGGTTATGCAAAAAAAATTCTCCCAAGTTAGGCGCCAAATATTTTAGTAAAAAAATCTAGCTTTTTTATTGCAAGTTATACATTTCAGTTTAAATAAATTTGTTTGCAATTATCTACGTGTGAAAGTGAAAGTAAAAAATGGAAAAAAGTTTAATAGATAAACCAACGTCTTGTTTCACTTTAAGCGTCAAATTTTTCAATAAAAAAATTTGTTGATTGGTTAACTTATGATGACCAAAGGGATTTAATAAAGGATAATGTCTTATTTTCTGGGTAGGGCGCCAAGTTTCCATTAAAATTCATTTTGCTTCAATCTAGTTTAATACAACTTTTGCTTATAGGTGCGTATAAAAAAAACAAAAGTTAAGAAACACAAAAAAATGCCCCAATGTGGGCGCCAAATTTTTACTCTTTGAAATTTAGCCTTTCTACTTTACTTCACTGCATTACGGAACGTTATGTGTGCGAAACAAAGAAAAAAAGTGTACAGATTGGGCGCAAAAATATATTCCAACATCATGTTTTATCAATGAATTTTAGAAATTTTGAGTTCAACTCAGTTTATTGCATGGCATTTGAAGGGAGAAGGGACAAATTTAAAAAACCAAACTATTGTGTGCGCCAAACGCTGTTCTAATAAAAACCTATTTTATCACTGAAATTAAAAATGTTTTAAGTTTTTTTTTTAAGTTTAAAGTTTTTAATATGAGGTTTGTCAGTTGGTGAAAAAAAAAGGAGATGGTTATGCGAGAAACATCTTTGATCCCCGTATTGCAGCAACTGTTTCAATAAGAAAAATCCTTCTTTTATTAGGAATTGTTTGTTGATTTATCTATTATGATTTTCCACGTGTGAAAGTAAAATAAAAAAAAAAAACAACAATTAAAAAAGGAAAGTGTCACGTAGGGCGCCAAATTTCATCTTGTAAAATCCTATTGTGTCACTGAAATTTCAACTCTTAGCTACAGTGTATTTTGAGTTGTTAATATTGAAAAAGAAAGTTTAAAAAGCAAAATTTTTGGAAAACAAGTCTGCTCTGACTTCTCCCTCGACATCTTGATCAATATTAACATTATTAACATCTTCATTTTATTAATGACAATTAAATTCTAATAAAATAAAGCTTTTTATCACGTATTTACCTATCAAGCTTTCCGTTTTCTCCCAATTTTTCCGAATTTTTTAAACCTCTAATCATGCCTACAAACCCTTACCGATAATAGAGGTTAAAAAGGTACATAATAGGAAAAAATTTAATTTATATTTATTGTAAACATAAAATAATATATTTTATTTTAATTATACAGTTTTAGAATCCCTTTTCACTAAAGTGTATTCACTGAAAGAAATAAAATGGTAATAACCAACTAATTTTATATGATTTGCAGCTTAGTCTTTAGTATTAACATATTTTCTTTTCACATACTATGCTGTATATAGTAAGTTTGGGAAATATAACCAAAAGCACTGATGCAGTTCAAATTTTATACAGGGGGCAATCTGACAAACTTCTATGGCCACCTGTGTCTAAAAACATAATGAAAACCTTTATACTTATGCCTAAAAATATACAATAGTACTAATTAGGTATTCAAAGTTGTACGCGGTCAACTGCGCACGGTTGAATGACTGCTGTCCTCCAAACAAAGGGGTTCCTTCCATCAGTCACCCGTATTATGGTACTTCCGTTTTTCAGATTCAACTCTTCTGGTTATTCATTTCCATTTAGTACTGTCGCGTATAAAACGCTAAAATCGAAAATGCGCATAAGTTCACCTAAGAAATGTCACTTCTTTCGGAATTGTGGCAGTTCTTGTGCGTTTGCATAGTGGAGCGACAAGCTTGGGCACCTTCCCAAAATCCTCATAAGGTGGCTGCAAATGGTCGAATGGTGAACCAAAAAACTAAAAAACCCAAAGAGGTCGGTACCAAACCTGCATGGCTTAACGAATGGACGATATCAAAAGGGTGGGTTCACAATAGAAGCCACATGCTAACTTTGGCTTCCGATGAGATGGGCAAACTTGATGAAGAAAACAGCGACGGCTCCTCAATTTCCAACGTGGAAGAACTAATTTCCATCATCAGCAACTTGGAGAGCCAACAAGAGTCCGATCAAGGAAGCAGCTCCAAGGAGGTTGCAGCAATGAATTTACCAGGGTTAGCCGCAAAGTCCACGACAAATGTCCTAATGAGCAAAGATCGAGACGACATGAAAGTGATTTATGAACAAATTTCTGCAAATTACCGGGAGAGATTTAGGACTTCAGAGGGCAAAACTCTCGAAGCGGCAAAGACAAAATATAGCGACCTGCAGCTGCCTACCATTTACAAAGAAAGGTTACTTGCTCAGGAGGATGGAGTGATTAGGCAACTATGGAAGGGCTTGAAGCACCTCCATATTCGGGGATCAAAACGTGTCAAGTACAGCAATAATTGTAAATTTACGCTAAATCAGTTGTATGGAGTAGTGGAACAGGACAAAAAAGAGCTGATTAACAACAAACATCCTAGCTTTTTGAATCCTTTAGTTGTTCATTCGAGACCTCAAGTGCACAAAGCAGTACCCGATGCTAAAACTCACCAAAAAAGCACTTCCTTGGGTAAGAACATAGCCCTGTTCAACACACTAAACGCAAAGTCTAACATCCACGAAGACGCCATTCTAGAATGCTCAGACGAGAGCAACTTTAATTCTCTGAACTACATTTACTACAACCCCGTATATGCTTCCAAACCCGATTTAAACCCAACGAAAGACTCAGTGGTTGCAAGTCGATCTTTCTCCAGCTCACCCATTGCTGCCAATTCTCTTATGCAAGCTTCAAGCAGAAGAAATAGGTATCAAGTACTGCCATATCCAAGAGAGGATCCATTAAAATTTAAGGCAAAAACCGACAAATACGTCATTAGACACGTGCGTATTAGGATAATGCTGTCCTTGCGCATCGGCAAAAAAGTGAAAAGCGGCAACAGTGTCAGGAAGAAACGTGGAAGTGAAAGGTACTATAGTGAGGGAAGAGGGAGTGTGGAGGTTGAGGAGATGAGGAGGAATATCAGCAGAATTCACGAAGAGCAGAGGAGGATCGGAAATGGGAAGACGTCGATCAAGATCCAAAATATGAGGTAAGACAAGCAAAAGAATGTCAATGAAACCCGTCATTACGTCATCAAGTACTTATCCATTGCGAAAGCGTAATGTGGTTTTGAGGTAAAAATTTTAATTAATAGGAACGTGATTCCGATTTAGTAGAGTTGTGCTCATCGCGGCCTAAAATTATATGTAGTATGTAAGCCACTGTTCCGGTCGATGATTGGCGGAAGTCAGTCAGCCTGCGTCTGCTCACGTTACAATCTCTTTATGTTTGATGATTAATGCTTAACACATAGTTTGGGTACAATTTTTTTAAGTGAAAAAAAAAAGCGAAGGTCTCAGTGACCCGCAGAGAAACGACCTCGGCGCTTTGTCAATATTTAACTTAGTGTGGTACTAATGGCCGATTGCACCAAGCAATGTTTAAGTATACGGAGTGTTCATTGTAAAACTTCATCTAGTTGGCTGTGAAATGTCAAAAGAAAAGGATAATGAAACAAAAGTCCATTTATTTTGATTATGTCATCCTTTTCTGTCAAAATTTCATAGCCTTCTAGATGAAGTTTTATAATGAACACCCCGTACTTAGTTAAGGCTTCCATTATTACCATGGTTACTCATGCTAATACATATGGTTTAAGGGCCCTTAACTTTAAGTTTCCTTAAAGTTTGCTTGGTGGAAATGGCCATAAGTCTTCTATGCATGGTTTGCAAATTTTAAAAAAAAATAAATGGCTAATTGCCCTTATGGAAAACTGGCCCTTGCATCGGAAGAGTTGACATAAAAAGAGGGCACTCCCCCAAAAGAATTTTATTCTCCTTGAGACTTTTCTCCTGCCCTCCCAAAAGACTCTCATCGTTTAAAACCCTAAAACGTAAACGCCAGATTTTTTTAGTTTGCTTTTTGTCACATTATATTAGTTCAGGTTAGCTCACTTAGTTCAGGTTGTGCTCCAGTGAAACTATCGTAAAATCGGTAAAATGTACCCCGTGTTCATTAGAAAACGGCTACTAGTAGGCTATGACATTTTGATAGAAAAGGATGGCATAATCAAAGTAAATGAACTTTCATTCTTTCATTCTTTTCTTTTGACATTTTTCAGCCAACTTCTTCTTCTTCAAGTACCATATTCTGCGCCAATCGAAATAGTTCCTCTGCGCTGCGTATACCGGTCCATTCACGGACGTTCCTCAGCCAGGAAGCCTTTTTTCTTCATACTCCTTTACGTCCTTCCACTTTTACCATCATGATCAGTTGTAGGATTCTGTATCGCTCTCCTCTGAAGGAGCATGTCAGATAGAGATATGAGATTTTCCTGCACTTAACTGCACTTAGTAGCAAACATGTTGCGTCGGCCCTGTCTAGTACCATTTCGTTCGTCTGCATAGCTGTACAGGGTATTCTCAGTATTCGCCGGTGTAACCACATCTCAAACGCTTCTAACTGATTAACTGTAGCGGCCTTAATGGTCCAGATCTCTGCCCCGTACAGCAACACAGACCATCTGTAGGATTTTACTATTCTCTGCGGTAATTTTAGGTTCAGATTATCATTGCAGAATGGTGGTTTCATTTTCCGAAATGTTGTTCGGTCTGTCTCTATTCTACATCTTATTTCTCTATCTGCATTTAGATGTTCGGCGATATAACATCCAAGGTATTTAAAGTGGGTTACTATGTCTATATTTTTCGTACAGATCTGTATTGCAGCATCAGGATGTGGTTGTCGACTGAAGACCATAAATTTTGTCTTGCTGATATTTATGTTGAGCCCCATCTGTCCTTCTGCTTTTACACAGTTTAGTAGATGTTGCAAGTCTTCTAGTTTGTCACTTAGGATGACAGTGTCTTCAGCATATCGTATTGTATTTATATATTCTCCATTTATTTGTACTCCCATTTCTTGTTCTGGAGAAGCTCGTTTCAAGATTTTATCTGTCTGACGCCTAGTAGAATTTGGCTTTCTTCTGTGAGCTCTTCGTTTAGTAGTAATTCTACCTTCTGTCTCCAGTATAAATTTTCTATAATTCTAACGTCCCTTCTGTCCACCTCCATGTTCCTTAAGATGTTTGTTTAACATAAGAATTTTATTGCAAATAGAACCTCACTCTTGAGAATTTCTGGCCCTTCATCTATATCAGCGTGATGATAGAAGTTGGATTCATTCCGTCTATTATCATCAAACAGCTAACTTATATATCAGGACCATGTTCCAAGGATCTCTTTTTAATCTAAGATATTTTTGCCTTCAGTGTCTACTAACATATTAGTGGTATTTTTATTGTATAAACCTGCTACTTACCTTTTTATACATGTTGAAAGTGTCATGTTTATCCTCTAGGCCTTCCATTTCTTTACATTTTTTCTTCATCCAGTTTTCTTTGGCGATCCGAATTTTTTTGTTTTATTTCCTTTTGTCTCTTTTTATATTCTTCTGGGTTTCTTTTATATTGCCGCCTTTGCTCCATGGTGCAATATCCGAGGTGCAATATTTCGGATGCCTTCCATAGTAGAATTTGGCTTTCTTCTGTGAGCTCTCCGTTTAGTAGTAATTCTACCTTCTGTCTCCAGTATAAATTTTCTATAATTCTAACGTCCCTTCTGTCCACCTCCATGTTCCTTAAGATGTTTGTTTAACATAAGAATTTTATTGCAAATAGAACCTCACTCTTGAGAATTTCTGGCCCTTCATCTATATCAGCGTGATGATAGAAGTTGGATTTATTCCGTCTATTATCATCAAACAGCTAATTTATATATCAGGACCATGTTCCAAGGATTTCTTTTTAATCTAAGATATTTTTGCCTTCAGTGTCTACTAACATATTAGTGGTATTTTTATTGTATAAACCTGCTACTTACCTTTTTATACATGTTGAAAGTGTCATGTTTATCCTCTAGGCCTTCCATTTTTTTACATTTTTCCTTCATCCAGTTTTCTTTGGCGATCCGAATTTTTTTGTTTTATTTCCTTTTGTCTCTTTTATATTCTTCTGGGTTTCTTTTATATTGCCGCCTTTGCTCCATGGTGCAATATCCGAGGTGCAATATTTCGGATGTCTTCCATTTCTGTTTCTTCGGTTTATCCTTTCTTACCGTATGTTCAGTTATGAGCTTATTTGTTAGTTCCTTGAATGACTTCCAAACTGCGTCCAGGCTGTCGTCGGTTCTTATTTCCTTTATGCGATTGTTCAGGTCTTTGGCGAATATTTCTCTATTGCTTTCAGCCAGTCTGAATTCATTGTGTTGGGTGCTATTCTTTAGTTTTTTTTAAGTTTGACTTTAGTGTCGGCAACCAGCGGGTTATGGTCAGATCCCACGTCCGCTCCTAGATTATACACAGTTCCTAAATCTTTTGTTAACTAATATATAATCAATCAGGTTTCTTATAATGTATGCGATTCTGGCAAAACTCGAAGAGTATGTCACCTCGCTCATTACTTTCACCCAAGCCATATTCCCCCACCGAGTCCTATCTGCTATTCCGGCCTATCCTCGCGTTAAAGTCTCCCATGATATATGTAATTTCATTGTTCTTAAGTGTTTTCATTACTGTGTGTAATTGACTATACAGAGACTCAACTTCGTCGTCGTACCTTTTCTCTACAGTCGGAGCATATATTCGGAGTATATTAATGTTAAACACTACACCATTTTCTATCAGTTTCTACACTACACATGTAGTTTAGAAAGTTTCATTTGTATTTCAACACAGTCACTGGATTTCAGAATATATCACTTGTATTCCAAAATAAAGGAAATTCTGTTCACAATTAAGAGAAGAAAACTAGAGTTTCTTGGGCATGTTATGCGTAATTCAAAATTCTGCAGCTCATCATGCAGGGGAAGATCGTGGGACGCAGAAGCGTCGGTCGACGTAGAATTTCCTGGCTACGTAACCTGCTAGACTGGTTTGGCCAATTCCAAAATAGTGGTTTTGATTTTAGAAGTCGTCAGTTTTATTTCAGAGTAATCACTTGTATTTCAGAAAACTACTTTTTGAATTTCAGAATAATCATTTAGATTTTAGAATATATCACTTGTATTTCAGAAGGCGTCACTTGTAGTTTAGAAGTATCACTTGAATTTCAGAAAATTGTTATGGAAACAAAATGTGTTATTTGCATTTGTGTGGAGTTCTTCAAAAAGTTAGGTAAGTACAGTGCAAAAGTGAAGAACTCAAAAGCCACTTCAACAGAATATATTATTTATTTATAATAAATATTAATTATTAAGTAATTTATAAAAAAACAATAATATTTGGAACACAACAAAAAACATAGATGTTGACAGCTACTTTTCTTTGTAATTTGGTAACGCATTATTGACTTTATATTTCTTATGTAGACACCATTGGGTAGAGAATTTTATGCTCTTTCGAATGATGTACCATTAAACGGTGGTTGCTATTTTATATTTCAAAGTGAGGTTAGCTCGATGATACATACATTTAAAATTGGAATTTATTCGCACAACATAGCATTTTTCTTATTGCTAAGGTCTTAGTAATGGAAGATATACCAGTTGGACAAAATTTTATATTTGCCAAGAGTAAATAATTGTTGTCATTGTTAAATTTTATGCGTTTATCAAGTATAATTGCTTGCACACACTTGCTAACACATGCTTTTCCAATCTGATTCTGAAGATAGTATGTAATTCACTCACTTTCTGAAATTTAAATGACGAAGTCTGAAATACATCTGAACTTTTCTGAAATACATGTGACGCTTCTAAATTTCAAGTGATACTTTCTAAAATTCAACTGACTATTTTGAAATACAAGTGATGATTTCTGAAATACAAGTGATATATCTGAAATCCAATTGGCGTTTTCTAAAGTATAAATGATACTTTCTAAGTTACATGTGAGAATGGTATAGATGACCACTAGCCAACTAGCCATCACATCCAACTACAACATTTTCTCATGTAGGTTAGAAAGTATCATTTGTATTTTAGAACAGTCACTTGGATTTCAGAATATATTACTGGTATTTCAGAATAGTGATTTTGATTTTAGAAATCGTCAGTTGTATTTCAGAATAGTCGCTTGTATTTCAGAAAACTACACTTGAATTTCAGAACAATCATTTAGATTTTAGAATATATCACTTGTATTTCAGAAGGCGTCACTTGTAGTTTAGAAGATATGACTTAAATTTCAGAAAATTGTTTTGGAAACAAAGTTTGTTATTTGCATTTGTGTGGAGTTCTTCAAAAAGGTAATAACAGTGCAAAAGTGAAGGACTCAAAAACCACTTCAACACAATATATTTTCCACATAAATAAAAAATTGGACTTTATTCGCACAACTTAGCATTTCTCTTAATGCTGCCGTCTTAGTAATGGCAGATATACCAGTTGGACTAAATTTTATATTTGCCCAGAGTAAATTGTTGTCATTGTTAAATTTTATGTGTATATCAAGTATAATTTGTACAATATAAAAATAGGAAACTCTATTGTAGCTGCATCGCATGCTTTTTCAATCCGATTCTGAAGATAGCATGTAATTCATTCACTTTCTGAGATTTAAATGACGAATTCTGAAATACATCTGAACTTTTCTGAAATACAAATGACTAATCTAAATTCCAACTGATGGTTTCTAAAATATATGTGACGCTTCTAAATTTCAAATGACACTTTCTAAAATTCAACTGACTATTCTGAAATACTAGTGATGATTTCTGGAACACAAGTGATATATCTGAAATCTAAGTGACGTTTATTACAATACAAATGATACTTTCTAAACTACATGTGAAAATGGTGTAAATGACTTCAATATTTTTCAGTTCAATATCCTTTCTGTTGACCTAAAAATGCTGGCATTGGATGGCTTTTATTGATTTGTGAGGTTTTTTAAAAGTTTTTTTTTAATATGTTTAAAAATTTTAATAATATTTTTTTTAACACTGATTCTGTAAGTGTTGATACTTTTACTTACACTCTGACATCTGTAAGTATATAGGGGGTTTTCATGCTCCATTGAAACTATTGTAAAACCGGTCAAATATACCCCGTGTTCATTAGAAAACGTCTTCTAGCAGGCTATGAAATTCTGATAGAAAAGAATGGCATAACAAAAGTAAATGGACTTTTGTTCTTTCATTCTTTCCTGAGAATAAACACGTCTTCTAGTTAGATGTGAAATGTCAAAAGAAAAGAATGAAAGAACAAAAGTGCATATACTTTGATTAGGTTCATCTTTTTCTGTCAAAAATTCATTGCATTATAGATGAATTTTTCTAATGAACACAGCGTACATTGTAGTGATATAAATGAACAAGTTTGGAAATATAAATTACTGGCAAGGTACGGCTGAGATTGCTTAGTTTGGCAAAAGTTTTAATAAGTGGAAATTTACAAACAAAAACGTCAGTCTAGGAACGCAGTCAAAAAACTTATTATGTGAGCCATATAGCAAAACTGGCAATTATTTCTGGCAGCTGCGTTAAAAATTTAAATATAAGTAACAACAGTTTTTCGTTTTTTATCAATTTTGAGGTAATTGTGAACCTAAATTAACCTTTTTCATCAAGTGTTCAATCAATATTTTATATGTAATGAGACAACTTTGGCTTAAAACTGTGTTTTTTCACGATCAATCATTCCTGATTTTTTAAGTTTTTTATACAGCGTCGGCCTGACATAGAACTTTTGGTCTGAAAAAAGATCTTTTTACAATTTTTGTTTAGGTTTATACCTAATTTTGACATTAAATTAGAAATACTTTAAATTTGTGCTTCTAACTATCTACTTCTTTGAACAAATTTTTTTCTATAATTTGTGCCCATTTCAAATGTTTTTCTTTCTATGCTTTTCATTGTTTTATTATTTACTTTTTTTTAATTGTTCATAATTTTCTATTCTCCTTATTTGTTACGTTTCTGAACTACTCCAATTTGTTTAAACAATTCTTTTTTATTGATCTGACTTAGTAGATTGTTCTAATCTAATCTGCAAGGTAAAGTGATGTGCTGAAGCTTAAGCTGTAGATAAAATTGTTTGCCTCTATATATTGTTACACATTAAGACGCCCTGTACTCTACTCCATATTTTATCACACTTAGACTAAGTGAAATTAATTATTGCTTGTTTTGACAATAAAACTAAACATCATTTAGGAACGCAGTCGAACACTTTAATCTGAGCAAATACATAGCAAAACTGGCAATTGTTTCTGGCAGCTGCGTTCAAAAATTTAGAATTTAAAATAAACTAACAACAATTATTCATTTTTTTGTTTATTCTGAATTTTAACCAAAATTGAACCTTTCTATTACATGAACAATCATTAGGAGTGTGAGTATAGGAGTATAGGAGGTGTTCATTTGAAAACTTCATCTAGTTCTAAATGTGAAGGAAGAAAATGGAACTTCTGAACCTAATCAAGAAACATTATTTTTGCAAAATAAAAAACGAAAAGAGGAATAAGAAACCAATAACATAAACTCTCAAAAAAGAAGCAAAATGAGGAAGGATCTTGAACCAAGTGGGAAAGTTGAAAAAGAATGCAAATGTAAAACCAAGAATCTAATGCAACACTCTTAAGATTACTTGTCACAGAAAAAACAGCAGAGTCGTAAAAGAAACAAATAAAAACGTAAATAGGGGTTTACGATAAGACCTGAATGTTAGAAAAAACGAAGAAAGGGAAAACAAAAATGAGAAAAATTCATGAAACAAGCCGAATAGCTAAAACTACGCAAATAGCTAGAAACAATGCAAATAAATTTATCAGAAACCAAACACTTAAAAAGGACAAAAGATGGCTTGAAGGTAAAAAGGCATCAGAGTAAAAAAGGGGTAAACTAAAAACATAAACCAGACATGAATTAGCAGATTAATAACGTGGCAACAACGTACTATAAAATGAAATTTTATAATATTTAGAAACAAATAGAGAAAAGTGTTCTTGTTGGATGCCTTAAAACAGAGTCTCTGGCATATTTTTAGGGTATCAATAGGATCTAAATCTCGGCCATAAGAGGCAATTTAAAAAAATTGTGGCATATTTTTTAGTTTTCAGAGAAAATATTTTTATATTTAAACGAATCAAATGGCATTTTTAAGCCTGAATAACAAATACCAATAATAATATTCCAAAAAAAAACAAATTGGTACAAATCTTAAACTGAGTGGAAAAGTTAAGAAATGATGTAAATACGGAAACACTCTTAAGGTTACTTGGTGACAGAAAAGACATCAGAGTCGAAAAAGAATTACACCGAAAACGTGAATAGAAGCAGACCAAAAGCTGTAAAAAAGTTAAAGTTTAAGGTAATATCTAAATGTTACGGAAATACAAAAAAAAACAAAATGAGAAAAACTCGTAGAACAAGCAGAAAAGCTAGAAAATAATGAAATAAAATGATTAGAAACACAGCATTTAAAAAGGACAAAATATTGCTTGGGAAGGTGATACGGCAGTGGAATAAAAACGGGGTAAACAAAAAAAAAACAAGACATTTAATAGCAGACTAGTATGGCAAAGGTGTATTTAATCTTCTAAAATTTCGAGGCAAGATAAGAATGTGGTCTTTCGTTGGCTGCCTTTAAACAGACTCTTTAAACAGAAGTTTTTCTTTGTTTGTGCATTATAAACTTCATCTAGTTGGCTGTGAAATGTCAAAAGAAAAGGATGGAGAAACAAAAGTCCATTTATTTTGATTATGTCATCCTTTTCTGTCAAAATTTCATAGCCTGCTAGATGAAGTTTTCTAATGAACATGCCGTACTTTCCATTAAGTGAACAATCATTAGGAGTGTGAGTATAGGAGGATAGGATGTCTTCATTTGAAAACTTCATCTAGTTGGCTGAGAAATGTCAAAAAAAAGGATCAAGGAACAGAAGTCTATTTACTTTGATTGTCGTCCTGTTCTGTCAAAAATACATAGTCTTGTAGATGACGTTTTCTAATGAACACACAGTACTTATTTGTAATGAGACAACTTTGGCCCACAACTGTGTTCTTTTTCGAATAATAGGTGAAGGTATGATTAGAACGCT
This sequence comes from Taphrorychus bicolor, assembly GCA_951812265.1. Classification (NCBI taxonomy): domain Eukaryota; kingdom Metazoa; phylum Arthropoda; class Insecta; order Coleoptera; family Curculionidae; genus Taphrorychus; species Taphrorychus bicolor. The sequence continues at coordinate 14,680,061 of OX638298.1, forward strand.
TTGCAATTTCTGACTGCGTATGATAAAATCTGAAATTGTCAAATTGAAAATTACATATTAAAAAAATTGTGGCAGTTTCTTTTTAACTTGTCAAGGAACAAATTTCTAAATGTGAAGGAAGAAAATGGAATTTCAGAGCCTAATCAAGAAATATTATTTTTCAAAATAAACAAAAACGAAAAGAGGAGTGATAAGAAACCAATAACATAAACTCTCGAAAAAAAAGAGAAATGAGAAACAATCTTGAACCAAGTGGGAAAGTTGAAGAACAATGCAAATCAATCAAAACAATGCAGAGTCGTAATAGAAGTAAATAAAAACGTGAACAAAAGTAGGGGTTAAGATAAAGCCTGAATGTTACAAAAATCGAAGAAGGGAAATACAAAAATGAGAAAAACTCATGAAACAAGGCAAAAAGCTAGAACTATGCAAATAGCTAGAAACAATGCAAATAAATTTATCAGAAACAAAGCACTTAAAAAGGATAAGGGATGGCGTAGAAAAGGTAAAAAGGCATCAGAATAAAAAAGGGGTTAACTAAAAACATAAACAAGACACGAATTAGCAGATTAATAACGTGACAACAACGTACTGATAAGTTTTGTAATATTTAGAGACAGATAAGAATGTGTTCTTTTTGGATGTCTTAAGCCAGAGTTTCTGGCATGTTTTTGGGGTACCAATAGGATCTAAATTTCGGCCATAAGAGGCAATTTAAAAAAAGTTGTGGCATATTTTTTAGTTTTCAAAGAAAAGATTTTTAAGTTTAAACGAATCAAAGGGTATTTTTGAGTCCGAATAATAAATATTCAGGCTCAAATAAAATTTCCCAAAGAAAAGACAAATGGGTACCAATCTTGAACTGAGTGGAAAAGTTAAGAAATATTCTAAATATGGAAACACTCTTTTAAGATTACTTGGTGACAGAAAAGCCATCAGAGTCGAAAAAGAATTACACAGAAAACGTGAACAGAAGCAGACCAAAAGCTGTAAAAAAGTAAAAGTTTAAGATAATGTCTGAATGTTACGAAAATGCAAAAAAAATGAGAAAAACTCATAGAAAAAGCAGAGAAGCTAGAAAATAATGCAAATAAAATGCGCAAAATGCAAAATCGTGGCAAAGGCGTACTTAATCTTCTAAAATTTCGACACAAGATAAGAATGTGGTCTTTCGTTGGCTGTCTTTAAACAGACTCCTTAACAAAAATTTTTAAAAAAATAAGACTTAAATTTAGGCTGTAAAAGTCAATTCCAAAAAATTGCGGCACTTTATTTTCAACTTTTCAGAAAAAATTATTTTTAAATATGAACGATTAAAATGGAATTTCAGAGTCAAATCAAAAAATATTTTTTTTTAAATAAAAACAAACGAAAATAAACCATTGACTTAAATCAAAAAAATGAAAAAAAAATCTCTGTCATAGAAAAGAGAGCGGAGTTGGAAAAGTAATAAACAAAAACGCAAACGAAAACAGACCAAAAGCTGTGAAAAATTAGGGGTTTAAGATAATGCATCAATATTAGGAATTTCCCAAAAAGAAAAAGCAAAAACTCATGAAAGAATGACAACAGCTAGAGAAAGACGCAAATAAAATTATCAAGAAAAAAAGCACTTAGAAATGGCAAAATATTGCCTGGAGAAACAAAAAGCCAGCAGAGTAAAATAAGGCTAAATAAAAACATAAACAAGACATGAATAATTAGCACGTTAATAATGTGGCAAAAGCAATTTTCTAAAATTTAGATGTCTTTCGTTGGCTGTTTTTAAATCGACCATTTGCCATATTTTAAGTGTAAAAACAGTGCAACGTTTTTTTTTTTACTTTTTAGGGAAAATGTTGCTAAACCTGAACCTGGATAGAATGGAATTTCTGACTCAATAAATATTATTTTTTCAACTAAAAAAGACGAAAAAACCCTATTCGAATTTGCTTTCAGATAGCATGTGGTACCTACTGGCTGCAAGGTCGTTCAGTGAACTTGAACAATCGTCCGGTTTAGTGGTCAATGAAGACTGGCCGATCGTGAGTAGTACTGACCTCAGACTATTAACTTTAATAACAGTGCCTGTATGCCACCGCACATGAAGCAGGGAATTTTTAAATTGCTAATTCCAAATAGACAAGATAAACAGCTATTAGTACTAAAATGATGTTCGAACATCGTTACCTACAATAACGGCTTATCCTGTAAGGACAATTTACATTTCGATTTAGCTATCTCCTAATTGATATTGCACATTCTAATTAGGTGTAACGGATAATTAACTGAGTAAATGTACCGTAGCCAACTAACCAAGAGAAATTGGTTTAAGATTTCAAATGTAGAAAAATTAGTTCTACATCATAATTATATATAGAAAATCGGAAATCATAATGATAAGTCTAGAATGTTCTTATAGTGGGTAGTGCGGGTGGATTGTTTATCGAATATACTGAAGTTTTACATTTTTTATTACCTCACAGAAGATTTTTATATTACATATATTATATGCAAATATATGGGTCAATTTGGAACAAGACAGTGTAATAACTACTTAATTTCTACAAAATGGCTTATCGCATTCGTCATTATGTAGCTTTTAATAACTGAGTTACCGTTGCCAATTAATTTTTTATAAATACGAACCTGGAAATTTATATTGCATTTTTCAAAAGAGCTTGTCATTCTTAAAAGATAGATATTTGAATAGACTCATGATCGCCTTTAATTAGAAAATCCGTCATTACAAATAAAGAAAAGGGCGTCTAATTTTTAAAATGCCGCTGTTCCCTCTTAAACATAACCGTATATTATTTATAAGTTTCTTCTGAATATTACTCAGTGTTCTGGGTCTAAAATTTTGATATGCAAGTGTAATTTTATTTTTCAAGTCGTCAATATTTTCTGGTGTAGTGTGGTCGACTTTATCTTTCATAATTCCCCAAACTGAAAAATCCATAGGCGTGATAGGAGGAGAACGAGGTGACCGAAATATTATCTGTTATTCAATATCGTATGTTTTAGAAACTATCAATACATTAGGTTTAAAAAAATTGCAACAGTTTTTAAGTTGAATAAAAAAAAATCGAAAATAGTTTTGAAAATAGAATCATTGGTACACACATATCAAATCTCAGCCTATTAGCTCTAACCGTTCCCCGGATATTGCCGTTTAACCAGTTTTTCCAGGCCGCCATCTTGGATTTTAAAGAATGCCATAATAGCTATATTTTACCATTCATGATACCCCTATGGCTACAAAGTTCATCGTACTACCATCCAAATTTGAACTCCTATGTAAAATACATTGATCAACATTCATCATTGTTTTTCTTATAACATCACATGCAAAAGCCTAAAACTTTCGAAAATTTTCGATAATCGTACCCATGGGTTTGGTACCAAAAGTAGGTTCCGACCCATTGCAAATTGTATTCAGTTCCATTTCGTAGGGAACGAACGTGCCAATTTTTTACTTTTCGGTTCAGCGATATCATACTATTTTTTATTCATCCTGTCTACGGCGGCCATTTTTTTCTTGTTTATTTTTATTATGTTTATATTCTATTTAAAAAGCATTGCAACGGTGGTTTACTTATGCAAGAAGCCCCAAAAGTACTAAAATAAAATATTGTCTCCACCCATGTTTGCTGAAAATTCGAAAAAATAGTACATTTTTGCCCGAATTTGTACCCGCCACTGCCTTGGCAAATCAGCTTTGGTAACCTCACAATAATTATCGGTTTTGTACGATAATTTTAGTGTTTTAGTCTCTAAGTAAGATCTTTGCGTACGATAAATAATATGGTGTATTTGAATGCTTTTTAAATAAGTTGTACAATAATTTTCAAATTTCTCTTTATTCACATAGCAAGTAAAGTATATTCATATACCCAGCATATACCTGGTCAACTCTAAAAATTATATGACTTTCGAAATATACCGCCCATGCCTCTATCATATGAAGAACTTTTCACATTTTTATATTCAGCCGAAATATGCTCAGAACGTTCAAGGCATATTAATTTTTATTTAATATTTTATGTCATTTAATTTGCATATTATGGATTTACAATTCTGATTTTCATTGAATACTATTCGTATAAATAATGCATGTAACTGAAAACCGAAAAATTGTTTTAATAAAAATGCCAAAGTTTCAACTTTTATTTGAGTAACACTGTGAAGGATTTTACGGTCGGTCAAAATACAATCTAAAGTGTTGCGGGCTTTGAAGCCGTGGTCCAATGGAATTTCTTCCTGACGTTTCGTCTACAGCTGCGGCAGACTTTATTAAAGGTGATGAGGCAATGGACAAAGTGATCTCCTGTGCTTCCCGACGTTGACTGATTCGACTGATTCGAGTCTGGTGAGCTCCGTGTTATTTATTCCCCCGCCGTCGCGTCGCAGTGGAGGGACTGGGGTGGGGGTAGTAAAGGCGTGGGATTTTGACACACTTGAAGTATGTCGTAGAACGCGCTTCCAGTCTGCATTTAGAAACGTAATTTCCTCCTTGTTAAAATTGTTATAATGTTTAAAGATCCCAGTGGCCTCTCTCTGGCCTTATAGGAGATACTGACAGCTTTAAAACTCCACTCTAGAAGAAATTCTCGTTAGCATCGATGTTGTTTCGCTCTTCACGATGGTACCCATTAAGGAAGCCATGGAACGTATTAACCAGGGATTTCCACAAGATATTGCCAAGTTTTTCCAACACTGCCTAACCACTACAAATTTTCAATGGAAGGAAGATTTCTACGAACAAACTGATGGTGTTGCTATGGGAGCCTCCTTAGTCCAGTAATAGCCAACTATTTTATGGAAATTTTGGAGGCCAAGGAGTTGGCAACCGTAAATAGGAGATCAAAGTGCTGGTTCCGATACGTGGGCGACACCTTTGCTATTTGGAGCTATGGCGAGGGCGAACTTCAAAAGTTCCTCTTACCCCTCAACTCTTATCAACCCAAAAATTCACTATGGAGATAAGGAAGGAAGGACGTCTACCGTTTTTTGATGTTTTGGTATCAAGGAAGACGAATGGAAAGTTTGCGCACACCGTTTTATAGTAAACCAACAGACACTGACCGATATCTCAATAATGGATCAAATCATAATCCCATACAGAAAAGGGGAGTCATAAAGAGTGACATTGTGAGATCCAAGAGAATTTGTGGGCCGGCTGATTTGGAACGGGAATCTGGAAAGAGTTTTTGGTTGGAATGGCTACAGCAAGCTCAAGTTCGATAGGGCCGTCCGTCCAAGGAATGTAGAACGCAAGGAAGGAACAACGGGAGAAGATGAAGAAAAGTGTTTATGGGCTAGTCTGCGATACATCGACAAAGTAACGAACAAGATCGGCAGGCTACTGGAAAGCACAATGTTAAAATTGTCTTTAAGTCCACTCGTACAATACAACAGAGCTTGAGATCGACCAAAGACCGCAGAGATCCCCTATCGGCACCGGGTTTCATGCAGCTGTAGCTGGGTATACATTAGTACTACAAAACACAGTGTCAACACGAGGATCACAAGAGGATTTGCAGGCTGGGACAAACACAAAAGTCAGCAGCAGTAGAACACGCTCTCCTCGAAGGTCACGACATCATTTTCAACGAGGTGGAAGGGCCAACTTTAAACACGACAACAACTTCAACAAGTAGGAGGAAATTACGCTTTTAAATGCAGACTGTAAACGAGTTCTGCGACATACTTCAAGTGCGCCGAAATCCCGCGCCACTGCTACCCCCACTCCGGTCCCTCCACTGCAGCGCGACACACACACGACACCACATCCGACGTTGACTGATTGGACACCACAGTCCAATCAGTCAACGTCGGAAGCACGGAAGATCACTTCGCCCATTGCCTCATCGTCTTTGATAATGTCTCCCGCAGCTGTAGACGAAACGTCAGGAAGAAATTCCATTGGACCGTGACTTCAAAGCCCGGAAAACACTTTAGATTGTATTTTGACCGATTTTGACGTGACAATTTGTGACAAACTCATTTTCTCTTTCTTTACTTTTATCAGTTTAAAACTGACGTTTAATTTAATATTTTCTTTAATGTGCAGAGAAATTAGAAAATTATTGTAAAATTCACGTAAAAACCGTTGAATTACAGCATATTATCATACGCAAAAATCTTACAGTAGGCACACGAAAATTATCGTACAAAACCGATAATTAGTGTAAGGTTGGCAACGCTGGGTGACGCCAAAGCTTCCGAACGGTTCCGAAGACCCCTTTCCGCCTTGCCCCGTTAGGCATTTGTTCGTTGTTCGGAAACATTCGGAGTTTTGGCGAAACTTTTGCAAAAATTTGCAGTTTTCACTTTGAAATTCAAATTGAAGGCGATTTAAGCGGAAAAGTACGAAGCACTAAGGTCGGTGATGGAAAACATTCCAATGATTTTTATATCATGCGTTAATTAAAAAAAAAGTAGACCATGCGTTAAACTCAAGTAGACTATGCAACTATAAAACAGTAGGTTTGAAATAACTTCCTAAAAAAAATTAAAGTCGAAAATGGCAGAAAATGTTCCGATTTTCATTTTTTTATAACTTATCTCAGACATGGGTTTTAATTCTATGGCTTGCTACGAGGTTTTTATCTATGGACACCCTTTAGGATATCAAGCGGTTCAATAAGCAACATGATTATACAATTCCAACTCAAAATGGCAATTTAAAAAGTAAAATTTAAAAATTTGTCACAATTTTAAATTGAAAGTTAGTCCCTTGGTTTTAAAAATACAAATTTAAAGTTACCTGAAAAAATGCAAGTTGCGATTAGGATCAAAGTGACCTCAAGATGACTAAAAGCATCTAAAAATGCAAGATAAATGTTTTTGGAAAAATTTAGGTTAGGATTAAGGCCAAAATGGTTGAAGATGATTCAGAGCGTCTTAAGGTGCAAATTTGAAATATTTGGAGCGGTTCAGATGAAGAGTGAAGCCAAAAACAATTTAAAATAATACAAAACACTAGAAAAATTTTAATTTCTGAAAAACTGTAAGTTAGTATTAAGAATAAAATCGCAAAAAAATTATTAAAAGCGTATAAAATTGCAATTTTTTTTGCTCTTTAGAAAATAAGATAGGATCAGGATTTTGTGGAAAACTGCAAGTTATTATTAAAAACAAAATCGATAAAAAAATGTCTTAAAGCGTACAACGATGCAAATTTGACATTTTTTTTTAAAATATAGGTTAGAATTAAGGCCAGAATCAGTTAAAAATTACTTAAAAAAAAACCTAAAAAGTTGAAGTTTTCGAAGAAAGTGAGGTAAAAATTAGGACCAAAATCGATTAAAAATTACTTAAGGTGTTCAAGACTGAAAATTGAGAGTTTTTGTAAAAATTCAGGATAGGCTTAGTACACAAAAAAAAGTTTAAAAATTACATCAAAAGGCTATAAAAGCAAATTTCCAACATTTGGAGAAATTCAGGGAAGAATCAGCGCTAAAAAAACGGTTAAAAATTACTCAAAGTATTTAGGAAAGCAAATTTGGATTTGCGGAAAAAATGCATGTTAGGATATGGACCAAAATCGATCAAAAATGACAGTGAAAACTCAAGACATTTCTTGTCTTAATCCATGTTGTCTTGGATTCTCTTATCAAGCCAAACATGTTAAAAACTAGATAACACAAGATAAGTTGTCTTGTTTTGTCCTCTCTTGTGACATCACTGTGTTTTATAAAGAGTTTCATGTAGCAAATGATATATTACATATAGGAAGACCCTCCTGTTATACTGTTTTAGCCTTCTTTTTTAACAGCGGGTCACACAAAAATGGCGACGATATCCGCCGAAGGCGATGTCACTTGACGTTCCTACGTTAAAAGGTTCAAAATCGCGATTCGTGAATTGTACTCTGACTATGACATTACGCCCTGGTTCAAACAAATATGGCGGACTTTTAGCCAAAAATCAGTACCAATTTTATGAAAATAGCGGCGGTTGGTTGATAGCTTCCATTCCTACCTCCCTGGGAGCATGTTTATTATACAGATCTAGTAGGTTTTGTCTGAGGTCGGATTGGTCGATGTCATTATCAATTTTTTGGAGATTTTAAATATCACCACTAAGCGACACATATCTACTATTCTTTTTTTCCTTTAAAAACGAATGGCCTATAGGGTGAAACATGCGCAAAGTACACCAAAATCGGTGAAAATTTTTAAACACTTTAATAATTCTAGCTCGCCCAGTATAAAAACTAAATCTAAAGTGAATATTGCGTTTTTCTTCCCGTTACCGGATCTATAAAAAAAATTAAAAAAACCCCGGCTGCCTTCACATTTCCAAAATAATTAGTAAAAAGTAATTGAAAACTTTCACATTTTTTCGTTTTTTTTAAAACATTTTCTCTCAGCAATTTGTAAACTTCACGCTTCTACTAAAGGAGATGAAGTGGTCCCAAGAAGATGCTCTTTCCCATGATACCATTCACGACCAGCTGCTCATCCACCTAAGAGGGTCCAGCACTCCGTAAAGACTACGCGCAAATATCCCAGAGGTCGTGTGCGGAAACTCTACTTAACCTGAGAGTTGGTGGGACAATCGTGGTTCAAAAATTTGAATTATATACTACGAGTTTATATTTTTTTTTTTGAAATTTTTACTTTGGCACGCCACTGCTCAGCCCCTCCCCCCCTAGACCTAGATTTCAATTTAAAGTATCCAATTGCTCGTTTTCTTTTATTTTTATTTTTAATAGTAATAACGTGTTACGACATAGGAAAAAGTGACAACAAAAATCGTTGAGTTGTCAGTTTGGGAGAGATCTAGATAAACCCGAAGTCCAGTCCACTTTCTTTGATTATGTCCTCGTTTTCTGGCAAAAACGTTTCGTATAATGAACACCCCGTATATATAAGGAACTTTGATGATGAATTTTCTAGGTAAAGGCGACTATAAATTTATTTATTCGAAGCCTTTTTTTACAAATTCAACGATATGTAACTCTTTATGTTTTTCTTAGATTTTATGTCATTTTTAAGCTTTTATTCATTTTAATCAGACTATTCGAGTTTTAGAAATTCGTCGCTCTACATAGGACTCTCGGAAACCATAAGAGATACAAATTAAATTAAATTCAAAAAAATTTACAATAATTAAAAATATATAAAAAAATTCGGCTACTTATTAGAAATACTCGAAAAAATTTGAAATTCTTATAATTGTTAATTTTACTTTTTTCTGATCTAATTTCAAGAGATTTTGAAAAATATATTTTTTTCTAATTGGCACTTCATTTTTACAAGAGAGTGTGATCAGATTTCTAATAAAATATCTAGAATTTTGTAGTGATCATATTTTTTTCTTTTAATACCGACTACTTTTTTATAAAATTTGTATAATCTAGAGGGCTTTCCGGGCTTTGAAGGCGTGACCCAATAGAATTTCTTTCTGACGCAATGCTTTCCGATGTTGACTGATTCGACTGTGGTGACCACCGTGGTATTTATTCCCCCGCCATCGCGCTGAAGTGGAGGGGCTGGGGTGGGAGAAGTGATGGCGCGGGGCTTCGGCGCAGTTGAAATATGTCGTAGAACTCGCTTATAATCTGCATTTAGAAACGTAACTTCCGCCTTCCTGTTAAAATTGTTTTCATGTTTAAAGGTCTCAATGACCTCTTTCTTCAGTCTCGGATAGAAGGGCTGCAATTGATATAAGATATCCCCCTCGTTGAAAAGAATGTCGTGGCCTTCGGAAAGAGCTTGCTCTCCTACTGCTGACTTTTGTGTTTGTCGCAGCCTGCAACTCCTCTTGTGTTCCGTAATCCTCATGTTGACACAATTTTTAGAATGTTCTTTAATTTTCTGATCTGATTACTTCATCTTATGGAAATAAAAACGTGCCAATAAATAATTGATTTTTTTAAACTCTTCAAATAAGTTTATTAAGAAAAGGTATGTTATCAAATTTCGATTTTTTTTTAATACTCCCTGTACCAGATGGTAAATTGGTAACAAGTTGTATGGCCATGTTGGTGTTTAGTAAATTAAAGGTCTCTGATCATTGAATTAATCATCATTTGATCACTGAATAGTGCTACATATTTTACACCCTCGTCATCATCCCCCATTTTACATTCCCTCAATCCATAAGAATTGCATGCAGACATGTTAAAAATTAAACACAGTACAAATGAATGTTCAAACCATTTTTAATTATAATTGTATTTTAAAATAGTATCTTGTTGAGTCTATGTATGGCAATGGGCAAATTTGTCCCAATACGGGGTGTTCATTATAAAACTTCATCTAGCAGGCTATGAAATTTTGACAGAAAAGGATGACATAATCAAAATAAATGGACTTTTGTTTCTCCATCCTTTTCTTTTTGACATTTCACAGCCAACTAGATGAAGTTTTATAATGAACACTCCGTAGAATTTAATTTGCATCTCTTACAGTTTTCGAGTAGCCGTAATTTTGAATAAAAGTAAATAAATCACCGAATTTGTAATAAAATGACGCTCTTTCTTGATGCTCCAAGAAAGTCGAAACGTCGGATCAAAAGTATAAAGCAGAAAAGTGCCTACTAGAATGTGCAATTTATTTTAGAATTCATTCAAATATCTTAGTGATCTATATTAAAAAAAAATAAGTTAACGATAACTGAGTTATTAAAAGACACATGCGATATGTCATTTTGTAGAAATTAAAAAGTTAGTTATTACACTTTCTAGTTAAAAAATTTCGTCTATAAAGAATAGTGCATGAAATACAGGAGATAGAACTTTTGGGAAATTTTCACATTTTTTTCAAATAACTCGGAAACTAATGAAAGTGGCAACCTCGAAGGGGAATCTTCAAAAAGCTCAATAAAAAGCTACTTTTTTCTAATTTAACTCTTACCATTTGGGAGATGACAATGATAGGAACACATAAAAGATACCCCCTGCGTATACGAAAATTTTAAACCTGATAAGTAACAATTCCCAACCAGTACACGGATGAAGAAACTTACACAAAATCATTCTTCTTACAGAAATCGACAAATTCCGTCTTTACTATTACTTCCTTAAAAGTTTGCGGTGCGGGTACCACATGTCGAACTGGTGGTGCTTCATTAAACGTTTCGACCAGTGATTAACAACTATCCCGTTTAAGATGGTACCGTCAGACTTCACTTTTTTCGTTGTAATTTGGAGTTTTGCAATATTAAGTTACTGGATTTATAACAGCGAGAAACGGTTGTTAAAGCGTTATCTTCATTATCTCTGCCTCGGTTACGTCTTGAGCAAAGCATTGATTTATACCCACAAGTGCAAAGAAATTGTAATGGAGTGTGAATAATCAGCCATTAAATTGAATTAGTTCTCATGTAATAATAATTATTAATATTACTATTATTGTTAAGTATTGTGGAACCACTGTAAACTGTCAAAAAGCTTATTTGGGGAAGTTTATCGACTTTCTCAATAACCAAATGCGTTTGATTTATGGGACCAATACAAACACCCATCGTTAAGAGAGAAAGTGATTATCGCCGTGTGTTAAGGCAAAAGAAAAACTACAGTCATAAACACCAGCTGACGGTCAGAAATCAAACGGCCGTTATTTCAATTATGTCGTTAAAAATCGGTTTTACTTTCTACATTATAGTTTCATTGCTTTGAAAAATAACGTTTTATGGTGTCCAATCAACTCTTAGAAGTTGCTGACACCATAAAATGCAAGTAGGTGTTATATTCAATTATTATTAACAACAAACTGGAAAAAATATGTATATAAATTTAATGTCAATTTTGTGCTAATATAGTACACTAATAGCACTAAGAGTATTATCATTAACATCTAGGCCATTGCTCATGTTTCACCATCGCGTGAATTTTTTTTATAATGGAAGAACTGATAGTCATCTAAAACATATCAACGTTTTAAGGTCATGTATGAAGATTCCTGTATTTGTTCATAAAATGTATGCGTCTAGCAGAAAATCGTTGGCTTGAAAGAAGAAATTATTTACTGGAGTCGTTTTGCAACATGTAGAAACAACTAATTGCTCTTCAGTTTTTTTTCTTAATTTTGTCATTAATTCTTAATTAAATGTTATGCATTTTTATCAGATATAATATTAAGGGTTTTTTCAAATTGAATTTTAGAAAATTCAGAATTGTCCGCTTTTTGCGACATGGTGAAATCTACAAAGTCTACAAGCTTATTTTTATTGGGTCTAATGTCTAATATCTAATCAACCTTCTTGGGTGTTAATTGTTATATTTCCTACTTCTTATTGAGAGTTTGAGGAAACTTTTTCACGAAAAATTTCCAGTTTTGCCCAACCCTAATAAATACCGGAAGAACCCTAACAAATACTGATATTTTCCTAAAATTAGTCCAATTTTTTTGGCCGCAAGTCCGCCATGCTGGATGCTGGCGTGACCTGAGACAAAATATCGTCGCCAGAGCACATCACTTGGCAAATCGCAATTTCGAATTATTTCAAGTAAGACGTCAAGTGACGTCACTTCTTGCCGATTTCGACACCGATTTTGTGTGACTCACTGCTAAAAAAGAAGGCCCAAACGGTAAAAGACCAGGGTCTCTCCATGTGTTTATATACTGGTTCGTTGATCAGATGTCGGTAGTATTTGACAATTACAATTTTTTGAAGAGATTAGATTGACAGTGTTGCCCATTCAAGCGAAAACGTTGACGTGATTCCGGAGCGTCACGTAGATGCAAGAATTCTTCGAGAATCTTCTGTTTTTATTATTTTTACTGATTTGGATTTCGAGAAATGGACTCCAGTTGCCGCTTCTCAGCTTTTCTTTCTCTCGGTGGTGTGAATGGTGTGTTTGTTATTATACGTCAAACGACAACGTCATGTGAAATGAAATGTCAAAAGCAACTAGTATCGTATGTCAAATAACCAGCTGTCAACTGTTAATTTAAACCTTAGAATAGGTAGACAGAGGAAGCAGGTTACGACGCCGGCGTCTGTTACCAGTTTGCTCCAATCTGTCAAGTGTGAAAATGCCAGTGAAGTAGCATTGGTATTGAAGTACATAAGAAAATATTTTATTAACAATAATAATGGAATATTTGAGATAATTTAATTGTTGCTGAAAAACGCCATTATCTGTTTACCTGTGAATCGTAACTGCAGGCTTCTTTCTATAGTCGCTGCTTTTACAACCGTAAGCTGCACATCCCACTATTGTACACAATTATTTATAATATTAAAGTCTTGCAAAATGCAATTTATTCCAAAAAAAAACACATAGCCAACAAAACTTTTGGTTTTCGACTTAAACATGGCGCCTCATCATTTTTTGTAACAGCTGTCTGTCAATGTAGCGGAGAACTGCCCGCGGATTCCATGGTCTACCTAGTCAAAGATATAAATATAACATCTTTATTTCCAGGGAAATGGGCTATCGACCATTTGGTCTTTCTGCCCATGTTACAATATTATACAAATAAATTCCATATAAAGATATTACATACAACTTAGGGGAAGGAAGAAAAGCGGCTCATTTCTGAGCTTGGCCTTTCTATATTTGGAAATATTCCATTGGGGTGGTTGTTGGGAAAACGAAGCGAGATTGTCTATTTTGTCTTGTTAAGCAAAGTGGGTTCAGTAGAGTCATATTGTGTGAGTTGTTTTTCCATTTAGTCTGAAGTTGTATCAGTCATTCTCTTATTTTTGTCATCTGTATGCGTTCGTAAAATAGTTGGTTGGAAGGATTGTGCAGCGGGTTTTCGGGGTGTCTTATCTTTGTTATCATTCTTAGTGCTATTTGTTCTGTTGTTTGTGTGTATTGTTTAGTTTTCTCTGACGCATTTGCTCTTAGCATGTGTCCATAAATCTAACAGTGGTCTGCAAATGGATTTGTATATTTTTATAGCCTTTTTTGTGCTAATTTCTTTGTTTTTGTATGTCAGTGATCGAGTGTTTTGTCCTTTTAATAATTTCCACTCTAGCATTTCGCACGTGTTTAGTAAATTTTAATTTTTTGTCGATTGTTACTCCCAAGTATTTTATATCGTTTTCTGGTTCGGTTGTGTAACCGTCTGCTGTTATTGTTGGGGAGTTTGCTTTAATTTGGTGGTTTGAAAGAAAGAGTTGGTTTTATGTGGCATCTCGTGTTAGTCTCCATTTATAGAACCAGGCCATTGTGTCGTTCGTTAGTGTCTGCAGTCTTTCCACAGCCTTTTTAGTGGTCTTGTCGTGTAAAATGAGCGCTGTGTCGTCTGCGTATTGTAGTATATAAGCTGTTTTGTCTAGGTGGTCTCTATCGGGAAGATGATAGTTGTATATATCATGGCAATACACGTTATAAAGCAAGGGTGAAAGCGGCGAACCCTGAGGGAGTCCTTGTTCAGGAGAAAAAGGGAAAGACAGGGTGTTATCAATTCGCACTTCTAGTTGTCTGTTTTCAAGTAGGTTTTTAATATTAAAAAGTAAATATTTTGGTGTTTGAAGTTGGTAAAGTTTGTACAGGAGACCCCTGTACCAGACGCTGTCAAAGGCCTTGTTAATATCCATAAATAGACTTGCTGTTTTTCCACCGTTTAGGTGTGTTGTTTGTATGTTATTAGTCAGAACAAAAAGTGGGTGGATACTCGAGTGCTTCGTCTTAAATCCAAATTGGTATATTGGAATATATTTGCTGATCAGTTCTTGAATTCTTTTTTTATTATGTGTTCGAATAATTTACTTAACACTGAGAGTAATGTAATAGGTCTATAGTTTTGTGTTAGTGTGTTATCTAAACCATTTTTTGGAACGGTTATTATTATTCTATTTTTTCATGTCCTTAGAATATTGTTATTTATAATACAGTCGTTCAGTTGGTTAAGTATGTACGCGTGGGTTTTTGGGGTTAGGTTTCTAAGTATTTTACCTTTTATTTTGTCTTTTCCCGGTGCTGTGTCTCTGATTTTAGTCAGTGCCTCATCATATTCCGTGTCTGTAATTAGTGTGTATGAGTGGTCAGATTGTTGTGTAAAGTAGTTGTCGTACCAGTTATTCACAAGGTTCCAGTTGTCTGTGTCAAACTTAGGATTTGTTGATGCACTGAAAGCTCCTTGGAAATGTCTGGCCAAGGGGTCCGCTTTGTCTTTATCTGTACATCGTTCTGTTCCTTTTTCGTTAGTTATACCAGTGGTATTGTTTTTTATTGTAGCGTGACAGTTTCTTTATTTTTTGTCAATACGTTTTTCCTTGGTCTTTTTCGATTTCTTGGCATGCCTCCAGCCATTTATCTTGTCGATATTGGTCGATCATCGTCTTTATGTTTCTGTTTTCATTTGGTTCATTTTTCTTTTTAGTTCATTGTCTTGTGTGTGTGTGTGTGTATGTAGAGTCTGTAGAGTTCCCTTTTGTGTTTAATCAATTTCAGGATGAATTTCGGTAAGGTGTGTTGGTAAAAAGATCTGCTTGTCCGGGGTGAAGATTTTTCTATTGCCAGTGTCAGTTGCTCTTGGACTATTCAAAGATTTAAACATTAATTTCAAATTCCAATTTTCAAAGATACAAAACAAAGCAAAAGTCAAAAAAACCAGCGACCTGTGATAGAAGTAAAAGATATTTGATTTCCGGGACTTGACGTCACTCTGGGATTCTGGGATTCGGGGAAATATAACCTCACTTTTTATATAAATATTATATAAATTATATGAATATTTGCATTGTTATTGGTCTTTTTCTAACAACCTTAAATCCTTCTAAAGATATTTTGAGTCAGGTAAACTTTAAATTTAGTTATGATGATGCAAAACTTTCACTTATTTTTTCTAGTTACTTTAAAGTTTTCCTTTTTTTATACATATCTTGTCTCAACCCATGTTAAAAAAGATATAATAAAAATGGCCAAACTCAGATTTCCAACTCCTACTTGATGTCAATAATAAGTGAATGGTCAATACATCATCTGTTTTCTTGATACAAGCGTATCAAGAAATTGTAATTCTCAGATTAAAAGACTAACAAAAAGGTCCGTAATTGGCACTCTAGACCGTAAAAGTATTATTGATAAAACAAAGAATGGGAATACTTTCAGAGCGCTCTAGCTAGAGCCATCACTCGAAAACGCTATTAGTCCAAAACATCTATTACCCGTTCAGTTATTTTTGTCATCTAGTTAACTTTGAAACCTTCATTTTTTTTTATACCCATCTCCTTTTAACATATGTTTAGAAGATACGATAAAAATGTCAAATTCAAATTTTCATACGCCTTCTTGACGACAATAATAAGTGAATGGGTTATAAGTTCTTGTGTTCTCGCGTCAAATGTCACGCGCGTCATCATTTCTCTGCCATTACCAGAGATACGACTTATATTTCTAGAAACGAACAAGGTCACTTGGCGAAGAATAGCTCGTGTAGCCAAAATGGCAATAGCTATTTATGTAACCAGTTACGAAAAGTCCGATTTTGTGTAACGAATGAATGTTTGCGGGACGAGCGCAGCGAGTTCCCGCAATTTGAATGAGATACACAAAAAAGGCTTTTCGTCACGTGTTTCATACAAGTTTTTTTTCTAATTTTAACTACAAATGCCTACTTAGAGAGAGAGTTATTATTATTAAACTTCAATATTTACTTTTAAACCACTTTGCATCTACTTAATACCGTAAAACTGTAGCAACGGTGTGCCACAACAGAAAACTATTTGTTTCTATGGTGATGAAACAAACTTTTCATCACCAGTTACGAAAAATTTTACTTTTCGTAACTCGTTACTGGTGGGTTTATGGTGGGTTTATACACCAAATAAAATAAAATAAAAATTAAAATAAAATTAGAAATAAGAGTTGGTTTCATGTATACCCCTATTAGCGTTCATGCACCAAATAAAATGTATGTTAATTGGTGCATGAACGCTAACAGGGGTATACATGAAACCAACTCTTATTACTAATTTTATCTTATTTGTTATTTTATTTTATTTTGTGTATAAACCCACCTTTAGTATTTTTAATAATGCTACAAATTTTTTGTTTACCATAATTTACCTAAAGCACCTAAACCATTGGTTATGATTTAATACCATTAAAACCGTTGAACATTGAAAATCACCTTTCTAACACATTCTATTTATTTTACAAATAATATACACCACTAATTGGGTAAGTACCTAGACCCGCTTAAAGAGGAAGAGAGAAAATTGCAAAACTGAATCACTCTAAAAAAGACTTCTTATTTCCTGCAAGCTTGAAGAAAATTAGTTTATGTTCCTCGGAGTAAAAGGTCTTTTGTGCTTCGCCCATTTACAGGCCTCAACTTCGCTTCGGCCGCCAATCTCTGGGCTCAGCACGAAAAGACCCACTTTTACTCCTAGTGACATAATCTACTATTTTTTTTTTCAAGCGGTCTAAAAGTACAACTAATTCACTTATTTTTGCCATCTTGTTACTTTTCAATGTTTCCTCTTTTAAAGCTATTTTGTTTTAGTAGATGTTAAAAAATATAATAAAAATGTCAAAGTCAGATTTCCAACCCCTAATTGAAGTCAATAATAAGTGAATTGTCAATACATCATTTGTTTAAAAACTAACAAAAATCTCCGTAATAGGCACTCTAGACAGTAAAAGCATTGTTGAGAAAACAAAGGATAGGAATACTTTGAGAGCCCTTTAGCTAGAGCCGTCACTCGAAAAAGCTATTAGTCCAAAACATCTATTACCCATTCAGTTATTTTTGTCATCTAGTTAACTTTGAAACCTTCATACCTTTATTTTTTGTTATACCTATCTCGTATTAACACATGTTGAGAGGATACGATAAAAATGTCAAAGTAAAATTTCCATCGCCTACTTGACGATAATAATAAGTGAATGTGTTATAAGTTCTTGTGTTCTCGCGTCAAATGTCACGCGCGTCATCATTTATCTGCCATTGCCATTGTCAGAGACCTTTTATTACTAGAAACAAATATCTGCTGCAGTTGCCAAAATGTCCAAAAATGTTTTCTACTTATCACTTTCCTTTTCTCTTGGAGCCCGGTGCCAAGGCAGAGATAAAATATCGGAGTTTCTTTATGGTAATATCGGAGTTTCTTTATTGTAAAAGAGATACGTTGACGTTGAAAGAATTGAGCTTTATATTTTGGTAGCAAGTTGTATGGCCATGTTGTAGTAAATTAAAGGACATTGGATTCCTCTTATTAACTAGTGATTAGTATTAACTATTCACAATATTTTACATACCTATAAGCCTTTCACTTATTATTGTCGTCAAGTAAGCATTGGAAAATTGACTTTGACATTTTTTTCGTATCTTCTCAACATAAAAGGAGATGGGTATAAAAAAATTAAGGTTTCAAAGGTAACTAGATGATACAAATAAATGAATGGGTAATATATAATATTCATTATTCACGCTGGATCTTCTGTTTTTTTATTATGCGATACATAAGATTCGCATGCATATATGTTGGAAGGTACAAACAGTAAAAAAGAGGGCTCAAGCCATCGAGCTATTCTGAAGACTCCCTCCTGTTTTACAGTTTTAGCCCCCTTTTTCAGCAGTGGGAACCTTTAAACTGGTGACGATAACCACTGGAAGTGACGTTTCGGTGACGTCATGATGTCTTACGTCAAATAATTGCAAAAGAGTTGTCACTGTCATTATTTTTATTATTTCTTATTTTCAATTCAATTCAATATCGAGATTATATCACTCTCCTTGCTAGCGTACTAGGGCTGCTAGCCCTGAGCTGACTCCAAAGTTCTCTAGAACTCAAATTCCAACCTAACAAAGTCAAAAACAATTGACACAATGCATACCTCGTCCGACTTTAACTTGCCGTGACTCTTGTATGACGTTCGCTGACAACATTACGTCATGGAAACCTTAAGACTGCCGGACTTTCGGCCAAAAAACGAGACTATCTTTAAAGAAATATCGGCAAGTGTTGGCTCTGTGCACATCTTCTAGGTCATTGGTTCAAACTATAATGGCCGCCCTGAGGGCCTGAGCCTGAGCCCAGAGGACGGCCATAGTGGTTTAAAAGTCATTTCGACTTTGACCATCCCCACAATCCACAGGACACTGTTGATTGTTGATGACCAACAACACCTACATAATTGATAGTTATGTAAAAAACTGTAAATTAAGTCATGGACAAAATTTAGTATGAAACTTGCATATAATATTTCCCGTATAATCTCATATGCATATAATATTTATATAATACATTCTCTCTGAATAATTTGGTATTTTCCACTACTCATTTTAATATACACCTGTATGAGATCTGCTGAACGACTATGAAATATGTTTTCTAGCTTTATTTATAAGCCAATTGAACATAAGATTTCAATACTGATAACGTTGCAGGCGAAATAAAAGCATCACCTGTCAGCGTGTTTCCAGACGCATTATACCTGTAACTTCATTGCGGCGTTTACTCTACCCTACATCTGACGTAGACTTTGGAAACAAAACTAACGGTTCTTCAAAACAAAACTGCTTTGTCGGTTACTTCGAAAACGAAATATCGAAATCCGCAATGCAGTATGTATTTAATTTAGATAATAATTTTCTGTTGTAACCAATGACCTAAGACTTATGGACAGAGCCAACAAATGCCGATATTTCCCTATTAAAGGTCCTATTTTTTGGTCGGAAGTCTACCATTTTTTAAGGCATATGACGTAATGTTGTCGTCAGCGCACATCATACAAGAATCATAGCAGCTTAAAGCTGGACCGGCTATTTATTGTCGATTGTTTTTGGTTTTTGTAGGATAAAAGTAAGTTTTAGACACCCTTGGAGCTAGGTTAGCTACTATTAGGTAAGTTAGACAGTGACTCCGGCGGATATCTCCGATATTTTTAAGGTTTCTAGTGCTAAAAAGAGCGACCAAAACTGTAAAACAAAAAGGGCTCTCCGTATGTAATATACTAGCTCGTTGATTCTAACTTTATCGAGTCTAGTAGTGGAAAAAATTGTACATATTATTTTATGTAAACGTTTGGATAGCAGGTGTAGAGCAAGAAGCTACTTCACTTTTTTGAAATTGCCAACGTTTCGACCTTTATTTGAAGTCTTCCGGTCATCCTCAGGGCGTTTTCAATCAGAGAAGCTTGTCATTAAAATTAAAACAAAGTACCATATCGGTACTTACACATCTACGGACTTATGTACACTTAGACGACACCACAGGACCAAACAACAGCTTGAGAGGAACCCAACAGCTGTCCTACAGCTGCTATCCAAACGTTCACATTAATAAATAAAGGACGCTAAGCACAGATGATATTATTTTATGTGTATCTGCCGCCATCTACCGCCGCTGTCCCAAACCTCGCCTTACCGACTTAATTTCTTTCAGATACGGCAGGTTGAACGTTCTGCGCTGGCTGCTGTGGGAAGCCGAGTCGAAAGAGGGCAGCACGGTCACCAGCTGTGGAGCCATGCCCGCGCTGGAGAAAGGCGGCTCTTCTCCGGTGGGGGAAACCCATCACGGGACGCCCAACGGCGGCAACGCCACACTAGCGTTGCACTATGCCGCCGCTAGAGGGTGCTTGGATTGCGTTCGCCTTCTGGTAGACTCGTCCACTGAACTCAGGTGCGTACAAGGAAAATTACCCCCGAAAATTTAATTATTACCAATTAATTGGATACTGCGCAGACAAAGCCGTTTTTAATGCTTTTCTACATCATTCGGTTTGTTTCCGAAATAAGGGCCTCTAGTTTTTTTTTTGAGTGAAACAAAAACGCCCTCAACAACATTTTTCCAGTACAAAGTAACTTAGAAATTTATTGGACTGGATCGAGGGTTATTTCTAGAATACGACAATTTATAGGACTGAATTGTTATGTTATTTGGCAAAAATTTACTAAAAATATAGTAAATATGCAAAAATGGTTACAGGTTAAAAAAAAGTTGAAGTTCATCGTTGTTTTAGGACCGGAATTCCGAAATATTCAACTTCTTATTTTTATTCGCAATCATATTTTTAGTTTTCTTCTATTACAACCCTTGAAAACAAGATTTCCAAGGCAACGCTTTTTATACTGCGTTTTTATTCCATTTGACAAAATACATCGAAAATCGCTTAAACACGTCAACTTTAGTTTTTAGGGGAAACAAATTTTTGAGCAGTTTCAACCCCATTACCTGAACTTTCAAGTGATGGTAAGCATTGACCTTGAAGTGTTAAATGGAAGGTCGAGTGGTACTTTGTTTTGATGGTCTCATTATGGGGTATTTACATGCCAAATTACATGTTATTTGGTCAAACCAGTGCATAATCGTAGCCAGTTAAACTTTAAAATTTATAAATTTTACAACCTTGGGGGTGGAAGCTGCTCACAAATTTGCTTGTTCCCTCTAAAACCTAAAATTGTCGGGTCGTAAAAATGAATAATAAAATAACAATAAGAAAAAGACAACTTAAAACTCACCAGTTAAAAAACTACAAAAAATAAGAAAAGTCGAAAAATTTTAAAATCATAAAAGAATAATCGAAAATATGTAGTTAGAGGAACAAGTTTAAAATGTTTCAGTTTTTGTGCCAAAATCGTTTGAAAATTAGAAATTTTTTTAAAAATAAGTTCTTTTCTGTATGAATATTTCTAAAAAAATAATACAATTTTTTTGTTTTGGAAAAGTTTTGTTTTGGGCTAAACCCGTATAAAAAATTTGAAAATTCAAGAATTAGTAATTACAAGAATAAAGTTTAGAAACTTTAAAAAATGTCAAGTTTGGGTCAAAATTTCCTCAAAACAAAATAAAAAGTCCAATTTAGATCAAAAAAGAAAAATTCAAACTACCAAAAAGTTAAACAAAACATGACAAAGATTAATAGAAAAATATGAAAAATAAAAATACAAGACCAAAAAGCTTAAAGAAAAAAAAATGCGACAAAAAAGAGAAGATAGAAATATTTTTAGTATAAGGATTGCCTTTTCCTTACAATTCCAAACAACAGTAATTTTTGTGAAAATGACATTTAAGAGTAAAAAATTAAACATTTTCGAAAATTGTTTTTATTTTTTCCTGAACTTATTTCAAGTGATATTCTAAAATAAATTCTACGTTTTTATCGAAACTTTTTTGGCTCCACAAGACCGGGTTCATATTTTTTTTCCAGACGTTTCGACTTTTCTGGGGTTTCATCAATTTCGGTTTTTTAAATATGGAGTGCATTTGAATGTCAAAAATTATTTTTTTTAATAAATTTATCGTTATGTAACTCTTTATGTTTCTGTTATATTTTACGTCTTTTTTAGGCCTTTATCTTAAATTTACACAGAATATTCGAATTTTTGAAGTACGTCGATCTGCATTGGAATCTCGGAAATCGTAAGACCGTCTAAATTGAGATAAATTTGCATTATTTATAATTTATAAAATTTTAATAAAAAATTTGAATGCTCCCGGAAATATTCGTAAAAAATCGAAATTTTTTGTAATTGTTACTTTTTTCTGAGCTTATTTTAAGAGATTTTGAAAATAATATTTTTCTTACTGGCACATTCTTAGTAGCAGGCACAAGATAATCTGATTAGATTTATAATAAAAAGTATAGAATTTATATATACAAATTTAAAAAATGCTCTTTACTCTTCTGATCTGATTACTCCCTCTTATAGAAAATCAAAAGTGCCAATAAATGATTGAAATTTTAGTTTTAAATATCTCTCCAAATAATTTAACCTAATTTTATCTTTTGGCAGTTTTCAAATAGCCGTATAGTGCCACTTTCGTCGAATATTCCGTAATATAGTCGAAAAGCCATTTTGTGTGAAAGTAAAAAAAACCCTGAATTTGTAAAAAAATGATGACGCCTCTCTTGATGCCCAAGATAAGTCGAAACGTCGACCTAAAAATTAAAAAATACTTTCTTGTAGAGCAGAAAAGTTCTCATGAGAATGTGTAATTTATTTTAGAATATCGCGTCAAAGGTCAAGAAAATATAAAAACTATTTTCGTAAATTTCGGTTTTTTTCAAATATTTTTGAAATTAGTGAAAATTTCGAACATCAGAAGACGTCACTAAATAGGCATCTTTGTGACGTCTGTAAAGATGATCAAATAATCACGCCAGTATGACGCTTGCGTACTTTGCGTGAAAATGACAAGAAATGCGGTACCAAATAATTAAAAGGTCATTTTGTTGGTTCAGTTTAGTTCAGGTTAGCTCACATTAGTTTTTTCAAGGACGTTTTTAAAGATGTCGTTTTAAATCATGCAATGCGTTTTAACAGGACAATGAAAAAGAAAGTGTCAAGTGATAAATAGTAAATTGTCAGCGGATTATTGGTAGACGAATTGTAATGGTATTTATTTGAGAAATCACTAATTAGGGCTTTAATTAAAATTCAAGCGCACTGATATTATTCGAACTTCGAGTCGCATCACAACTTTTCGATAAAAATTTTTTTTTATTTTTTTGTAAAAAAAAATTTATCTATATATAATCCTTTTTATGGTAAAGTAAAGAAGGGTAAGCTAGAATTTTGTAAACATGCTCGCCAGAAAGTAGGATAAAGGGTGCAAACATCAGCTCAGAAGGTATCTTGTAAAATCATAATTAGAGGAAAGGGCTCGGGACACCCAACAGGCTTAAACAATATTTTTATAGGAATAACATAATATAAACAATAAAAAACAAATTTGTCATGACGCTAAAAATCATGAATTTTTTTTTTATCTTTATTTATTTCCAAATCTGCAATGAGCCTTTAAAATCGGATTGGCAATACGATTTTGCAAAATATTGTTATTAAAAAATAATTTATTATTTTAATTTTAGAATGTCACTATAAAATTGGAATATGAGGCAACGTTAATGGCTTTATTACATACACACATCAAAAAAATAACTTTTACCGATTATAAGAGCTGATAAATTAACTAATTATACTGCCGACACCTACTTTTTAATGGACGTCAACGCAATAAAACCGAAGCCAGTTCCTCTTTTTACGGGCGAAGTAAGCAGCGAACAATAGGAGGCTGCCTAACAAGCATGCTAACATCTGCAATAAAAATTAGACATCAGACTGACGTGATTTTTTATTAACCAGACCAACTAGTTGTACAAACAAAATGTGTGAAGAAAGCGTGTGGTTTAAAGAAGCACTTCGTTTTATTTAGATTGGTAGACAGAGAAGAACTTGAATGCAAAAGAAATGGTACTTTTGTTTTGTATCAACGGTCAATCAAATATTTTTTTGCATCCAAAAGGTATAAAAGCGCAGACAAAAATCAAAAAAATTCAACTCATGATTGATTAACAGGAATACACCAACTTAATGTATTTATTTAATTCCCTCCTAAGAGATAAGTAGATTTGGGCCCAAAGGTGGGTCTTAAGATTCACGTTTAAAGTTTTAATACCTATTTTAGTAAGAATAACTGGTGTAGTAAATGAACAGTGAAACTAACAAAGTGCTAAGTATGAAAATTCGACATTCTGAGATAGATTTATGAAAAGGTGTTAGGTAACTGTCTTAATTTTCTTACAAACTCGCAATGTGCCAATGTATAGGTCATTGGCAATGAGAGAAAGAAATTATACGAAATAAAAAATGTTACATCCACATCGTTTCAAAAAAATCTTGCTAACATCACGATCACTACTCTCCAATTGACAATAATACGAATGACGTCTTGCTCTAACTGTAGAGAGACATTAAGAGGTAAGTCTGTAACGTATTATTAGCCTTTGCAGAGGAAACTCAACTCTTATTTGTCAGGGAGACGGTCAAACTGGTAACAGCGCTGTCAAGCCGTATCAAGGCTGATTAAATCGTTATGCTTCAAGGCTTGACCTACAGAATTCAAGATTAACTTGAGCCAATGAGGCAATCCATTGATATCTCTACATGACATGACACTCTGACACGACAAACATGACGACTCTCTGACATGACAAATAATTACAATAACTACACAAATGGTAGAGCATAAGGTATAGGAAACTATATAAAAAAGGGAGCAACATTGAAGAGATTCTAAGGTTATACAAATTAATGTCTTGACAACCTACTAAAAAAAGTAAATTTTTATTGAAGACAGGTTGTACGTTTTCATTTCTTCTCCTTTTGGCTCTGGTTTCATAACTTTTTACTTGGATTTTCCAAATTTTCAATGTCCTATTTCAGCAAGTTTCTTAGATTCCTTTTCGAACCAAAATTTTCTACAAAAAAAAATACTTTTTAATGCAATAAAAAAGTTTTTTGGGCCAAAACCATAAAAAAAAACATGAAACTCGGGAATCATTAATTTGAAAGACACAGTTTGTTCTTTGAAAAAGTTTAATTTTATTTTTTCTAATTTTAAAATTCATCGTATAGCGATGTTAAAATGAGTCTAACAAGATCAACATTTTCCTATAAAAAAAATGAGTATTCTGTAGAAGGAAATTGGGAAAAAATTGTCGACCTTTGATATGGGATTCGAAATTCAAAATATAAACAGTTTATATTTTGCAAGAAAAATCATCTTAGTTTCATTACCAAACTAAACTTAAACTGAAGTTTATCCAGATCATTGTACACAATACTTAACGCCTTGTGTATAACATTGGTAGAGAGTAGAGTAATCTCAGTGACGTCACAACTGTAACATCAACAGTGACAGAACGATGCGTCAAATTAACGAAAAGACGTCCTGTCAAGTCTATCAGTGTCAATGGCGCCCAGTTGCGCGACGATGAAAAGTCTTGTACTTTCACAGAGTGTCAAATTTCCAAGCTTCAACTGTTTTAATGGAAGATTTCAATCTAGTAGTTAAGTTTGCCTATCATTGATGTGTCAGAATGTCAGAATCTTTTTCTTGTTGCCACCTTCACAGCATTCAAATGACAGTTGAGTTCATCATGACACCAAACAAAACAGTTTTACTAAAACATCTAATACGTCATTTATTCATATATTCAGTGTTACATCTAGTTTCAACTAAAGTTTACAAGGAATTTAAATAAATTCCGCCATACAAGGAAATTAAATAAGTTTAGACATACACGAAATTTAACACTAAATTGATTTTTAACTCGGAATTTAACTAAATTCTAATTTTAAATTCGCAATTTAACTAATTTTTGACTTTAACACGAAACCTCCGTTTTAAGCTCGGAGTTTAACTAAATTTGTAATTTAATTGAATTCGAATTTGATACTGCAAGTTTAAAAAATGCCGACTCTTAAGTCGGAATTTAACTGAATTCTGATTTCAAACTCGAAACTTTACTAAATTCTGGCAAATATGAAATTTAACTAAGTCCCGATGTTAAATTTGGAAGTTTACTAAATTCTGGCGTTTCAACCATGGAAAAACAGAATTTAAACAAAATCCGATATTATACAAGAAAATTAAATAAATTTTACATCTAGTTTTAATTGAAGTTTACAAGGAATTTAAATAAATTCCGCCATACAAGGAAATTAATCAAAATTTGATTTTTAACCACGGCACTTAACAAAATTTCGATTTTAAACTCGGAGTTTAACCAAATCCGAAATTTAACTAAATTCCGATATACATTCAATAAATTCCGATTTTAAACTCAGAATTTAACTACATTCCAACTTTAAATCGCAATTTAGTTTATTTCTAACTTTAAACAAGGAAATTAGCGAACGTTCGATTTTAAACTTAGAGTTTAACTAAATTCCGATATACATTCAATAAATTCCGATTTCAAACTCGGTATTTAACTAAATTCCAACTTTAAAGTTGCAATTTAATTAATTTATAACTTTAAACACGGAATTTAACGAACATTCGATTTTAAACTTGGAGTTTAACTAAATTCGGAATGTAATTAAATTCCGATTTTAGAATTCAAATTTAAGTAAACACCCACTCTAAAGTCGGAATTTAACTGAATCTTGATTGCAAACTCGAAATTTTACTAAATTGCTGACATATGTGGAATTCAAATAAATCCGAATTGTAAACTTGGTGTTCAACTACATTCTGATTTTTTAAACATGTAAAAACAAAATTTAATTTAATCAATTGTCGATTTTATACATGGAATTTAATTAAATTGTAATTTTTAACTCGAAAATTAAATAAATGTCTACTTTTAAGTCGCAATTTAACTAATTTCCGACTTTAAACACGAAGTTTGACCAAATTCGATATTTAACTAAGTTCCTAATTTTAGACTGCGAATTTAACTGAATTCTGATTTCAAACTTGGAATTTAACTTACTTTCGATATACATTCAATTTAAGTAAATTCCGATTTCTAACTCGGAATTTAACTAAATTCCAACTTTAAAGTGGCAATTTAACTAATTTCTGACTTTAAACACGGGACTTAACGAACGTTCGATTTAAAAATTGGAGTTTAACTAAATTCGGAATGTAATTAAATTCCGATTTTAGAATACACATTTAAGTAATTTTCGACTTTAAATTCGAAATTTAACTGATTTCTAATTTAAAACTCGGGAATTTACCAAATTCTGATTTTTAAAACACGGAAAATCGAAAATTTAATCAAATTCCGATTTTATACAAGGAATTTATTTAAATTTCGACATGCACAAAATTTAACAACATTTTTATTTTTAACTCGGAATTTAACTAAATTCTAATTTTAAAGTCGCAATTTAACTAATTTTTAACGTTAACACGAGACTTCGGTTTTAAGCTCGGAGTTTAACTAAATTAGTAATTTAATTAAATTCCGATTTTACACTGCAGGTTTAAAAAATGCAGACCCTAAACTCGAAATTTTATTAAATTGTGACATATTATTATATCGAATTTAACTGAATCCCGATTTTAAATTTGGAATTTAACTAAATTATGATTTTATCAAATATGAAAAAACTGAATTTAACTAAATTCCGATTTTAGACTGCAAGTTTAATTAAATAACGACTCTAAAGTCGGAATTTAACTGAATTCTGATTTGAAACTCAAAATTTGATTAAATTCTGGCATATATGGAATTTAATTAAATCCCCGATTTTAAATTTGGAATTTAACTAAATTCTGATTTTTCAAATATGGAAGAAAGGAATTTAGTCAAAATCCGATTTTATACAAGGAATATAAACAAATTCGAATACACATGAAATTTAATTAGGTTTTGATTTTTAACTCGAAAATCAAATAAATTTCAACTTTAAAGTGGCAATTTAACTAATTTCCGACTAAACACCGTACTTAACAAAATTTCGATTTTAAACTCAGAGTTTAACCAAATTTGATATTTAACTAAATTCCGATTTTAGACTGCTAATTTAAATGAATTTTGATTTCAAACTTGGAATTTAACTAAATTCCGATATACGTTCAATAAATTCCGATTTCAAACTCGAAATTTAACTAAATTCCAACTTTAAAGTCACGATTTAATTAATTTCTAACTTTAAACACGGAATTTAACGAAAGTTCGATTTTAAACTTGGAGTTTAACTAAATTTGGAAAGTAATTAAATTCCGATTTTAGCCTGCAAATTTAAGTAAATACCGATTCTAAAGTCGAAATTTAGCTGAATTTTGATTCCAAACACGAAGTTTTACTAAATTGTTCACATATATGGAATTCAAATAAATCCGGTTTTTAAAGTAGGAATTCAACTACATTCTGATTTTTTAAACATGAAAAAACAAAATTTAATTTAATCAAATGTCGATTTTATACATGAAATTTAATTAAATTCTGATTTTTAACTCGGAAATTAAATAAATGTCTACTTTAAAGTCGCAATTTAACTAATTTCCGACTTTAAACACGGAGTTTGACCAAATTCGATATTTAACTAAATTCCGAAATTTAGACTGCGAATTTAACTGAATTCTGATTTTGATTCGAAGTTCGATTTTAAACTTGGAGTTTAACTAAATTCGGAAAGTAATTAAATTCCGATTTTAGCCTGCAAATTTAAGTAAATACCGACTCTAAAGTAGAAATTTAACTGAATTTTGATTCCAAACTAGAAATTTTACTACATTGTTCACATATATGTAATTCAAATAAATCCGGTTTTTAAAGTTGGAATTTAACTACATTTTGACTCTTTTCAAATATGTAAAAACGAAATTTACACTTCCTTTATACAAGGAATTTAAATAAATTCCGACATACATAGATTTAATTAAATTTTGATTTTTAGCTTGAAAATTAAATCAATTTCTACTTTAAAGTCCCAATTTAACTAATTTCCGACTGTCAACAGGGAGTTTAACCAAATTCGATACTTAACTAAATTCCGAATTTTAGGCTGATAATTTAACTGAATTCTGATTTCAAACTTGGAATTTAACTTACTTCCGATACACATTCAATTTAACTAATTTCCGATTTCTAACTCGGAATTTAACTAAATTCGAACTTTAAAGTTGCAATTTAACTAATTTTTGACTTTAAACGCGGAACTTAACTAACGTTCGATGTTAAAGTTGGAGCTTAACTAAATTCGGAATGTAATTAAGATCCGATTTTAAACTGCACATTTAAGTAAATTTCAACTGTAAAGTCGGAATTTAACTGATTTCTAATTTAAAACTCAGGAATTTACTAAATTCTGACATATATTGAATTTAACTACATTTAGATTATAAACTTGAAACCTAATTGAATTCTGATTTTTCAATCACGGATAAACGGGAATTTAATCAAATTCCGATTTTATATAAGGAATTTAAATAAATTCCGACATGCAGGAAATTTAACAAAATTTTGATTTTTAACTCGAAATTTAACTAAATTCCAACTTTAAAATCGCAATTTTACTAATTTCTGACTTTAACACAAAACTTAATGAAATTTCAAATTTAAGTTCGGAGTTTAACTACGTTAGGAATTTAGTTAAATTCCGAATTGCATGTTTAAGAAAATTCCGACTCTAGAGTCGGAATTTAAATGAGTTCTGAATTCAAACTCGAAATTTTACTAATTTCTGGCATGTATGGAATTTCACTAAATCCCGAATTTAAACTTGGAAATTCTAATTTTTCAAACACGGAAAAACTGAATTTAATCAAATTCCGATTTTATACGATATCGGCAATCAATGTTCGTTTCTTCTCTAGCTAACCCCTAAATCCCCCGACACTCTCAAGCCCACAGTGTAAGATCTGTAGTGTTTACGATGTCTAGTATTAGGGGCAACAATTATCAACCAATGTTTATCCTTAAACATTTTTCTTTAGTAGTTATGTAAGTATATTTCTTACTACAAAAAACTCCTACTAAAACGTAAAAGTGGAGTAGAACTATTTTAGAATACCCGACTACCTTAAGCCAACGAGAAAAATTCATTATAGAATGCCTCAAATCTTGTTTAAAAATTTCAGTGATACTTCTACGTAGACAAAAAGGAGTAATTATCTTAAAAAATAAAAATATTCCAGCACATTTCACTTATTTGGTAAAATAAAATGTTTTCGAGAGATGCATATTTTGATATTGTCATTTAGGTGCTTTTCCACATGATTTAGCTGAACACAACTGCATATTATGCAGATCTATTGGAATATTACTTACCAACCACCTAAGCTGCCTATAAATCTCTGACAGAGATAATTTAAGCAAAGTCCTCCACTTTACATTTAAACTACCTATATGCATAAATTTTTTTGACATAATCCCACAATAATATCTACTGTAGTACTGCTGCCACTTAGGCGTTAATTTATAACAGTACTTACGCGAAACTGGGTTATAAGGCAATTAAAAAAGGATACCTACGGTGGCGTTGATAATTTCATATACACACTAGTTGTTTGACTGTTTCGGACGAAATATGTGGAACAGAGCAGCAAAGTAGCATGTAGGATATGGCTCGTTGGTGCATTAAGACGTAAGGCTGCCCGGTAGGCAAATTGCACGAGAATGGGCAGCTAATTGGTGAGGCTCCGTGATGATCGGTCGTTAAGACTGTGATCGCTATGGTACTAGTTACCAATTATTAAAGTCAAGATGAAAATTATTTCAGTAAATTTACCTATCTATTCACACATTCACTTAATATTCACATCAAGTAAGCGTATCTTCTAAACATATTCTGAAAGGAGGTTATAAAGGAAGAGTATGTACTTGGAGAAGTTTGTAAAAAAATGAAGAATTTATAGGTTTTTCTAGATGCCAATAATAAGTGAATGAGAAATATATAAACAATCAGCCCACTGTTAAAAGTAAATACTTAATAATTGCACCTCTTCCACCTAACAAAAAAAAAAGAAGAAGGCACCAGCCTATTGCGTCTATGGTAAGGTAAAGCAAGAACTTTACCAACCGTGGTACCGTTCGGTAACCTGGCGGCCAAACACGCTCGAGAGTACCTCGCGAATAGTACACACGCAAAAACAAGAAGTGGCCGATTCGCGTGATACAGATGTAACTTTTCATCATTAATTGTTTTTTGTTTTTGAATTAACATTGGTTAGTGGAGGCTAATGGCCAGCGATGAAAAAGTATTGTAGTTGTACACGGAGAAGAGTGTGATAAGTGATCATGTTAGGAGACAGAAGTTGAGGTTGTGTTTCTGTTTTTATCGTTAAATGATATGGAAACCATGACGAGTTTGCCTAGGAAAAGGAGGTTCAGGAGCACTTCTAGCAGGCTCAGGTAATTTTGAAATATTTTCATTACACTATGACCTTTTATTATTTTTTTTTTTATAATTGCTTTAGTTGCTTTTTGATTGGTTCTAAAACACTAATTATAAAATTAAAATGTTTTAATATGTATGTAAATGTTTACCCTAATGTGTACATTGTACACTTATGTCAAAACAGTACCTACTAATTGGACTATTATTGGGAAATTATAGAATATTAAGGGTTCAGTAAATAACCAAAAAAATAGTAAAGAAGCTTTTTTAAAATTTTTGTCCGAGTAGGAGAAAGCTCTGCTAGCTGGAAAGTAAGGGATTAATTTATTCTAAATCCTTCAATATTTGGAATTTTTTACATAAAAAAAGAGGACAAAATCAACCGAGAGACTAATTTAATGGGTTTATGAAAATGCGTATTAATTGAAATCTAGTTTGACCAATGAGTAACCGTGAAGAGTAAAAGTGAGTAGTAATAGAAAATCACATTACAGTTGAGGTCTTCAAACAAAACATAACAGCGATTGTCTACATTTGTTTACGTTGCAGGAAACTGGCGTCGTTTTACCAGCAATATTTTTGCATGGGCTGAGCGGTGGAACTGCACTCTCTATAATAGAAATCTTGATATTACAAAAGTGTAATATCGTATGTAATATTGTATAATAACGAAAATTTTGTTGGATGGCATACAAAAAGCAAAGAAAAATGTCTCAAAGACTCAAAGCTGTATTAGTTCTTATCAACAAAAGGAAGTTCAAAAACGAGATGTAAGACTCCTCCTAAAGCGAACAAAACTAAGTTGTTTATATTAGATGTGTGCTTTGTAAGTTCTGTCAGTAAACAGTAAGGTTAAGTTTGTCCAACCTGGCAGGTTTGTGATGTTTCTACACAATTTTTTGTAATCACACGTTAGAACACTTTTCATAACCCAAAGCGAAATGGCGTACGTGACTTCCGTCAGTACGACACGAAAGTAGTGCTTTAAAAGGTAATCACAACTCATATTGCTGGAAATAAAATACTAACATCACTTCTAAACTCACCTTTTAGAAGTATTGTTAGTAGTTAGAACATGTTATGAGGCTACCATTCAATGAAGCTTGAAGTATAGTTTTTTGGATGAAATTGATATTTACTGCTTCTATTGAATTAATTACCTTGTGTGGTAAATCAGTAAGAATTGCAAACCGGAAGGACGAATTCTACAAGAACGAAAATGTCGAAAGCTTTTTCTTTGATTGTGATGAGAGAGAAACTGTAAGACATTTAAGACTTCCAAAAAAATGGACAATTTTGGCGAAGCCAAAAATGTACTGAGGAAAATAAACAATCCAAGAAACGAAATAAATTTGAATGTGAGCTGCCTTTCTCAAGCGGTTTCAAATGGCCACCAAAACTAAAGAAACAAATCTTAGAACGAATTAGACTGTTCTTTATTGGCTCTGCTGTAATGTAAAGCAATTCGTCAGCACATTATGGAATGGAGCTTGAGTCTTGTTTCTTCCTCAAAATTCTCTGTCGAAGGCCGGATATCTGAGCCTTTCGACGATCAGAGAATGAGGAACAAATAAATTCCCACTTTTTGATTTTGATTTTGATTACCACAAATTCATAGTTTTTCATAGTAACTTCCTCAAGGTCTTTTTCTGAATACAGTTTTGGACAGCACACCGAAACAATTAGTTTCAATTACAATGGTTCAGAACGCTTAAAGTGCAAAGATGAAGTGAAAAGGCACTTTGTATAAGTTTTCATCAATTTAGACTAAAGTTTAGGGTCAAAAAAGAAATATTCACTCTCAAGCCAAAAAAAAATATGAAGAGCAAACTCTTGAAACGAAGACAGTTACCATTTTGACTGTTGATAAAGCAACGAAGGTTATAGTAGAAAGTAGATTATTGAAGAGGTAATTTTAATTCCCTCATAATTTTAGGGAAAGCGGAGGAGCCCTTCATTTACTATTTATCTATCTTTAATCATCTGCTGTTTCTAGAGTTGAATGATCAGCTTCATTCGATGACAAAAATCAGTTTTTGTGGAATTTCTGCAAAAACCATGGACCAATGAAGAGAACTAATCACAATCTTCTTTTGACATATTTTATATTATAGAAAAAAACCAGCAAATCCGAAACCTTTTTTCTAATTTTGCGATGACAGCAGCAAAATTCTACGAAGAATATTAACATTGTTTCCTTTGCACTTTTATGCAGTTCACTTTACGTAAAAATCAACAACGCTTCGATGTCCATTGAGATCTTCATCAGGTCTTAATCAAGGAAGCAAGAGTGGTCAAAAAGGATATAAAAAAATGTTGACATCTTTTAATCTATTAATTTAAAAAATAAGTTGCAATGGAAAGTAATTTGATTTAAACAAGAACTGTGCCTTTTGGCTTCATTTTACAACTACAAACATTGTTGGTAACTAACTACAAATGTGGCTGGTATTGTCACATAATAGGGTGTGCCATACCTGCCTAATATCATTTCGACTTTGACATTCAAAACAGGACTCTGATTGAAAATCAATTTGCTTATAACTGATTAGCATGTAAAAAATTGGAAAATAAGCTGTGGATAAAGCTGTGTCACTCTCTACGCTTGTGGGTGTAAACGCTACTTTCGGGAATGAAGACTTGCATTATATGTTTGTTGGATAATACAATACAATACAATACAATACAATTTATTGATGCACATTATCACACAAAACGGATATAGGACAGGTCACAAGTTACATACGGTTTCATTTATCTATTAATGTCTCAAAATCTTGTTGGTACAATAGGGAATGAGAGGTATTCTTCAAGCGTATAAAAAGCATTTTTTATTAATAGGGTTTTAATTATTCTATTAAAACGCTGATTACCAAGTGTCCTAATTTCGTTAGGTATTTTATTGTATATAATTGCTCCTGGATGATATGGATTTAGTTTATACATTTCTAGTTTGTGTATGTCATACTGCAAATCACCACCAAATCTTGTGCTGTAATCATGATATTCATTTAGGCTTTTAAATTTATCTATATTGTTACGAACAAATTTTAGTATCTCCAGAATATAGATAGATGGGAGTATTAGTATGGATTCAGATATGAGAGTGTCTTTACACAATTCACTAAATTTACTATTACTAGATATACTAAATTTACTAATATACTATTATTAGTTCATGAATAATGGTTAAACCTCCCTTTGAGTCCAGCGAGCACTTAAAGCAAATCTGCAATTAACCCAAAAGGAAATTTCTATGGTAAAAATCATCTACACTCTAAAAAATGTGATGCATACCACAAAATTTGGAAAGACACAATCTTCGCTGCAGATATCCATTAGTACAGTAGAGACGTCAAAACTGAAGAACACTGGAACTACTGAACAAAGAGTCAGCGTTAAACAGTAGTTAGTTGTTAAAGTGGAAGCTAAATAAATCTAAAATAACTTCACAGTTCTATATATACGGCTTCTTTCGTTCTTTTTTGAATTGAAAAATATTTTTTCAACAGACGCATTAAAAATTCAACCTTTAACCAGCTAATGAACCATTAAAAGTAGCACTTTAAGGCACTAGTGTTAAAAGTAAGCAACTTTTAACACTAGTGTTAAAAGCAAATATATACAAAATAAAACTTCACTTTAACTACCAAAAGAACATTTTAATACTTATTACTCTTTGCTAACATTAATATTTATAGAAAAATTGGAACAATTAGAAAAATTAATTCCTTCCAGTCCCCTCACTGCTTGTTTCTCACTCTCACTCCCCTCACTCTCTCAATACAAATAGTAGAAATATTTGTCTTGAGAGACATTACCACTCGTAGCAGATGAAGGTACGTGAACAGTAGACGATGGAAGAAGCTTCTGGGCAATGATGTTTTTGTTTTGTATTTAGTCTTCGATGTATCTTTCCGGGACTGTAGATTTCCACCCCCTTTTTTTTTTTATTTGCTCCGGATTGCCTCCTGCTAGGAGTATAGCCGAAAAACGGCGAAAACAGTGACCAGTATAAAGCTTAGAGTCGGAAGCTGTAAAAAATCTGCGATGACACTGGGAATTTTACCGATAGTATTAATTCCAACTGGGTTTTTAGAACACTTGTTGTTGGAGTATTTCACAAAGAGTCGACGATGTTGGATGTCTGCTGGACGAAGAGCCGTATATTGCACGTAACGGTGTTCAATTATGGTAAAAGTTCTTGGTACCTTCATTTTTGTGTCAGGAATGTTTACTATTAAGGAAATTCCAGTGTCTTCTATGTTATCCACCGTTAATTGGCAGAGCTCCTCCCTCCTGCAGGCCCCAAATATGCCAAATATTGTTGTCACTTTCATCTTGAGATATTTGTCGTTGGATTGAGGAAGCGATCGATTTGGTTGCTAGTTAAAATTTTAGGGTGATAGCCCTCCCCTCTTGTCGCTTTAAAAAAAGCAATGAGTTTAAAGTATTTGCTAATATCCTCGTCGCTGTTGAGATTTAGCATTGTCTTGATCATGGAGTAGTACGACCAAAGCGATGGAAATATCCAGACCTGGGGCGCTCTTCAAAATAGGCCAGCAAAACATTTTCTGTGCATTTGCTAGAGACGCCTTCTACTTCGCACCTCTGCAAAATTTTTTTATATGCAATCTCATACTGTTGTCGGGACTTTATTGGTAGGAGGATCAAAGTGGCTATTCTTGCAGCAGCATCGATTTGTTCCATAACACTTTCTTCCATTTTTGCGACGAAATTGATACTGACAACTAAATATTAAATGCACAAAGTTGTTATTTTACATTTGATGACAGCTTTCAAACAACTTTTTTTTCCGTAATGAAGAGAGCAACCATGGTCATGGAATTATTGAGGAATGAAACAGGTTGGACTGTTTACGGGAAAAATAATTCTTAAATACAAACAACATTAAAAATGTTAATGCCTTTGTATAAAAATATTGTATGGTATTCGTGTTAAAAGTGTTTTTAAGAAACTCATGCGAATTGCAGGACGAGCGAAGCGAGCGAGCGAAGCAAACTTTCACATGCGTGCCTTAAAATTGCACTTTTAACACTTGCATCATAATTTAGCTATTTAGTGTACATTTTTGAATTGGTTTTATAAGAATTTCTAGCCGCTTCTTCAATCATAACAAGTATTCAATGAATCCAAGTCGATGTGTAGCTCATAAACCAATGCAGTAATGCTAGCCTTTACGAGTAAAAAATGCACCTGCTCAGCAGATCTTCAAGTCGCTATATACCACATAACAGACTGATGATACCTTGGCATAGAACAGAGGCTTTAGGATGTTCAACAAATTTGAGCCTTCGATCAATGACTAGTTTCAAATACGTGTAAGAGTCTAGGATTCTGACAGATTTGATGAATCCAAAATTTGTTAAAATTTAAAATAATAGTATTTACTACCTTGAACGGAAAAGGCTTGACAAGGAACAGTAAGATATTGAACACTAAACCTTGCGGCACTCCAGTAGAAAGTGTGCCCATAGCTGAACCCAACCACCTGCTTATCTGAATAATCCATGTCTTTTGAGCTTACATCGAATGACAAACACAATTAAACGCTTTTGTTAGGTTCCAAAAAACAATTTTTCTGCTCATAATGGACGGCTTGAGAATCAATGATGCCAACCCATTGGTCATTCACTCAAATTTCTGTGGCAATAACTGAAACGCTTAGAAAGCTTTTCCACACTTTGAGTAATGATAAAGAATAATTTCTTGTTCCAAAATATGAATAAACAAACAGTTATAAGTCCGGTAAATATAGTTTTACAGTAGGAATAAGATGCTACTGGACGAGGCGATAGCTATATTTTTGAGAAATCCGGTACCTGTCCGGTACAGGTACCGATGTTGGATTTATTGAATACCAGCACACGGATGAACCGGTACTCAATACTGTAAAATTTCTCTACTTCATACTCTATCATTTAGGACACATTTAGATACTTGATTTTAGTCCGGTAAATAGCTTTTTACAGGATTGGATATCGTAAAGAAATTTTACAGTATTGTGTACAGGTACAGCCTGTGCCGGTATTCAATAAATCCATTACCGGTACCGGTACACGATACCGTTATGAAACTATACCGGATTTCTCAAAAATATATTCGCCCCGTATAAAATAAATTTTTTCCTGTTTTTGATAAGTATAAAGTAAAATGTTGTACATCATACGTCCGGTAACGTGTTACAGTAGCCGTTTCGAAATTCCGGACTCGGCTATCGCCTCGTCCAGAAACTATACCTACCGTGTGTATATTTACTGGACTTATAACGTAAATAACTATTATGATATCCAGTCCTGTAATAGTGATTTACGTTATAAGTCAGGTTCATGTTTTACAGTGTGAGTAAGATGTTTCTGGACGAGACGATAGCCGAGTCCGGAATTTCGAAACGACTGCTGTAACACGTTACCGGACGTATGATGTACAACATTTTACTTCATACTGTATCATTTAGAACACTTTTACGTACTTCATTTTAATCCGGTAAGTAGCTTTTTACGGGATTGGATATCGTAAAGAAATTTTACAGTACTGAGTACCGGCATACCTTCTATAAATTCATTGTATCCATGGTAACCTGTACCGGAACCGGTACAGGAAACCGTCATGAAGCTATTTGTTAAATTGGCGGATTTGTCAAAAATATATTCGCCACGCATAAAACAATTTTTTTGCTGTTTATAATAAGTATGAAGTAAAATGTTGTACATCATACGTCCGGTAGCGTGTTACAGTAGTCGTTTCGAAGTTCCAGACTCGACTTGCGCCTCGTCCGGAAACATCTTACTCCTACTGTAATAGTTATTTACGTTATCAGTCCGGTAAATATAGTTTTACAGTAGGAGTAAGATGTAGCCGGATGAGGCGCTAGCCGAGTCTCGAATTTCGAAACGACTACTGTAACACGTTTCCGGACTTATGATGTACAACATTTTACTTCATACTTATTAAAAACAGGAAAAAAATAATTTTATGCGCGGCGAATATACTTTTGACAAATCCGCCAATTTGACAAATAGTTTCATTACGGTATCCTGTACCGGTACCGGTTTCCAGATTACTATGGATACAATGGATTTATTTAGGATATGCCGGTACTCAATACTGTAAATTTTTTTTACGATGTCCAATCCTGTAAAAGCTATTTACCGGATTAAAATCAAGTACGTAAAAGTGTCCTAAATGATACAGTATGAAGTAGAACTATATTTACCGGACTTTTAACGTAAATAACTAGTACATCATACGTCCGGTAACGTGTTACAGTAATCGTTTCAAAATTCCAGACTCGGCTAGCGCCTCGTCTTACTCCTACTGTAAAGTTCGGAAACATCTTACTCCTACTGTAAAACTATATTTACCGGACTTATAACGTAAATATCTATTACTTCATACTTAATTAAAAACAGGAAAAAAATTATTTTATGGGCGGCGAACATATTTTTGAGAAATTCGGTATAGTTTCATTACGGTCATTACGGATACCATGGGTACAATAGATTTATTGAAAACCGGTACAGGATGTGCCGGTACTCAATACTGTAAAATTTCTTTATCTACGGCTACTAAGTAAATCGCAAATAACACACGCTCTACTTCGCTAGTAAGGAGCTTCTTACGCACGCTAAACCAAACGAACGTGCAAGGCCGTTCCCGGTACAACCGTTAGCGGTACAGGTACCGGTACAGGATACCGTGGATATAATGGATTTATTGAATACCGGCACAGGATGTGCCTGCAATACTGTAAAATTTATTTACGATATCCAGTCCTGTAAAAAGCTATTTGTTTTCAACCACATATATAATGATGACACTTCTGTCTTTTTAAAACCTTGGAAGTGTCTCATTACTGGTCTAGGACGGGAGGTAATTCCATTACTTGTCTAGTACTGAAAGTAGTAACTTCCTGTCACAACAATGCACATGCAAACAAAGCGCAGAGACTTCAGGAAATTACAGAAACCCTGATTGTTGGTTTTGCTCTATACCATAGCAACCATCAAAATTCCGCCTCCTGGGTGAAGATTTGAACCAGAATATGATATCAATAAATAATATGCATGAACATTTTTTGATGTTATGCAGAGTGGTTGAAAATAAAATAGTATACATATACTATTACCGGACTAAAATCAAGTACCTAAAAGTGTCCTAAGTGATACAGTATGAAGTAAAATCTATTTACTTTGAATATGTCATCCTTTTCTGTCAAAAATTCATATCACGGTTTCTAATGAAACTATTCACTCTATATGAAGACCACTCCCCACTGTCTTCTTTCATTAAAAATATGATACCTGTATGTTGACTGTCTTATCACAAATTCTCGCTTAAGTTTATTGGCATAAAAATTCTCCGTGTTCATTAGAAAACATCATCTAGAAGGCTATGTTATTTTTTGACAGAAAAGAATGCCGTAATCAAAGTAAATTTTTTCTTTCATCCTCTTTTGACATTTCATTCCCTCTTTTGACATTTCACAACCAACTAGATGATGTTTTGAAATGAACATACTTTAGATGGTTAAAACCACATTTTGAAATAGTCATTTCAAGTGTCAGATATATACTAGGTGTACAGAGTTATTCAAATTTGCCGCTCATCATTGGTATCTCGTAAACGGTAAGAAACGTAAATTTTTAAATTTCCAAAATTTTGATTGCTTCCGAAGATATTCGAAAAATAAACGAAATGTATAAAAATCGTTTTTGTTTTATCCTGAATTTAGTTGAAGCGATATGTTAAAATAAGTTTCACATTCTTGTGGGTACTTTTTCTGCTCTACAAGATTACTATTCAATTTGCAATCTGACGTTTCAACCTTTCTGAGGCATCATTAATTTTGGTTTTCAAATATGACTCATATATTTGAACGTCAAAAATTGGAAGCCCTCTATATTAAAAATTTAATGAGTAACATTTTATGTTTTCGTTAAAGTGTATGTCATTTTTAAAGATTTATTACGCAGAGCATACGGGTTATTAAAATTTGTCGAATTAGATTAAATTGGGACAAATATACAGACTTTAATTCTAAACAAATGTTGTTTTTAAATATTCAAAAATCAAACCACTTCCGAGAATATTAAAGAAAAAATTGGAATTTGGTATTAATTATTTTTTTTTTTTCTGAACTCATTTGAAGAGATTTTAAAAATTAAATTTTACTGTCTCGTTCGCACTTTTTATTTTCTACAAGTTGTTGTGACCAGGTAAGAAAAGTAGAGTTCTAAAAGTTCTAAAAATATGATAAAAAAGTAATGTAATGTCTCTATTAAAAAATAGTTGATGATGGTTACTAAGATTTAAAACATTATATTAGAAATCTGATCACATCATCTCGTAGAAAGCAAAGTGCCAATAAGAAAATAAAAGGGTTTGTTTAAAGGTGGTAGACATTGATAGTACATCATTTCAACAAGTTTTGAAAAATGATTTTTATTTTCTTAAGCAAAACATCCTGGACTTTTGACCATTGTCTTTATTGAGTTTTTGAGTGAAACGAGTTTCTCTTGAAAACGAGCAGAGATACCACTGCTCGAAACGTCGTGTAAATAAAAAAAAACTTAATAAAGAAAATGGAAGTCCAAGATGTTTCACCTAAGAAAATAAAAATCATTTTTCAAAACTTGTTGAAATAAGTTCAGAAAAAAAAACAATTATTATAAATTTCGATTTTATTCCAATGGTGAGCGATGAATTTTAGTAACCTGGACACTCTACGTAAAAGTAAGTAAATTGTTAGAACATTTCTAACGAAAACATGAAGAGACACATATTTTAAATTTGTAATAAAAAAGGCTTTAAATTTTTGAATTTTTGATAATCAAATGTAAGAACCATAATTAAAAAAACAAACTTGGTGATGCCTCAGGAAAGTCGAAACGTCGGACTAAAAATTAAACACCACTGTTATGTTGTTCAGAAAAAATGCCCACGAGAATGTGCAATTTATTTTAAGATATCGCTTCAAATATGTTCAGAGAAAAACAATAACAATTTTTCTAAATTTCGGTTTTTTTTTCGAATAAAATCGGAAGTAGTCGACATTAACTTAAACTTTGGAAAATTTAAAATGTCATTATGATCTGCACGTAATGGTACAACTTTGCCCCAATTTAATCGATTTCGCATTTCTTCTGGTTTACGAGATCTCAGTGATGAGCGGCGAATTTAAATAACCCTATATAAGAAAAGAAACCCAATAACTTTTTTCTCTAACTAGGTAGGTAACGTAAAAACTTGGTGTGACGACGAAAGATGTCTAACAGCAAAACATTTCCGAAATAGTGCGTTAAGGTATACCATCACTTAAAGCCTCTTCCTTCTTTTTCTCTTCACGTGATTGATATTTTGGCAATATATTTTATCGTTTGAAGTTCGCAGTAGCCACGTCATTAAAAATTGGTACTTGGGGCACTCATACCTCTTTCCTTACTTAATTTCCTATCTGCAATTCCCGA
This sequence comes from Taphrorychus bicolor, assembly GCA_951812265.1. NCBI lineage: Eukaryota > Metazoa > Arthropoda > Insecta > Coleoptera > Curculionidae > Taphrorychus > Taphrorychus bicolor. The sequence continues at coordinate 14,722,038 of OX638298.1, forward strand.
ACGTTGACTCCATTTCCTCCAACATAAGGTTGCTGCTTCACTCGTATGTTGGTGTCTCCGTGAGATCAATTCGCGATAAGAAGACAAACCCACAAAAAAATGGGGAATTTATGAAATTCTTAAGGGTAATTGTTTTAGCTCAGTAATTCCCTGAATCAAGTAACCTAAACTAATATTTTTTATAAAAAAACAAAATTATTTATAAATAGAGCGTCTGTGGCTATTTTGACACTATTTTCTGTATTTGTAATAAGGTCATCCGAAAAGAAAATCCAGAAAGAGGTAGGGAAGGCTGAGTTGGGCAAACACATAACCGACACCTTGTGGTTGCAATATCCTTGCTAGAGAATAGGAAATTTTTCTTAGAGATGCTTAGATGTGACGAATGTCGAACTACCTATTAAAGTTCGCATATTATGAAGAATTCATCTAGTCATAGTTCACTGCAGAAGCTAACAATCTAACAAGCGATTGATTGCTTCACAACCTAACTACACAAAATAACATTCACTCTACACTTAATTTAATAAAAAAGTATATAATATCTATAGTAATTTCTTGACAATAATAATTATTACTCTCATGACTGATTTCGCATTATAGATAGACTTTCTATCTATCGACAATACAAACGCATATCCAAACACACACATACACGGTGCTTTCTTGCACGACCGAATAAATGAACCATGACCAAGGTTGTCTAGTCATTTTTATCCCAAAGACCCGTATCACAATAATGATTAAATGCAAGTCAAGTTATTGAAAAACAATAACCTGAAAGTAAAGGGTGTCAGTGCTGTTCCGGAGTTTGACGCAATAGCTATAATATACGAACAGTGTGATACAAAGAGTGGGGTGAACATGAAGAAGTTGCTTAAGAGGAAGAAGATTCGGGATAGGAGCAAAATTTCTAATGTCAGGTAATATATCGATTTAGTAATGTAAAAATTCAATTTCCCACGGTGTTAAGCGATTTGGGTAATTTTTTTGCAACTCGACATTTTGCCTTTTGGACCGGAAATGGTAAACAAACCACTAATTACCTCATTGCCATTGCCCAACAAATATATCAGTTTTCCCTCAGCTTTGGCAAAAACATTGAAATCCACTGCAGAACTAATCGCTGCGTCCATTAGAAGCCTTTGCACGTGATAAACGCATATTTTGTTCCTTCGGCGGTGACCATGCCTATGGCTAATAGCGATGGCTCCCCGACGACTGAAGGAATGTCGAAGATCTGCACCAGCAGAATAAACTGCTTTTTTGCTTTAGTAATGTACTTCATCACCTGAAGATGTATGATAACAACCATTTCTGGAGAGAAGAATGCGACATTCGTAAGATAGAGTCTTTAAGTGAAATTATATTTGCGTGATTTGCTGCACATTGGTAGGCAACTTAAGTAGCATTTAGCAGTTTAGCTTTTCCTCTTAAATTCTTAGCAGCTTATTTCTATAAAGGCAAAAAAGGTATATCGTTAACTTAAAAAACATAGTTTTTCGTCAAAATTGGCTCTATGCACATGAAATTATCTTGTAATAATTGTTCGCACGTTGGAAAAGCTCAACTTTGGGTGAAAATTACCTCAAAAAAATAAAAACCAAATACAAGTATAAAAGAACAAAAGTTTGAGCGAAACATGACACAAAATAAAAATAGAAAAATATGAGAATAAAAGAACAGTAATAAAAAATTTAAATGAAAACTCTACGACAAGCATAAAAAGTGAAAAAATTTAGACTAGTTAGGAAATGATAGAATGATGAATGTTCAGAGAAGGCAGATAGATAGAGGAATAAATTTAAAATATTTTTGTCGATAACTTCTCTCAAAAATTCTCTCTATAAACATCGATTCTTGCCTTGTTGTGGAGCTTCTATTTTAGGGCAGAAGTGTATAAAAAAAGCATGAAAAATTAGGTATCATTAATCGTTAAAAACACAATTTTTGCCAAACTTGTCTCAATGGAAATCAATTTGTATTACAATTTGCTTAGTGAATGGAAAAGTTCAATTTGAGGAAAAAACCTAGAAAGAATGGCACAATGACTAGTCGATACAAAAATTAAGGAATAAAAAATTCAACGAAACATGACAAAGGATAAGAATAAAAAAAATTTAGAATAACAGAACAATAAGAACGAAAAAATAAATTAAGAACTACAAAAACACCAAGTTAGGAAATCTAAAAAAAATAAGATAGTATGTAAAAAAATAAATCCAAAAGAAGATAGCAGCGCATATTCAAAATATTTCCACTTATGGGCCAAAATTATCTAAAAACTTTAAACACTTTGTTAAATGATTTACCTTTTCGGACCAAAATTTTCGCAATAAGAATCGATTTTTGGCTCGTTGGAGAAGTTGACTATTTGGGACCCAACTGTTCAAAAACTGAGTACCACTAATTAATTTAAAAAAAACCCAGTGTGTGGTCAAATTTTTCTATATGTAGATCAAATTTCCTTACAATTGTTCACTTACACAAAATAAAGTCCAATTTAGATCGATAAAATAATATATAAATAAAACAAAAATTTCAAAAGTATTAAAATTAAGTAATTATAGAATAATTACGAAATTATAAAAAAAAATATGTCAAAAAAAAGCAGATAGCTAGGGGCATATATTTCAAATATTTCTAATTTTTGGCCAAAATCGTTTAAAAGCTTTAAACTTTTTCAGACCATAATTTAACTCAATAAACAACGATTTTTGCTTCATAGTGGAACCTCTATTTCGGGTCAAAAGTATATTAAAAAATCAAGAATCATTAATCGTTAAAAACACAGATTTGGGCAAAAAAATGTCTCAGTGGAAATCATTTATTGTTTACTGGTTAGAAAAGTTCAATTTTAGATCAAAAACATGACCAGAGGTAAGGATAAAAAAATATGTAGCATAAAAGAACTATAAGAAAGAAAAAATTAATGAAAAAACTTCAAAAGCACCGAAAACCTGAAAAAAACCAGATGATATGGAAAAAAAATAAGTCTAAAAAAATATTTATAATTTTGGGCCAAAATCATGTAACATTTTTTAACAGTTTGTTGAAAGAGTTTTCTTTTTGAATCAAAATTTTTCCAAAAAAAGTCGATTTTAGGCTCGTTAAAGAAGTCCTATTTCAGACCAAAACTCAATAAAAACTTGAAAATATAGGTATCAATAATCATTAAAGAGTTTGGGGTCAAAACGGTGTAAACTACCTTACATTTGTTTACTCGTTGGAAAACCAAATGTTCGGTCAAAATTTACTCAAAATAATGAAAACCCAATAAAGTCGGTAAAATAATATAAATAAATGATCAAATATTTTAAACATTTTAACGAAAAAAAAATAAAAATAGAAAAATCCGAACAATAAAGGAACAGTAAGAAATTAAAATATGAAATAAAAAACTACGAAAAGCATATAAAATAAAAAAAATGGAATAGTTTGGAAATTATAGAAAAAATACGTCCAAACGAAAGTCATAATTTTAAAATATCTTGAATTTCAGGCCAAAATTATTTAAACGCTGTCAATAAATTTCTTATTGGACCTGAAACCAACCTGCACTAAAAGAGTTTTTTCGGGTAATGTCTTCGATAAAAATGGTTTTTTACTTGTCGGGGAAGTTTTATTTCCCTCGAATGCCTATAAAATAATTGAAAAATTAGAATGAAGAATCATTAATCGTATAAAATTCTCAATTTTGGGCTAAAGTGGTTTTAATAGAAATTAAGTTGCCTGATAAGAAGCCTTCATTTGGTAAGGAAGTTCAAGCTTGGTCTAAAATTATAATTTTAAACTAAAAACTCGAACTAAAACTTAGAAAAAATATGTAAATGAAGTTTCTTTTCAAATAAAAATCGCCTTTTAACTTGTTGGAAAGGATTTATTTCGGGTCAAAACAAATTAAAAATCTTGAATAATAATCAATCATTAATTTAAGAATCAGTTTTAGGCAAAAATTGTCTCAGTGGAAATTAGTTTTTCTTCCAATTATAGTTTACTCTTTGGAATAGTTTTAAGATTTTGTGTCAACATTATCTCGAAAGATTGAAAACTCAATAAAAAGTTTAATTTAGATCAATAAAAAAAAATATAAGAAAAAAAATTACAGAAAACGTGACAAAGAATAAGAATAGAAAATTATGAACGTGAAAAATGTGAACAATAAAAGAACAGTAAAAAATAAAAAATTTAAATAAAAAACTACTACAATCATTGTAAAAAAATTATAATAATTTGGAAATTATAGAAAAATATACGTCGAAAAGAAGCAGAGAATTAGAGTCATAGATTTTATATAATAATATCTTGATTTTCATGCCAATATTGTCTAACGGCTTTCAATAAATTTCGATTTGGTCATTTAAAAAAGAATCAAAAAAGAAGTAATAATAATAATAATAATAATATCGTTTATTTAGCATATAGCTACATAGTAAAACATATCATAAATACAATAAAAATCTAATACAATCGACAGAAGATGAGGACAAAACTATCCTTTACAAGGGCAAAATAAAAACATACCATACAAATTAGAATTAGGACAATACATGCTTACGAATTAGTCTTTTAAAAACATTCAAATCCGTACATTCCTTAAGGGCACTAGGTAACATATTAAAATCCTGCAATCCTCTACACAGTATGGAGTTAAGCATTTGACTAGAATTACATCTTTGCATCAATACAAAATCTGAGCAATTTCTTGTGCTGTAATTGTGGATATCTTTAAATAATTTAATCCTATCACATATATAGGAGGGTAACAAGTTATTTTTTATTTTAAAAACAAATACGTGAACGCTAAAGACAATCTTCTGCTTCACCGACAACAAATTCAAAACATTGAGCATTGTTTCAATAGGGGTATATCGACTGCATTTCAGAATTGTTCTCATTGCTCGATTTTGGATAAGTTGGATCTGTTCTATTTTAAAAGCGGGCAAGTTGTACATAAGAGAAGAACAAAATTCCAGATGAGGGGCAGCTATACTATTATATAACAATAACCTAGTGCTAAGGGATAATTGACCTCCGATTCTGGCAATAAAGCTTACTTTCTTTGCGAACTTACGGGTGACATTATCGGCATGGGCGTAGAAGTTTAAATGTGAATCAAATGTTATTCCCAAGTATTTAATCACGTTCGCGTGATCAATTTTTTGGTTGTTAATGGTTATTTCTACGTCCTCAAATTTAACATGCCTCAAGTTGTGTTTTTTGCCAAATACACAGAACCTTGATTTTAACGCATTTACAGAAAGCTTATTGCTGCAAAGCCACTTGAATAACCCTTCCAAATCATTATTCACTACTCTCTGCATAAAACCCAGATCCTTTCCAGCTAAATAAAGCATGGTATCATCGGCAAACAATTCGATCTTACATTTATTTACAGATGTAACAATGTCATTAACGTACAACAAGAATAGCAGTGGACCCAATACTGTCCCCTGAGGAACCCCATGCTTTACAGTCAGTGAATCAGAAGTACACCCCTTAAATTGAACCCTTTGATGCCTATTTGTTAAATATGATCTAAACCAATTCAACGCTGTATTTTTTATACCCATGTTGCTGAGCTTGCTCAATAATAATTTTCTGTCAATGGTTTCAAAAGCCCTCCTAAAATCCAGAAACACTGCCAAAACATAATTGCCCTTATCAACTTCTTTTTTAAAAATGTCACACAAATTAACAATTACAGACTCACACGAATGACGTTCACGGAAACCAGACTGATTGACCACTAGAATGTTATTTATATCACAGTGCTCTTGCAACTGTTTTTTCACTGCAAGTTCCAATACCTTCTCATAAACAGGAACAGTATTAATAGGTCTAAACTCATTGTGACATATTGTCTTAAATACTTTTGGAACGGGAATAACAGTTGACTCCTTCCATTTATCGGGAAACACGCCACTACACAGAGATGAGTTCACCACATCCAACAAACGATTCCCAGCCACACAACACACATCACATAAGACTTTCTTAGAAATACCATTCGCTCCACCTCCTACGTTTCTCATATTTTTTAAAATATTTTTTATATCTGACATTGATATTTCCTTAAAATTTGAAAAATAAACAGATAAATTAGATGTTTCCACATTAATCTCTTCTGGGAAAGAACACTTTGGAACGCTGTTTACAATAGAGTTAACACTCTCAATGAAATATTTATTGAACTCTTGGGCAGTTAGAAATCCATCAGAAATCGCTTGATGCTCAAACTTGACCTCATCTATAGCCGTAGGCTGTTTGCCGGGCAACAATAATTTTAGAGTCTTCCACATTTCAGCGGGATTTTTTTTGTTATCATCTATCACCTGTATAAAATATTGCTCTTTTGACAGCTTTATTTGCGTTACTACGTAATTTCGTACTCTCTTAAACTCATTCCAAACCTCAGTGTCACCCTCACCAATCGCACGAATATACAAATTATCTCTAATTCGCATATTCTCTCTAACATTCTCATTTATCCACTCTTTATTCAGATAATTTTGTTTAAAATCTTTGACCTTTATAGGACACATACTATTTAAAATCGTTTCCATATCATCAACGAAATTATTTGCGAGAACATTCACATCCGCACTATCATTCATCCATGGGGCACCAAAAAAATAATCATATAATACGTTCACGTCATACTTTTTCATTGACCGATATTGCTTTGTGATATAAACATTTTCATTTGATTTATGCCCCGGACATATAGACAATATAGAGTGATCACTGATCCTCGGAGAAAGGTGAATATCAAATGCAAGGTTTCTGTCATTCGTAATTATGTAGTCAATCAGTGTCTCGCTCCTATCCGTCACACGCGTGGGAGCATCAACAATCTGCGAAAAACCATTTAAATAAATATCAGAAAGTAATTTTTCACCATAAAACGAAGGTTTCATCAAATCAAAGTTAAAATCTCCCACAATTATGCTGATACCCCCAAACGCACTTACATCCTCAATATAATCCCTAAAAAAGTATACGAATCTGGCATTCTCAGTCTGTGGTGGATGATATAAAACTGTAAAAAGGTATCTCATTCCAGACATCGAGACTTCAATAGACAATAACCACACATAGTTCTCAATACATTGTACAGTCTTAACCCTATATTGCACATCACTCCTCACTAAAACCATGACCCCTCCAGTTCTCCTGTTATTTGTCACACATTGTTCCAGATAGTACCCGTCAATGTCTAACTCAACCTGCTCCACATCCGAAGAGACGTGAGTTTCTGACAAAAACACCATCCTGGGCTTCCAATCATTTATCAGGACCGTTATATCGTCTTTATTATTCAAATAGCCTTGGCAATTGAAATACAGAACACTGGAAGCTAGGTTTACATTTTTGGATTCTGCCGTACAGTCCTTCATGTCGTGCTCTCCAGTACATTTAGCACATGCTTTTTTATTCTTGCATTCCTTCTGAAAGTGCCCATATTTATTACAATTAAAGCAACGAACTATTCCGTAGTCGTTGTAGACCCGATGGCGTCCCCAGCCTAAATTCATTTTTTCTCTGTTGATAAGAGAGTTATAAGTGTCAGAGTCAGTTTCGAAAATTATATTGAACCGCCCGTTCACCACCTGCGTTCTTCTCAAGATTTTCATTTTAAAACTATTATTGCATCTTTCGAGATCATTTTGTTTGGTAGCTCTCTCAATAATATCGCCCTCCGTAGCCTCGTATTCACACTCATCAATTCCAACCACTTTAATTCTATGTTCTCGTGTTTTCGGCCTATCCACTTTATAATCATCTCCAAGTTTTGATTGTATCTCCGACTGGACTGTAGAAATCTCTTTTCCACTGGCACATGTTAGTATTAATCCCCCGTCCTTGGTTGTGCGTCCCATGGAGACGCCAATGCCTAGATCTCCTGGCCTGACTCTATCTTGCAGATCCTTCTTAATTTTCTTAACATCATTTTGCTGGCTCTTCTGTTTTACTAATAATACCTTGTTGTTATTAGGTTGTTTTGCCACAGTCGATGCGTATGTTAATGCCAATGGGGCCGAGTGGGCGACAGTGGTGTTGATTGACAGTTTTTTTAATTCAGCTATTTCCATCTTAAGGGAGAGATTCTCAGCTAAAAGTTTGTCCATTTTATTGTTTAGCTCATTGTTGTTTTGGAGCAATTTATTCAATGTTTGATTTATTGCTTCAATGAGACTCTGATCAACGCAATCATCCACTCTACTCCGTTTTCTAGATCTCGAAAAACCACCTCTATCTTCTCCCTGGGCATCCGTGCACTGCTTACATTTCCAGGTTGATTTCTTCATGTGGAATCCCCTCAAATCAACGTTTTCACATTTACCATGATAATAGCTGCTACACGTTACGCACTGGATAATATTCTTTACATCATCAAATAACAACTTACATTTAAAACAGTTAATCCCACCATGGTCATCTGCCTCGTTGGTCTCCATCACTACAAACTCGTTGCTTGCCTTACTGGGCCGAGCACTAGCTATGCTTATCTGTTTTGTATACCAATAAAAAATGTTTATTTTCTATTGTTCACACTTATTTCTTACTTTGCCGCTAACTGGATTACCGAACGACTTGGCACTGTGTTTAGATAGATTAAGAACAGGAAGTTTCACCACTTTCGCGAAAATCGCAATTTTTTAAGCACCAGTTTTATTGCAATTTGCAAATTAAACGGAGCTCACTATTGACACGACCTCACTGACCGAAAGTCAGTAAAAAAAGTGCTTCTTAGAGAAATTTTATTTCATTCGAATACCGTATAAAATAATTGAAAATTCAGGAATCATTAATCATAAAGAAAACTCACTTTTGAGCTAAAACTGTCTCACTAGAAATTAACTTACATGATAAAAAGCTTTCATTCGGTAAAAAAAATTCAATCTTAATTTAAAATTATTTCTTATTATTAATATTATTTTTTATTATTAAAAAAACGAAAACATTGACATTTAGATCAATAAAAAAAAATACGAAAGAAGAAAAAATTTAACGAAACATGACAAAAAATAAAAATTAAAAAAATGAAAAGTAAAGAACAATAAGAAAGAAAAAAATAAAAACTATTTACAAAACCTATGAAAAGTAAAAGAATTTGAATATTTTGAAAAAGAGTGGAAATGATGTAGGTAGAGGAAAAAATTCGAAATATTCCAAATTTTAAGCCAAAAACGTCTAACTACAACTTGGAAAAACTATGTAACTGAAGTTCCTTTTCTAATCAAAATTGTCATAAAAATCACTTTTTGGCTTGTTAAAAACGTTTTATTTCGGGTCAAAGCCATATTAAAAAACTTGAAAAACCATTAATTTGGGAAACAGTTTAGGGCCAAAATTTTCTCTGTAGAAATCATTTTATCTTCCAAATGTAGTTTATTTTTTGGATAATTCAGTTTTGAGTTTTGGTGTCGATATTACCTCGAAAGTTTGAAAACTCAATTTAGATCAATGAAAAAATTATATGAAACTACGAAAAGCATAGAAATAAAAAAATCTGGAATAGTTTGGAATTTATAGTAAAAATACATCGAAAAGAAGCAGATAATTAGAGTCAAAAATTTAAAATATCTTAAAATTCATTCCAAAATTCTTTAAACGCTTCCAATAAATTTCTTATTGAACCTGAAACTAACCTGAATGAACCTGCACTAAAAGAGTTCTTTTTCGGGTAATTTTTTCGATAAAAATGATTTTTTACTTGTTGGAGAAGTTTTATTTTCTTCGAATACCGTGTAAAATAATTGAAAATTCAGGAATCATTAATCGTGGAAAATCTCAATTTTAGGATAAAGTTGTCTCACTAGAAATCTCTCTCACTAGAAATGAACATGATAAAAAGCCTTCATTTGGTAAAAAAAGTTCAATCTTATTTTAAAATTATTTCGAAAAATTAAAACATTGACATTTAGATCAATGAAAAAAACTGAAAAGAAGAAAAAATTTAACGAAACCTGACAAAAGATAAATTAAGAAAAAATAAAAATTAAGAATAAGAAAGAAAGAAAGAAAATAAAAACTATTTACAAAAGCTATAAAAAGTAAAATAAATCTGAAAATTATAAAAAAAAAGGTGCAAAGGAAGTAGGTAGAGGCAAAAAATCGAAATATTCCTAATTTTAAGCTAAAATTGTCTAACTAAAACTTAGAAAAAGTATGTAAATGAAGTTCATTTTCGAATCAAATTCTCTAAATAAAAATCACTTTTTTAGCTTGTTAGAAACGTTTTATTTCGAGTCAAAACCATATTAAAATATTTGAAAAATCATTAATTTAAGAAACAGTTTTGGGCCAAAATTTTCTCTGTAGAAATCAATTTAAATTCCAATTATAGTATATTCTTTGGAAAAATTCAGTTTTGAGTGTTGGTGTCAACATTACCTCGAAATACTGAAAACTCAATTTAGATCAATGAAAAAAATATATGAAAAAAAAAGCAAAAGATTGCAGAAAATGTGATAAAGACTAAGAATAGAAAATTATGAATAATAAAAGAACAATTAAAATTAAAAATGTTATAATACGATAAACGACGAAAAGCACCGAAAAAATCTGGAATAGGCAGAAAGAAATTATAAAAAAAAATATGTTCCATAGAACCTGAAATTTTATTTTTTTTTTTAAACCAAAATCGTATAAAAATGTGCAAAAAAACTTAAAAAATCAAAAATTATTAATCATTATAAACACAGTTTTGGGTCAAATTTGTCTCAGTAAAAATCAATTTTCATTACAATAATACTTTATTCTTTGGAAAAGTTTAGTTTTGTGTTTTTGTGTCAACCCTGCTTCGAAAAAATGAACCTCTAATAAAAAGTCTAAATATTGAGATCAATAAAAAAATGTTTGAAAAAAACAAAAAACTGCATGAACCGTAGAAAGAGTAAAACTAGATACATATGAATAAAAAATAAAAATAAAAATTAAAACACTAAAAATTACAAACATTACAAACAATAATTATTAAAGCAGAAATTTAAAAGCTTCCTAATTTTTTATTTTTACGCTCACAATCGTGTAAATAATTGCAAAAGGGTTTTTTTCGTCGGAATACAATTTTTTAACAAAAATAGACTTTTGACTGGTTGAACTTTTATAAGTTCAATATAGAGCCAAAACCGTACAATCAGGAATCATTAATCGTTGGATATCAATTTTTCAACGTAGATACAATTGTTTACTCGTTGAAACAGTTAAATTTTGCGTCAAACTGCCTCAAAAGATTTAAAACCCAGTGACAAGTTATTTTAAATCAATGAAAAAAAAATAAAAAAACTAAAAGTTGAACATAGCATTACAAAGAATAATAGAAAAATATGAACAATTAAAAACAATTGGAAGAAAAATTAAAAACAACAAGGAAGACGAAATGGAATTAGTAGAACAGGAAGGCAAATAACTCCAAGCAACAGTAAATTTTGTTTTTGGTATTATATTTAGTTTGGTAGTATATAATTAGTAAATGCCGCAAATTGAAAAGACAATAGTTGTAATAGAAACATGAGAAGGTATCTAAACAAAAATGGTGTAGAAAACTAGTAAAAAAGAAATTGTAAGGAAAAAAAGAATAAAAACTGAAATTGTTTCTATAGAGAAAAAAGGAAAAATCAATGGTTACAGGTAAAGAAGTTCTCAAGATTAAGTTATGTTCGTGAGCGAATACAAGAGACTGTTGATATTGAAGGTATTCCTACGACAGTAATTTAAAACAAATTCTAAAGATTAAAAAGGGACGTCAAAGAAGAAGCGCAAGTTCTTACAGTAAAGGAGGTAATGTTGAAGAAAAACGAAGAGTTGGAAGTTGTTGAAGAGTTGGAATATCAAATTGAAGAAATACCCAAATGCTCAAGGGGAGTAATTATTAAAGAGAGAGAAAACCGAAAGATGACTGTAGAGGAAGATAGCAAAAAAAATGTAAACCCCGGTCACTGTAAAGTATATTATCCAACAAGCATATAATGTAGGCCATCATTGCCAAAGGTGTCGTTTGGGCCCACGAGCGTAGCCAGTGGCACAATTCACTTGAAGTAATGATGCCTATTATATGCAAGTTTGATGCTATACTTTGTCCACGGCTTAATTTATAATTTTTATATAATAACTAATTAGATAACTCGGTTGTCAACACGCGTTTTATTTTGATTGTCAAAGTCAAAGTGACGTTAAAACCATTATGGCGGCCGCATCCGGACACCCATAATAGTTGGAACCTTCATTTGTTTTGTTTGTAATTTCCAACATGGCGATGTCTGCATGCAATTCTTATTGAGTGGATAATGGAAAAACAAAAGCGCAGCATTCACGCTGTTCTAGTTCAAAGGTTATAACTCACCCCATTATGTGCTTACAACCTGAAAAATGATGACCATATTATTGTACAGCCGTGAACAAAAGTAGTTATACTATTAAAGAGCTACCAAAGGGAGTGCAGGAAACCACAATTTTAAAGGAAAATATTTCAAAGAAAGTCATCAAGAGAAAACTAAAATTGTTACTGCTCAAGAGAAGGGTAAGTTACTAGAAACTGCTGTTACTGTTAATGGAATTGAAAAGAAACGCGAATAAGTTATGAGTATTTAAAAAAAATCACTAAGATTTTCTTTTTCAAATTTTTTTTTTGGATTTCCACCGAATGGGCAAAAAATTACCAAATCTAGTAACATTTCACCAGACCTGGCAGCACTGGACAAGAAAATTGTTAAGTAATTAATATGTGTATGATGATGACGGGCATGTTTCGTGAATATGATTAACATGCCTCTTGTGTCGCGTGTAACAAAAAAATATGAATAACTTTGCTCCCTAACTGGACATATCTACAAATAACTGCGGTTTATTTGACAAACAGTTATTAGCGAAGAATTTCTGATACTCTTTCGGTTCTATAGGCATGAGCAAACATTTTCCTCACCACCGGATTATTAGAACGAACCAACTTTTCGAGCTAATGTGCACTTTTGATGCGTTCCAGTTGGTGCCAATTAAAATTATGCAAAATTATTAATAAAACAGCGAGATTAGATTCAGTTCTTCCTCGAGAGAATGATTTTATTAATGCCCCAGATGAAACGATTGCAGTAGGTATGTTCTTCAGGTGGCCCAGGAGGATTGTGATCTAGAATGGCGCCGCAATATTGCATAAGGCCGTACTTTATGCATTTAGTGACAGTCGTTTTTATCTCTAAAATTTGCATTTGCACTAACTTATTGCATAAAGAATTTAATTGAAATTAACAAAGTGACTGTGTTTCCATAATAATTAAGGTCGCGCTTTTGATGGCGGTCTGTTCTACTAGAAAGTTTTAAATTTTCTTTTTCAACTTAACCATTTCTTTCTGTAGTGGTGCTCTCACTTCACCTAATTTATGCTCTTATTAAATCGTTGCGTTATTGCCAGGAAGGATTTCTCTGAAATAATCTGCTATAACTTTGTGTGGATCTTAAAAAAGTTATTGGTGCGAATCGGAATAATGCGCAACTCTAATTATTCGAGACTGTACACAATTAGATATCTCAAGAAAGGCATCACATAAAAATTAAGTATTACGTCCGATATCAAGTTCTACTTTCTGATTCCGGACTGAGCGAGGCAGAATTTCACCCAATTCAAATAAAACTTTGCCAAGAACCTTATGGTTTGTGTCGTGTGCGGCCACTTACACTTTCTCTTAAAAATAAAATTAATGTAAAGTTTGTATGCACAAGAATAGTCATTAACAACAATAAGAGTTAGCAGTTGTTTAAATATTTTCAGCCAATAATAAAATAGTTTTGCACGTAACAATGAATTAATAATATTATCCACTATACCAATTAAAAACATTATATAAGAACTGTTAAAAAATCTATAGTACTCTTACGTAACAGTAGACAGAAAAAAAACAGTTGTTTCATTATTAGTAAAGAATATGATTAATAATAAAATACAAACAAATTATGCAAAATCGAAATGCGCATTTTATAGTTGAAGTAATAATTCATACATGTACAAAAGTAATTGCATTTAGTTTCTGCATTGCACCTGAATAATTGCTTCAGAGGATTTATCTAAGCAAGTCGATGTTTGAATTGTTAACAAAAATAAAAGACAGTCTGAACTAATTTCCCACAAAAGGTCTAAAGTTTTGTTAAGTAGCCTGGTTTAGACCGCAATAAATATATAACTTCCTTAGTTGATGGTGGCTGAGCATGTTGAATTAAATAATACCTGATAGATACTTTCTCTAAAAATTTACGATGGTCACACTCTTATCTTTTTCCGCTATGAGTCAATTAGTAACAGACTGATTCATTAAGAGGTTTAAAGAGGAAGCTTTCCTGTACATATATTATACTATATATATGTACAGGATTATTATTATACTAATATTATATTATTATACTATATATATGTACATACTATATATACTATATATATTATACTATACATATATTATACTCACACTGCCACCCCAGGCGGAAACGTGACGTCATTATAATGTCAACTTTTGGAGATCATTCGACGTCACTTGACGAAAAATTGAGGATTAAATGAAGTCGATTTTTGGACGTGATATTGACGACTCATAGTGACATCATAATAACGTTATGTTTAGTTTAGAATAATGTTTGTGTATTTTTAACGTACCTAACAAATATTTACTCAACATATTTAATTGACTTATATGCAATAAAGAAAATTATTAGATGAATAAAATTAAATTTTTAACTCCTTTGGCAAAGACCTCTAAGTTAGAAAAAATTATTGATAAAAGTATCCTTTTTGTATATTTTAAATTGGGGTGTAGCCGCTTCGTGTCACTAAAGTCAAAGTTTTGTTATTTTTAGACCAAATTTTCTTGATAATAAGTCAAAATTTAAAAACTTTGTGTTACGCTCTAGATTGAACGTACGAAAGTAACATAAAAATTTCATGTTACTTTCGGATCAAAATTTCTTGTTGCTACGTAAACATTTTTTAATTTTATGTTACTGTTGGACTAAAAAATTCTGTTAACAACGACAAATTTTTTTAATTTTGTGGTACTTTTAAAGCAACATTTCTTGTTACCAAGCCAAAATTAAAAAGATTCATGGTACGTTTACACTAACATTTTCCGTCAAAATTTTTAAATTTTGTATTATGCTTTAAACTAAATTTTCACGTTACTCGTACGTTACTAGAGTCAAAACATAAAACGTTAGTGTTACTTTCAGATCATCTGGTTTCTTAATATTAATTTATTTTTAATTAATAAGTTATATTTTTTTAATTCTGTTTTACGTTCAGACTACAATTTTGTGTTATTATAGTCGAAACTTTAAAATTTCGTGTTTTTCCTGTTAGTAAAATCGAATTTTTTTAATTTTGTAATACTTTTGGACTACAATTTCTTGTTACTAAGTCGAAATTAAATAATTTCGTATTACGTATCAATTGGTGTAACTTCCAGACCACATTTTCGTGTAACGTATAGACTAAAATTTCCTGTTATTAAAGTTAAATTTTGTAAATTTAGTGTTACTTTTAGAACACAACTTCTTGTTACCAAGACAAACTATTCCTAGACTAACAACTCAAGTCCAAATTTTAAGATTTTGTGATACTTCCAGACCAATATTCCGTGTTACATTTAAGCTAATGTTTATTAAATAGATTAAAATAATTTCCTGTTACCAAACTCGGAAAGAGGTTTGATGTTGCTTTCGGAAAAAAAATGTATTGTTACTAAACATTTTTTTTTATATTTGTGATACGTGTAAACTACAATGTCGTGTTACTACAGTAAAAAATTAAAAATTTTGTGTTACTCACTCTCATACCAAAACTTCATGCTATTAAGTCCAAATTTAAAAAACTTTGTGTTACGTTTAGACTAAAATTTTTTGTTAGTAATATCGAAATTTTTTGATTTTACGTAACTGTTAGAACATCATTTTTCGTTGCTAAGTCAAAATAAAGAAAATTAGTGATACGTTTAAACTGAAGTGTAACCCAGGCCAAATTTTCGTGTAACGTTTAGATTAAAATTTCCTGTTATTAAAGTTAAAATTTGTAAATTTTGTTTTACCTTTAGATCACAATTTCTTGTTACCGATTCAAAATTAGACAATATTGTGTTACATTTAGACTAACATTTCAAGTCAAACTTTTAAGATTTTGTCCAGACCTTGGACTTCCAGACCAAAATACTGTGTTACAATTAAGCTAAAATTTCCTGTTACCAAAGTCGAAACTTCAAAAGTTGATGTTACTTTCGCAACAAAATTTATTGTTACTAAACATTTTTTTTAATATTTGTTATACGTGTAGACTTCAATTTAGCGTTACTACAGTCAACATTTAAAAATTTGTTGTTACTCTTAGACAAAAATTTCGTGTTATTAAGTCAAAATTAAATAAATTAGTTATACGTTTAGACTAAAATTTTAAGTGAAAATTTTGACGTTTTAGTTACATTTAGACTAAAATTTCGTGTTTCTACAGTCAAAATTACAAACTTTGTGTTACATTTAGACTAAAATTACTAAGATAAATTGGTTTTAAATTTCTTTTACTTTTAGACCAAAATGTCTCGTTACGAGAACAAAATTAAAAAAATTTGTTTAACGTTTAAACCAACAATTCAGTCAATTTTGTAGTACTTTCAAACCCATAATCCGTGTTACATTTAAGCTAAAATATCCTGTTACCAAAGTCGAAAAAGCGAAAAGTTTATTGATTCTCAACAAATTTTTTTTATATTTGTTATATGTTTAGACTACAATTTCGTGTTACTACAGTCAAAATTAAAAAACTCTGTGTTACTCACACTTATACCAAAATTTCATGCTATCAAGTCAATTTAAAAAGCTTTGTGTTACGCTGAGACTAAAATTTCCTGTTACTAATGTCGAAATTTTTTAATTTATATGTAACTGTTAGAACAAAATTTTTCGTTACGAAGTCAAAATTAAAAAAAATTAGTTTTATGTTTAAACAAAAATTTTAAGTGAAAGTTTTGATGTTTTAGTTACTTTTAGACGAAAATTTCTCTTTGTTAAGCAAACACTTTTAAATTTCATGTTACGCTTTATACTAAATTTTCGCCATACTAATGTCAACACTTTTTCAAAAATTTGATGCCACATTCGGGTCAAAATTTCTGATTACTAAGTAAAGATTACTAACCTAAACAATTTTTTTTTATATTTGTGATACGTGTAGACTACAATTTCGTGTTACTACAGTCGAAACTTCAAAATTCGGTGCTACTCTTAGACAAAAATTTCGTGTTATTAAGTCAAAATTAAAAAAATTAGTTATACGTTTAGACTAAAATTTTAAGTAAAAATTTTTACATTTTAGTTACTTTTAGACGAAAATTTATCGTTGGTAAGCAAACAGTTTTAAATTTCGTGTTACTAAAGTCAAAACTTAAAAATTTGATGCTACTTTCGGAGCAAAACTTCTTGTTAATAAGTAAAGATTTGTTTATTTTGTGTTACATTTAGACTAAAATTTCGTGTTCCTACAGTCAACATTCCAAAACTTTGTGTTACATTTAGACTAAATTCCATGCTACTAAGATAAATTTGTTTTAAATTTCTATTAATTTTAGACCAAAATGTGACCAAGTTCGTTACCAAGTCAAATTAAAAAAACTAGTTATACGTTTAAACTAAAATTTTAACTGAAAACTTTGACATTTTTGTTACTTTTAGACGAAAATTTCTCGTTGCTAAGCAGGCAGTTTTAAATTTCGTGTTACGTTTTAAACTAAATTTCCGTCTTACTAAAATCAAAACTAAAATTTAATGCTACTTTCGGATAAAAATTGCTTTTTACTAAGTAAAGATTTTTTTATTTTGTGTTAGATTTAGGCTAAAATCTCGTGTTCTTACAGTCAAAATTCAAAAACTTTGTGTTACATTTAGACTAAAGTTTCCTGTTACCAAAGTCAAAACTCAAAGATTTGATGTTACCTGCGGAGCAAAATTTATTGTTACTACGTAAACATTTTTTATTTTATGTTACGGTTGGACTAAAAAATTCTGTTACCAACGTCAAAATTTTTTAATTTTGTGGTACTTTTAGACAAATATTTCTTGTTACCAATCCAAAATTAAAAAAATGTGTGGTACGTTTAGACTAACATTTTCAGTTAAAATTTTTTAAATTTATATTTTGTTTTAGACTAAATTTTCACGTTACTAGAGTCAAAACATAAAACGTTGATGTTACTTTTGGATCATCTGATTTCTAAGTTATATTTTTTTAATTTTGTGTTACGTTCAGACTACAATTTTGGGTCACTACAGTCAAAACTTTAAAATTTCGTGTTTTCCTGTTAGTAATGTCGATTTATTTTTATTTTGTGTTACTTTTGGACTACCATTTCTTGTTTCTAAGTCAAAAGTAAATAATTTCGTATTACATATTAATTTGTGTAACTTCCAGACCAAATTTTCGTGTAACGTTTAGAATAAAATTTCCTGTTATTAATGTTAAAATTTGTAGATATTGTGCCACATTTAGATCACAATTTCTTGTTACCAAGTAAAAATTAGACAATATTGTGTTACATTTAGACTAACATTTTAAGTCAAAATTTTAAGGTTTTGTGTTACTTCCAGACTAAAATCCCGTATTACATTTAAGCTAAAATTTCCTCTTACCAAAGTCGAAATTAAAAAATTTGGTATTACTTTCGGAACAAAATTGATTGTTACTAAACAAAGTTTTTTTATACTTATGATACGTGTAGGCTACAATTTTGTGTTACTACAGTCAAAATTTACAAATTTTGGTGTTACTCTTAGACCAAAGTTTCCTGTTATTAAGTCAAAATTAAAAAAATTAGTTATACCTTACTTTTAAATGAAAATTTGTCGTTGGTAAGCAAACAGTTTTAAAGTTCGTGTTACGCTTTAAACTTAAATTTTCATCTTAATAAAGCCAAAATTTAAAAATTTGATTCTACTTTTGGATCTAAATTTCTTGTTTATAAGTAAAGATTTTTTTATTTTGTGTTACATTTAGACTACAATTCTCTGTTAATAACATCATTTTTTTTTTAATTTTCTATTACTTTTAGACCAAAATTTCTCGTTACAAGATCAAAATAAAAAAATTTCGTGTTACGCTTTAAACTAAATTTTCGTCTTACTAAAGTCAAAACTTAAAAATTTATGCTAGTTTTGGATCAACATTTCTTCTTACTAAGTGAAGATTTTTTTAATCTGTGATACATTTCGACTAAAATTTCGCATTCTTACACTCAAAATTCAAAACTTTGCGATACATTTAGTCCAAAATTTCCTGTTACCAAAGTCAAAATTTGAAGATTTGATGTTACTGACTGAAAAGTTCTGTTACCAACGTCAATTTTTTTAAATTTTGTGGTACTTTTAGACCAACATTTCTGGTTACCTAGGCAAAATAAAAAAATTTGTGTTACGTTTAGACTAATATTTTCAGTAAAAATTTTTAAATCTGGTGTTATGCTTTAGACTGAATTTTCACGTTACTAAAGTGAAAACATTAAACGTTGATGCTACTTTCGGATCATCTGGTTTCTAATTTATATTTTTTTTTATTTTGTGTTTACGTTCAGACTACAATTTTGTGTTACTACAGTCGAAACTTTAAAATCTCGTGTTTTTTCCTGTTAGTAATGTCGAAATATTTTAATTTCGTGTCACTTTTGGACTACAAGAGTTCAGACTACTTGTTGCTAAGTCAAAATTAAATAATTTCGTATTACGAATTAATTTGTGTAACTTCCAGACAAAATTTTCGTGTAACGTTTAGATTAAAATTTCCTGTTAAAAGTTCCTGATAAAAAGTTAAATTTTGTAAATTTTGTGTTACTTTTAGAACACAATTTCTTGTTACCAATACAATATTAGACAATTTTGTGTTACATTTAGACTAACATTTCAAGTCCAAATTTTAAGATTTTGTGTTACTTCCAGATCGATATTCCGTGTTACATTTAAGCTAAAATTTCCTGTTACCAAGGTCGGAAAAAGATTTGATGTTGTTTTCGGAAAAACATTTATTGTTACTAAACAATTTTTTTTATATTTGTGATACGTCTAGACTACAACTTCATGTTACTACAGTCAAAATTTAAAAATTTTGTGTTACTCACTCTTATACCAAAATTTCAGGCTATTAAGTCAAAATTTAAAAAACTTTGTGTTACGTTTAGACTAAAATTTTCTGTTACAAATGTGGAACTTTTGTAATTTTAAGTAACTGTTAGAACAACATTTTTCGTTGCTAAGTCAAAATAAAGAAAATTAGTGATACGTTTAAACTGAAATTTTGTATATACTAAATTTTTGTTACTTTTAGACGAAAATTTCTCGTTGCTAAACAAACACTTTTAAATTTCGTGTTACGCTTTAAACTAAATTTTCATCTTTCTAAAGAGAAAACTTAAAAATTTGATGCCACTATCGGATCAAAATTTCTTGTTACAAAGTAAACATTTTTTTATTCTCTACATTTAAAGTTTAACCAAATTCAAAATTTTTAAATTTTCTACCAAAATGTCTTGTTACGATAACAAAATTAAAAAAATTCGTATTACGTTTAGACTAACAATTCAAGTAAAAATATTAAGATTTTGAAGTACTTTTAGACCAATATTTCTCATTGCTAAGTATAAAATGTTTTAATTTCGTTTTACCCCTTAGACTAAATTTTCGTGTTACTAAAGTCACAACTTAAAAATTTGATGTTACCTTTGAATCAAAATTTCTTGTTACTAAGTAAAAATGCTTTGATATTGTGATACGTGTAGAATAAAATTATGTGTCAAAATTAAAAAAAAAAATCTAAGGCCTCCTTGATGTCCATAATAAGTGAATGGCTTATAACTCACAATAGTTCCAACCCAATACCTCAAGAATAACATGAACCACAAATCATCGAAATTTTGCAAGCTCGTAATAAAGACATTGAGAATGGCAGAACTACTTTCAGCGCTTAATATAAACGCCACCATTTATCATTATATCTCTAATTTGTCCGAATTAAAAAATTGTAATTATTCGAAAAACGACCGGTATGCAACAACAAGCACCTGAATTTAATTGAAGGGTCCAATTGGACTTTCACTGAACGGAATTCACGGATAATTTGGATAAAAATGCTACTTATTAAATAAATAGGTCTTCAACTAAATATTACATTTAGTTACATATTTAACGTCCGTTTAAGAAAATAAATTTATTTTTTTTAATGGCGTTTTGGACATAATAATTTATACTATATAAAAGGTCAAGCTTTTGGTGAGAATCGAACTCAGATCCATTTGCCTTGCCAGAACATCCGCCCGGCATGTAGACGATCTGGGTTCGACTCGTAGCAGAAGCTTGACTTTTTCTTTAGTTTATATATTACGTCCGAAACGCCATTAAAAAATTCAATTTTACTAAATACTACTTTTAGCTGGTTATGTGACCCTAAATTTAGTTTACAAAACCAAAAAGTGTTTTGATTTTCAATAAATTAAAACCGTCGTTTATACCCTTTACATCTACAGCCGTTTTGATCAAGTTCTTTCTTTTAGTGCCAACACCCAAATGGACAATGACGTCACCCCGGTCTATTTGGCTGCTCAGGAGGGCCACTTGGACGTCCTCAAGTTCCTGGTTCTCGAAGCTGGAGGCTCCCTCTATGTCAGAGCCAAAGATGGTATGGCTCCAATTCATGCAGCCAGCCAAATGGGATGCTTAAACTGCGTTAAGTGGATGGTGAGTGAACAATTTTTGAATGGGCTTCTAATCACGTTTAGAATATAAATTGTGCTTTTATTATAAATAACTACATTCTTTTATCTGAACACGTATCTAACTAAACAGATATGACGTATATAAGAAAATAGATTATTATTGTATTATTGGTGCAATATTATTCATATATACAGGGACTCAAAAGGAGCCTCAAAAGACCGATATAGAAGTTGTTTGGAGTACTCGGTTTAAGACAAAACAAAAACATCTGCTTCTATATACAAAAATGCCTATATTTTGCCTTTTTTTCTTCAGTGTTCTTCGATCCTTCAACCTTAAACGTTGAAAACTCTTTTTTAGAATGAGAACTTTTCTCTTTTCCTTACCGACACCTTAGATTGATGATAATTAATATTAAGGACTCAAATTCACATTGTATCAATTTAAGTAACACTCACAAAACAACTAAAAAAAAAACACAAAAACATATGGAAAAAAATAAGTTCAATTACTTAGAAATTGAAAAATGCTGGCTCAGTAGGGAGCACTGGAAAAATTTAAAAAAAACACACAAAAGGGGAAAAAATTGAACTTGATGAAGTTAGGAAAAATCAAGGGACAAACTAAAACAAATCAAGAAAAGAAAGCCCGTAGAGCAAAAGTTAAGAAATATGGGACCTTAAGACGCCACAGTTGAGAGGTAGAAAGAAAAAATATATCACAAAAATTTTGAATATGATGTATCCTCACAAAGAAGAGCACAAAAAAAAGTCGAATTAGGAGATAAGAAATACAATTAAAGTGGGGCGAAGTTGCCTCTACATGTAGACCATAATAACATTTTAAAGTTTTATAAGTTTCTAGTACTTCCCAAGGCTTTGGAGCAAAAAACAAATTTACGAAAGTTTTTCTATACTTTTTTTGCTCTTTCAAAAAGTGTTTTATTCAATTTTTAGTCCGACGTTTCTACTTTTTGACCTTCATCAATTGCAGTTTTTTTAAATACGGTTCATACATTTGAACAAAATTGAAAGTTTTTTTTTGTTATAAATTCAGTGCTTTCTTACGCTTTATGCTTTTGTTAGGGTTTATGTCCTTTTTGACGATATACTTTCTTTTACTCAGAGTAAACGGGTTATTGAAATTCGTCATTCATATTGGAAACCGTTAAAAAACAACTAAATTGTGATAACTTTGTAATAATCTGCTATTTCGGGAAATATTTGAAAAAAAAATAAAAACTCTTTATTGGTTTTATTTTTTTGAACTTATTTCAAGAGATTTTTATAGAAAAAAGTAACTTTCTTATTGGCACTTCTCTTTGTACAAGAAGGCGTGATCGGATTTCTAAAACAACGTTTTAAATTATAGAAGCCATCATCAATTTTCTTAATGTGGTTCTTTACTTTTAAATAACTGCAAAAAAATGTAAAGGAAGATTCCTTAGTGAAACATATTTTTCATTTGAACAACCCCTACTTAGATGCTATCTCATTTTCCTGTGCCAAAAAAGTGGTTTTTTAATGTTTTCTAAAAATCTAAAAAAAACGCATTTAACGAGGACATCGTTGGTGTTCCTCTATGTAAGCAGGAGACAGGCTCTTTTAAAAAATGTTTAAAGCGTAATGGGTTACTCAAATAATTTTTTTTTATATTAAACATCCCTGTTAATTTATACCTTCTGCAGAAGAACCTATAAGAAAGCTTTTTATTTCAAATAATTTAAGAGCATATAAAAAAAAATTCAGTATTTTTTAAGAATTGGTAGGTATTAGTTTAGTTAGTAGTATTAGCACAGTTATATTTTTCAATTGTAAAATGTGTGAAACGTCGCTAATTTTCTGAAGTAGAAAGAAGATCGATGAAGGATTTTTGCAAAAACTGAGACTAACTATTCTTTCTACATCTACATAACATCTTTATAGTGAAGAAGCTTCAATAGATTGATTAAATTTATTTAATCCTATCAATCATGAAGCAAAACTGTACCTAACCTGAAGCCTTCTTCTAATCCCTACGATCTTTGCCTCACTGTGTACGGTTTTCTTCCGCTGTCTTCTTGATATAATTCTTCATTATTTACCTTTCTAGTCACATATTTCGCACAACAAATCACTGACCAATGGTTACGGCATTTTCATCATAACTTCTTCACCTTAACTGTCCTCTCTAGATCTTCACGTCGTATCAGCGTGAAAGTATTAATTGATTTAATTTTCAATTAATTGCAGAAAAGTTTTAACAACCCAAAACCTTTTTTTTTATATTTACCTTCTGCGTATTTTACTCTACAATAATTTTCTTCTGCTGGCTCTTCATCTAATTCTTCAACTATAGCATTTCTCATCGCATCTTTTGTTTTTATCTCGTCATCCTTTGGCTGCAGTGAAAGTGTGAAAAAGCATGCAACATAAGCTTTTTGAATTAAATAACTAGGGAAGATATAGAGAAAGAAAAATTTCCGGGTTACTAAAGAACTCATATACCCAAACACATTTAAAACCTTTTCTTTAAACCTTCACTCTCTTCATACTTCACTCTAGAAATTTCATCTGCTAGCTTTTCATATAATTTTTTATCTATTGCCTATCTCGTCGCATCTTTTCTTCTCAACACGTCCTCATACGGTTGCAGTAATCACTGGTCAGAGCTGTGAAAAAAAGGTGCGAAGATGACGGAAGAACTCAGTAAAGTTTCTTACATTAAATAACCTAGAAGATATAGACGAAGCAAAATTTCAGGGTCACTAAATACATATGTACTCAGAAAAAATGTTAGTAACAACACGTTTTTTCTTTAATCTTCACTGTTCTGCGTATCTCACACTACAAATTTCTTCTGCTAGTTCTTCATCTAATTCTTCACCTATTGTATTTCTCGTCTCATCTTTTATTCTCAACTCTTCAACATATTATTGCAATAACCACTGGTCAGAACTTTGAAAAAAGGATGTGAAGAAACCGGAAGAATTCAGTAAAGTTTCTAACAATTACTAACTTTGAAGATATAGAGGAAGTAAAATTTCAGGGACACTAAATACTTATTTACTCAGAAAACATGTTAGTAACAAAAAGTTTTTTCTTTAATCTTCACTCTTCTGCGTATCTCACACTACAAATTTCTTCTGCTAGTTCTTCATCTAATTCTTCACCTATTGTATTTCTCGTCTCATCTTTTATTCTCAACTCTTCAACATATGGTTGCAATAACCACTGGTCAGAACTTTGAAAAAAGGATGTGAAGAAACCGGAAGAATTCAGTAAAATTTCTAACAATTACTAACTTTGAAGATATAGAGGAAGTAAAATTTCATGGTCACTAAAAACTCAATTACAGAAAAAATTTAGAAACCCAAAACATTTTTTTTATTTTCACTCTCTGCGTACTTCACTCTACAAATTTCTTCTGCTGGCACTTCATTTAATCCTTCATTTTTTGCATTTCTCATGTCATCTTTTGTTCTTAACTCGTCATCATGTGGTTGCAATAACCACTGGTCAGAGCTTTGAGAAAGGCTTTTCGCATTAAATAACTATGGAAGGTATATACAATGTAAAATTTCAGGACCTGAAGATGTCGGAAGAATTCAGTAAAGTTTTTTATATTAAATAACTTAGAAGATATAGACGAAGTAGTATTTCAAGATTACTAAATACTCAAATACTCCGAAAAAAAATTTAGTAACCTAAACATTTTTTTTTAATCTTCACTCTCTGCGTTCTTGGCTCTACAAACTTCACTCTGCAAATTTCTTCTTCTAGCTCTTCATCTAATTCTTCACTTTTTGCATTTCTCGTCTCATCTTTTGTTCACATCCCGTCACCTTAAAGTTGCAATTACCACTGGTCAAAGCTTTAAAAAAAGGGTGTGAAGAAGCCGAAAAAATTCAGTAAAGTTTCTAATAATTACTAACCATGAAAATATAGAAGAAGTAAAATTTAAGGGTCACTAAATACTCAATTACTCAGAAAAAATATATATACTTCACTCTACAAATTTCCTCTGCTGGCTCTTCATTTAATTCTTCATCTATTGCATTTCTCGTCTCATCTTTTGTTCTCAACTCGTCATCATGTTGTTGCAATAATCGCTGGTCTGAGCTTTGAGAAAGTTTTCGCATTAAATAACCATGGAAGATATGGACAAAGTAAAGTTTCAGGACCTGAAGAAGTCGGAAGAATTCAGTAAAGTTTCTTATATTAAATAACTTAGAAGATATAGACGAAGTAGAATTTCAGGGTCACTAAATACTCAAATACTCAGAAAAAAAATGTAGTAACCTAAACCTTTTGTTTTTAATCTTCACTTTCTGCGTTCTTTGCTCTACCAATTTCTTCTGCTAGCTCTTCATTTAAACTGGATTTCTTATCTCATCTTTTGTTCTCAACTCGTCATGATATATTGCAATACCACTGGTCAAAGCTTTGAAAAAAGGGTGTGAAGAAGCCGAAAGCATTCAGTAAAGTTTGTTACATTAAATAACTTAGAAGATATAGACGAAGTAAAATTTCAGCATCACTAAATTTCTCATATACTTTTGTAACCCAAAACTTTCTTTTTCTTTAATCTTCACTCTCTCCGTACTTCACTCTACAAATTTCTTCTGGTAGTTCTTCATCTATTGCATTTCTCGTCCCTTTTGTTCTCAACTCGTCATCATATAGTTGCAATAACCACTGGCCAGAGCTTTCAAAATAAGTTGTTAAGACGCCGGAAGCATTCAATAAAGTTTCTTACATTAAATTACTTAGATGATGATGAAGTATAATGTCAGGATCATTAACTTACTGATATACTCAGAACCATGTTTAGCAACCCAATACCTTTTTTTAATCTTTACTCTCTGTGTATTTCACTCAGCAAATTTCTTCTACTTCATCTATTTATTTACCTATGGTGCGTCATCATTTTGTTCTTCATTCATTCGTCATCATTTTTTTTGCAATAACCACTGGTCAGAGCTCTGAAAAAGGCTGTGAAGAAGCCGGGAAACTTCTGTAAGGCTTTGGCATTAATTAACTATGGAAGATATAGACGAAGAAAAATTTCACTGTCACCGAAGAACCACTGGTCAGCGCTTTGAAAAAAGGCTGCGAAGAAGCCGGAAAACTTCAGTAAGGCTTTTGCATTAAACAACTATGGAAGATATAGACGAAGAAAAATTTCAGTGTCACTGAAGAACAATACACCTATACAGTGAGAATCTTTTTTTTTTTACTGTAGAATTTGTTAAACATTGCCCTTTTATGAAGATTGAGATTGAAGATTTGCTTTTCATATCTTTATAAACTAAAACTAACTCTTAGACCAAAAGCTCGAAAGTATTGATGAATTCAATTTGCACTCATTTTGTTTTTAGTAGTAATTTGCTTAGAAAGCATTTCAGCTACGACTTGTTAGTTTTTCTTTTTGAGTTCTTTGATTCTTGCAAAGTAAAATGATATAAAGTGTTCAAATACTTTCGAAAAAACAGGGTGAAAAAAGGACGAAAAAAAGTTAGTTTTTTCTTCTTTTATCTCGTATAAATTAAAAAAAGCCCATGAAAAAGTGAAATTTTTGTTATATTTCTGAAACTTAGATTTTTGTAAATTTTGAAAAAGCATCTTTTATTGCTTTTACCTATGTAGAGGGTGTCCCATTTTCGATGTTTTTCTCGGATATCGGTTTGTACTTTCGTAAAAACAGCAACCTTCTGTTTTCGACATTAAATAAAATGAGAGAAACTCGGAAAAACTTCGAAATTGGGAAACCCAGTACTATCGAGGTGAAAAGGTGAAAATAAAAAACTAGTTTTTCATTCAGATATAGTTAGTAAAATTTTATCTTACATCCTACGGAAACCTTTGTCCCACAATTTTGCCAACCTGAACTAATCTGCTAATCTGTACATTGTTCAGGGATTATGTTTGAGTAATTTAAAAATCAATAAAAACGAGTCAATGACATTTTGATGCAGATTCAAGATCAAGGAGTCGACCCCAATCTGAGAGATGGAGACGGAGCCACTCCGCTCCACTTTGCCGCCTCAAGAGGTCACCTGGAGACGGTTCGCTGGTTGCTGAAGCACGGCGCCAGACTGAGTTTGGACAAATATGGAAAAAGTCCCATTAATGACGCCGCCGAGAATCAACAAGTAGAGGTATAGTGAATTTAAAAACTTGTTAAATTATATTAAATTATAAACCAAAAAAAAAGTTTTATACTTTATTTTATTTTTTCTGTAGTGCTTAAATGTTTTGGTGCAACATGGCACGACCCCAGATTACAACGACTCTGAGCGATCTAGCAACGGCAAAGGATGTGCCTGCACTACGAGAAAAGCTGACCATTTAAAACGGGTAGGGAGTGGTCTGGGCAAATTTGAAAACGTCATCTAGTTGGCTGTGAAAGGATAAAAGAACAAAAGTCCATTTACTCTGATTATGTCATCCTTTTCTGCCAAAAATTCATAGCCTTCTAGATGCAGTTTTCTAATGTATGTTTTCCCATCATCAAATTTCTACAAATTATTTGTTGATAATTAAGATCTAAACGTAAAAAGAAAGAGAGAGCAAAGTATTAACAAATTACTGGCTAATCAAGTGAGGTGATTACCTACCTGGCGTTATAATTTTTAATAATCCAAACAAATTTCATTTTGTTTTCACTCCCACGTTCGCCTAATTGTAACCAGTTTCTTTGCTAATTGCCTTATTGCTTGACATGTGCCTAATGAAAGCAAGGTTTAAGTACCACTTAACGCACTGATGTATAGTTGACCAATAACAATAACTACTGCTTTACATCTAGGATAGGCAGTACTAAAGTCTGTTCTTAACGACCGAGAACTGCTGGTAAATTAGCGGCAATAACAATAATTTTGATAGAAAATCTCCTTATATCGAGCAGGAAAAATTCTGTGACTGTTAATTGTTATGGCTTTGTTTAATAGGGCAACAGTTCCGGATCGGATTGCTCGACTTGCAAGCCGAAGCAGAACGTAACCGCCGCGAAGAATTCCAAAAACTCCCAGAACTCTTTGGAGCCTTTTTATCTGCACCCACCTTTGAACGGACGAAGTTTGGAAGCTGCCCATGCACCCGAAAACGGACTCTATATTAATCCTATGGCCAACCATAGACACAGGTTAGTTATAATCTTACTGTTATGCATATATACCTTATTCACTTATTTTTGGCATCTCGTTACTAGTTTGAAATCTTTTTTTTTACCTATCTCCTTTCGGTACATGTTGAGAAGATACGATAAAAATGTCAAAGTCAGATTTCCAACGTCTACTTGATGACAATAATAAGTTTATGGTTTATACGTATTATTTTATTATATTATATATTTTCATACCCAACTCCCTAGTTGGATATGGAAATTTCGCAGATGGTCGAAAATATTTTACTGCGCACCATGTGCTTTTCGATAAATGACAGCGTTTTAGGGTGGCAGCTCTAGAATGCTGTGAGAGAGTATTCCCATCCTCTGTTTTCTCAATAAGAATGCAAGGACAGGAATACTCTCAGAGCAGTCTAGAGCGACCACTCGAAAACGCTGACGAGTGTCGCTTTCAATCTGACGTTTAGAAATTTTGAGGTTATGCCAAATATGACATTTAAATTGGCGGGAATAAAAGTGAATTGCGAATTTATTACTTTTAAATAGCTGGGCTAGGGGCAATGGCCCATTCGAACGCCCATTGGATGATATTTATCGCCTATCTGGCTTTTCTTCAATTTATATGATGTTATGGAAATTCTTCCGTCATTCTTGCACAATGTTAAGGTTGTCTTTAGCATCGTACAAATTTTGTTTAGATTAGTTAAAGCAAATAAAGTAAGCATCTACAGAAAGAAATTTTTGTTTGTTGTAGCTTTTGACGACATAATATAAGGGTGCTGGTCAGTATTAGGTATTAAGGAATTTTGAGATTTTTTGAAATTTACAATAAAGAGGGCATCAAATTAAGTAGTTTAAAGCAAAAAAAAATGCGGACTATTCATATTTGTACTAAAAAAAAAATAATAAAAAATACCAAAAAAATTGAAGGGTATATTTACATTTTAATGCCTCATGGCGCATTCATAATTAAGTTCAATTTATTTACTTCGCGTTAGCTGTCGCTGTCACCTATTAAATCAGCTAGGTTGCCAGTTCCTCCCTCAATATCTAGAAAGTAGGCCCTTTCGGAAGAAGGTAGTTATATATCGGATCCCGCAATGGCCCCTACGTTCTGGCGAGACGGCCCAAATGAAAAGTAAAACTCTAGTTCAGTTTTCCTTTGTTTTTGGTTAAGTTGGTTCAGGTTAGTTCAATTATGTTTTTCCTTTGGTTAGGTTTTTCCTGGTGCTAGGTAGGTTAGTTCAGTTTTACTTTGCCTTTGGTTAGGTCAGGTTAGTTTAGTTCTCTATTTCCTTTGGTTTAGTTGGTTCAGTCAAACTTGTCCTAAAGGACAGGTTTGTCCCTGAGGGGCACCTTTGGACCTGTTAGTTAGGTTAGTTTAGTTTTACTTTGCCTTTGGTTAGTTTAGGTTAATTCAGTTCTATTTTTGTTTTGGTTAGGTTAGTTTAGTTATGTTTTTCCTTTAGTTTGGTTAGTCCAGTTGTACTAGTCTTTTAAGGCGGGCCGCGCCTTTGCTTCTTGTTGCAGCGGCCCTTTAGGGCCGCTACAGAGTTGCTTGCTACACCTTACGTATGAGCTCTGTTGGTTAGGTTAGTTCAATTTTAGTGTGCCTTTGGTTAGTTCAGGTTAGTTGAGTTCTGTTGTTTCTTTGGTTAGGTTAATTTAGTCATGTTTTTCTTTGATTTGGTTAGTCCAGTCTTACTTGTCTTTTACGACTTGTTGTTCAGGTCAGTTCAGTTTCCTTTTAGGTTAGTTTAGGCTAGTTTGATTACATCGTAGGTTAGTTCAGTTTTGGTTTAGGTTAATTTCTGATTAGCTCTGGTTCTCTACTTAGTTCAGATTAGTTCTCGTTAATTCATGTTAGTTCTGAGTAATTCAGGTCAGTTTTCGTTGTTTCAGGTTAGTTCAGTTTTGTTTAGGTTAGTTCAGTTTTGTTTAGGTTAGTTCAGGTACATTACTGCGTTTTTATCTTTTTAACAAATCCAAATTGAATGTCATCATAACTGAAGTAAACTTGTAGTTTGTAGCGCTGCAAGTTCGCCTCTTTGATCAAATAGGGCAGTTTAGATTTGTGGAGTTGTTTCTTTATTTTTCTTTTATTTTAGGTAACATTTGGCAACGCTGCTTATTCGTTTGTTCGAGATAACATAATTATCGCGAATTCCAAAATGTTTAATTTTTTTTTTTGGTTATACAAGAAATATTTAGGTACCCGTACTTAATATGAAAGAGGTAAGTTTGATCTATCATATGCACTTTTTTTAGAAAAAATAACGGTTATTTAAAGCGTATATAATTAGGCATTATAATTCACGTCATCCTCTATTATAATATATTAATTTAGAACAAATATGATTCATCCGCAAATTTTTACTTAATTTGATGTCCCTCTTTCTTGTGAATTTCAAAAAACATCGAAAAACCTTAATACCTAATACTGCATAGACCCTAATATAGGTACTTCGGACCCTTTTTGAGGGAAGACTCATTGGTAATTTCGTACAATTTACTAACCAGCACTAACCTGTAGTAGCGAAATACGAGCTAAATCGTCAAGCCGCAGCAATAAACACATCACAGAATACATACAGTTCTATATAAAATAACTTGCCAAGTAAAAAACTCGGCAAAAAAGTAAAGATCAAGATTCAAAATCAAAGCATGGGTTTTGCAGTCCAGACGACCTCAAAAAGTAGGGTTAAATGCAACGTTGATAGATGCAATTTTTATTACCGTTTGAGGATTTTAAAAAACCCTGATGGGCCGCTTTGTCTTTAACTAACCTGATCATGGGAAAAACATAACTGAAGTAACCTAATCAAAAGAAAACTAGAACTGAACTAACCTGATCTAACCTAAACTAACCTGATCAAAGGAAAAACATGACTAAACTAACCTAACCAAAAGAAAACTAGAACTGAACTAACCTGAACCAACCTGATCTAACCTAAACTAACCTGAACTAACCTGACCAAAAGATTTCTCATTGAAAAACAAAGCGCTTGGCCATTTGTAGCTACCTCATGAGCCTGTATAAAAATATAACTTTTACCATATTTTTCAAGATAATCTACAGAATTTACAATGCGGTTTCAGTTTAGACCCCCATGACAGTGTTCTAACATAACCTCACAGCTCACATTACGTTAGTCAACTTTCATTGTATAGTTTGTTTCAGGTAAGCGAAATTTATTATTATATTTATTCGAAAAATTGATAATAATATAAATGTTTGTCAGTTCTACCACCACCTATAATTTTCTATTTTGTCCATTTTATTAATTCCTAAAGCTCGTTTCTTTCTCGTCGTCAGTTTCACTGACAGTTTCTTCGCGAAGTTCTTCATGAAGTGGCTTCAAGGTTAAATGCTTGTCAATGTAAATGTAAACTTCACGAGAATAACTTCACGTGAATTTATTCACGGCAATTCGAGCATGTTCTAATTTCCGTGAAGTTTTCCGTCAATTCGGAGCTACCAGTAGTAAAAATTTGAGGTTATGGTTATATTTTAATTATTTTTGACTTGATGGATTCATTTTTGAGAATCAACTAAATTTAAATCACAAACCAAAAATTGTCAACTTTAAACTTTTCAAAGGATTTATCTTGACACTAACATTGTAATTTTTATCCCTGCGATTGGCAACACGACTAAAAAGTGACAGTTTTGACATGACACTTCACAAAAGCAGGAGTGGGGAGAACACCAATGTAAAACGGTAAAGCTTCGCGAAGAAGTTCGGGAATTTATACACAATGAACTTCGTGAAGAAATTGTCGGTGTAATACTAGCTTAAGAGTGCCGAGAATTTGCGAAAAAAGTGGGTAATAACGACTTCCCTCAAGTATACCGGAGCCCCAATTTAACATGACATTTATCTGTTTTATAATATTATACATTTTTTAATAATATATGAAAACCTCCCTAAACTTAAAAGTGCTATATAAAGATAACTATTGTTAAATTAACTAACTTATCATATCGCGTGACGTCAGATGCGTCGAAAAGTTGGCAACGTGAAAGTTTCAAATAACTGTCAAATTTCGAGCACGCACAACTAAAGCGTTTTCGGGTGGCGGCTCTAGAGCGCTCTGAGAGTATCCATCCTTGTCTTCTTGTTGAGAAAACAAAGGATGGGAATACTCTCAGGTGTTCCCATCATTTGGGAATGTTAATCTTTTTCGAGTAACTATACAGGTCGATCGTCAGCTGCCTTCGGCTTCACTTTCAGGACTTATTGCTATGTGACTAACACAAAAAATAGCTATTTATGTTACCAGTTACGAAAAGTGCGATTTTGTGTAACGAATGAATGTTTGCGGGACGAGCGCAGCGAGTTCCCTCAATTTGAATGAGATACACAAGAAAGGCTTTTCGTCACGTGTTTCGTACAAGATTTTTTCTAATTTTGACTACAAATACTTACTTAGAGAGAGATTTATTGTTATTAAACTTCAATATTTACTTTTTAACCAATTTGTATCTACTTAATACAGTAAAACTGTAGCAACGGTGTGCCACAACAGAAACCTGCAACTGGTGGTGAAACGAACTTTTCATCACCAGTTACGAAAGATTTTACTTTTCGTAACTAGTTACGAAAAGTAGGACGTTACGTCACTGTCATCAGTATTGAAAAGTGCCACTTTATAAGTCAAAATTAGAAAAAAATATTGTTTTTAATCTTGGTGGTAATTAATGATGTTATTTTAGCGTCTCCACTTGCTCAGAAGATACCAGTTCAATCGGAAGCGAATCGTTTTACCTGCATAATCCAAATGAAGTCAGCAAGGAGGTGGTTTACAACCGTGTCAAGGGCCTGTTTGAGTCCAACGGAGACCAGAGATCTTTATCAGCTCTAAAAGGTAATCACCGTACTTTTGTATCTTTTTATCAGTCCCACTAAGTTGGAGTTCTTGGTGCTTGTAAAGTTGATGTCATCTCGATTTTTATTTGTTTTTCTTTATAAATGGTAGCTCATGGTCTATAGAACAGAAAAAGTCCTGAAATGGACCAGTTTTCATTGAAAAATAAGAAAAAAAAAATTAGTTACGTCGAAATTAATGCGAAAACTTTCCAAACTCACAGCAAACATGGAAATATATTTACAGTGATGCCAAACGTCTCAGTTAATCATTAAAAGCATGGAAATGAATAAAAATAAAAACACACTTATGTGAAGAAACAAGAGTGAGTGGTCGTAGCGGCCCTTGGGCCACTACCCTCCTTACCCCTCCAGTTGATCCAAACTCATATAATCGAACCTAGAAGGATAACTGAATTAACCTAACCAAAGGAAAAGTAAAACTGAACTAACCCGAATGGATCACTGAACCAGAATTACCTGACATGGTGGGACCTGACCCAACTTGATCTTGGGTCCATACGAATCCCACAATTATGTTTTTTCCAATGATACCAAAATTAACTCAAAAATCGAGATCCAGACATTTTCTTTACAACCACCGAACGTATTTGTTTCTCTGACCAATTTTGAGTTACTTTCAGTTATTTTTTTCCGTTACACTATAAAGCCATTGAATCCTTAATTGGTTGCATTAAGAGGTCGGCGATGAAGCAAAAAAATGTCTCAGTTTAGACGTTACTTATTTGTTTAATAAACTACAGCGAACGTGACAAAACACAAAACAACAACAAGGCCTAATAACAATTAAGACCCTGACACACTTGACACTTGACAAAACAATTAGTTTGTTGTTTCTGAGAACGGACTTGTGGTTCAGGCCATATCTGAGTACTGGCCTACGTCACTTGGGAAAAAAACAATTTCTGAAGAAAATTGTCTGTTCTATTTTTAAATACTTCAGATCTAGAAAGTAACTACGGTCACGTCACGTCACTGCAATAAATGTACAAAGAGGCCAGAAAGACTATTACCCCTATAAATGACGAAATTGTCAAAAAATGTATTAGTTTGTTAGCGTTATTAATGGCATTAATAGTGAACAGAAAAAAGAAAAATAGATATCTCAAAAATGGTTAGAAATACGACTTTCTTGCATCAACTTTTTTTAATTCGAAAGAGTACTGAGAGAATACGTAAAACTATTCAAGAGATCAATAATGAATTTGAGATTTTGGATTGTCTCGAAGGCTATAATTGCTTATAAATCAATTATTGATAATGGCACGCTTCTTTAGATCTGCTTCAGATCAAAAAAGATCCGAAAGGTCAAAGGAAAACCAAGAAAAACAAAAGTACAATCAACCGATATTACTCGACCATTTTCTCTCAAAAATCGGTAACCAACTTGATGACATTTTCTAGTGTAAATCTGATATAAGAAGCAACACAGTCAATGGTTTTTTTTCTCTAAAAAATGTTAGTCTTCCTCTTCTTCTTGTTCTAAATCTTGCACTAAATCATGATGGGTCGCTTCCTTCTTGGTAGATATAATATACCGGGTGATTCCAAACTTCTCATCTAAACTTTTCAAAAATCATTTTAATTGTTAAAATGATATTCATAAATCATTTTTTACCTAATTCGGCCTTAATTTTAACCTGAATTTCTCAAAAAACTTCAATATTACATTTTGTCTTGGTTTTTGAATAATTTTTATTCGATTTTGCTAACCTGATTTTCCCCACCCCTAAAAAATAGAAGTTGGAGTCATTTTTTTTTTAAATTCCAGCCTTAATTTTAACCTGAGTTTCTCGAAAAACTTTAAATTTACATTTTGAGGCCCTTAGAGTCAAAGTTCACTTATTCTGATCCAAAAATGTATTTTTAGCAAAAAACAACAAGTTAGAGACGTGATTCATTTTGTTCTAAATCTGAATTTTACCATTTTGCATCTTTGGAGAATGATTGTTTGTCAAAAAACTTCACATTTGCACATAAGATGCTTTGAGTAAATTTTAACCGATTTTCGCCTCACTTCTACACGCATTTTTCTATACATTCCAAATTTGCAGTTGTAGATACCTTTAAGTCATTTTTAATTTTGGCTCCAGTCCTGAGCTGAATGTTTCCATAAACCTCTAATTTGCATTATTAAATGCTTTGATTCCTTTTAACCGATTTCGGCCATAATCTTTACCTGAATTACTCCGAACTTGCATTTTTACACGCCTTCAGTATATTTTCACCGATTTTGGCCTGGATCCTTACCTGACTTTTTCGAAAAAAACCATAACATTACAATTTGAGCTCATATTTCGTTTAATTTGGTCCAAAAACGTAATTTTAGCAGAAACCCCGAATTAGAAGATTTTAATCAGTTTTGACTTATTTCATTCTAAAATCGAATTTCATAAAAAGTCAAAATTTCCAGTTTTAAAAATTGTAGATTATTTATAATCTACAATAAGTTATAAACCTAACCTGTATTTTAACACAAGCTCAAGACTGGCATTTTCAAACGCTTTGAGTCATGTTTTACCTATTTTGGCCTTGATTTTATCCTGACCTGCAAATTGCAAATTGAGTCAAATTTCACTTATTTTGGTCCAGAAACCTAATTTTTACAGAGAAACCGAATTAGAAGATTTTAATTAGTTTTGCCTGATTTTATCTTAAAATTGAGTTTCTTTAAAAACCTCAAAATTTACATGTTTAGAAAATAGGGATCATTTTTTAAGCGAATTTAGCCCTACCTCTAACCAAAATTCTTCAAAGGCCGCAATATTGCATTTTTAGACGCTTTTTTAACTTTTACACAATGTTGGCCTTAACAATAAAATTGCAATTTAGCTCATATTTCGTTTATTTTGGTCCAGAAACGTAAATTTTTGCAGAAACACTAAATTAGTAGATTTTAATCAGTTTTTCCTGATTTTATCCTAAAATTGAACTTCTCTAAAAACATCAAATATACATGTTTAGAAGGTGGCGATCATTCTTTAACCGAATTTAGCCCTAATTTTAACCAAAATCCTCCAGATGCCGCAATATTGCATTTTTAGACGCTTTTTTAACTTTTACACGATGTTGGCCTTAATCCTAACCTGCATTTTTTACAAGCTCAAATCTTGCATTTTTAAACTGTTTGAATTATTTTTCATACATTTTAGTCTTGATCTTAACCCGATATTCTCGAAGAACAATAAAATTGTAATTTGAGCTCATATTTCATTTATTTTGGTCCAAAAACTTAATTTTTGCAGAAACACCGAATTAGAAGATTTTAATGTTTTGCCTGATTTTATCTTAAAATTGAACTTCTCTAAAAACATCAAATCTACATTTTTAGAAGGTGGCAATCATTTTTTAACCGAATTTAGCCCTAATTCGAACAAAAATTCTCCAGATGCCGCAATGATGCATTTTTAGACGCTTTTTTAACTTTTTTACGATGTTGGCCTTAAGCCTAATCTGCATTTTTACAAGCTCAAATCTTGAATTTTTAAACTGTTTGAGTCATTTTTTCTCCCATTTTAGTCGTGATCCTAACTTGATATTCTCGAAGAACAATAAAATTGCAATTTGAGCTCATATTTCGTTTATTTTGGTCCCGAAACGTAATTTTAGCAGAAACACCGAATTAGAAGATTTTAATCAATTTTGCCAGATTTTATCCTAAAATTGAATTTCTCTAAAAAGATCAAAATTTACATGTTTAGAAGATGGGGATAATTTTTTAACCGAATTTAACCCTAATTCTAACCTGCATTTTTTACAAGCTCAAATCTTGCATTTTTAAACTGTTTGAGTAATTTTTCACACACTTTAGTCTTGATCATAACCTGATAACCTCGAAGAACAATAAAATTGCAATTTTAGCTCATATTTCGTTTATTTTGGTCCAGAAACATAATTTTAGCAGAAAGACCGGATTAAACGATTTTAATCAGTTTTGCCTGATTTTATCTTAAAATCGAATTGGTCAAAAAAAACAACAAAATTTATACGTTTTGAAAATGTCGATATTTTTTTAACCAAATTTAACCCTATTTCTAACCTAAATTTCTCCGAAGGCCCCAATATTGCATTTTTTTACGCTTTTTTAACTTTTACACGACGTTGGCCTTAATACTAACCTGCATTTTTTCACAAGCTCAAAACTTACATTTTTAAACGCTTTAAGTCATATCTTACCTATTTTGGTTTTGGTCCTAATTTAGCTTCCTCGAAAAAACAATAAAATTGCAAATTAAGTAAAATTTCACTTATTTTGGTCCAGAAACGTAATTTTAGCAGAAACGTAAAATTAGAAGATTTTTAAACAGTTTTGGCTGATTGTATCCTAAAATAAAATTTCATTAAAAACATAAAAAATTACATGTTTAGAAAATGCCGATCATTTTTTAAATTTAAGCCTAATTCTATTAAAAATTTCTCCAAAAATAGAGAAACCAATATCGTATTTTTGGACAGTTTATGTAACTTTTACACGATGTTGGTCTTAATCCTACCATCCATTTAACACAAGCTCAAAATTTGCATTTTTAAACGCTTTGAGTCATTTTCAACCGACTCTGGCACTAATTCTTACCAGAATTTTTCAAAAAAAACCTCGAATTTTCATTTTTTGAACGATTTGAGTAAATTTTTCTTTACCGATTTTGTCCCTAATTCTAACCTAACTGATTTAAATTCTTTTGAGTAATTTTTTACCTATCTTGAATCTTACAAAATGTTGACATTAACGGAGATACAGGACGTCAAGAAGTTTAAATATTTATATTCAAACCACTTGAAATTATTAAACAAAATTTTGTAGGTGCTAATAGCTCCGTGGAAGGTAAGTTCTTCAATAAATAAAATATTTTTGGATTTTTCAGTAACGCGCATATAAAAAGTTGTGTGTTATTATTTGAAAAAAAATTGGTTTACACTGAGTGTTGTAAAAATACATTATTATTATTATTACTGGATTCCGTGTTCAATTCTAAAAAGGAAAGTTCTTTTTAACTATTTTATTGTACGATGCAGATGTATTCGAGTCAAGAAAAAAAGAAAAACGGTTTTAATGTGTTTTTTTGTAATTTTATTTAAATTCATTTTAATTTTAAATTAATATTAATTAAAATATTTTCTTTAATACGTATCTGGAAATTTTGTTAATAATTTCGTACTTTTTTATTTTTGAAATAAAAGCACTCAAATTTGGCAACAAGTTAAATGTTTTCTAAAAAGGCTCCACAAAAGGTATCTTTTTGCTAATTTAACCGATCTGACACTAAAGTGGTTTTGGAGGTAGCAATACTGCACCATTTAAAAAAAACAGCTTGTATATTCGATAAAATAAAAAGGTATTGAACGAATAAAGAAAACTCTGTAATAAAGATTTAAATATAATACAAAGCGACAGCAGAGTTTGCAACTTGAGACAACAAAATATCTCGACAACCAGTAGGGTAAAAGTTTTCGTTTCAATAGGGAAATATATTGTAGGGAAGGGTCTATTTTAGGAAATATTTTTGCATATACAGGGTGGAAAAGTGTAACGTCATAAAATGTAATATTTTTACATAGAACTTTAAGGAGAAATTTATTAATAAACTGAAACTTTCTTGTAAGGGGTATCATCTATTATCTATTCACACACAAAAGTTTGACATCTCATAAGCCCTGGAGCTTTGACTTTGACGTTGTTTGCCAATCTTCTTCACATCAGGAAAAGTGCGATGAGTAGAGAAAAAATAACATTCTATATGGCTACAAAAATTCTGAATTTGAAATACAGATACACAGACTTTCAGGAACAAGGAGGAGTACTAAGATCTATCAACAATTAGTAAAAAATACAGAGTGCCCTATTTAAAAATATTATATTATAGCCGTCACACTTTCCTGGTCTACCCTGTATAAGTAAAAATATATGCCTAAAATAAGCTCTTGCTTATCAATCAAAGCCACCGTTGGAACGAATATTTTTTACCCTACTAATTCTGTAGATATCTGGCTGTCTCGTTAAAAAGACCACCCTGTGTTATAGTGCTTAACAATAAATGCTGAATTATCAGTCGACTGTTAGTGAATTATATTCGTATTCGCTTATAAAGTCAATAAATAAATAGTGTTTTAATATAAAAATAAAATGTATTTCAATTATTCGATCCTCGAGTATACAACACTTTTAATCTGGTGACGTTCGCGTGAAACAGGTGATGCTGCTGATGTTTTCAAAAACTCAAGAATATCATATTTCAACATCTTGCAATTATCCATTTTTAGCGTGTATAACATTTACAACCCAATACGCGATAAATAAACTTTATGATCAATAATCTTCCTAAAAGAACTTATCACAATGTAGCTGTTGTTACTTATTATTAACAACTACTTCTTCGCAAGTTAAAAAACAAATACTTTCTCTTGCATGCATGCTAATCAAGGTTTCTTGTGTAACTTGGTCTCGTTCGTTGATTTTTAGTGTACTGCTTATTATAAACTTAATACAGCAATAAAAAAATGGAACAATTTAGCGAAAATACGTAACCCAAAGAGGAAGAGCTGCAGTTGCATCAGGAAATGATCGGAATGCAATTATTTCGAGCACGAGCCTGTAACTTTTTTAACTAAGGAATTCCACTTAAGTTTTTCCAAGAGCAGAGGGGTGTAAATTATCTTTTCATAACTATACGCTAATGAATGAACGTTAACTTAGTTGAGGTAGATCCTTGATGCGGGTTTAGTTAGGAATTATAATATGGAACATATTTGAATTTTATTTGCAAAATTATAATGACCGGTAAGGTTGTCATGGACACGTACTTCTGGCTGGTAATGAGGGAAGTGTCCCATGCCGATTGTAAGTTGCTGCTTTTGTTGCTTACGAAAACCGTA
Source organism: Taphrorychus bicolor (assembly GCA_951812265.1). Lineage (NCBI taxonomy): Eukaryota > Metazoa > Arthropoda > Insecta > Coleoptera > Curculionidae > Taphrorychus > Taphrorychus bicolor. The sequence continues at coordinate 14,762,630 of OX638298.1, forward strand.
ATTTGTTGGTTGCAGTCAAGGTTGAAGTGCACTCGTCGTCTTCAGGAGCTGGTTCCGATGAAAACCTCTCTTCATCCGACTTGTCATCTGTGCGATCCAACGACCAAGAAAACGACTACGAAGACATTTACTTGGTAAGGGAAGAAGCCAGGAAGCAGGACAAGACAAACCATGGACGCTCGAGATCCAGAGATTCTGGTAAGTGCCAGGTTAGTTTTGCATTACGCTATAATTACTAAAATGTTGCTAAAGGGTCGCATAGCCGATCAGGCTCAATCAGTTCCTCAAACTCCGGATGCAACGTCATCGTCAAAGTGACGCCAAGTTCCAATGGAATTCTTCACAAAGAGAAGAACGGCATATATAAGTCGAACGAGTTCCTTCCCAAGCCCCAGAAGCTGGAAAGACCCTTTGGGAAGGCTAGTGGACAGGATAGGAGCAAATCCACAAATCATGTAAGTAGGGAGTGTCCATTTGAAAACGTCATCTAGTTGGCTGTGGAATGTAAAAAAAAAGATGAATAAATAAAAGTCTATTTACTTTAATTATATCATCTTTTTCTGTCAAAAATTTGTTAAAATGTTTTCTAATGAACACGGAGTATACTTTTCTTTCACTTAGGGATTCACAGTTTGACACATTCACAGATTCACAAGTTTGAGGAAATAAATTGCAAGTCAAGTCAAGTTGTTTCAAGTACTTGAAAATTCAATAGTTTGAAAAATACTTGAGCATCGCATTGTTATTTTATTATTTTAGTTAGTTGATATTTACTAAAGTAGAGTGTGACATTTTTTTTTGTCTTACATCTGGAAATTTGTTGTTGCAAAATCAATGGCTTTGACACCGAATACAGGTTGTCCAAGAGGCTACATATCACCGCTCCTTTACATGCTAGGAAAAAAGTTTCAGTTCAAAAAGGTGTTGGTTGAGAAAGCTGCTTTTAAGAAAATGTACTTATTTATGCTGGTTGAAGAAGAAGTGTCATTTTGACATAAACTCAACTTTTTTTTATTGGAGCGCCTTGTTGATTTCTTTTATTTTTAGATAAATAATTAAGTGTTTGAAATATCCCCTTACGTAGCCCAGTTTAAGTTAAAGTGGGTTCGAAAACAGTTGAAACTCCGAATAGGGTATGATGCAGAATTATCATTATAATCCAAAAGAGAATCAAAAAATAAGAAAATATACATGGTCCTTTATTGAAAAAAAAATATTATGTCAAAATAACACTTCAACAAACAATAACACTCAAAATTTTCATTAAAATTTCAAGATTGTGGTTGGTTAAACAAGAAAAGGCGCAAAGCATTCAAATTGATAAAAGTGTGACTAAGATTAGTTTAGAATTTTGTCACCAAATAGCGAGCGCCTGCTTTGAATCGGGAATTGAGAAGCAAAACAATGAGAATATATTTTCTTATTAAACAAAACTAGGCTTTTTTCCTTGCAACACAAAAAAAAAATCTAGTTTTACTCTTGGAGAAAATTAAATTTTTCAGCTATCACAAAATTTATCTTTTTTACATGTTTTACATTTTGACACAAAACTCAAGCAACGGTTTTTTAATAAAAGTTTAGTTTTTATCGTTTTGTCACTCTTTTATCAAAAAGAAAAATCTTATAGTTATATTGAAAGCAGCAAATAAATTCGTTAAAGGCGAAGAGAAAACGACCAATCGAAGAGATAAATGGAAAAAATATTTTGATTGCAATTTTTCAGGAAAAACTGTTACTCTCGTCTCGTGGGCGTTGCTATGGAAATTTTCCATTTGACGTAAGACTGTCAATTTATGATTTTGCTTAACAAAATTTATGATTGGTAAATTATTCATCACTTTGTTCTCACTATTTGTTTTTTTTACGGTAAATCTTTTTACTTGTTTATAAAATGCAATAATGTAGACATAACTTTTGCCTACATACTAAAATTTAAAAGCACACATGGGAAATCAAATAAATACATATTTAAATTTAACACAAATAATTGATGCTTTCAAGTTATTTTGCTTACAAACTAAACCAGTGGATATTGGTTTACGTCAAAGTTTAGTTTACTCGAAGGAAAAGAAAAACATCGTTGGTTTCTTTAATATCTTATAAACGATGATAAACATTTCTAATTTTTAATTATTTTTAGTTTCATTAATTTTTAATAATTTTCTAGACATTTCAAAATTTCTGTTGGTACAGGGTGTTTGGTACGTCAATTCATTCCGTGCAGGAGGTAATTGTACAAGCAATTTGGGAAATATATTTTCTCAATAGTGTGGGTCAAAACTTTCTTTAAAACCGTAAAGCTCCTATTAACTGCTAAACCACTACAGATACTTTAACAAAACATCGTAGGTGTCATTAGCTACATGAGAAGGAGACTATAACTCTCAACAGCTTAATAAAAAAATATTTTTGAGTTTATTAATTTTATAAAAAGTTTTTCAATATTTCTGAACAAAAAATGAAATTGGCACCCCACTCATCTTTCCAAAAATAAAAATTATTTTTGGATTGCCCCTTTTATTCTCAAATGAAAGGCACTTTCGTTTTGGTACGACGCACCGTTTTGAGTAAAAAAAAATAAAAACCGTTTTAATGCATTTTTTCTTTTTTTTATCATTTTTATTTCAAGAACATTAAACAACCTGAACTAACCCCAAAAATATTTTATTTATTGAAACATTTTTTGTACATAGTTAGTGACACCTACAAAATTTTGTTTAATTATCGGGAATGGTTAAGCAGTTTTTAATACATTTAAAATAGTTAAATAAAACTTTGACAGCCTGTAGTAGTATCTCCGTTAATGTTGATATTTCAAAAAAGGGCCAAAGGAAAAAAACAGCTTGTTTGCTGGTCAAAGGATAACGCAAAAAGAAGATTTTTGTTTCATCATTTTGACGCAGTCTTTGACATAAAATAATTTTTACAAAAAAAGTTTTTTATGTGTAAACAGGGTTTAACCGATATTCGTAAAAACCGATATTACATACACACATTTTCAAATTTTAAATTGCTTAGAAACGGCGTTTTTTTTGACATTCTGACATAGTTTTTGACTCAAAAATACCGTTGAAAAAGGAAAAATTGAGTAATTTTTGATGAGTCAGGAAAGACGGTTTCTCATTTTATTTCAACCAAAAATTGACGCACAAAAAAAGTTGAGTTAAAAAAATCAGTTTTGCCGACTTAATTAGAAAAAATGTATATATTTTTGGTAAGCGTTTTAGGGATATTTTTATAACCTTTAGACATTTTTTAAGAAAAATCTTTAAAACTTGTTTTCCTAATTCGGTAAAAAAAATATTTTTGTCGATTTTTTCCAAATTTAGCACAAAAAGCGAACATAAATTGACTCAGAAATGGCGGTTTTTTCATTCTGAAACGATTTTTTATAACTAATTTATATTAAGTTGTTTTTTTATGTATCTTGCGTGTTTACTTAATTATAAAACATTATAAACAAGTTTTAATTCAATTATTTTTAACACAAATATTTTTTTTTTAATTAGACATTTTAGAAAGTTTTAAAATTTGGATATGGATTTGAATTTGAGTACAAAATTGATGTTAATAAAGTTGACTTTTTTTCGAGTAGTCAGAAAAACTTTTTTTAGTTTATTTTACATATTACATATTGGATTTAAAAAGTTAGATTTTTGTTCCCAAATTTATTAAAAAAAATCAAATTTAAATTGACTCAAAAATGGCGTTATTATTCTGAAACGATTCATGATTTTAACACAGAATGGCTATTTTGCAATAATTTTTTTTTATGTTTTTCACCAAATATTTACTTAGTTAATTAGGAAACAAAATTAAAAAGTGGTTTAGGGATTTTTTCAAATTTTTTTAAACAAGTTTGTCAAAAAAACTAAAATAGATTTCCGAAAAAACATGATTTTTAGTGAGTCAGAAAAGACGATTTCTCATTATATTTTAACATGACTTCGAACAAAATAGACCCAAAAAAAAGTCTGCATGATGTGGGTTGGAAAATTGATTAAAATGACATTTAATGTTGTCAGCTATCAGATCGATGCGGATCACTTTTTGATCCGGATCTTATACACTCGGTGTATATTATACTAAAAAATTTTTGAAATACAGAGTTATATTTTGAAATACGAAATATGCTAATTAGGGTAGACTCTTAAAAGAATGTCTTTATACTTTTTACAACTAGATATCTCTAAAAACACAAAACGTAAACATGCGTTTTATTATACAATTTTTCTTTTGAACTTATTCAGTTATAAAAAAACTTCAGGTTTGTTCAAGTTAGTTCGATGTCGTCAAAACGACCGATACGAAATAAGGTTATCTTGTTTGGGTTTATCTTCTTCTTTCACCTTCTTGAAACAGGTGTAAAGTAGTTTGAATACACTTGATCCCAAGTCAAGCTCTACTGAAAAAAAAACCAATTCAAATTAAATACTGACTTCTAAAAATCTAACTTTTTAAATCCAATATATAGTATTCCAGGCGGGAACGTGACGTCATTATGTTAACTTTTGGTGATTATTCGTTAATCGACGTCACCTTACGACAAAATGACAAAGAAATGTATGTGTAAATAAATTTTTCGACATGATAATGACGACTCATAGTGACGTCATACCTTTTTTGTAAAAGAAACATTAAAAAAGTGTAAAAAAGGGTGAAAAAAAAATAGGAATTTTTTTTAAAAAAGTAAGAAAAAAAATGTATAAAAGTAAGTGTAAAAAATTTCAAAAAAAATAGTAGAAGGGTAAAAAATTGTAAAAAAGTTTGAAAATATGTATAAATATATAAATATAGAAATACACTTAACATATTTTATTGATTTATACGCAGTAAATGTAAATAAATATGATTCCTGCTTTTTCAAGTTTTTTTACGGGATTGATTTCGAAAAAGAACTTCTTTTACAAAAGTTTCCTAAATTTGAAAAAATTTTGTCAAAAAATTGGAAATAATTTGCTTAACTGAAATATAAATACACTGCATACCTGTTTTAGACTTACTTTTTTATAATTTTCCACTTTCTTTAACTTTTTCCTAATTACAAATTTTTAAATACAAGTTTTTAACTTGTTTCTTTTTTTCTCATTGTTTTGAGTTTCTTGTTCTGATTAGCTGTCACGTGCCATTAAATCGTTTTTTAATATTTTTTTAATGGATCTAAATTGCCATTTCCCTTGTTCAGAGGTAACAAAATTATTTCTATTGAGATAATTTTGGCCCAAAAGTGTAAGATGAATTAATTTTGGCAAAAAAAAGTGAGTATTTTTAAATAAAAATACTTAGTTTTTCACGTTTTTATATAGTTTTGGTCCGAAATTGCTCTACGAGACAAAAATCGGTTTTTATTAGCAAATTTTGTTCCGAAAACAAATCTTATTTAGCAAAGTTTTTAAAGATTTTAGCCCAAAATTATAAATATTTTACTAAATTTTACTAAAAAAAATAAGTAGTTAAGTTACTAATTAAATAAAAAGTTCTTATAATAATTGATTTTCTAGGTAAAGGCGACCATGAATCTTTGTAAATAATATATTGATCTTTTAGAAATTTTTAGAAAACGAGTGCAATTGAAATATGGAATTAAAAGTTACAGGTTCGTATTTAAAAAAATTTAATTGGTAATGATAAGTCAGTTATTAAAAAATACGGGGTGTTCATTATAAAATTTTATCTAGTTAGCTGTGAAATGTCAAAAGAAAAGGATGGAGAAACAAAAGTCCATTTACTTTGATTACGTCATCCTTTTCTGTCAAAATTTCATAGCCTGTTAGATGAAATTTTATAATGAACACCCCGTATATAATGATATGCGATATGCCATTTTGTAGAGGGTAAAAAGTTATTACATTTTATAATTTTTAATTTTCCTCTATCAAGAATAATTCACAAAATTCAGGACATTATTTTGTGTGAAGTTTTGAGAAATGTTCACATTTTTCCAAATAACTCGGAAACCGCAAAAAATGTGGCAACCTCAAAGTAAAATCATAAAGTAACTCAACAAAAGGCAACTTTTTCTTTTTTTAGCAAATGTTTGAAAGTTTTTGGCCTAGAATTAGAAATTATTTAAATCTGTGCCTTTAACTATTTGCAAGGTTTTTTCTATACGTTCCTTATTATTCCACATTTTTTTAACTTTTGGATCATTTTGTCGATTTTTATTTATTTCTTATTGTACTTTTATTGTTCTCATTTATTATTATTCTAAAGTTTTATGCTTTTGAAATATGAAAATAATTAAAATTTCAAACATATTTATGTTATTTTTTTTTGAGTATATTCAGATTAAAATAACCTGAGCTGGTGATTTTTAAATCTATCCAGCTCCTTTTTCGACCAAATTGTGGGCCCAAGTTTTCGAGATTCGAGTAGTCGAATATTTTTTGTCGTTTTTCATATAATTTTTTTATTGTTCTTGAATTTCCTTGATTTTCTATTATTATTCTTTGTCACGTTTTCTCATTTTTTTCTCATATATTTGTCTTCATTTGACTTTTTATTGGGTTTCATTCTTTCAAGGCAATTTTGACCCAAAATTGAACTTTTTCAAAGAATAAATTATAATAGCAGTGTGAATTGTTTTTCATTTCGACAATTTTGGCTCATAACAGTTATTTTTACGATTAATAATTTTTGTGTTTTTTATTATTTTACTCGGTATTGACTCGAAGTATCTACAACAATTCAAAGATCAATTTTTATTGCAAAATGTATGATCTTTTTTTGCAACTTTTTAAACTGTTTTGGTTTTAATATAGAAGTTTAATTTAAAGCTCTAGAGAATTTAAAATAAAACGTAGCTTTTTATAATTTATAGCTTAAAATTAGCTTCGGTTAGTTCAGGTTAGGTGATTTTGACGTCACAAATTAACGTCATTTTGTCGTCACAAAGTAAGGTTATTTTGACGTTGCAAAATTACGGTGTCGGCCTGTGACTTACGCCTGTCATTATTACGTTGTTTCGACGTCATCCCATAACGTCTTTGTATGTGAATGACGTCACACTCCCGCCTGGGATATAAAATAAAATAAAAAAGTTTTTTTCTGACTACTCAAAAAAAGTCAATTTTACTTATTAAACGTCATTTTTGTGTTGAAATTCAAAGCCATATCAAAATTTTAAAAACCACATTTCACAAAGTAAAACAAAAGTAAACAAACGTAACAAATGGTTACAAAAAAATATATTAATTTGTCAAGTAATTAAAATTTCAAGTCAAGTCAAGTAAAAAAAATATCAAACCACTTGACTTGATAATATCCCTACTTTCACTAGTGCTTTAATAATTATCGCATATTTACCATCTGCTAAGTTTCATTCATTCATCTCTGGCCGACGATAACCCACCGTATGTATTACATGTATCAATAAACCATATCTGTGACTAATTTTTTTACACGATGCATGAACACGGTGTTAGTCTGAATTTTTGTGTCTCTCTTATTAAAAACAAAGACCTTCATTACATAGTAAAAATCAATAGTGATGGTGCCCTTCTAAAATAAGCGACTGTAGTGGGTACTCCTAATATATCGATTCCTAATTATTACTTCTGCACATTACAATGGTAAGAATAATAAATTTTATTAAACCGTTACTTTGTTTACATGAAGTTGAATAAACTACTATTAAAATTGTGGCTTATTTTTCTTTTGCTTACCTGTACTTTTTTGAAGGCATCCCCACCTCCTATTGAAACCTCGCCACCGCCGCCTCCGCCACCGCCACCAAACGACAGTAACGGTTCCTCAGAAAATGGAGATCCCCAGGGGGGGAACGAATCAAGGGGGGCTGAAACTGTCGAGATAGTGGAGGAACCGACCCTTAAACCATCGGACATCGTCAAGGGCATGTGCAGAAGTATGTCGGCTTTATGTAAGTGTTTATTAATTAAATATTCTTATATCTATTCAAATTCCGTAAAAGTAGTACACTGTTTATTTTTGGCAAGGAACATTCACTATAAGAAGGCAGTAACTCTTTCAGCAGAATCATGAAACTAGATAGGTGGGTATGTAAATTTTTTGCTAACATTTCGTCCACAACTGCCATTAAAAGCTCTGAGGCAATGGCTGAAAAATGTTTAGTCAGTGTAAGACTTCCTGCTCGTTGAAAATGTTATCGTGATCTTCAAAGAGAACGTCTTCTCTGCTTATGCTGAGTTTTGTCTTTGCTCCAGCCTGCAACTCCTTTTATGTGACGTAATCCTCGTGTTAATATTGAGTTTTGTGTTGCTATTGTATACTGAGCCTTAGCTGTATGAAAACAAATCGAGAAAAAAGGGCCTTCGCCATTTTGTCCACAAATGTTTCTTTCTTTACCAGTGATGTAAGTGATCTACGGATACGGCCCCCGCCCACATGGTACAATGATGTTCGGATATTTGTTCTTAGATCTATACTGCTTTCTTTATTTACCATTTTTCAAAAAAAAATGTCTGCCCACCCTAACTAATTATTAATTATAATATCTTTGGTACTCACCTACCCATTACATTCTTTTGCTGTATTCTGCTGCTTACCTGCTGCCTATTTTTGATATGCTCAGTATTTTGAGATTTGATACTTGTTTTGTTATTAATTTGGCAACGTTTTACAAATGATTTATAACGTTTTCGGGTGACCATTCTAGACTGCTCTGAGAGTATTTCTATCCTGTGTTTTCTCAATAAAAATGTAAGGAAGGCAATACTCTCAGAGCAGTCTAGAATGGTCATCCCAAAAACGCTGTTAGACATTTGTTAAATTTGTAACTTTATTCATTTGTCGAATTATTTCAATATCATTATCCAGTATTATCACACATCACAGTTATTAATAAGTTGAGATGTAATACATAAATTTTTTTCTTTGTTTATTAGTTTTTTTGCTGTATATTAAAGCATCCCTATAAGGGAGCATAAACTCTCGGAGATAATTTCACAACTTACCTCTTAATAATTATTTTATTGCTCTTTTGATGGTTTGCTTGGTTTCTGAGAAGGCGTATGAGAGTGTCTGCGATACCATTACGCATCGATTAGAAATCGTCTCATTAGATTAATGCGCAGTGTGGATATGAAAAAACTTATCATCAGCATACATTTTTAACTTTAACTTCGAAAACTCGAAAACGGAAGATCTAAAAAAATTGGCAAAATTAGGACGGTTTTTTTTTATTAATTGGACTGCAAGACCCCCTTAGTTAGACGATTTGTTCAAAGAGGGTAAAACTAGCAAAAAGGGCATTTTCAGTCCTATCCCGCTAAATTTATCACTTTGAATATACCGTGGTAAAAAAATGTCTGGAAAAGTCAAAAACGTAATTTTGTGTAATTTTTTGGGAAAATGAAAGCGCGTCTGAGCTTCAATTGTAATTGATTAACTAGGCGACACAGAAAGAAAAAAAAAGTTTTAGCAGTTTTAGTTTTTGTCTAGGGCCAAAAAATTTTTATGTTTCACAGTTTTTGACTCTACATTTCACCCTGAATATTCCGCATTTTTCCAGCAAACATTCTGAAATAATTCACAGAAGTAACACATATGCAAGCCCTCGATCTGGTCGAAAAACTAGGTCCTAGCTTTGAATTTAAAATTGTGACGAATTTTTAAACTTTTAAATTACCACTTTGAGGTCGATTTGTGCTGAACCCATACACCGCAGCGTATCTTTATCTCTCCCGGTAGATACCTTGGAATATTGTATAGACCACTTTTTCGCTGAATTTAGGGGGAAATAGTCTCAATGGAGTTTTGAACCAAAAAATGCAAATTCAGCCCAAAAAGCCGAATGGTTCCGATTTACGTCTACCACGTGGTGACGGTGCTCGGGATTTTGGCTCCTCCCACTGAATTTAATCTTACAACTGGAATTTATCAAAACAAAAACATCAACTTTAAAGTCTTAGACTAAGGAAAATCGTGGAAAACCGTATGGACGGAGGAAATTTGGACACTTTTACGAAGACTAACGGCAAAATGCCCTGTCCTCGAAAATTTTTTGGCAAAAATTGGCCAATTTGAAAATTTCGCGTCGGGATTTCTGTCAAAAGTACGTTCCGGAATTCCGATTTACTTCTTTACATTTCTTGCTACTTCATTCTTTACATTTTGGTTCAATTACCAAAGGATAGAAATACACTCAGTGCGCACACGTGCTGCCAGTGAAACACGTTATTTGATTCAAGACCTTTTCGTGATCTGTTTTGCTGGAATGACGGGAAATACTGTCAAATGAATGTTGAAGCAAAAATGCAAATTTTGCTCAAAAAGCCGAATGGTTTCGATTTACATCCACCACGGGATGGATCGGAACTGCTCGGGATTTTGGCTCCTCCCACTGAATTTCATCTTACAGCTGAAATTTTCCAAAACATAAACATCAACTTAAAAGGCTTAAACTAAGGAAAATAGGCTTAATATCGTAGAAAAATGTGTTGCCGGAGGAAATTTGGACACTTTTAGAAAGACCAATGTCAAAATGCCCTGCCCTCGAAAATGTTTTATCAAAAATTGACCAATTTGAAAATTTCGAGTCGGGATTTATGTCAAAGCACGTTCCGAAATTCCGACTTACTTCTTTATATTTTTTGCATGCAAATTTTTCTCAAAAAAAAACGAATGGTTCCGACTTAACTTCCACCACGGGGTGAATTGGAAGTGCTGGGGATTTTGGCTCCTCCCACTGAATTTCATCTTACAGCTGAAATTTTCCAAAACATAAACATCGACTTTAAAGGCTTAGACTAAAGAAAATCGATTGAAAATCGTGGAAAACCGTGTGGTTGGAGGAAATTCGAATACTTTTACAAAGACTAACGGCAAAATGTCCTGTCCTCGAAAATGTTTTGGCAAAAATTGGCCAACTTGAAAATTTCGTGTCGGGATTCACGTCAAAAGCACGTTCCGAAATTTCGACTTACTTCTTTACATTTTTTGCTACTTCTTTCTTTACATTTTGGTAGAATTAGCAAAGGATAGAAATACACTCAGTGCGCACTAGGGCTGCCAGTGAAAGACGCTATTTGATCCAAGATCTTTTCATGAACCATTTTGTTGGGATAGCAGGAAATACTCTCAAATGAATTTTGAAGCAAGAAATGCAAATTTTGCTCAGAAAGCCGAATGGTTCCGATTTACTTCCACCACGGGTTGAATCGGAAGTACTCAAAACATAAACATCAACTTAAAAGGCTTAGACTAAAGAAAATCGGCTGAAAATCGTTGAAAACTCTGTGGCCGGAGAAAATGTGGACAATTTTAGAAAAACTGGTCAATTTAAAAATTTTGTGTCAGGATTCATGTCAAAAGCACGTTCCGAAATTCCGATTTACTTGCATCGATTTTCACGGAGCGTTCTTCTTTTACATTTTGTTTGAATTAGTGAAGGAAAGACATACACTCTGTGCGCACTAATGCTGCCAATGACCAACGCTATTTTCATCCAAGACCTTCTCGTGAACCGTTGTAGAGTTGCAATCGAATATAATATGGCCCATTTCAAATAGATATTCTAGATTTATCTAGCAGGCTGAGGAATTGAGAGGTTCTTCCTATTCCATCCATGTAAATGTCTCATTTATATGTCAACTGAGAGCTGAGAGCTTACTAGATGAATATCTATTAGAAATGGACTCTAGCATTTTTCATTGGCTGCACTGGCACGCTACACTGAGGGTATTTCCATCTTTATATTTTGGTTGAATTAACAAAGAAGTACTCAGTGGGCATTAGTTCCACTAGTGAAAAGCGCTATAAGATAAAAGTACCGTCAACATGGCCGCTGTGACCAAAATGATTAAACAGTGATATATTTGAAGTAGTAGAGAGCTGAAATTTGGTATGCAGCGTACTTACAGGATTGCCTACAAGCCGCGATATGACTTTTCAACAGTTCATCCACTATATGCCATTATCAGGCTTTTGCATGTATGTCTCCTATAAGAAAACCGTTAGCCAGTGTATTTTATATGGGAGAAATCTACCATCAATTACCATAAAAAGTTCGTATTTAGGATACTATTGATAGTACACGGATCAAATTTGGATAGTATGTACCTGAATGAGTTCCTCAAGGGTACCATGAATTTTGATGAAATTTGGATGCTCGGTGCCGTTAGGGGTGCCATGAATGAGTACAATTTGCTAAAAATAAATTTTTTTTAAATCTGAGCTAACCGTGTAAAGTGTGGTTAAATATTGATATCTCTGGAACGGTTTGAGCTAGAAGGCTAGAATTTTGAACGAAACTTTTTTAAATTATTAACTAAGTCGCAATAAGCTGGAACCTTCCCGAGAGGGAAGGTTCAATTTTGTATTTTTTTTTCAGTTAATTGATACATTTTTTGTCACATTTTAAAAACTGTTGCAACATTACCCTAAAACTAAATATAACCGATGTTCCGACTTTTCGCCTACACTAGGCCATCCTCAGACTTTACTAATGGTCATATTGGGTTAAAAATAGGCTTTTCTTATGTAAAATCAGTAAAAAAATATTATGAAAAATCCAAGATGGCCACCGCGGAATGGTGATGTCGTGTGAAAGGTTAGTGTTACAAGGTTGAAATTTGTTATGTAGCTTCTTTATGGGATTAAGTAGAAGTTGCAATGGGCCAGAACCTTCCCGTTGGTACGAAAGTTCCATTTTAGATTTATTTCAATTAGTTGACACTTTTTTGATACAACTTGCTTCTGTTAAAAAAACACATAAAAAAATAAAAAATAAACGAAAAAGGTATAGAGAGCAGGGTACACCATAAAACAAATCAACTCAAGGTTTTCTGCTAACCAACTTGTTTGTTTTCCTGAGTTACTACAATAAAATTAGGTATATTCTTCCAGGAAGAGTTCAGAAATGTTTTAAAGAAAAAGAACAGTTAGTTTAGGTTAGTTAGGTTAGTTTCTTTGCATTTGACCTAGTTTACTTCAAAAAACAAACAAAATCATTGTAATTTTTATTACTTGTCCCACGGAGTTTAGATAGGATTGCCAACTTTGCCGCATTTTGCGGGACGTTCTGGATTTAGACCCGTTAGTCCCGTGTCCCGCACCACAGTCGCCCGGGACCCTATTTGTCCGACATATCGCGTTTTAACACGAAGACAACTAAGTATTAGGCACTTAGAATTTTTTTTTGGCATCTTAGTAGCCATGGGATGTTCATTTTTTCCATATTTTTGTTTCTATTCATCTCCTTTTTGTTCATCTGAAAAAGATTGACGAACAAGGTAAAAGTCAACTTTCCAATACTGATTCATCATACTATTTAGTTTTTACTAGTTTGAGGTATTACTTACATAAATATATTTAGAGTGTTTATAAAAAAAAACTCGTAGCAAGCCTGTTGTCTGAGGTAAGTTCATAAAAAAATGAAAATCTAAACTTTTTATGATATTTTCGACATTCAATTGTTTTTATGAACTCATCTCAAACCTAATATATAATAAGTTCCAGTTTTTTCTGCATCTCGTTAGCCTTGGAAATTTGACATATTTCACCCAGTATATATAACGGACACTGACAGTGATTGATAAATGGGTTTAAGGTTATGGATATTGTTTACACTTAAGCCTACATAGATGCCAGACTCTACCAATTATTCCAGGTTTTAAGGCAACTTATTCATAGTTCTTAAGTCCCGCGATTCTCTATGTGGTTTTATTGGTTAATTTAATTATTGAACTTTGAAGGTTATTAGCAATAAATGGATATGACAGACTTTTCTTCACTTTTCGCTACTTTTCATTCAATTCCAAAACTCTAAGCTTATTGTCATTCATCATCATACCTATATATATACTAAGGTATTAAAATTCGTGAGCCTATTTCTTTTTACATATATTGAGCGTTCCAAAAAGTGAAATTTTACAGTTTTACAGTTTACCTTGATATTATAACATTATTTACATAATATAAATAATAAAAAAATAATAAGCTATAGCGTACTTACCTCAAAAATATTGCAAATCTTTTTTTTGGATAGCACTTTTTTATAAATAATTGAATTTTCTTGTCGATTATTTTCGGCATTTTGGAATTCTTTTACTCTTTAATCCACTTAAACTGTTGATGAACGTATTGAAAATTGACAACGACGCAACTTCAATTTGACAAAATCTTAAAGCTTATTGGAGACAATTGCGACTAAAAATACCAGTTAGTAATTAGTTTGACTGTATTGGTTAAAAAAAAACATGTTAAGGGATCTTATTGGCCAGCTTTCAAATTGGCGATTTTAGTTCATCACCTTCCAATTCTGTATTTACCGTATCTATTTTGACGACAAGTAAACGACAATTGCCGTCGATGTTATACAGGGTAAATTCCATGACAATGTAAGAGGCAGAAAATAATGGAATATGGTATATAGTTTTAATTCAATTGCCTACTTGAGTTTTTTTTTTTAAATGAACACATGATAGTTACATGCGTAAATAGTTACTTGTTATAATTTTTTTGATATTTCAATAAAAACGATTTTGTGAATTTTGGTTTTTATTAATTTTTTTAGTTATAAATATTATCGAAAAACAAAAAACAATGTCTCATTACATCTTTTAAACTTTGAAGATGGCATTTGGTAATTTTTATTCCAACGTTTCGTTACCGAAAGAGCATCATCAACTTTGTTTTTTCGTGTAGAATGATGTGGAAACTGTTTAAGTTCCACAACAAAGTGAATTTTTTTTTCTTAAATAAAGTGTAACATAATAACATTTCAAATTTTTTATTGTTGTTTTGTAATTAATAACTCAAATAATGTAATACAAAATATTTTATTAAAATTTTTTTACAAGTCATGTCTTGTAACACATTGTTGAATTAGGAATAAAGAAAAGAAATATCTAATACAGTATGTACTTTCTTTTAGGTCCATAAGAGTCCGCAGTCAATAACGTTGAAATAAAAATAAAAAATCGCCATCGTTCTGTATCTTCAAAAAGTGCAATGTGAAAGTGTTTTTGCATTGCATTAGTGTTTGAAATGCCTTAAAAATAAATAAAAACCAAAATCCATAAGATCGGTTTTTTTTATATAAAAATAAATAGATAAGTAACTCATTTTTAAAAGAGAGATTTTCTTTTTCAGAGATCATTTTGACAAAAGAGGAAATTCTTGACATTCTTTAACTCTCTGAGGTTTTTTTGATATTCGCTGAGTGCGTGTTTTAGGACCCGAAACATTGTTTCATATGTTTTTTTAACAAATTTCTTCAAATTATTTTGCGACTTTAATTGAAAGTATTTGTCTTACAGTTTCAGTGCCTTAGAAGCTAAAAATGTTTTTCTTTCAATTCGCAATTTTTTCTTTCAAAATTCATTATCAAAAAAAGAACTCTTTTATAAGATATTTTATCAAATATGACATTTTGATGTCATATTTAATGAAATATGTAATTTTGATCTTAAAAAAATATTAAATACGTAACTCGTTTGAATTATTTGACCTGTTCTTAATGTTTGCAATGTCTCTGCTTTAAAAACCGAAAAGTTTTTATTTTTTATTTCGTAGTCTTTTCATTAACAATAAAATTTTTTGAGGGTCTAGTATTATTGAGAATATCTTTTGATTTTATTTCTTTGTTTGAGGTACAAAAAAAGAAAAATGTTAATGTTTTTTAATGTTCTGATGATGTTTTTAATATTCGATATTTTCGTATTTTAGAATATAAAACATTTTTTTACATTGTTACTTTTTTTTTACTGAAAATTACATTATTATTATATATAAGTAAACATTATTATGGGAATTTTCAATTGAAAATGTTTGCCTTTTTAACCTACAAAAAGCGGGAACATTCTACCTTTTTTTAATGATCTGAGGTGTGCCTTTTTGGCAGTTTTTTTTTCAAAACTTCGACATATTTTTGAGACTTTTTTTTTCAAAATATCTGTAATCTTTACGTATAAAAAGAAGTAAATATTCATGTTCTGACATGTTTGCAGTTTCCATGTTTTAGAAGGGGAGACAGTTCTTTTCAATTCTTTTCAAATTCTCTGTTTAACACTTTTCATGGTAGCCGTCTTGGGTTTAAATTGAAATTACCTGTCTGCAGAGGAAACTGTTTCTAACTTAAGATTTTTATCTTCAATAAGTACGAGGTGTTCATTAGGGAACGTCATCTAGAAGGCTATGAGTTTTTGGTAGAAAAGGACGAAGTAATTAAAGTACATGAACTTTTGTTCCTTCATCGTTTCCCTTTAACATTTCATAGCTTAATAGATGACGTTTTCGTATCTCTTACCTTTTCGGAGACCCCCATGCAATGCATCCTTATCTCGGAGCCACTGTATACAACTTAGGTTGATAAAAATTCTTATTTATAAAACTTGGTAGGCTCTCACGGCCGTTCAAAATACAATCTAAAGTGTTTTTCGCGCTTTGAAGCCGTGGTACAAAGGAATTTCTTCCTGACGTTTCGTCTACAGCTACGGCAGACATTATCAAAGGCGATGAGGAAATGGGCGAAGTTATCTCCCATGCTTTCCGACGTTGACTGATTCGACTATGGTGTGCTCCGTGGTATTTATTCCTCCGCCGTCGCGCTGCAGTAGAGGGACTAGGGTGGGGGTAGCGGTGGCCGGCGGGGTTTCGGCGCACCTGAAGTATGTCGTAGAGCACGCTTCCAGTCTGCACTTAGGAAACGTAATTTTCTCCTTCCTGTTGAAATTGTTGTCGTGTTTAAAGACCTCAGTGGCCTCTGTCGTTAGTCTTGGATAGAAACCAAACTTGAAAAGGATGTCGTGACCTTTGGAGAGAGAGTGCTTTGCTACTGCTGACTTTTGTGTTTGTCCCAGCCTGCAACTCCTCTTGTATTCCGAAATCCTCGTGTTGACACTGAGTTTTGTGGTGCCAATGTATACCGAGCCACAGCGGCATGGAACTCGGTAAACTCCGGGTGTCGATAGGTCGGCGGTCTTTGGCCGGTCTCAAGCTCTGTGGTAACCATCAAAAGTATGGATGAGATCCGAGGATATCTTGCATATAATAAAAAAAAAAAAATTTTGTTAATTTAGAACTAGCTAACAGCTTGCATTGGAGCGACAGGTAAAAAGTGGTTCGCTTGACACATAAACGGAAGATTGTAGCCTAAGCCGCAACGAACCGACAAAAGAAGAAATTTGATGCACTAAGTGCCACCAACATCTCGCCGGACACATTAAACCTCACATCAGAAGAGAGTCAACGCAAGGTTGTAGTGAATTTGACCGACAAAGAACTGTCAACACACGAGCTGAGCGTTCTGAACAAGGGACGAGATTTTGCCACAACATCATCCAGGATACCAGTGGAAGACATCATAGCAAACGTGAAGAGCGGAATCCGGCAGCTGTCAGTTCAGCCGACTGAACAGATAAGGATGGAGACGTCACAAACTCTACAACGCGCAAAACCACCAAAAAGCAATCTCAGCTTTGCAGAAAGGAAAGCTCTGAAAGCCTTGAACGAAGAGAAGGATATTCTCATTTTACCAGCAGATAAACGCAACAGTACTAATGCCAACATTGGATTACGAAAGAAAAATCAGAACACTGTTAGATCCCACCACCTACAAGAAGCTAACTCGTGATCCAACCTCCCGGATTCTGAGGGCCACCAACAATTTAATCGAAGATGTGGCATCGGATGAAATGACTAAGCTTAAAAAATCAGAAGTCTTGCCACCAAGGATGGACGGTTTGCCAAAGATCTACAAACCGGATGTGTCACTGAAACCCATCGTGAGAACCATAGGAAGTCCGACCTACGAAATCGCGAAACACCTCGCAAAACTGCTGCAATCTAAAATAGGAAATACTGACAGCTTTAGAAAAGACTCCACATGTTTCGTCGAAAAACTGCAATCTTTGACTCTTTCTCCAGGAGAAATTCTCGTTAGCTTCGATGTTGTTTCTCTCTTCATGATAGTACCCATTAAGGAAGCCATAGAGCATATTAACCATGAATTTTCACAAGTTATTGCCAAGCTGTTCCAACAGTGCCTAACTCTACATATTTTTAATGGAAGGAGAATTTCTACCAACAAACTGATGGTGCAGCTGTGGGCAGCCCCCTTAGTCCAGTAATAGCTAACTATTTTATGGAAATTTTTGAGAGCAAGGCGTTGGCAACCGCAAATAATAGGCCAAAGTGCTGGTTCCGATACCTGGACAACACATTTGCTCTTTGGAGCCATGGCGTGGGCGAACTTCAAAACTTCCTCTCACACCTCAACTCTATCAACACAAAAATTCAATTCACTATGGAGGTACAAAAGGAAGGACGCCTACCGTTTTTGGATGTCTTAGTGTCAAGGAAGCCG
The DNA here is from genome assembly GCA_951812265.1 of Taphrorychus bicolor. Lineage (NCBI taxonomy): Eukaryota > Metazoa > Arthropoda > Insecta > Coleoptera > Curculionidae > Taphrorychus > Taphrorychus bicolor. Next base: position 14,780,916 of record OX638298.1, read on the forward strand.
AATGAGAAGCTTGCGCACACCGTTTACAGAAAACCAACACACACTGACCGATATCTCAATAACGGATCAAATCATCATCCCAGACAGAAAAGGGGAGTCATAAACACTTTGTCTGTGAGAGCCAAGAAAATTTGTGAGCCGGCTAATTTGGAACGGGAAATGAAGCATCTGGAAAGAGCATTTGGTTGGAATGGCTACAGCAAGCACGAGTGTGATAGGGCCGTGCGCCAAATGAATGTAGAGCGGCAGGAAGGAATAACGGGAGAAATTGAAGAAAAGCGCGGATGGACTAGTCTACCATTCATTCACAGAGTAACGGGCAGGATCGGTAGGCTACTGGAAAAGCACAGTGTTAAAACTGTCTTTAGACCTACTCGAACAATACAATAGAGCTTGAGATCGGCCAAAGACCGCAGAGATCCCCTATCGGCACCCGGAGTTTACCGAGTTCCATGCAGCGGTGGCTCATACATTGGCACCACAGAACGCAATGTCAACACGAGGATTACGGAACACAAGAGGAGTTGGAGGCTGGGCCAAACACAAAAGTCAGCAGAGCATGCTCTCGCCGAAGGTCACGACATCCTTTTCAACGAGGTGGATATCTTATATCAATCGCATCGTTTCTGTCCGAGACTAACGAGAGAGAGGCCATTGAGATCTTTAAACACGACAACAATTCCAACAGGAAGGAGAAAATTAAATTTCTAAATACAGACTGGAAGCGCGTGCTACGACATACTTCCAGGGCGTCGAAACCCCGCTATACCACTACTTCCGCACAAGACCCTCCACCACAGCGCGACGGCGCCGGCGCCGGCGGGCGAATAAATACCACGGAACTCCCCACAGTTGAATCAGTCAACGTCGGGAAGCACGGGAGATCACTTCGCCCATCGCGTCATCGCCAGCTGTAGACGAAACGTCAGGAAAAAATTCCATCGGACCACGGCTTCAAAGCCCGGAAAACACTTTAGATTGTAATTCTTATTTATTTTGGTAATTTACAACTTACGTAGGCTTCATTTAATTGTCCCGATTTTTTGTTTGGAACCATTGACGAGACCTGCAGGAATTCCTGTAAATAAAGTTGTCCATTTCTACATTAGCTCATACCTGATGGGTATCATTTTATCTACACTGTTAACCTCAATCATTTCAATTATGATTTAGATATTCTTGTAGTCTCCATTTCAAATGACTTAAGGTACATAACACTCCTAGAAAAAATCCATTTTTTTCTCTAAGAGACTGGTAGAAATTCAGGTTTGAAATTAGATATCTCCAAGTCAAAAGTCTCAAGTTTCACATTTTCACAAGTTTCACATTTCACATTTGAGAGGAATGGAAACTTGAGACTGTTGACTTGGAGATATCTAATTTCAAACCTGAAGTACATAACACTATTTTAAACTTTTATTTAACCCGATTCAACTCGAACACCATTTTAGTACATAAGCTTTACATTTAATAAAACTGGGTCAGATCTATTATATTTTTTCTGGTTTTACTTATCTCGTATATAATTCGTATATCATCAAAGCAGCAGAACAAAAATATTTTACATTTTTTATTTATAATTTATTTTCAAATATTTATATAGCTACTGGTTGGTTTCAAACTATTTTTTTTAATTTGAACTATTTGAATCTTATTAGTAACCTAAATAACAAGATATCATTTACACACTTTTGTGGTGTTCTCGATTTTTAGTGCTTAATTAAAACCTAATTATCATCGCGCAGATCCAATTAATACTGCTAACAATAATAATTGGATTTGCATTTGATTTGGGATCATCTTATTTGTAAAACAAGATGTGATTATTATGCATTATGCTCCGTATCAACAAATAAATAAAAGTTGTAAAAAAAACACCGTTTTAACGTCAATAATTAAATCCCATTGACTTCGCGGCGAACGAGCGCCGTGGCCGCTCATGAGTGCAATTACAGCAATGCTCATTATTTATCTTCATTTCATCTTTCTCTTCATATCTATGCGTATACATTCTCCCTCCTTTCTTCTCTTTTTAGCGAAGATCGGCGTGATGCCGGCCGACAAACAGTACTTTCGCGTACCCCGTGCCGAAAACCGATAATTCGTAGTTTTACTGCACTTTTTTTCGGTTTTTAGTTTGAATGTGTGCGTGACCGTTTTATGCTCAACTTCTTATGGCCACCACGTTATGGTTACGATTTCATGGTAGGAAAAATAGACTGTGTAAAAGTATGTTTCCCAAATTTTTTCATAACTTTATCTGTTATCCTCAATGCTGATACTTTAATATGCTTAGACATGTGTGGAACTGTCGTTAACCCTTTATTGGTTAAGAACTCTTTTTAATTTTTTCTATTCAGTAATGATCTTTTTTTGCAAACACAAGTAAAGTTTCGTTACCGTTGATGATGTTGTAGGGTACATGCACCAGCTGCTCTTCGCATGTGCCACTTGCCGTTTTCGCTTTGTTTTAATTACCGATTTCAGTTGAATTGTCTCGTATGAGAGGAATGGAAACCGCATTAATTAGGCATCTCTTAAGAGCGCTGATGGTCAAGGTGTGTTTGTTGGCTTAATATTGTAGTTACATTTTATAAGTAACCATTATTACCTTCCATATGCACTGAAATAAAATTTAGTTCGCAACATGCAGCTTCCATACCATCATATCGGAAATGTGCAGACGTTTCTCTAAGTACCTACCTACCAAGTAGGTGAAGGAAAGTTACAGTAATTGGCAGGTCTAAGGAAATTCTTGATAGAAAACGAAAATTAAGATTATGAAGAATGATAATTGGGTGATCCATGATTAGTCTCATTAGTCAAAAAACTCCTTAATTAGATATGCCGATATTTTTTATTTAAAAAAAAATACCTATGTGTTATATGTATTTCTTTTTATTTATCCAGGCACATTACACATGCAATCTTCGTAGTACAGAAAATCTTACAACCGAAGATAATGGGACCAAAAATTTGTCATTTTTGATAAAAATTTGCCTATGTTTCGCAAATGGTCAAAAATTACCCTAATGACCTGGAACTTGGAAAATAGTAGACGTTGTTGATAAACTCTTTCTCTACAGACTCTCCAGTGGTAAAAGCTTCTAGATTTTTTTACGTTTTTTTTCCGAAGATCTGCAATTGGCTATTTTGAAACTACAAAAAATTTTGAAAAATTGTATATTTTGAGGTCTTAGGTCAAAACTGATGGAAGATTCGTTCTCAGCTACCTCGAGTTGGTATACAGGGTGTTACGGGAAGAAATGTACATACTAATATGGGAGATAGGTTTTGACCATACCAACACATATTCAGTATTAAAAAAGTTCGGAACTCATTTCTTACTGATATACAGGGTTTTGTATATATATGTTGCCCAAAATCATAATCGGGGGTAATACCACGAGAGCTTTAAAATAACCGATAATGTTTCACGATTGCATGTTTTCCATAATTTCACGAGTCCTTTGGGGCGAGTGAAATTTGCAAGGAAAACATGCCAGAGTGAAAAATTATCTGGTTCATTTTAAAGCTCGAGCGGTATTTAGTGAGATTATTTCTCGAATCAAAAATTCTATCAAGAAATAAATAAGTAGTGTTAGAACATTCGGACGTCACCTTAAATAAGTTAGTCACACAACGACATTCATTAAGGTTTTATGGTTGATTCCATGACAACGTGAAATTACCGCTGTAATTTTTTAGAAAAGTATCGAATTACTGCTTATTAATACCTGTTTTGTTCCATAACAATAATATGGATGAGTGAAATAATCAATCATATTCCAAGAATGTTTGTAGAAATGAATTCAAATTGCATGTGCGTAAAACTTTTTACGATAAGAACCCAGAAAGGTAACAAAAAGTTCTAAATTTCCAGAGTCAGTAACAGACACTCAGTATAATTTTTTTTAAATTTTTGGAAAAGATCTGAAGTCCACAAACTCCATGCATTTCAGTTGTCACACTTTGGGTTTTTTTTTAATTCTTTTTTTTTAACTAAGTACATTTTTTATTACTCGTAACTTACTGAGTTAACATTTGTTCTGCTTATTTTATTATTTATTAATATTTATGACAAGAAGAGATATAAAACTAATAAACAGGAGAAAACAAAAATTCATAATTATTATTTATAGAGTATTTACTTTAAATTTCCAACAACTTCAAATATTAGAAACAATGACATATAAAAACCAAGATTATAAAACATTTTCAAAATGAAGGCCTTTCTCCCTGCATTTCTCTTCTCTCTTCAACAAGTGAATCACAAACTTTCGCATGTCCTGTGGATTATTTTTTTTGTGGTCAAAATAAGTTCTAATTTTTTGAATCAGTTGTTCTCTATTATTAATTTCTTCATTATAAACCATTGACTTAAGGCGACCTCATAAAAAAATAATCTAGAGTATCTAAATCTGGACTCCTTGGGGGCCAAGGGTCCGGACCATCTTCCGATCCATCGATTAGGGAAATTAGCATTCAAATATTCTCTTACGGCCAGCGCAAAATGCGGCGAAGCGCCATCATTCTGGAAGTACCAATACTCTTTGTTCTACTCGTTGTTCTTCTAGAAGACCCTGTAACCTGTTTGGCAGGAAATCGAGATAAACAGGAGCTGTGAGAGGGCGCTCAAAGAAATGAGGTCCCACTAGTTTGTTTCGGTGACATCAGTCAGGCTTATGTCACCCTATTGTCACATACAACTTTTCATGTTTGAAAATTAAGTAATTTTTATAATATATATTATATAATTTACACAGTGCTTACTCGGCTTCGCCTCACACGGAAATTTGTCACGCGCGCACGGAAAAAGGCTATTTTCGGTACTCCTAATGAAATATACTAGTTATGAAACAAAATCTCAGTAGTAGGAGAAGTATAGTGTGCAACACGTTCGAAAATCACTATTCACACTCTTGTGACGTATCACTCGTCTACGGCTCGTGTCCAAACCGTCACACTCGTGTGAAAGGTGCAATTTTCGACACTAGTTGCACAATATACTATCTTATACAGATTCTTCAATATAGACAAAGTTGTGGGGAACTCCTGGATTTTTTTACGAATTCTTCTTCCGGAAGATCTGCAACTGGCTATTTTAAGTCTACAAAAAAAAATTGGAAATACTCGTATATTTGGAGGTCCTAAATCAAAACTAATTTATGATTCGTTCTCAGCCGCTTCGAATTAATATAGCCACATTTTCAAGAGAATTTAAGACTAAAAATGTTTTAATGATATTTCCATACATGTGTATAGAAAAATTTGAATTTTTAACCATTTTGACAAAAATTTGCCTGGGTTTCCAAAAGGGTTAAAAATTACTTTGACGACCTAGGGCTTTGAAACTAGTAGATGATGTTGATGACCTTTCTCTGCAGATTCTCCAATGGAGACATCTGTGAAAAACTCCGGAGTTTTTTTATGATTTTTTTCCGAAGGTATGCAATTGGCTATTTCGCGACTACAAAAAAAAAATTGCAAAAAAAACGTGTATTTTGAGGTCCTAGGTCAAAACTTATGGAAGATTCGTTCTCAGTTTCCTCACATTAGTCTATAACTATATTTTCAAGAGAATCTAAGTCTCAAATTTTTGACAATATGAAATTTTGACCATTTTTTACGAAAATTTGAATATGTTTAGAAAGGGGTCAAAAATTACTCTGACGACCTGTGGCTTTGAAAATGGATGATGTTGATGAACCTTTTCTCTACAAATTCTTTAGTGGACAAAGATGTGAGAAACTCCACTTTTTTTACAATTTTTTTCCCGAAGGTTGGCAATTGCCTAGTTTGCGACTACAAAAAAATAGGAAAAAAATCGTAAATTTTGCGGTACTAGGTCAAAACTGATGGAAGATTCTTCGAATTACTACGATGTGTTCAATAAAATCCCTCTAGCCACCTATTATATTCATTTGTTAATTTGAAGAATTTCGTGACTTACTCCTTCGATATGTTAGTTGTCACTTACTGAAATGTCAAAATCCGTGGGCAACATTGACGGCTCCAGAGCGCTTTATTTGCAAGCTTCCCTCATCCTTTGATTTCTTGATAAGAATGTAAGGATGAGAATAGTCTCAGACCTGTCTAGTGCTGCCACCAAATTGACATCTACTAAGTAAGTGATAGATGTTAACAAGTGACTTATAGATGGCAGTTCAAGTTACGACGTGCCTTTATAACCCTCTTCTTTACTATCAAAAAAATCATAGTCAACTAGATGACGTTTTATAATGAACACTCCGTATATAGCCGCATTTTCAAAAGAATCTGAGAGTCAAATTTTGTTTATGAGATTTTTATACATATGGAGTTTTGACCATTTTTGACGAAAATTTGCCTATGTTAGGAAAAGGGTCAAAAATTACTCTCGCGACCTGAGACTTTGAAAATGGTAGACAATGTTGAGGAACTCTTTCTCTAGAGATTCTCTAATGGACAAAGCTGGAGAAACTCCTGAATTTTTTTACGTTTTTTCCCGAAGGTCTGCAATTGTCTATTTTGCGACTATTAAAAAAATTACAAAAACCATATATTTTGCCATTGAGCGCTAGGTCAAAAATTTTGGAAAATTCAATCTCAGCTTCTTCAGGTCATGCTATTTTGATCAGTTTTGACGAAAATTTACCTAGTTTGGCAAACGGTCAAAAAATAGTAGACCATGTTGATGAACCTTTTCTCTACAGATTCTCCAATAGACAAAGCTGTGAGAAGTTCTTGAATTTTTTTACGATTTTCTTTCCCGAAGTTTGGCAATTGGCTATTTTGCCACTACAAAAAATTGGAAAAAATCGTATATTTTGAGGTCCTAGGTCAAAAATGATGAAAAGTTCGTTCTCAGTTAGTTTGAAATAGGTAATATAAAGTCACAGTTTCAAGAGAATCTAAGACTTGAAATTTTTTGATGAGATTTCGTGGAAAAATATGCTATTTTTACCATTTTTACGAAAAATTGCTATATTTGGAAAAGGGTCAAAAATTGTGGAACCAAGAGAGAGAGAAAAGATGAACCATTTCTCTGCAGATTCTCCAATGGCTAAAGCTGTGAGAAATTTCTGAATTTTTTACGATCTTTTCCCGAAAGTCTACAATTATTAGCTATTTTGTGACTAAAAGAAAAATTGAAAAAATTGTGTATTTTGAGGTCGAATTAGCCAGCCACTCGAATTAGTATACAAGGTGACTCAAAATTCAGAACGAGGATTTTAGGGGCATATTTGTGGAGTGAAAATAAGACGTTTTTTCCTCTAAACCGTTTTCGAGAAAAACTTCTTTGACTGAACGGCAGCAGTATCATCATCAAAATAAGGAAAAACATGGCAGACTGTGATTACCATTCACAGACGTTTATAAACTTTAAAAATTTATTTTAAACCTTTTTCATAATTCATGACTGTTAGGAACGAAAAAAATAGCAAACCTGTTACTTGCAAAAAACTGCGAAAGAAATGAAAAAGATTCGTTGAGAAAGGAGGATAAACAAATTTTCAAGAATTTTCATAAATAAGTACAACCCATATTAAAAAGAAATTGGTTTTTCCATGTTTGAGCGCACGTAGGGGAAAAATTCATATGTAACTTAAAATGTCACATATGTGATACATATGTGAAAATATTAAATTTTTTTTACGAATTTACCAATTTTTTTTCCGAAGGTCTACAGTTGCATACTTGAAACTAAAAAGAAATTAAAAAATCGTATATTTCGAGGTCCTAGGTCAAAAATCAAGGATATTTCGTTCTCAGCTTTTTCGAATCAGTATATAGCCACATTTTTAAGAAAATCTAATACTCAATTTTTTTTTATAAGATTTCTATACATACCGGGTGACACAGGAATGACTAGCCAAACGATAACTCTGGTTAAAAGAATGCTAACATTTTGAAACTTTGGGGTGAATATAGAAGCTTAGTGCCTGCAATGGCGTTTTGACTAATTGGCGTTTTCGGTTTTACCGGAAGTGACGTCACTTTTATTGATTTTAAATAGAACCCTGTATATTTGGCCTTTTTCGGATTCTACGTCGAATTTTACGTTATTAACATGTATGCCTAGCTCTTACCTTTTTCGAGAAAATCGCGCCCAAACGTTCCATATCATCATTAATAAATGTTGATTTTTATGGAAAAAAATGAATATCAGTCAGCCTCGATTTCGAAAAGTGAAAAGTTGATTTTTTGAAGACATTTATCTCCATAACCTCCAATGGAAACACCTATTTTATTCCTAACATTTGGATTCCTTATTCAATTTCAAACATTATTTCAATTTAAACTACATGAGTAAAACCAGAAGTTTTCGAGAAATTGTACTGCAAATAAAAGTGGCCACGCCCTTTTTAATAAATCTACTCGAGACATCTAAATAGTTGACAATCGAGTCATCCATGAAAACAACTGGTCTTGCTCAAACACTTTAAATTTGAAATAATGTTTGAAATTGAATAAGGAATCCAAATGTTAGGAATAAAGTTGGAAAAATTGGTAAAAAAGGTTTTTGACCGCAATTAGAAATATTTTAAATTGGTACTTCCAAATCTACCTTTTTGGACACATCTTTTTCTATCTGCCTATTCCATATTTCTTTGTTTCGCTGCTTTTTGTCATGTTTCACTTATTTTTTTTTTATTGTTCTTGAAAATTATTCTTTATAATTTTGTGTTTTTGTTCAATGCCGCATTTTCTGCATTTTTTTGTTTTTTTGTTATTTTTTATTGATTCAAATTAGAATTTTTAATGAGTTTTCATTCACTTGAGTTACTTTTGACCCAAAATTGAACTCTTCCAACGAATAAGCTCTAATTGTAATGTAAATTGATTTTGCAGTGAGACATTTTGGCCCAAAACTGTTTTTCTCATATTTTGCCGTTATTTTCGATAAAAACATTAAATTCGTAGGTATAATTTTAGGAGTTATAACCTCAAGATCCTTATTTAATTCCGCCCAAATGCTGAAACAGTTAACAGTGTATTTAACAAGATATAACATTCGTTCGTTAAAAAAAAACTCAAGTAGGCCATGGAATTCAGAGATGACTTCATAAAAAAAATTGAAAGTCAAAAATGTCATAAAATGTTCCGATTTTAATTTTTTTTTATAAACTTATCTCATACAAGTGTTTTAATTCCTTAGCTTTTTTTATGAACACCCTTTATTTTGCTGCAGCCGCCCGCCGTCTAAATTCATCATGTTCCGACCTCACCATCGTCAGTCTTAACGAAGAGGAACGCTTTTCCACCACCACCACTATCGCACCTACCCCCAGCAATCGCCAACGAGTCTTGCCATTCGTCCCCCCAAGTTTCCCCATAGCGGATCCGAACAAGCTCATCAAACCTTCCGAGTACCTCAGAAGTATCAGTGGAGGGGACAAAAGAATCGAATTAGCCGCTAGGGAACGCACCATCAGCCGAGAAGAGGCGTCCGAGGAGGTGATAGAAGATAGCCGCGAAATCATCAGCGAAGAAGGAGTTAAGGTGGTGGGACCTCCACCTCCACCGCTGCCAGAGTTTAATGGTAATAATTAATTTTTAGAAAATGTAGTGGGGGTGTGTTATCTAGGGGTTTTGCAGGCGATTTAACACAAACCGCCATGTCAAAACAAAGCAACCTGACCCATCAGGAGAAGGCGAAAAAGCTGCAACCACTGTCGGCCATTAGCATACAGGATTTGAATTCCGTGCAGCTGAGGAGGACTGAGAAAGTTGTCGCTTCTAAAGTAAGAATTAATTTGTAGGATAACGGTGTAGGGGAAAATGGGCAGAATTGCAACCTTTGGTAGCCTCTTCGTCGACGTTTCGTTTAATTTTACTTAAATATCATCAGGACTGTGGGTAGAAAGTAAAACATGAACAATGGAGAACACACCACGATGAAGTACAAACCTCGAGGTAATATTGCAAATTGCTCCAGTCATGATAGGATAAAAAAACACATTAGGAGTCTATTTTAAACATGAAACACATAAAAACTTAAAAATTTAGTAGACAATACAATTAAAATTGAAATTAACACAGAACAGAGTACGTATAAGTTTCATACAAACAACCTAAGTATTCACCAACTAATAGACTGACAATGTCTGTAGCTCTTTTCCCACTGTTTATATGGAAAAGTAGATAATAAGAATTTTGAAAATTTTTTCAAAATCCTTTTCCCAAAACGTTTCATGACTCATTTTAATCATTCTCGTTTTTAACGACTTTAAGATTGCGTCCATTCGGTGATAAAAGATGGGACAGTTTGATAAGCCTTCCAGAATTAGTTGGTTTTTGATACCAATCGGTAATAATAATGACACTGTTTCTAATTACTGGCGTTTCTAAGAAAGGGTTATTAATTTCATTCTCCAAACTAATTGGATATGAGCAGGGGCGATCCTAAACTAGGGGCCGCCCGTGTGTAAATCGATTTCAACCGCCCCTATACAGAACAAACAAAAGTAAGAAAAATTGAAAATAAAGTGTAGATAGCGGGTGTAGGACAAATGAGAAGCTACTTCACAGTTGCAAATATGCCAACGTTTCGATCTTTATTTAGATCTTCTTCGGGGTTAAAAAAATATGCTCAATAAAAAAATCTACAACACACTCAATGTATAAACAATCTCAATCAATTTTTTTATCGGTGTTTATAGTTGTGTATTTATTTATTTATTTATGCATTGAGTGTGTTGTAGATTTTTTTATTGAGCATATTTTTTTAGACCTGAAGAAGATATAAATAATGATCGAAACGTTGGCATATTCGCAACTGTGCAGTAGCTTCTGTTTTGTCCTACACCCGTTATATACACTTCCATTGTATTAGAAAGGACACAAAGCATACATATAGTGAAAATAATAAGATACTGAGCAAGACAATAAACAATACTTTAAATTATGTACTTCCTTTTCTCGCTTTGGCTAGCCACTAACCTGATACTAACCTGCACTAACCTGAGCTAAATTTAGAGAAAACCAAATTCTACCTTTCGCCGAAATCATATACGTTTTGGGTTCTTTTTATCAAGTTGAAATATTCGCCACTTTCAACTTGTGATTTACGAAATCAACTTCAATAAATCAGATCTTCTAAAAGATGATCTTGATCTTGATTGAATAGATTTTAGGTCCTCCAAGTTCTGAGTATAGTAATAACGTGATTTGTAAAATCCTCAATAAATCACAAAATTAGGTAAATTCAAATGGTTCTTTATGCATGAAATCAATACTTGATGCGCTTTTTACATTAAGTTAAAATTATATTTCAATAAACAATCTACAGTAAATCACATAAAATAATTACTTGTTGGGCTCTTGGAGTGTCGTAGAAACTTAATAAAAGAATATTTAATAGGATAGTGACCTAATTCGTCTTAAAGCCTACCTGCAATTTTAATTACTATATATATTATTGAATAATAAAACTACAAAAATGACTTCGGGAGTCAAATTCAATAAATCAGAGCTCTAAAGGCTTAAAGTTTTATATAATATTGAATCGTTTGCACGTTACATCAATACTTCAATTAATTTACGTGAGCAAATTTCAACAAATCAAAGGTCCAATTGAATTAAGTTTTATTCAATAAATCACAAAATCATATAAACACAAAAGTGCTGTTAAGTGCTAAATAGGTTATTGACGTGATTTATTACGTCCATTTTCAACAGTCTCGCAATTTAGCAGCCTTGTGATGATTGTGGGAATCAAGTTCAATTAATATGATATAAAATATACAAATATAACCCTCAAAGTTTCTATCAATAAATCAAGTAAGTATCTGATTTTGACAATTATTAAGATATACTTAAGGAAGCTTTATTCATAAAGTTTATAATACTAATGTTTCAATATTGAATCAATATATGATGTAATTTATTGATTTTTGCTTTCTTGAATTTTGACTAAAGAAGTCAAATAATTTTTAAAGTCAGCATCAATAAATAAATAAATCAATAAACCACAGTACCCAAGTAATCCGTTAAAGCGCGAAGCACTTCTAATTTGTCACACGACTTTTAACATATAATTTTATATAATTAATATATAATTATACATAATTAATTAATATTAATTTATAATTGTTAGAACAAGTTATATCTTGTTAATTTAGGTTAATTCAGGATAGTTGCTTTCAGCTCTTTTGATAAAGCCAACAATTACAGTTGGGTATTACAGTACAATTACAAAGTAATAATGAGTGGGATAGAGAAAGACTTATGGAGAAGAGTTAGAAAGAGCATTAATCTCTTTTTGCATTAGTGCGAAAGGCGGACCCATCAACCCGAGGATGGTAAAGTTAAATCGAAACTTTCTAGCTCGAATCTACTTATATCGTTTCTCAGGAAAAATATGATTTTTTTTAATGTCCATTCTTATAATAAATTTGGAAGAAATAAACACAATTAACGAATATATCGATTATTATAGAAAAACCTCTTTTTGACGTTCGATAGAGCCAAAAAAAAATAAAGTAAAATATCTCGCAAGAAAAAAAAGTTTTTGTAATATTTTTTAAATAGTAATGAGTGAGACAGAGAAAAACTTATGCTGAAAACACCTTAAAAAAGAGATGCGTAGATCTTTTTTTGCGTAGCTCAGAACCAAAACAAAGACCACTTTGACGTGTTAAATACTTGCAACTGATTATAGTTTTGCTACATATAAGTATACATATATTTTAGTCCTAAAGAAGACCTCAATAAAGGTTGAAACGTTGGCAATTTCTCAAACGTAAAGTGTCTTTTATGTCCTACATCCGCTATTCATCTCTTATGTTTGTAATACTTTATCGTCACATTTTTTCAAGTAAAATTTCTCATATGTCGATAAAAAATTAAAAATTTTGGCCGCCCCTATATTTGGCCGCCCGGGTTTTTGCCCCCCAAATAACAATTTTATGATCTCTAAAAATTGTTGTTTATTGATTTTGATGTTTATGGCAATTTCAACCCAATATTTTTCAATGGTGTGAAGGACTAATTCTTTAGGTATGCTAGTAAACAGGGATTTTACATCTAGAGAAACTAATTGAAATCCTGGTGGTATAGTACCCAGGCGGGAAGGTGACGTCATTTTGATGTAATATTTTGGTAAGCATTGGTCGCCAAAGACGTCATGGGATGACGTCGAAACAACGTCATAATGACGAGCGTAAGTCACAGACCGATATCGTCCTTTTGCAACGTCAAAATAACGTTACGTTTGTGGCGTCAAAATGACGTTAATTTGTGACGTCAAAATCACCTAACCTGAACTAACCGAAGCGAATTTGAATCTATAAATTACAAAAAAGCACATTTTATTTTAAATTCTCTAGGGCTTTAATTTCAACTTCTATTTTAAAACCAAAACAATTTTAAATCTTGCAAAAATTTATTTAAAAAAAGATCTATTTTCAGATCATAATTTTTGCAATAGAAATTGATCTTTGAATTGTTATTTATTGAAAGTATTTCGGGTCAATATCGAGTAAAAAAATTAAAAACTCAAAAAATATTCATCATTAATAGCCAAAATTGCCTAAATGAAAACCAGTTTACACTAGTATTATAGTTTATCCTTTGAAAAAGTTCAATTTTGAGCCAACATTGCCTTGAAAGAATGAAACCCAATAAAAAGTCGAATTTAGATCAACGAAAACAAATATATGAGGAAAAAAATGCAGAAAACGTGACAAAGAATAATAATAATTGATAGAAAAAGGATAGAAAATCACGGAAATTCTGGAACAATAAAAAATTCAATATACGAATAACAAAAGCACTGTTCGACTATTCGAATATCGAGAAATTGGGCCTAAAAAGTTGCCAGATTTATCAAAAAATCACCAGCTCAGGTTATTTTAATCTGAGTACACCTTAAAAAATAACTTAAAAATGTTTACCATTTTAATTATTTTGATATTTTCAAAGCACAAAACATTAGAATAATAATAAATGGAAACAACAAAAGAACAATACGAAATAAATGAATATTGACCAAAAGTAAAAAAAAATCTGGAATAAACAGAAACGTATAGTGAATAATTTGCAAATAGTTAAAGGCACAAATTTAAATTAATTCTAACTGTAGGCCAAAATCATTTAAAAACTTTCAAAAGTTTGCTAAAAAGACAAATGTTGCATGTTGAGTTACTTTAAGATTTCATTTCGAGGTTGCCACATTTTCAGCAGTTTCCGAGTTGTTTGGAAAAATGTGAAGGTTAGAAGTAAATTAAAAATTATAAAATGTAATAATTTTTATAATCTCTACAAAATGGCATATCGCATGTCATTCTTTAATAACTGAGTTATCGTTAGAAACTCAATTTTTTTAATTACAGACCTGGTATTTTATTTCCATATGTGTGAGCAATATTTCAATTGCACTTGTCATTTCTGAAAGAACAATGTATTATTTAAAAAGATTCGTGGTCGCCTTTATCTAGAAAATAAAAAATATATAAAACTTAGTAAAAAATACTTAGTTTTGGGTCAAAGTTGTTTCATCTTACATTACAATTGTTTAAATGTTGTTAAAAGAGGAGAAATCTCGGCCATCTCGGTCATCTCGGATCAGTAAGAAATAAAAAAACCTAAATTATAAACTACGAAAAGCATAGAAAGCAAAAAATTTAGTGTAATTGGAAAATTATTGAAAAAAAATTTAGAGGCAGATAGAGTCATAAATCTAAGTTTAGGCCATATTGTTTAGAAGCTTTAAAAAAGTTGCTAACTAAGATTTCTTTCGGTTTTTTTTCCTTAGGACTTATTATTCGTAAAAAATACAGTTTTCGGCCAAATTTGTCTCAATAGAAATAATTTTATTACCTCTAAAGGATGAAAACAATGCAAATTGCAATTTAGATCTATAAGAAAAATATAAAAAAAGAAGTTTAACGAAACGTGACAAATAATCAAAATAGAAATCAGATTTGAATAGTAACAGAACAATTAGAAAAGAAAAAAAAAACAAGTTAAAAACTTGTATTTAAAAATCTGTAATTAAAAAACAGTTAAAAAAAGTGGAAAATTATGAAAAAAGTAAGTCTAAAACAGGTAGTGTATTTAAATTTTAGGTAGTAAATTATTTCCAATTTTTGGCCAAAATTTTTCAAATTTAGGAAACTTTTTTAAAAAAGAAGTTTTTTCTTAAATAAAATCTATATTTATATATTTTTTACACCTTTTTTACACTTTTTTACATTTTTTTAAAACTTTTTGTTTATATATTTTTTACTTCTGTTCTACACTTTTTTTGCACTTTTTTTTTAAACTCTTTTTTCAGCTATTTTACACTTTTTTTCAATCAAAAAGATGACATCACTATGAGTCGTCATTAACACGTCACATTTATTTGTCAATTTTTCGTCAGGTGACGTCGAATAACGAATGATCACTAAATATTGACGTTATAATGACGTCACGTTCCCGCCTTGGTAGTGCCTACTATTTTATAAAAAAAAAAGTTTTTTCTTGAGTATGTAAACAATTCGTTTAGATTGAACAGAATGCCAACAATATATTTGGAAAACTTACACAATTGTATGCACAAAACTACTGGTCTAAGAGGAATCTTTGGTTTATGAGTTTTGGATAACCCATAAATCTTGGGTGGTATAGCCTTTTTAGTTATTAAGTGTTTATAAATAGATTCTTCTATTAATTGGTCGTTAAACAGTTTTTAATAAAATGTTTTATTTTATTCTCACAATTAGTACCTAGTTGGATTTTTGTTTAAAAGCTTGTAAGTCGTGTTGTACTGTAACAATGTGTCCATTTTTCCTGTCCACTATTCCTGTCGTTCCAATAAAACTAACGAATTTTCCTTGTCAAATCCTACTATTATTAAGTTGTTGTTTCCTTTGAGAAACTTTTTAGTAACGTCGTTTTACTTTTTGCCCACAGTCTTGATGATGATTAAGTTGAATTAAACAAAACGTGGTTTTAATTTAATTAAGTTGTAATTTTTCTGCCTTGTCCCAATTCCGCCTATTTCCGCTACACCGTAGATTGATTCTGAGACCAAATCTTCATCCATCTTCCAGGATAACTATTAGTTTAACGTAAACTTTTCTTTCAGACATTTTCAGCTCCAACCAGAAGTGTATCTTTGCAATGCCTCAACACTGCCGACTCGTTCATGGCCCAAAAAACCGATTTGATAGCCGAGTTGAAAATGTCCAAGGACCTAACTGGGCTGAAGAAGATGAAAATTGAAAAAGCCAAAACCGAAGAAACCATGGAAAAAGAAGTTATATTTGAGATTAAGAAGCAATTTACTGCCACTAATTTTGTGGACAAGGTAAGAATGGTAGCTATCTTTGAGGATTATGTTACAGTGTTAGGTGTGGTGTTAGATTCCGGATAAGGATAATACTGGTAATATGATCCCTGCGTGGAAGAGGCAGATGCTGGCCAAAAAGGCGGCAGAAAAGGCGAAGAAGGAAATGGAACAGCAGATGTTGCGGGACGCTGAAGAGCGGCGCTTGCAATCGATACCCCAATGGAAGCGGCAGCTCATGGCAAAGAAGGAAGAGACCGAAAACAAAATTAGGTAAGTTTTTACAAACAATAACTCTTAATAAAACCCTAATTCGAAGTATTTCACTCACCAGACAAACAATTTATACCCCAAAAGTGATTGAGGAACCGAAACTGAAGATGCATCACGATTTTAGACAGCAGCAACCCTACGACATAGTTAATGAAAATAACAACATACAGGAAGATATAAATAACAATCACTCTAGCGATTATAATACAATTAATGGCAATCTGAGTATTAGTAATAACTCGTTGGACGACTCGGAACCTTCGGATGAGGAACCCAATATAATACCGTGGAGGGCGCAGCTTAGGAAAACGAATAGCTCGTTAAATCTTTTGTGTTGAAATTTGAATTTGGATTGTTAGGAATTAAAAATAAGATAACCACGTGATTGACTTATTAAAGCTGATATCCCAAGTAATGTAATTTTTCTATTGTCATTTCAAAAGTAATTTTTTTTTGACATTTTGCTGTTTTTGTACTAAACTTCTTTTCATAATAGTTATTGGGTTTACTAACATTTGGCAACAAAAAGCCAATTAAAAAATCTAAGGAGCTGCTTGTCTGTTGCAACATATTTCGTAAAAGAATAATACATTTTCTGTCGTTTTATTATGATCTGATAGTAGGTACTACCATATTGATGTTTTTTATTTAGGTTACCTACATATTATTTCAGCTAAAAACTCCATAATTATTTTACGTTTAATTTTCTATTAAATCTTGTAAGTATTGTAAGTAGGTAAATAATTATTAGGTATATTCAGGATTTTATGGCATCTTGAACTATCCTTTTTTTTTCTCTACTCACCTTCCATTGCCTCATGTCAAGGCGATTGGCAAAAACATCAAACTCTATCTCAAGACTAACGAGATGCCATATTTTTATGAATAGCTAATAGGTCTGGGTTTACAGTTACGTAAGATTTCATACATAATTTTTGTCATTATTTTTTAATCTTTTATTAGTCATTTTGTGTGATTTTTATTGTTGTCGTTACGTTTGATTAAGACACCTACTTTACTCGCATAATAAATAGTAAGTTATTGTTAGCAAATCTGTGCTCTATCAATATTAACAATTTTTCTCATTTTAAGCAGTTCAATAGCTTTTTTAAATATCAATAATAAGGATTTTTGAACTTTTTTTTCTAACTTGTTATTAGCGAATTTTGATAATTTTCTTAGGTGAATGTATTTTTGTATTTTTTGATTTGTGTTAATTAGTTCCAATAATTACTTCAGTTTTATTGCCTAATTTAACCATAGTTGAGTTAGATAACATTCAACTACGATATGCAATAACACCTCAGTCAATTATAATTATTTTTTTTCATATATGTAGATTACTGCTTATAGTATATTCTCATTTTATAGGTGTATTATGATACTATTTAAGCGTTATATTGTTTTATGTCCTGTGTATATAACTAAGAACGGAGTTATTTTATACTGCAATATCTTATTACCAGTAATTAATAAAACTTTTAGATAAGTACGTTAACGGTAGTTTTTGCTTTAAAAAATTGCCATTTCATATTATGAAAACGCTATAGATAGAGGTAAGTACTTATAAATAGATGCTGTGGTAAAGGGATTAGGGCAGAAAAATGTAACACCTGTTATTCCCAGATAATTGGAAGTTCTATAAGACGAATGTAAGTTCTGAAAGTGTAGCTGAAAACAGCTGGTGACGATCGACCTGTACAGTTAGTGGAAAGAGATTTGCGCATGCGCTAAATTTGAGTCTGACTCTGACATCAGGCGATTAGTTAAATTACCTATAATTACTATTAGGGTATTTTGAATTTTATGCAGGATACATATACATTATTACACAAAGTATAATATTATAAAACAGATAACTGTGATATTAAACTGAATTTTACAAGGTACATACGGTAAGAAAATAGATCTCTCAACGTTGCATTTAAACCTACTTTTTGAGGCGGATACCTGAACCAGAGACAACCCATATTTAAAGATCAAAATCTGCAATGGACTCATTTGAAGATACCAAATGTCATTTGTATTTTACCCTCTATGGAGTGTGACACTTGAAATGATTAACAGATGGCGCTAGTACTGTCAAAATAGCAATTCAGGTTCATCTAACGGTGACACGTGATGGATTGTCGAGAACGTCAATCCATCACAATAGATCGAAAATGTAACTGCCCAGTAGGCTATGAAAATCTCTCAGATGATCGAAAAGATTTTATTGCGCATATTTACCGCGCACGCACCACATGCTAGTTGAAAAATGAGTGACGTCATTGTCTATGTGTCAGATATAATCGTTCAATGATTGGTTAGTACCGAGAATAGCCCCTAGATGGCGAAAATATTATCGTGTTTCCTGTGCGCGGCAACGCTTTATACTTTTGGAGTGGGAACAACAGGGGAAGTGAGAGAGGAATTCGGTTTGCGTTCCAAGAGAGAGAGAGAGAGAGAGAGAGAGAGAGAGAGAGAGACAGTGTAATATGTGGTAACTGTTAAAGATAAAGCTGGAATATTGAAACCATCAATCTGACGGGCGGTGAAGAATAATTTATATCTTAAGTTATTATAGAAGAGTAAGGAACCGACTTTCGTTTTAAGGGTTCTATCTCCATCTCTCTCCTTAATCTCCCTCATAGTGGTGTTGATTGTTAGATACAGCCAAACCAGAGTATTTCGTAGATTGCAGCATAAGACAAGACAATATTTTGTTTTTGCTTTCAGTTTTCATTTAAGTGTTTTAAATTTTAAGAGTATCATTTAAGAGTTTTATGTTTTTTTAAGTGAAACACTTTTGTTCTACTTAAAATAAGTATATTTAAAACTTAAAAAAGATTTCTATTGAACCACATGTTCATAACTAGATATTCGAGATGTCAATGATCTCGACATGTGTGACAGTCTAGGTGACAGCTGACATACTAGAGCTGTACATAAATTATCGACATTCATCAAACACCTTCCCCTCAAAGATTAATCCCACGCGGCCTTACAATCTTCCGGCCAAAGAAAGAGCGTTCAACATTAGGTTCATTATCAAGTCTACAAGAAATCAATAATGCGGGGTCCATAATAGATGGAACATCCTCAGACAAATCAGTCATCACTCATCCAATATCAATTCAACATGCATTACATATTCTGGGTTTAATTTAGGTTCCTGAAGAATTATTGGATCTGACTTGGTGCATGATAACTTGATTTGGCTAGTGCTACTTCTAACTATCCTATTATTACAATCCTTTTTCAACCAGTATGACCTGGACTCTTTAGCTTTTTCCACAACAACAGCCTTATTTTGAAAGAATACAATCCCAGATTCAACATAAACATCTTCTTTGTACTCATCCAATATCAATTCAACATGCATTACATATTCTGGGTTTAATTTAGGTTCCTGAAGAATTATTGGATCTGACTTGGTGCATGATAACTTGATTTGGCTAGTGCTACTTCTAACTATCCTATTATTACAATCCTTTTTCAACCAGAATGACCTGGACTCTTTAGCTTTTTCCACAACAACAGCCTTATTTTGAAAGAATACAATCCCAGATTCAACATAAAGATCTTCTTTGTACTCATCCAATATCAATTCAACATGCGTTACATATTCTGGGTTTAATTTAGGTTCCTGAAGAATTATTGGATCTGACTTGGTGCATGATAACTTGATTTGGCTAGTGTTACTTCTAACTATCCTATTATTACTTTCTTTTTCAATCAGTATGACCTGGACTCTTTAGCTTTTTCCACAACAACAGCCTTATTTTGAAAGAATACAATCCCAGATTCAATATAAAGATCTTCTTTGTACTCATCCAATATCAATTCAACATGGGTTTAATTATAGTTTTATATTCTGGGTTTAATTTAGGTTCCTGAAGAATTATTGGATCTGACTTGGTGCATGATAATTTGATTTGGCTAGCGGTACTTCTAACTATCCTATTATTACAATCCTTTTTCAACCAGTATGACCTGGACTCTTTAGCTTTTTCCACAACAACAGCCTTATTTTGAAAGAATACAATCCCAGATTCAACATAAAGATCTTCTTTAATTGCTAACACTCGGAATCCAATTTGGTAATTTTAGGCCACCCATTATATTAATAATTTTTACTAAAACCCTCTCCTTGCTTGTCTCACTTCTGAACTCATTTCTTTTGCTAGTAGACATTGGCAAATGCTTTGATACTGAGTGCACCATATCAAACATATCTTTATCAATTTCTCCTACCTGTTTTAAATTTGCTCTAGACAGCAAGTCAGCAAAATGTAAGTCTTTTCCAGGTATGTAATAAACATTCAAAGAATATTCTAACAGTTTTAGTCTTATTCGTTGGAGTCGAACTGACCCAATTTTGTTCAAAGGTGTATTCATAATTGCAACTAATGGCTTGTGATCTGTTTGGACATCAAAATCACAACCATATATAAAATTATGACATTTCTGTGTGCCATAATAAATCGATAATAGTTCTTTTTCAGTTTGGCTATAATAAATTTCATTCATCGATCGAGATGCACAACAAACTAACTTTAACAAACAATTTTCATGAATTTGAAACAAACCACAACCTAAACCATTTTTCGAGGCATCACATTGTAATACAGTTTTCTTTTTAGGATTAAAATGGAACCAATGAAGGAGCTTTTGTAATTACCTCTTTCAAAAGTTTAAATGTTTGCTCATGTTTAGGTAACCACATCCATTCAATGTCATTCTTTAAAAGCTCATGCAAGGGATGCAATAATTCAGCCATGCCAGTTACATACCTCCTAATGTAATTGAAAGAACCAAGCACTCTCTGTAATTCAATCTGTAACAAAATCCTATCAGCACCTCCCTACCGATCACACCTGGCATGGTATACACATCTCTCCTAGTAGATGGCACCTGTCAGTTGTCATTAGTATTATAATAAGAGTACACTTGCTCAAGTCCTTATGACCACGTTCTTCCACGTTTTATAGTAATTCACAATGTCTATACTTTTCTTTGTTTCTTTTGTTTAAATAAACAATGCCTACCGTTGTGAGTGAGTTTGATACTACTGCCAAACAGTGTCCCCGACATCATACATGAGCCTCGACAGGGTTAAGCGAACTCAAGAGATAACCTCGTGACAAGATTGGCGCCCAACGTTGGACCTTAAGCCGAGTTTTTGGTGATGTCTCCACCGCATATCGCATGTGTTTTCGTGTTTATCTCGAACATAGTGCGGGTAGTACAGTAACGACTCATTTTCTCGTGTAAAACGGTAATAGTGCATCGGGTTGACATAACCTCAATCGTTAATTTCGAAAGCACGCTTTCGCTTCTTCGCGTTTCCCGCGCCGTGTTGTCGGTGCATCGTACCACGTCACTCCGTTGACTCCGTCAGTTCTTTTCGAACCTGGTTCCACACTGGCCGACGCAACGCCGCAACGTCCGGGAGCGACAAGGAAAGCGCCACGTCCGTCAAATTCATTTCTGTCATTGCTGTCAGAATCAGCTGCTACAAAAACAGCACGAACTTCACAGCTAATTCAAAACATTGTTTCTGATTTTGTAAAATCCCACAGTTTATCATAGTACTGTACCAAATATATGCTATTACGCTCTGGTACCATGGCAGGCGGAAAAGACGCATCCAAGCAAGAGCCATCCCTGCAAAATGCAACTGCTGCCCCTGTGCAACAAATTGTGATGTCTCCAGAAATGTTGCAGCAATTGTTGACCAATTTACAAAATGCTACAGTTAGTGGACTTCAGGCGAGTTCCTCATCACAAAACATCAACTCACCTACAAATTTTTGTGGCTGCAAGTCACGGTTTAGTGGAAATCCTGGTGATGAAGTCGAAGCATTTATCGATTCTATATCAGTGTATAAAGACTGCTTACAAATAACAGACGCCCATGCATTAAAAGGTTTATCTATGCTGTTGTCAGATAATGCTGCTGCTTGGTGGCAAGGTATAAAAACCTCCATAACTAGTTTTGATGAAGCCATTTCCTCTTTGCGACATGCATTTGGATTTTCAAAACTCCCACATCAGATCTATCGAGACTTGTTTTCCAAGGAACAGGACAATGACAAAACCGATATCTTTGTTAGTCGATGTCGTGCTTTGCTTTCACATTTGAAAGGTGACTCTGCTGTGACAGAACACATTCAGTTGGATATGGTTTATGGCCTACTGAATTTCAAGATAAGGGATAAAGTGCCTAGGGAAAGTGTCTGTACCTTCAAAGATCTCATTGAAGCAGCTAGAGTAGTAGAGCAAACTTACTCCGACCGTATTGTGAAGCAAAAGAAAC
This sequence comes from Taphrorychus bicolor, assembly GCA_951812265.1. Classification (NCBI taxonomy): domain Eukaryota; kingdom Metazoa; phylum Arthropoda; class Insecta; order Coleoptera; family Curculionidae; genus Taphrorychus; species Taphrorychus bicolor. Next base: position 14,803,748 of record OX638298.1, read on the forward strand.
CAGCCGTTGAACAAAAGTGTAATGTAATATGCAGCTATTGTAAGAATTATGGACACACTATCGATGTCTGTAGAAAACGAGCCCGTGCAAGTGGTAAAAATGGAACCCCAGCTGCAAGCCACCCGCCATCCGGTCAAGAAAACTTCAGTAACACCAGTGCGACAAAACCTGTATCCTGCTATGGTTGTCAAACACCAGGCTATATTAAGAGCAATTGCCCGAAATGCAACAAAAGGGAGCAAACACCAGCCCATGCTATTAACCCAACAATGCTGACTGAGTTCTTCGGCACATCAGTTACCCAATTCCAGACACCTGTGAACATGCGCACCCTCACATACGCCAAGGTAGAGGGGCACTATGGACTGACATACCTTGATTCAGGTGCTCAGTGTAACATAGCTGGAGCAAAGTTAGGTCACATTCTGATGGATGAGAATGTGCCCTTTGAATCTAAATCTCTGTACATGACCCTTGCTGATGGAAAGACTATAGCAGTTGAGGCCAAGTGTTTCACAGCCTCGATTGACTTGAAGGGGCGTAAGCACAACACCATTTTCCACTGGATTCCAGCCCATAAAGATAGCAGAACTCTTCTAGGTGTGGATTTCATTCGGCAAGCCAACATTGTGATTGATGTACCACAAAATTGCTGGTATTTTGGAGATGACCCGCAGACACAGAATTCCTTTGTCGAGTTGACTGATGTGAAGCTCTGTGGAATCCAACCCGAGGTTAAGGAACAAAACCAAATGACTCTGTTACGAGGCGAGGAGGCCTTGAACCTGACGGAAATTGAAAGACGCCGCCTTGATGACTTATTGCAGAACAATCATGACCTTTTTATGCCAAGTACGGAAGCCACTCCATATGCTGAGCATATTATCGAGCTTAGTGATAGCCTACCAGTTGCCGTACCACCATATCGTCTTTCAGTAGCCCGAAAGGAACAGCTCCGACAAGAACTTGATGACCTTTTGGCTCAAGGCATAATAGAGGAGTGCGAGTCCCCATACGCGTCACCTGTAGTACTGGTGCCTAAGAAAGACGGTAGCATCAGACTTACCGTGGATTATCGAAAGCTGAATTCCAAAACCTGTCCTGACCGCTACCCCCTCCCACGTATCGATGATACACTTCATGCAGCTAAGAGAGCGAGGTATATGACGACCTTGGATCTAAAGGCTGGATACCATCAAGTAGCAGTTCGACCGTGTGACCGGGATAAGACGGGATTCATCTGTCCATTCGGCACATTTCGTTACACGCGAATGCCGTTCGGCCTGCGAAACGCGCCTGCTACTTTCCAGAGACTCATCGACCGATTCCGATCTGGTTTACAAGATATCCACATCTTGGCGTACCTGGACGACGTGATAGTCTTGTCAAATTCATTTGCAGAACACCTAGAGCATCTGCAGAGGGTGTTTGATCACCTTCGCCATTTCAAGTTGAGACTCAACCGGAATAAATGTAACTTTTCATGTTCCTCTGTGAATTATCTGGGACATGTTATCACACCAGTTGGCATAACTCCTAGCCCGGAAAAAACGGAGGCACTCCGCAATCGACGCTCACCACGTAACGTCAAGGAGTTGTTGTCTTTCATCCAAAGCTGCTCATGGTACCGGCGCTTCATCAATGACTTTGCTTCCGTGGCGCGCCCATTGACTGAACTGACCAAAAAGAATGCTTCTTGGACCTAGGGACGAGCTCAAAACGATGCTTTCGAGAAACTCAAAGAACTGCTCACTTCTGACCCAATACTACGGCAAGCCGACTCAACTCTTCCCTATGTGTTGAAAACAGACGCGTCTGCCTATGCTATTGGCGCATGCTTACTGCAGGGGGAGGGCGCCGCAGAAAGACCTGTGGAATATGCCAGCCGCTTGCTGACCGCAGCCGAAAAGAACTACACCACTACTGAGAGAGAAGCCCTGGCTGTGGTGTGGGCTGTAACGAACAAGTTTAGAGGCTATTTAGAAGGAGCGACAGTCTCTGTAAAAAGTGACCACCAGCCGCTTAAGTGGCTAATGACCCTAAAATCACCAACTGGAAGACTAGCGAGATGGGCTCTCGCCCTACAGCCCTACGACCTCAATATTGACTATACCCCGGGGAAAACCAATGTGATTGCCGACATGCTGTCTCGCCCACCAATCTCGGACTCAGAGGTGAACTTGGTAGAGATGGACTTGCCCAAGATGAAGGCTGATGTGATACGACAGTAGCAACTGGACGATCCGGATGTGGCAAAGATCATCAAGTGTTTCGAGAGTCCCGCAGGAAGTCCTGACAACGACGCTGTAGATTTTAACCGGTGGACCGAGAGGGGCTACGTCATGGACAACGGCGTCCTCTATAGATACTCTCCTGACATAGATGAGGAGCAAGCTCAAATGGTTGCTTCAACAAGTCAAGTTCCCCGAATTCTGAAAGAATATCATGACTCCCCATTGAGTGGCCACTACGGTGTTGACCGTACCTATCAACGCATAGCATCCCGGTACTTCTGGCCCGGAATGCGCCGCACCATTGCAGACTACGTTGGAAAATGCATAGATTGCCAGAGATATAAAGCATCGAACCTTAAGCCGGCGGGACAACTCCAAACCCCCGTTCAGGCTCAACGATTCGAGGTAGTGTCCATTGATCTATTCGGACCCTTGCCGGAAACGCCTGATGGATTTAAATGGATTTTCATAGTAGAGGATAACGCTAGCCGTTGGGTTGAGTTATTTCCTTTGCAACTGGCCAGCGCGGAAAACTGTGCCAGATGCCTGATCGACGAGGAGATATTGCGATACGGTGTGCCTCGCCGCATTGTCAGTGACAACGGTGTGCAATTCGTGAGTGCCGTCATGCAACAGGTCTCTCATTGCCTGGGTTTCACCCAATCTCTGATCCCAGCATATCATCCAGCCTCCAACCCGGTGGAGCGTAAGAACCGTGATCTAAAGGCCCAGCTGTCCATCTTCGTCCAAAAGGACCATACCGCTTGGAAAGATAAACTGCCAGCCATAAGGTTTGCCATGAATACTGCACGAACACAGTCTACAGGTTTCAGTGCAGCCTATTTGACCTTCGGACGTGAACTTAGGACCCCAGATGACGTCGGACGTGACCTCCGAGCTATCGTCGAGAATGACAACTTTGTGAGTCAGATTACTCCCTATCTGCGCTCTCTTGCAACTACCCTGCGTGAAGCCCGAGACCGCCATGAAATGGAACAAGATCGTGTAAAGAAGTACGCTGACCGAAAATTGCGACCTTGTCCTCAATACGTCATAGGAGACAGAGTGCTCGTCAATAGCCATTGTCTGAGTAACGCTAAGAAGTCTTACACCTCAAAGTTTACACCCAAGCGCGACGGTCCCTACATCATTACCAAAATCGTCACACCTACTACATTTGAGTTGGCATCTTCCGACCAACCTGGCCAAGCAGTGGGTAAATACCATGCATCTGCCTTGACGCCCTTCAAGACCACCGACTCAGAGAATCCTGTACCTGTCCGCCCAATCAGAAAGCGAGGTCGCCCACCTGCCAAGTCACCCCTACCAGAACCTGAAGAAGATGCCGCTGACGCAGAAGACCGCCTCGATATAGAAGAAGAGGAGGGCACCGTTGACCTCGAGGACGTAACCGCCTGTATCCAGACCCGACGGATACGACCGACGACCATAAGGAAACCTACCTGCCCCTGCTGCAGAGAGACTACCACTATTCCTCACACTTCCGGGACGGTACGTGTGGAAAAGGGGGAGAAGTTGTAACAAAATCCTATCAGCACCTCCCTACCGATCACACCTGGCATGGTATACACATCTCTCCTAGTAGATGGCACCTGTCAGTTGTCATTAGTATTATAATAAGAGTACACTTGCTCAAGTCCTTATGACCACGTTCTTCCACGTTTTATAGTAATTCACAATGTCTATACTTTTCTTTGTTTCTTTTGTTTAAATAAACTATGCCTACCGTTGTGAGTGAGTTTGATACTACTGCCAAACAGTGTCCCCGACATCATACATGAGCCTCGACAGGGTTAAGCGAACTCAAGAGATAACCTCGTGACAAATCTTATTTTTTGGGCTTTCTAATTTACATAAAGATTCATCTCTATCAGAGTCTATTTTCATGCCTTCTTGAGAAAAAAATTGACCTAAATATTTTACTTGGGGTTGAAAATACTGAGAATTTCTCTTTATTAAATTTTGCACCAACCTGCCTTGCTCGCTTTACAAATTCAGCCACTGTCTCATCATGTTCTTGCTGGGTTGCCCCTGCAACAATCATGTCGTCTTGACATTCTTTAAATTTGCAAAAGTCGGTCTACCTGCTCTTGTAACAGTCCATATGGCAATACATTATATCTGTATATACCAAACGGAGTAGCAAAACAGCACTTCCATGATGAGTCCTCGGAGAATTCTAATTGGTGATAGCCCTCATAGAGATCAAAAATGGTACTTAAATATTTTTTTTATATTTTTTTTCCTATCAATTTAGATTAAATCTCTTCAATATTTGGAACAACTCTTGGTATTCTTATAATTTGTGCATTTAAATTAGACGGATCAAGACAAACTCGTATATTACCATTTGCTTTCTCAACTAGAACAATCCGGTTAATGAGTGCTTGGGGATCAATAACCTCAACTTTTGTAATTGCCCCTCTACTTACAAGTCTATCTAATTCATTTTTGAATGCATCAGAAATAGCTAAGGGCACTTTGGTAGGTGGATAGCTAACAGTTTGAAATTTTTTTACTGTAGTGATTTCAAATTTACCTGGAAACCTATCATAGTTACGAAATATGTCAACGTGTTTTTCAACAAATTGATTTCTTTTTACATTTACAAATGCATTAGCTGAATTTACAGAAATGCCATTGATCCTCTTTATCACACCTAAACTCCTACAGGCTTGCCCACCAATTAATACTTGAGTGGCTTTATCTTCAATTACAAAGTCTTCATATAAAACCTTGTCTTTATATTTACAAAGTAAGTTAACTACACCTGTGGGCTTAGCCTGGGTACCTTCAAAACCTTTAAGTATATAAGGACTAGATCTAACCTTCAACTGCTTATCAATTGTCTTAAAAACTTGGTAAGGTATAATACTTACATCTGCCCCTGTATGTAGTCTCACCTTAAACATCTTGTCTTCAACATTAATACTTTCTTCCCATACACTTATTTCACTGTTCTTTGGCATCTTCTTCTGATCATTTACTACCCCTACAAATAAGTCACTGGCATCACTTTCACTGGCCCTCTCACACTCTTCTTGTGCATTTCTAATGTTTTTCACCTTGCAAGATATGGCAAAGTGATTGAGCAACCCACATTTTTTGCACTTCTTTCCAGAAGCAGGACACTCTGGTGCGCCATGGATGGTTTGACATCTTTTGCACTTAAACTTTCCATTTTTCTGTTCTTGGACATGACTTACTTTGGATTTATTTGTATTAAAATCCTTGTATCCATATTTCTTTCCATTTGCTTGAACTTTGTTGACCACTGCAGTAGCAGGTTGTAGAGGTTCCAAGAGAATGAAGTATCAATCTCTTGGAACCAAGAGAATGAAAAGGTTCCAAGAGAATGAAGTACTTTGCTCTTTGCTTTGCTCACTTGTCCTGCAGAATTGTTTAGCCTTCTCTAAACTAAGCTTATCAATTCTCAACAAAGACTCTCTGGTTATAGCATCCCTAATGTTCATAACAATTTTATCACGTAGAGCTTTATTTTCATTAGTTTCATTAGGATCAACTACATTATAGTTACAGCTTTTGACTAAATGTCTGCATTCAGTCAGAAAATGCTCAAAGGACTCACCCTCTTTCTGAGTTTTCTTCAAAAACTTGTATCTTTCATTCGGAGATTTTCGAGAAAGCCTGCTATCCGTATACAGTGTGGTCCAAATTGGTGATGCATGTATGGGAATTTTGCTTATCTTGATAGATACGGGTTCGGTTAAATGGGGAAAGTTGTAGAGAATTTAATGGGAAACTCGCACCCGGTCTCCACATTGGAGTAAATCTTACCGTTTTCTGAAAAAATGGGAAAATGTGCAACACTGCATTTTTAACTTTACCCTGTAGTTTCTAAACCGAGTCAAAGGTAGTTTTGCAAATAAAACATTATTAAGGTACTTATTCACGTACAACATTATAACGTATTCAGAAAAAATCTATCGTCATCTGTTTTCGAGTTAAGTATAAAAACTTCGTAAACTCTTATGGACGCCATCTTGTTTTTTTGTATCATAGGAAAGAGCCTAAAAATCCCTTTTCAACGATATATCCATTGATATGATTAACATATTCCTAGGTGTAAAAATTGAGTTTTTTATTTCTTCTCAAAGTAGGCCTTGGAAAGTTTCGTCGCCATCATGAAAAACAAAAGATAACGGTAGCGCCAAGGCTGTTTATCTCTAATGGGAGCAATCAACGCCACCTAGACAATATAAGGCCTGGAAGCGACCGAGCGGGAGAGCGGTGACGTCATCATGTGTGGTACGAAAATTCGACGACCGATTCAAGGCTCAAAACCTGAAGGTTTTGGAAAGTTTTTTGGGTGAATACTTTGGTAATTAGGGTTTAGATTTTAGATGGACAAAAATAAAATCATTAGTAATATATATACATAAACAATACAAACGTAAATAAATAAACAATTTAACTATACCATGGTACACTTAAATTAATATAATACTTAATAGGTACTGTATATTATTGATATTATTATTATACAATTTCTCTTTTTGCCTGAATTTGTTATATACAGGGGATTCTCAAATTAAAGTGCAATAATGTAACAGCTTAGGTATTTTAGAATAAAAAAGATGAAAAGTTTATATATAAAGACAGGTTTTCAAACGTGTCGTTACAAAGATAGAGGGTATAACTTTTTAAATTAATTGTTGTAATATTAGCGTCCTTAAGTTGTAAGTAGTTGGTGAAGTTAGCGGGATTAGGACAAATAATGCACCTCTTCTTTATTCGAAAATGGCCGACGTTTCGACTGTTTATTTAGTCTTTATCAGGGCTAAAACCCAATGAGTTAAATAGTAACAAATCCCTGGGCCCAACATAAAATTGCAAATAATGTTTGTTACATAATGGAACGTAAAATCATATACATCTATTACATCTATAAAAAAAAATTTTTAAATTTTAAAAATTTAAAAAAATTAATAAAATTAAATATACAGACAAATTATAAACAACTACAAGAATTAACATTTGACAATTACTGACAGTACCAAGTAACCAGCAAACATTGAGGCGTACATTACGGAAGACAGAACTTACCTATTCTTACTTAGAGAGGGTAGTCATTTAAAATTCTATTCAAGATGGTTAAAATAGCAAACTCCATTCGATTGTTCGGTGACCCTGGTATCTTAGGCTCGACAAACTACACGTCCGCCGCACAAGGTACAATACTTGCGAATAATAATATTTGCTTGGCACTATCGCCCATTATACAGATGTAGTACGTTCATGACGAAGGGGCCGCTATCAAGTGTCGATCACTCTAAGTTTCCTAGCCAACAATCCAGATGGAAGGTTAAAAAACAATTAAGGTTCTGTTAATTTTTTCTTTTATGTTTATTATAAAGTCTTAGCAGATGTTCATAGTGGCTGCTAAGGCCCTGTATGTCGATTCTAAAATTGACAGTGTTATTTAATTTTATTTGTATTTTTAAATTAAATTCTTTTTTTGCACATAGATAGCCCGTTCAGTTTCGAAGATAATCAATTCAAAACTGAAATGTGATAACTCCGAATCATTATGCTCTACATAGATACTTACCATCTGATTTTCAAAGGTGGCTGCTTTGGTAATAGGGATTTAGATGGAAAAAATAAAAACATTTGATCATTTTAAAACATTATAATATTAAATAAAAAAAAACAAATTAAATATACATGTGACAAAATATACCTCAGAAAACACTATTTAGTTCATTGCACACACTACCTACACACTTTGTCTTATACTAGAGGAATTCCTTTTTCTGCAAACAGGAATTGGTTGATTTGATTCTCGATTTGATAACAACTAGGCCTAGGAAACAAATATAAAAATCTTTGATGGATTTGGATAACATATTTGTAACAAACTATAGCACAAACCCTACACAACAAAATGTTTAAAAAAAAGTCTTACCAAAGGACTGGCCAGTTTTTTCACATGTAAGTACGTATGTTACTTTCCTCTGAATTTCATGTGAATGAAAATGTAACTCGCATACCTAAAATAAAAAAACCCAATAAATTCTGCTGATTTTTTTAATATGAGAGGTTTTTTCGGAATATGCTTCTATACTTATGTTTATGTAGTGTTGTAAGAGGTTAGGTTAGGTAGACTTACCCTGTTATGTTTATTTGGTATAAAATTATCCCTTCTAATACCGTGAATCCACTTTTCTTTTAAAATAACATCTTCTGGAAATCTAAACACTGAATTTTGCGGACCAGTCTTGTAATTACTTTTGCATCTCCCTACACAGCAACCGTGAACTTTTGAAACTTTAATTCCGAGCTAATTCAGCTAATACTAACATACACGTTTCTAGAAAAGACACAGAACTTTTAATTATACAAACCTAGGCAAAAAAACAACTTGAATATGCACGAAAAATGCAAAACTAGGAGCATTATTCTACTAAAGTCCTTATGGAACAGCTGACCCGTCGTACCACCCTGGCGGCCATTAAAATATCGCTTCCAGGCCTTATGTCTAGGTGGCATTGGAGCAATCGTCCAATAGCTTTGTTAGTTAAAGCCCCACTCACGAGAGGCGCGTCAAGCTACGTTTAATTCGTTTCATGGCACTTTACGATTTCGCACCGATTTGAAATCGCGCGGCGTCGGTATCATGGCGGTGTTCTTGTCAAATTTGACACATCTTCTATTTATTAGATCGTTTTAGTACGTTTTTCCGGTTTTTATTCATCAGATTTTCTCAAAATGCATTACTGTTGTATCTTTTGCTTCCAAACTGCAGTACCAATATAAAATACACACGCGGTATCCAGCTGCATAGGTTTCCAAGAGATGAAGGGGTAAGAATTTCCTGGGTTTATCGAGTAACCAACGAAGAGGTCCTTTGAAGAATGAACTGCCAATTAACCCTCATAAATACCGTAAAACAACGCAAACTTGAGTATTTGGGCCATGTTAAGAGAAACCTTGTCAACTATTGTCTACTACAGCTGTCCTGCAAAGTAAAGTGGAGGAAAGAAGAGAACCAGGTAGATGGAGAATTTCCTGGTTCGTGAACTTACGGAAGTGGTTGCGTGACTTCCATTGAGGTGTTCCGTACTGCAGCCATAGATTACCCAAATAGATGCGTTGAAGGATAGACCCAAAGTGTCAAAGTCAATCAACTGAAGTGACGATTATGACAGGCCAAATTTTGCTCCCAAACCAAAGCTGCCACAGCTGACAAGTGACACAGCGCATTCGCATTGCATTTCCATTAGCAATCAACTTAATCATTTACCCACCCGAATCGTAACAATTGTCCATACATAGGCTTTTTTATCCACAGGTAATGTCTACTATTGTCACGAAAATGGTAATATGGGTGTTTATAGTAGCGTACTTATTTATGTGAAAATTACTATATTTCGACTGTGCGTTCATTTACGCTTTAAATCTCTAATCTTTAAATGAGTACCGGGTCGTCGTTACCTCCCCCGAAGGGTCCTATGCTGATTTTCTCGCTGAATGGGGGCTTTCAAAAATATGGGGGGTTTATATTTAAAATAAGAAGAGGAGATTCAAGTAAACTTCTATTTTCTGTGCCTTAAAATTACCCTAACTACTTAACTGAAATGACTAATATGAAAACAAGCACCGTTATAACAAAAGGGTCTTACCTAGGTCAAGTGTAGAGGAGGACCGTATCGTGCCAACAAATTTAACGTACTTCAGGGGTACTCCTATGCGTACCCGTGGCTTCTCTTACGCTAGGTCAAGTGTAGAGGAGGACCGTATCGTGCCAACCAATTTAACGTACTTCAGGGGTACTCCTATGCGTACCCGTGGCTTCTCTTAGGACAACAAGGACTTCTAGGGCAACTTTCTTCCTTGTACTCGGACGATAACAAATTTTGGAAAACACTTAATTACTCTTCGACGGGTAGTCGTTCGTCTATCTGACGTAACGCCCCCAAAAGGATCAACCCGAACTTCAAAAGATCTTGGAGTCTTGCCTACGTGCAAGCCACCGAGCAAGTCCTCGTTGCTGGCTCAAAAATCCTCGAGCTTACTTCTCTTTTCGTCAGCACTTTTTTCCAATGCATTGCAACGTTCTTTTCCATGACGTCAATCAGCGGTTCGAAGTACCCAGTTGTTGAACAAATTTACGATCTATGACTTATAAATTTGGGTCAACTATTCCTTGGTTACTAAACCGGTCATCGGCCGACCATTTCTAAGGTAATAATATTAATAATTTTATGTCTTTTTGCTTCTTTGTGACACTATATCAAATAAATATTCATCTAGTAGACTGTGTGAATATTACATAATTTTCCAGCCAGCTAGATGAATATCAATTTGAAATGGCCTTAAAACCACTTACTTACCTGCTCTATTAAAAGAATAAACTGTTATGTACGACAACCCTTTATTAAAACATTAAAATACACGAAATTGAGGCCTTATTATATGCAACTTACGTTTTTATTTTATATAACTTGAAAGGAAAAAAGATCTATTTAAATTGTATTATCAGCAAATAAACACATAAACATCTAAAAATAACACCTTCCAAAATTATTCTCTGTGTACGACTGAATTATCAGGAACAAAATGTTTTCTTTTTGGGCTTTTCTAAAAAAAGAAACATACACATTAAGAAGAAATAAATATAAAATATTGTGATTCTTGACTTAGTAGTTACACAATGTGTTTCCATATTGCAAAAAATAAAATGAGTAGATGTTGTTTGACTTTTAGTTCAAAATTATCTAGTGTAACGGGCAAAGTCAAGAAGTGTTTATCAATTTTCTGTAATGAAAGTTCAGCCATTTATTGGAGAATATTGGGGAGCGCTTTGCTTTCCCCCAAGATGCTGCGGACATATCGAAAAATCTATTGAGAGCGTCAGATTCAAATTTTGAGAAATTATTTTTATTATCAATATGCTTAAACTTCACAGTAAAATGTTCCATTTAGGGTCATTTGCACACCTTCCCCAAAATGTTGATCTACGGTGAAACTTAAAATTTCCCATATAAAATGCATTGATGTCACTCGATCTGTAACTTACCAAATTTTTTAAGAAAAGGTGTGCAAATGCCTCTTAACTATGTTTATACCAAGCAAATTTAGGTTAGCCTAAAGTTAACGACCCCTAAACCATAGTTATAAGCACGAGTAACCATGGTAGGGTCTTAAGGGGGCCAATAAAGGAAGCCTTAACTAGATGCACTTAAAAATTGCTTGGTGCAAATGGCCCATAAAGCATTATTCTTAAGTAACATAAAGGACACAGACACAATTAAAAACTTAAGCACTAGGTTTTATGTTTTAAGGGTTTTCTTAAACTGATTGGCGAAAATATTGCTCTTGACCAACTGAATGAGGAAAAATGCATAAAACTTATTACTTAAGTTTTTAATTCTGTCTATGCCCTTAGTTAACAAAAAGTTGTGTCAAAAAATCGTGAATTTTTGTTATGATGGATTCATCAAGAAACTATAAAATGATTTGAAATAATTTGTCTATCCAGATTACAAGTAGTCGGTCCATTTTTTAAAGGTTTAAGTAATAACAACTAAAGATATGTTGGTCCTTAAGTTAATGTAGAAATAGAGTGTTCTACAGCCATTAAGAATCACTTTTACATCTCAAGGGTAAACTTTAAGAAAGTAAAGTTAAACGAAAGAAAATGTAAGTATTAGACAAGTCAACAACACACGCGAGTATAGCCCATGGTGAGATATGGATGGTTTAACCATATTCTGCACCTCCAGAGCTGTACAAGGGTACAGACTCAAACAGGGTAGAGCGACCCAAAACTCTTTAGGGGGATTGAAATCTTCATCAGTCAGGAGCTCCACTTTCAGCTCTGCACATTCAGCGTCAAATTGCAGGGGATAAACAAAATTATATCAAGTCCTTCCTTGCAGAAAGTACCATGAACATATTGTGCATAATGGAACATTGGATGAATGAACAGAAAAATAGGCATTGTATAGCTGTTGAGCCATATGATGACTGCTCACTACTGCTGTAGTAACATAGGTAATAAAGTAAATTGAGGAAGAAACGATGTAATATAACTTGACATTGAAGTGTGGCCTTTTAAAAATTTAACAAAGGAGAAACAGAAATTAGACATATAGTCCATTTACTTTGGGCATGTTTGTACTGTTTTCAAACCTGGTTAACCACCTGGTAAATAACTGATTTGACATTTGATATACGAAGGTTCCTGAAAACCTGGTTATTTTCGGAACAAAATTAATTATCACCACTACCATCAGTGACCAGCTGTCATACAATCTTAAAGAAAAAAAAAGAAAACAGGATACAGGGTTCTGTTTTCAGCAACAAATGGTTTACTGTTGGGTTTACTATTTTTATATTTGAAACCTGATACCTAATAAACCATGAAAAACAATCCAAATTTCATAAACAGTTAAAAAAACACACAATGTTGACAGATTAACTGAGAAAAGCGAAGACTGATGTTTGGTAGCTTCAGAGACACTCTTGCCGTACCATTTTCAGAAGCACCATTCCATATATAACTGGTTTTTCAGGATTCACAGGATTACCATAAATAACAGAACAGCTAATCATAACCGAGGTTGCAAATGGTACACCTGTCTTGATTAGGTACGTCATCATTTTCTGTAAAAATTGAAAAGCTTGCTAGATAAAGTTTTATATTGAACACCCCATACATGTGGGAACAATTTTAAAGAGTAGGAAATTTTTTTGTTTTTTAATAAAATTTGCCCTTGTACTTGAGGTTGGGACACAAAAAAGAGGTTTCCTACTTATGTACCTAAACATATTTGACCTTTGTTATTTTTAATTAAAACAAACTGATTTGTTTGCAAATTTTATAGTATTTGAAGCCATGTATAAAAGGATTACTTTCATATTTCATTACCTATATGCAATTATGACATGACTTTTAATAGCAATTTTGATTAGAAAAATGAGTGTTGCACTGAGACAACAACAGTGCACTTCCAGTCTCTTCAAAGCCCCAGTACCTTCTCATTAAAACATGAGATTGCACTAGGATCAAACTAAAAAAAAATAGCTACTAAAGTTCATGCTGAAAATGTTGCACTGTGCAAAACTCACTGCATCACTTTTCCAATAAAACATACCAAACTGCACAAATGTTACCAATCGTCAGACATAAAAATTGCTCTAGTTTTGCAATAGGGTCTCTAATAATTGAAAAAGCTTAAAGCTATAATAGCTGTGGCTGTTATAGTTATGTACTGTATATAGGAAGTCATCTTTATGTTCTATAATTATAATTATTTAGAAGTGACTCTGCCCCAAGTCTTAAAAATATATAGTGAGAGAATACAGCTGCCTCCTAGTTAACTCTTGGGGCAGAGGCAAATCACATTTATTAAACAGGACATTGAAGTAATATACTTTGCATTATACATGTAAAGCCTAATGAAGGAGACCCAACTTATTATAGAGACAGAGTCAGGGACAAAGTTATATCAAATTTAAATCTCCACATTGGCATTCAAACTGTGGACCTCTTTTCATGCATCTTTTTAATAACTTTATAGACTATAGACTCAGCTTACCACAAAAAAGCATTTCATGTTTTTTTTTTTTAATTAGTTCTCTATGCATGTATCATGTGTACTACTAGGAAAGTAACGAAATTCTCCGACAAATTGCATGGAAAGTAAGTAGAAATTTCTTTATTATGTGATAAAGTTGCAGTTACTAAAACAAACAAAAAATCATCTACTGTACTTACTTTGATCTTGCCTCTGGATTTTTCTGAACAGTCCAACCCTTTGAGAAACAGCAGGGCAGAGACAACCAAATTTTAAAGTGGACTATTCTGTTTGCTATTGACTTATCAATCCATGTTAATTATAGCTTTGCAGTCCCTTCTAGCTTGCATTGAAGTAGTTCTTTGGATCACAATCACCAATACCTACACAAAGCAAAACTGATTTTTCAAATTACAATTTTGCATAATATTATGCATGAGATTAGCTTTAGTGGTTACTGCTTCAAACCTACTTACATTGCTTTGACGTTTTTTTAATTCTTAAGGAGGATCTGGGTTACTGTGGCGAGATCCCCCGCCAGATTTGATTTTTGTGCCTTGTTAAAATCAATGTTTCAATCAACCCAGTAACGGCTTCGCTTAGGGCCCCTTATAGGCTGCATAGCGGGCCCCCGCCGTCGCGGGGCACGGCGGTATGGTTGATAAGCCACTGCCTCTGCCCCTCTTATTTTCTAGGTAGGAACATCACCATTACCCACATATCACACCAAACCACTTAATAACGTGATACACCCGAAAATTTTATATTAAATTTATATTTAAAACCAGAAATAAACTAAAAGATTATAATATTCATAAACACAAAAACGACGCCATTTTTTCGATACAAACAAATCGAATCGAGTTCGGCATTTCGGCCAGATTTCGGCTGTTTCCGCGTAGAAATCGACCAACACCGGACTTTTTAGATGGGGTGGGGGCTGGGGAGCTTTTTTTGAAACGTCAAATTTCCTCCTTCAGAGCCCCCTATGTCAGATTTTTATCTATTTGGATAATCTATGACTGCAGCCAACAAAGTGCGTATTGCCATGATGATAGCCAACATCCGGAACGGATAAGACCGACGAAGAAGAAGGGGCACGTAAAGTTAATTCAAAATATTTGGGCTAGGGACCTATGTCATATTGAGTATCATTTCATGGATTTTTAGCTATTAGAAGTTGTAGCTAAGTGAATTGCGGTCTTAGTCAATCAGAATAAATATTTAGGGGGATGGTAAATATTATGTCCGCTCAAAAGACCGTTTTTTCTTAAAAAAAATTACAGTAGGTGATAGATTATACTTACCTCTTTCATATTAAGTGCGGATAAATACTCTTTTTTTATAATTTAATAAAATTTTACTCATTTTGGTACGTTCAATTACGTTGAAAATAACTTTGATTACGTTAGAAAAAACGCTTTTTTCTTGAAAAAGGTTACTGCAGGTAGTAGATTAAACTTACCTCTTTCATATTAAGTGAGAGTAAATATTCTTTTGCAAGATCTGAAAACAAAAAATGAAAAAAAAAACTGACTGAAGGAAAAAAGTTACAACTGTATTCCAAACTGCGATAAATGCCAAAACATTTCTTGTCAATAGTCAACAAGACGAATAGGTAACGTTGCCAAATGTTACGTAAATGAAGAAAAAAAAAAGAAATATCTCAACTAATCTAAACTGGCCTATCTCAACAAACCAATGAAATTATAGCCCATAGCGGTCCATTAGGTTATTAGTTCAACCAGACTGAGCTTACCTGAACCAAGCAAAACTATCTTTAACTAAATCAACACCTTACATTTACCTGAAAGGACAAATAATTCCAAGTTTTGGTTGTTTCAAACCAAAGGAAAAACAACTAAACTCACCTAAACAAAGGAAAAACAGAACTGAACTAATCAAAGGCAAAGCAAAACTGAACTAACATAACCAACAGAGCCCACATTTATATGCAGCAATCAACATGCTCCGTAGTGGCCCTAAAGAGCTGCTGAGACAAAAAGCAGAAGCTAAAAGACCGCAGGGCCTAAAAGACAACTACAACTGAAATGATCAAACCAAAGGAAAAGCATAACTGAACTAACCTGAACTAACCAGAAGGAAAGTAAAACTGAACTAACCTAACACACTTAATGTGTAGCAAGCAAAGGCTCTGTAGCGGCCCTTTAAGGGCCGCTGCAACAAGGAGCAGAGGCGGTCCTAACGGGCCGCCATAAAGGACATGTAATACTGGAGAAACCAAATAAAAGGAAAACATAATTAAACTAACCTAACCAAAGGAAGAACAGAACTGAACTAACCGGAACTAACCTGAACTAACCAGAGGCAAAGCAAAACTGAACTAACCTAACCAACAGAGCCCACACTTAATGTTTAGCAAGCGACAGGCTCTGTAGCGGGCCTAAAGGGCTAAAACTAACCTAACCAAAGAAACAACAAAACTGAACTAACCTGAAGTAACCAAAAGCAAAGTAAAACTGAATTAACCTAACTAACAGGTCGAAAGGCGCCCCGCACAGGCCTCCGTAAAGGACAGGTTTAACTGAACTAACTAAACCAAAGTAAAAACATAACTGAACTGATCTGAACCAATTTAACCAAAAGCAAAGTAAAACTGAACTAGAGTTTTACTTACCTTTGGGCCGCCCCGCCTGAACATAAGGACCATTGTGGGATCCGATGCATACTTACTAACTGCTTCCGAAAAGGCCTAGTTCTGGACATTGAGAGGGGAACTGGCAACCTAGCTGGTCTAATAGGTGACAGCCGCAAGACTAGTGTGAAAACCTCAAAACCAAGCTCCCAATATTAGTAATTTATTGATGCCAAAAAAAGTACAATTTTCTTTATTTATTAAAACAAAAACACATATTTACCACCACTTAATATGATAGAGGTAAAGTTGGTGTATTGCATGCGGTAATTAAAGAAAAACCAGCTATTTCGAACGTAATCAATGTTAATTTGAATGTAATCGAAGTTGCCAAAATAAGTAAAATTTTCTTAAATTATTTAAAAAAGGTGCACGTATATGTATGCATAATTAATATGAAAGAGGTAGGCTTAATCTATCAGCTGCAATAATTTTTTTCAAAGAAAGCCAGTTTTTTTGAACGGAGATAAAGTTTACCTTTCCCATATTTAGTTTTGGATTCTTGAGATTTTTTCTAAAATATTTGGCAATACAAAAGTAATGCCCTTTGCATTAATGTCTGAGATTATTTTATACCTACCTAATCTACCCTACAAGCTTTTGATGGTCTGACCTAAATTTTTATTTTTTTTTTTATTTTTGCCAAGATGGACCTTCTGAAACCTCATTAAGCGGTAATTTTAGATAAAGAACTATAAGTTACATTTAACGCTACGACATTTAACTTTTAATAGTTATTGCAGTGCGTGACCCGAAAGTTTGGTTTACGAAATCTCGAAAGATAGTGTCATAAAGCTAAACTCTTATTCTCAATTTTGCCAGAGTTTGTGTGTTTCAATGTGTGTTTCAATCAAGTGTTTCAATTCATATGTTTAGCCCAACAATGACCCAAAAATATGAATTGAAACATTTCTTTTTTTTAGTACAGGATCTTGATTTCGCTTTCACTAGAAAATATCAAAGGTGACATAAGTACTTACGTCTGGACCATACAGTTGTATTCCAATTTCGTTGTATCAATGTAATCGGTTATAGAAATCATGTAAAATATTAGTTTAGCTCTGCAAGGTTTGAATAGCTAAAATCGGAACACCGGTCTTGAAAAATATGCCAAATGAATGCCTTCCGAATTCACATAGGATTTGTACTCTGTGTTAGGACCAATCATCATCTACGGGAGGACAGTACCTTGGCAGCAGAAATAACTCTTTAATTAAAAATGATGCTGTTTTCAGTTTATTGTTAACATGGGTTTTCAATAAACCACGTAAGTATAGTGTGTCCCATTATAAACGTCACCCATTTTAGGTAACTTTCTTATTTTTAATTTTAGATAGAAGGTCGTTATATATACATGCCGATTTGAGATGAACTGACTTATCAAAAAATGAATCCTACGAAAGATAGAGGGCTTTTTGAACATGGTCTTTCAATTATGGTCTCTTTATAATTTGTCAGATTGCTATATATCTCGAACGATCAGAAATTGAGAACTACAGTGTATTTTAAGTTAAAAAAGTGCTCTTGTCCTAGTAGCAGTTGGAATGGTGTAGTGTGGAACCCTACACCATCTGGGCCCTCATTCCATCCACGAGTTTCCTTTGTTCTAAGCTCTTCTCCTAAGTTGTTAAAATGTACCGTAAGCGAGAAAACTCAATTTCTAGTTTTTTGTTTTCTGTGCATAACCACAAAATTACACAGTTTCAGCTAAATTAGTAGTAGGCTTTGAAAAACCATTTAGTTGAAATTTGGTGTTAATTAATATCATAAAGTGGCAAAATCTTTGTGACACCAAATTTCAACACTAAATTTCAACTAATTTGTTTTTCAAAGAAAAATACTAAATTTAATTACTAATACTAAATTAGTCTTGGTTTGTAGTTATGTAAAAAAAAAACATTTTTAAATTCATTTTATTTATGCTTACCACTTTTTACGATTTTGCTATGCTTATAGGGCGTGTTTGTTTAAAAACGTCATCTAGTTGACTGTGAAACGTTAAAAGAAATGGATGAAGGGACAAAAATTTATTTACTTTGATTATGTCATCTTTTTCGGCTAAAAATGTATAGCCTTCTAGATTACTTTTTCTAGTGACCCACCTATAGTAGTTTGTAAGGCTGATTCTAACGTTTTTCGAAATCGAAATTGGTATCAATAATCTATATCATATGGATCTGGATATAGCATTCTTTGGTAATTTCAAATTTTACTGCAAAATTTCGATGTTGAAATGCAACTAAAATAGACCTCCATAATCATCTTTAGGCCTCAATCCTTAAAGCAAATCAATCATATTATTTAATATATTAAAAATATTTATATAAATAAAATATCTCATGTCGTTAATACGTTCTATACTATTTTAATCTAAGATCTAAGCAAAAATTTGTTTAATTACATATATCCATTACATAAGGAGTAATATACAATGCTTTATATTGCTTAAATGAAATTTGTAGAGACCAATATTATTAATTATCTTCTTTGTAAGCTTTGTTCGTTGTGTAAGTTTGTTTCTAATGTTATTTTTATCAATTGATAATAATCATGTATTTTACAAAAGTCGAAAATATATTTACTTAGATGGATTTCATATATATTGTAATAGTTTTTTATTAATATTTAATGTGTCAATTACTATAAATTATCATGTGGCACTCTTTCATGATAATTTTTAGTAATTCTCACTTCTCGGAATATTTAAATCCACATTTAATATAGGAATAAGGGGCATTTAAAAATCCCGCCAATTATTAGTTCATAGCCGCAAGCAAGGGCGACGCTAGTGTGCCAGGATCCCGAGTGGTGTCATTCCAGTCGCCAATCTATTGGCGATTAAAATTACCGATGGGGGCGCTGCGAATGTAAACAAATATGGCGACTTAGGAGGTAATCGAAAAGTGACGTTTGTTAAATTTTAAGAAGTTTTTGTGGTTTAAACGACTTTTTTTCTTCTACTTTCAAGGGATACTTATTGTGTGAACACCGTTTTTAGAAAATTACTGTTTAAATTAGGTACTAATGATATATTTATAGTTCAACAGTGGTTTCTGTGAATATTTGGAAGTGTTTTTTTGTGAAACTTTTGTGGGCATAATTTCGTGTGAAGCAAATATTGCTTGAAAAAGTAAGTTTCCATGCAAAATGTACCTTTTTTCGATTCTATTCCATAATTGTAATTTTTTTTAATTCAGTTATGGCTGAACCTGAAGCATACCTAAAACTAGCTACAGTCTTCCAGTACTTAAAAGCCACACTGTAACCAGCAGATGTGTTGTGGAAGGAGAAAACATCTTAAATTCTAAACAGTTAATTTTTGTGTGGCCATTATGGAAATCTACCAACACTGGAAGGTGAAGTGATAAAGATCGTAGCATTGTGCTTTCAGACAAGTGCTCTGCTGAATGGCAAACCCCATGAGGTGTCTGGAGCCGTGATGATCCATGCATCTGGTTACAAAATTTTAAACTTTAAATGCAGCTGTAAAGTAGATGCATCTGGAAACTATTTAAGTAGGTACATAGTAAAAAACTATAGTAAAGTGGATGTGTTGTCACCAAAGAGTGTTTAAAATTTAAATGCAATAATATAGATAAAAGGTTTTTAATTAATTGTTTTATTTTGAAACCTGGGATAATAACAACTTGTGTTCTTATTTTGTCAAGCAATGTTGAAGTTAAGAGGTAAAACCATTGCTTTAAATTTTGTACACCATAATGCCACAGTGGTTTACCCCTCGGTTGAAGTACTGGCTTTCATGTTCAGCCTAAATGTTTTGCTCCAAGAGAATTAGGTAGTACCTGTCCTTATTTATCTATTACATCACTACCTAAGTCGTAATTGGTAATAACCACTTCTTATTACCAATACAAAATTAAATATAAATCCTTTAAAAATAAAATGCCTAGTAATTTTCCTAATGTCTGTGGAAGAAAATTTCAAGTGTAAGTAAGTAACTTTGTGCAAGGTAGATTGTTTTACTTGCCAGTTTATTAACCAATAATCTTTATAAAGATGAGATACTTTAGTTATGTATTAGTAACAGTTTCTCACAACTAGGCCAAGGAATAAATCTTTTAAGAAAGTTTAACAAATAATATACAAATTCACAAAAAATGGTATGAGCGGTAGGCTGTGAAATTGTATACAAAAAATCTAAAATATTAAATCGTATGGCCATTTTCAACTTCATAAAAACCAAAATAACCCTATCTTTTACAGTAAGTTTATGTGCCTTTTTATCAGGATACATTTCTGTTATTAAGGAGAGAAAATCATTTAGTAAACTGAAACTGTTAAGGCCTGTTAAAGATAGTAATTGTTGCTCAGATTTAATACTAAAAGGAAACCTTACAACTATATCACTATTCTGGGCACCGTTACATCTGTATCGGTTACCCTAATAAGGGTTGACTACTTTTTGTTGTAATCAAAAAATGAACTGTTTACCAAGACACTATTGCTTTATGATTTGGGATTATTCAAGGAAACACAACAACCTTGTCAAAATCTAGTTATAATGAATTACTAATATAACAAAAGTAGCAAAACATACAGCTATGCAACTTAATAATTGCAAAAGATTGACAATGTTTATATAAGCAGTAAAATATAGAAATAACCCAACAATCAATTACTAGTAACTATATAGTTCGGTAACCACAGAATCAAATTACAATGCCCTGATAACGGAAAACTGGTGGGTCAATGGTATCAATGTCCATCAAATTATATAAATTAAATTTGGGTCAAAATACTAATAATTTTGGTAGCAGGTATACACAGAGCGACAAAACCAAATGCATCAACCTTTAGGTCCAACTGTGTTGCATTTACTTCGCCTACCTTCAATCTTTCTCGATAGATATTCCAATGTTGAGTGACTTGCAATTCATAATTTCTGAAGATAATCAGCTAGACCTTTACCTTGTTACTTGTAGTGGTACACTAGGGATTGCTAGTGTACTACTACAAAAGGTTGAGGTGGGTGGGACTTCAGAGTTAAAGGGGGGCCTTTATGTTACTTGGACACTTTTATCCAAAAACTAGACTGTGGTGCTTCTTGGTGCACTGATGTCTTCATATCTACCAAAGCATTTACTACCAATTGTTCCTTAGGTGTTAGATCACTCAATCGTAACACCTTTTCCTCACTACATTCAGAATTTAAAGTCATAGGTTCTTTATTACAACTATCACAAACACTACTAAAGTCTGGGATAGAAAAATCAATGTCTGACAAACTTTGACTGGAGGAAGATTTCTTGATGGTCCCGCAGAAGCTTTTAACTTGGGTCTCAAAAAGTTTGATGCTAGTTTTCCTGAAAAATTATTACCCAAAAATGTTAAACAAAAAACGCTTAATTGAAAAATATGTCTAAATACCTCTATTGCAATCATGTTGCTTAAAGTGCAATGAACAAACTCTCAAATGTTTGCTAACTGGTTTTGTTATTGATAGGACTTTGATCCAGGATTTTCTCCTGTCCACACACTCATCCACGCCAAACTCTTCTTTGGAAATTCTTCAACTTCTGTTGGTGTTTTTGGGGCAATTGCAATTGAATTCGCAGCAATCTGTATTATGGATAGTTTTCTTCTGCTTTTTTCTTGTACTACACATTCTTGCACAAAACTAATCATTAAACACCGTGATACATGAAGTAAAAGAAAAACTATACAAAATGTAAACAATTTCGGAAAATGTAGGGAAATTTAAAAATAAATAAGACTTTGTTGATGCAACTAGGAATATTAGGATACAACTCCCGAAGCAAGGACGAAAATACGTATAAATATAAAGAAACAATGAAGATGATTACTTCCTAACTAGTTTTACATTTTTGCCCCCGCCAGGTGGCGTCTAGATTTTTTTAATCGCCATTAGTAATAATATAATTCTCTTATATCTATGGGTAGCGCCACGCGTCAAAGTCAAACTGATGCACTACGTGCTATTAAATATAACACATTTTTTTTGCATCGTATTTCCTTTTAATCCTACAAACAATTTACTTCCCGACGTAAAAATTATGAAAAGGACCATGTAAACCGTAATCAACAAATTGAAAATTATTTTGATAATAACCCGAAATCTTCCACCCAAAAATGCAGCCGTGAGCTCGATGTTCCTAGAACCAGCGTCTTAAGGACGTTAAGAAGTCAAAAATATCATCCTTATAAAGCAACTATTGTGCAAGGGCTTCACGAAGGTGATTTTCCAATAAGAATCGAATTTTGCATTTGTTACATTGCCAAATATCGAGAAGATAAGTGTTGATATACAATTTGTTAATGATATGGTGATAAAAGGTATAATAAATACTTACAAGTAAATCTTTTTTTTAGGAACGAATAAATTAAAAGTGATTGTTTCTTTAACACGATTTACGAGCGTTATATTTTTGTTGCCTTAATGTGACTCAAACTCGCTTTGAGTTTTTCCGAATTAAATGATTCCGGTATATTTGACTTTGTTCTAGTCTCTATTTACAGGTAAGGATACCGCTATGTAAGATTTGTTGTGTAAGACAACTCTGTGTGTGAGACACAAGCAATGTGTAAGACAATTCTATGGTTCTGTTTGCGTGGTTTATTGTTCTTGAAATGTTTGGTTTGATATTATGTTCTTTGTATCCTGTATAGCTATTTTACTAAATAAAGATTATTATTATTATTTGTTGTACTACAGTGACCTCTGCGCGACGAGTTTTTGCTGTAGACTGGGCCCGCTTAAATGTTACTGGCTGCAGGCGTAGTCTTCTTTCAATCCACGTAACTAACTAGTCCACATAGATAAGGTATTCACAACAACTTTGACACTTACCACAACCATTATCTTTTGTTTTTCGTGATTGCAACGAAACCTTCCAAGGCCTACTTTGCGAAGAAATAAAGAAACTCCATTTTTACACCTTGGAAACATGTTAGTGGCATCAATGAATACATCGTTGAAAAGAAATTTTAAAGCCCTTTGCTATGATGCAAAAAAACAAGAAGGCGTCCATAAGAATTAGCGAAGTTATTAAATATAATTCGAGAACAGTCAACGATAGATTTTTTCTGGATACGTCATTGTATTGTACGTAAAAAAGTACCTTAATAATGTTTTATTTTCAAAACTTCTTTTTGCTTGGTTTAGAAACTACAGGGCAAAGTTAAAAAAGAAAGGTTGCACATTTTTCCATTTTTAAAGAAAAATGTAAGAGACTCTAATTTGGAAATCGGGTACCAGTTTCGCATTAAATTCACTACGCCCTTTCCCCATTTCACCGATCCCGTATCTATTAAGATAAGTAAAATCCCCATGCATGCATGCATCACTAATTTGGACCACACTGTATAAGGACTGGGACGTTAGTTTTAAGTTTTAAGTACGACTTACAAGTACAAGACTATGTTTTAACCCACGGGAAAATCGTAGCAATTGGTGTCAGAAGCGGGATCAGTGTTCAAGAGCTAACTGAAGTGTCAGAATCGGACTGAACTTTTTTGTAAGTTCATTTGTGTGAGTGCATGCGGGCAACGAGAAGTCAGACTGCAATCATGGAGGAACACGTACTTCGCCGCTATTATTGCAATGTTTAAAGAGGATAAACAAGAACAAGAAAGGCGTAGCCTAGAAGTATTGGAAGTTCTTGCTGGGACCAAGACTGAAATTCAACAGTCTGTCGCGCATAGTCTCAAACACATTCATGGTTTAGTTCAAAAGGAGTTAAGTGACGTTCGAGAAGATGTAGATAAAGTTGAAAAACACTTTCAGAATTAGCTGAGGGAAATTCGGGGCGATGTAAATAAAGTGCAGAACGATGTCCAGATAGGTGAGTTAGAGAAGAAGCTGGATAGTAGTAGCGGAAGAGCCAGTTCTGCAATCACTAAACCTCCCACGTATGACGGCCAAACTTCATGGGTTGGGTACAAGATTCAATTTGAAGCCGCGGCAAGGGCCATCGGTTGGAGTAACGCGGAGATGGCCATAGCATTAGTGGATGCATTGTGAGGACTTGTCTTGGAACTTTTTCAGACGCTTCCTGCCCTGCAACGAAGCGATTATGAAGCCCTAGTAGCTGCTCTAGAGCGTCGTTATGGAGAACAGCATAGAAAAGGACTTTACCAAACACAAAATAAGACACGACAACAAAAACCCGGTGAGAACTTGCAAGAATTTGAAGCTGAAATTCGACGCCTTGTTCATTTGGCCTATCCGCACTTCCCGAGGATGTCCAAGAAGAATTTATTGTCCAATATTTTGTGGAAGGGATTAGAGATTCGGAGGTAAAGAAGATGCTCAAGATTTAAGGGTAGCAACAGCAGCGAAGTGCTTGTTCGGGCACTAGAAGTTGAGGCTGCATGTAGTAATTTAAAACCAAAAGTCAGGGCCGTATCGATTCAAGACGAAGGAGCTCCTTCTACAAACAGCGTTGCAGAATCAATTCTCGAATCATTAAAAAATTAAATTAAATCAATGTTCTGCCAAATGGAACAATCAGTACAGAAAACAAGGGGATCAGAAAATTACAAATCTCACTCGAGCATCGGAGTCGACTGTTAGAGATGCGGCCGTACCGGACATTTTAAACGCGATTGCCGAGTACGATTACCGTCCAGTTTCCCATTCGGGGACGCACGATCAAGAAGGAATCAGGAGGACGGAGCCCCAAGAATTGTGTCCATCAAGAGTCTTGGTAAATCAATCGGAAGCCTGAAGCCTCAACGTGAATGGGAAGGTGGCAGAAACATTACCTTTCCTCTGAACATCTGAACACCGGAGCGGCGGTATCCTTGATCCGGTCAAACCTCGTGGAAAGAGGCAAGATTCAGTCCCTACAAAGAAGAATTGTTTTGCGTACTGTTACTGGAGACTCGGCTAATGCTTTAGGCGAAATTAATGCCGAACTTTGCCTGGGAAGAATTAGGTTACATCGCACAGCGCTGGTGGCAGACTTCATTCGCCGACATGTTTTTTCCTTCGATCACGATCTAAATATTCTGAGGTTTGGAAGTGAGGAATTTATCTTGTCGAACAACCATCACCACGAGTCACCCATTAAAGTGCTGGCAACTCAGACAGTAAGAATACACGGCAATTCCGAGAAAATTATTATTGGAGATTTGGAGAGAAATTCTGAGAGCTGTGTTGGATTTGTGCGAAACCCTGATAAACTAGGAAAATGTCTCGTTGGAAGATCACTTGTGAATTCAAAAGAAGAAGTCCTGATAAGGGTAGCCAACATCTCTTCAGGCGTGGTTAAGATTAACAAAGGAGAGGTTATTGCCGTGTATGACCCTGTCGTAAGGGTGAGCAAATGTGAATTAGCAGAACATCAAGGCAAAGCAGATGCCAAAAATCTTTTAAATGAACTTGACAAGACTTGGGAGCACTGTCACCACCGCAACTACAAAAAGCTCGACAACTGATAATGATCCATGTCGAAATATTTGAAACGTCGAATAATTCAGGAAAAACGGACATTGCAAAACAGAGAATCAACACCGGCAATGCTCAACCAATTCCACAACCACCCAGGAGACTGTTTGTAGCCAGACAACAGGAAGTTGAGACATTGGTCTCTAAGATGCTTAACGACGTTATAGAGAAATCGTGTAGCCCTTGGTCGTCACCTGTTCTTCTGGTCACCAAGAGACCAAGGTCAACCAGATTCTGTGTGGACTACCGAAAACTGAATGACGTCACTAAGAAGGATACTTATCCACTTCCGAGAATCGACGACACATTAACAACCTTATCAGGATCGTGTTGGTTTTCCATCTTGGATCTGAAATGTGGTAACTGGCAAGTAGGCATTGAGGAGCAGGACAAAGGGAAGACCGCGTTTTTCTACTGGAAATGGCTTGTATCAATTTAATGTGATGCCATTTGGACTTTGTTACGCTCCCGCCACATTTGAAAGACTCATGGAGATTGTGCTTCGGGGCCTCAACTGGAAGACTTGTCTGGGTTATCTCGACGATATCATGGTCATGAGGAGAACTTTTGAAGAACATGTTAACAATTTGCAGGAGGTTTTTGCCAGAATGGGTGGTGCCAATCTCCGATTGATTGCCAAGAAGTGTTTGTTTTTCCAAAAACAGGTTGAATTCCTGAGGCACGTGGTATCGACTCAGGGCATTCAGACGGACAAGAAGAAACTTCAAGCAATCAGAGAATGACCAGTACCTCGGGATAAGCACGAGCTGAGAAATTTTCTAGGAATCACCACCTATTACAGGCGATTTGTAGAGGGATTTGCCGACATTGCAGCAACCTTACATCAACTTACCGATGAGAAAACATCCTATTGTTGGAATGTTAAATGTGATCAAGCTTTCAGGAGGCTAAAAGCATCCCTTTGCTCCAGCCCTATTCTTAGCTATCCACGACCACAAGACAAAAGTTCATTTTGGACACAGATGCGAGTAATGTTGGTATTGGAGCTGTGCTATCCCAAGTACAAGATGGAGAAGAGCGCGTCCTAGAATATTTCAGTAGGAAACTTACCAAACCAGAACGAAACTATTGTGTCACGAGAAAAGAACTACCTGCTATAATCAAATCCGTCGACCACTTCAACAAATACTTGTACGGACGGGAATTCTTAATAAGAACTGACCATACAGCCCTCAAATGGCTCCTGGAAATGAAACCAAAGGGACAGGTCGCGAGATGGCTCGAAAATCTACAACAGTATCATTTCAATATCAAACATCGAGCTGGAAAACTGCATAATAACGCAGATGCCATGTCAAGGAGACCATGCCCGGAAGGGTGCAGACATTGTAAAAAATGGAACAACTTGAAGGAATTGTGTCAATCAGAACGGTTCAGCTAAGAGCAGACGACCAATGGAGTTCCAGACAAGATAGGAAAGATCAGCTGGATGACAGTGACATTCATTGCTGCTACGAAAAGAACAGGGCGAGCAAAGACCAACATGGCAAGAAATTTCGAATAAAAGCCTGTCGTCTAAAGCTCTATGGGCTCAGTGGGATTCGCTTGTGGTTGAGGACGGGTTGGACAAAATTCGACAACGATTCTACTGGGTCAAATACTGCCAAGACGTTAAATCATGGTACCGACAGTGTTCCACATGTGCAGCAAGTCAAGAACCACAACCAAGATCCAGAGGGCCTATGAAACAGTACAACGTGAGACTGCCATTCGAACGGTTGGCCATAGATGTTGCTGGACCTTTTCCTGAAACGAGCGGAGGCAATAAGTACAGTTTACTTGTTATGGACTACTTCAGCAAGTGGCCTGAAGTGTTTGCGATCCTCAATCAAGAAGCCAGTACACTAGCGGATGTACTCGTCGAGAGTGTCTTCAGCAGATTTGACATACCGTTGGAGAGGGACACGCTGACTAGGGACGTAACTTTGACTCCAAGCTTTTCCAGAGGCTCTGTGAACTGTTATTGGGTATCAGGAAAATCAGAACGACACCACTGCATCCTCAATCAGATGGTATGGTTGAAAGATTTAATAGGACAATAGAACAACATCTTTCCAAGGTTGTCGATGAACATCAGAACGATTGAGATCAGCATATACCCCCTTTCTTGATGGCGTACAGATCAGCAGTCCACAATTCGACAGGCCAAACACCATCAAAAGTAATTGGTCGAGAACTTCGGCTTCCATGTGATATAGTATTCGGATCACTAACAGGCCAGAAGAGAAGCGTTGAGAACTATGTTGACGAACTTCAAGAAAGATTACTTAACATACATGGACTCGTCAGAGAAATCTGGACTTGGTTGGGGATAGAACGAAGACCGGCTATGACCTTAAGGCGAATTCGAGAGGGATCCAGAAAGGTGTCAAAGTTTGACTCTTTAACCCACAGAGAAAGAAAGGGAAGTCGCCAAAATTAACACCGATTTGGGAAGGATCCTATAATGTGGTAAAAATTATCAATGACGTTGTCTACAGGGTCCAACGCAGCCCTAAAAGCAAAATGAATGTTGTTCACCTGGATAGATTGAAGGACGTGATGAAGCAGATCGGGACGATCTGCTCTAAGGGGGGATAGTGTTGCGGACTACTATGCGGAGGGCACAGGCTGTATAGAAATGCATGACGAAACTGCATTTCCCGGCCTAGTGCGCTTCATTGATTTAACTAATCTTTTAAAGTTCAATATCATATGGCTTTACTTTTGCCTATATTGAGTATTCTACGAAAACACAAATTTGTACGATGTTAAAGTCCTCAACCTTAACAATAGTGCAGGAATCAGGGAAGGATTTCTATAACTATTTAAATTGAAATGAAGCATTTTGTCTACGTTTTTGTTGGCCAAAAGGCGCAAATACCTTCCAATGGGCCTGCGAATAGGCCATCGCCACATCGGCTATTCTATTTCGATATTTAAAAGTAAGAAATTTACAGTTCACGTTTATTCCCGCCAATTTACATGTCATAATCGACATAACCTCAACTTTTCTAAACGTAAAATGAAAAACTTCAGTCGTCTTTCAACTAGCACGTCGTTGCGCAGTAAACATGCACAGTGGAATCTTTCTGACCATGTGCGAGATTTTCATAGCCACCATTGGGAAGGATTGACGCTCTACGTATACATATAATAAACTAAGGCCGCGTTTATCCAACTTCTTAGTCGTTTCATAAACTTATTCTTAAATTTCGTCCATTACAACGCATGCAAACAAAATATCCACGGCAACGCTTGTTATATGGGTTGTTCTAGACGAATATTAAGAATACGACAAGAAGTTGGATAACCCCGTCCTAATGCGTACGTATACCCGGTGTAGCATCGTCGTACGGGACATAGGAAATCCCATGTAAATTTTAAAAGGGTCTATCATTGGCTTCCCTAATTATTTTAGAGAAAAAATCTATTTAGATTTTTTGAAGAACATTAAAAACCACAACTAAATGGACAACTTCAGACCTTTTTGATTAACCCGTTTACGAGTTATTTCCAATAACTTTTTAAGTATTTTGTCCTTTTTATCGCCCTGTATTTACGGACACTAGTAAAGGTGCATTTCTAATCAATTTGCAATTGAAGTGAAACTTCGGCACGCGTGCTGGATTGGAATTTATTCATTTTCATGTCAAGCACAAATTGGTTTTTGTCTCTGTCATATACATTAAGAGGTCATTCCACAAAACATTATTTAGACTGTTGGTTTATATTTGTTACTTAAAACTAAAATACCTATATATATTAGAAGCATTAACTGGACTAACTTTACTTTTTTCTGATTCATAGTTGTTTTATATGTAGTACACTTTCAACTTATAGTTTTAATAACTATTGACAACTCGTGTCAGCACGGATTTCAAAAGCTTGCAATCAATTTTGACGGCATCGGCACGCGTGCGTGCACGTGCTGAACATGAATTGAATTGTAAATGGAAACATTTGACAGCCAATGAGCAAACAAGCGGGTCGAAGTTTCACTTCAATTGCAAACTGATTAGAAATGCACCTTAAGACTTGGCTATCAAACACTAAAAATTCATGAATGATAGCTTTATTTGACAGCCAACTCTTACCTTGACTGGTGTCGGTGAATACGGGGCGATAAAAAAGACAAAATAATAAAAATGTTACTGGCAAATAATTCGTAAACGGGTTGATCAAAAATGCTTGAAGTTATCCTATTGGTTGCGAGTTTTAGCGCTCTGTAAAAAAACTAAACACATTTTTTCACCAAAATAATTAGGGAAGCCAATAATTGACCCTATCAAAATTTAGAAGGGATTTCTTATGTCCCGCCCGACGATGCAACACCCGGTATGGTTAAAATACGATCAATTACATTTTTGAGTTCAAATCAGTTTATAGATAACTTGTACGTCGCATTTTTGGCGGAATCCTTCCTTTATGGTTTTCATAGCATAACCAGTAACAATAAAACTTTTCAAAAAATATACAGGGGGGCAAACTATTTCCATAGCCAACTGTTTGGAAAAACTTAATAAAAAGCTCTATGCTTATTTTTCCGATGATGAGGATTTAACGAGCGAAGCAAAAGCGAAGCTCAAACTTGACAATAAGAGTTTTAACCCATTCTATGACTTATTAAGGTGAACTTATGATGCAAAAACTCTTAAAAAGTTGATATTTAGCTTTGTGGGTTGCGTTATATCCGGCCGATCGCCTAACAATAGTATATTTCATTAGGAGGACCGAAAATAGCCTTTTTTCGTGCGCGCGTCACAAATTTCCGTGTGAGGCGAAGCCGATCACGGAAAGTCATGTAAGCACGGGAAAAGGCATTTCGGACGTGTAATAAACGATACTTTTCATTACACTAATTAAATTATATAATGTATATTATTAAAATTACTTAATTTTCGAACATAAACATTTGTATGTGACAATAGGATGACATAAGCCTGACAGAGAAATCAAAATCAACAAATCAAATAATAGAAGTTGTCAAGGATACTTGTTAAAGCTGAAGTTCGCAACTGGTGGCCGTCTTATTTTAATATAAGTACTGATATACAATTCGAACGGCAAATAAACAGCGCACGGAAAACGGTTTTTCCATTCCCTTACGACAAATGTGTATTTTCTGTACCGTTAACTAGCCTGGAAAATGGTCATTTTCTGAGTAGTGTAATGAAAAGTTTTTGTGTCTAATTTCGAATCTCACTTAAAGCGAACACACGCAGACTTTAACAATATTTTTTTTTTATAGGGTGCGTGAAATAAGTAACAATTTCTAAGAACAGTATAACAGCTTTTATTACTAAAGAATTTCTACAAAAATGCTACACCCTAAATAACAAGCGTTGCCCGAAAAGAATAGTTATTGAGGAAGAGCAAATTGGTGTTCATTTTGTGCGTGAAACATTTTTTGTGCACAATCTTGCCGCACCTACACAAAAAAATACTGACAAATAAGACTTAAATCATCACACCTTCGTGTTGAATTTCAACATCCAAATAATGAATCACATATAACAGAAATAAACGACGATTCAACGACTTGAGAGATCCCTTAATTAGTGATTTTCAACGAGTACAAATAAATACAGCCTTGGATAATTACTTCTGAAGTCTCAAATTGCATTGTTATACCACAGCACTTTCTAGAAAATAACGACAGGAGTTTTCCACTCGACGCCGATTACTTTTCGAGGACGTATAACTCAGACGTACATTGAAGAGGTAAAAAAATACCATAATACTTCTACCAGCAACTATCTATAAATGCCATTTAATTCTAGTAGTAAATAATAAATAAATAAATAACTAAACATAATCTAAATCGCTACGTTACTAGTAGTAAGTGGCGTGTTTGGAAATTGGCAGGTGTCCGAAATGATTGTTAACAATACAAGGATGCAAAAAATTTTATGCAGAGTACATTCTGCTATCACAATCAGGTATCAGACCTTCATAAGTATCAGACGAAAAATTCAAGTTAGCACCTACCAATAATAATAATAATTTTATCGTAACTTTGCCGTGAATCCAGGTGAGGATTTCCTAGCTTTGAGCGGCTTGGCCTTTGGTTTTGCGGTCCAGTACTTCCCGGAACTTTCTCAGGGCGTTCGCAAGGGACAATTTTAAACCCTTACTGACAGGCAGCAAAGGGAAGTCCGGCTTCAGGGAATCCTATAAATATCCGAAGTGTTAACAATGATGCATCTGCTAATAAAGTTACTTGTTCTTTCTTAAATATACAGTGCAGTAAATTTGGAGTCTTAATAATATATATATACGAGGTAGTAAAAATGAATATTTTCAACATGGGTATTTTTAAGGGCAACGCTTTGTGACGCTTCAGATACAGTTTGTATTAGTAATAAAGGTTCAAATAATTATTAATAGATTAATAAATATGTTTGCCTTATGTGTGTAAAATAAAACTTACGTATAAATTTTATCAGTGTAAAAGCGGTATTGTAACGGTTTAAAACCGTCGTTAGAATTAGTCATTCAAATGCGGCTATTTGTCGTTTATTTGGGGCTGAAACGATTGGTGTTCTTCCCGAGTACAAAGATTTGAGGTTGTTTGTTTACGTATTTTTTTTACTAACCTGTGGAAAGTGGGAAATGTTCGCGTTTTCTTTTTGTCAGGAGTCTCAGGGCTGTACTAGCAGTGAATTGCGCTCATTTTCATTGCCTTTGTTTCAATAAAGTAGGCCACAGATTTTATTAAGTTTACAAAATTATAAACCCAAAACTTGGAACTAAATAAACAAATGTCTTATTTCAATCGTCGGTGTCAGATTTATTGACTGATGGATTGGCGATGGGTGAATTGTGTAGACATGGAGTTGACTGCCTAATAGCATAAGTGGTTTTGTTTTCTTGGCCGAAAGTCCGCCATGTTTAAGAGGACTACTAATTCTTTGCTTGTACCTAATAGTCCATTGTTTGCTGCTCGTAAGTCAAATGTTATTTTATGATAATATCAACAGATGAAATGGGAATCATGTGGAACAAACTTAAAGTGGTACATTTTGCTAATTTTCTATGGAGTAAAGAGGGTAGCGAGAGCAAGTATTTTGGGTGTCGTCCAAAAACGCCTTTTGACTACAAGCAAAGCACCTGTCAACCTATACTACGATCAGGTCCACACAAGCCACTGTACTATGGCTCAACGAGGTTAATGTGAGAGCTGAGAGCAGCCACACCACCTGTTTTTTTTTGTTCTGTTTTTGGGAACCCTCGTGGTGCGAGGTAATTACTCAATAATTTATCTTATTTAGAGTTTTATGATTTTTTTTTCCTTTATTTGTTGGATTTCAATCCAATTTTGGGTCATTATAAGGTCAAATTGTCTGGGTAGATTTGTTTCAATTATTGAATACCTTTTATTTATTGACTTTAAATTTACAAAGTCGATTTGTTGATGTAAACGATTTCATGAGTAAATTTTCCTGTCACTTTATTAGTTAACTTATTAATGTAATCGCTTCACGAAACATAAATCAAAGTGAAAAATAAACTAGGTCAAATGGCATCTTAGTAAATAATGTCCTTCCTAGGGGGTTTCCAAGGGGCTAACCACTATTGTTTCCGAGAGGTGAAACTCGCCACCTTATTGTTTCCAAGAGGCTGACCGCCACCACTATTGTTTCTAAGGGGCAGACAGCAACCACTATCAGTTTTGGAGGGCCAATAGACACCACTATAATTTCTGGAGGGCCAATAGCCTAAGGGGGGGGGGCTAAGGCGGCCAATAGCCTAGGGATCTAAGGTACCTAGCCTTTGTGACCAACTGCCATAGCGTCGTGCCAAGCTAAGTACTAAGTAGTAGTATTTAAGTTAACCCTTTGTTTTTATTGTTACGCAAGGTGATCACCACTAGAGAAATAAAAATAAATTTAAAAAATTGTGATAAGTAGAATTAAGGAAAACCTTTCACTCATTTACTCGAAGTACAATCATCATATTGTACAACATTGATTTCTTTCTTTGATACAGGTCATTAAATTAAACTTGTTTTTTGTTAAACTCGAACTCCATTTACCGCCCGGTTTTGTAGCACTTTTAGTTCATAACCTGATACTTTTCCCTGGGCTCCTTTTGAATATTCTAAGAAACCTTTAGTGAAATTAAAGTGTTATAGTATAACTGTCGGCACTACCAGAACCACCTGTGGGTGATCAAAAATACCCACTTAGTAAACCGCCAATTGACCATTCCAGAACTACGTCATTTGACATGTGTCTCTCAAGGAAGGCAATACGAGTCGTTTTTGTTTCAGACCGGTTCTGGTTCCGGTTGACATAAAAATAGCAGACCAGCGGATATCAATCAATCAGATTTGTTGAAAATCAGATTATCTGCCAGTTTTATGTCAACTAGAACGAGAACCGATGTGAAATGAAAATGACTAGGGCCGATCAACCTAGTAAAATATCAGAAGAAACTTTGAGATCATGTTTGATTTGAGATATAATTAAATAGAAAGGTGTTGGATCGCAGGTGTAGGACAAATAGCCACTTCACTTTCTGGAAATCGCCAACGTTTCGACCTTTACTTTTAGGTCCTCGGGGCTTTTTCAGTCAGTGCTTGCCTTTTACGTGCTCCATCTGGATTTCAACGATAAGTTTGGTTTTATGTACTGCCATGACGGTCTGTATATGCTTTGGTTCTATTCTTCACTGAGTGAGAAAGCCCTGAGAAAGACCTAAAAATGCGGTCAAAACGTTGGCGATTTCGAGAAAGTGAAGCGGCTATTTGTCCTACATCTGCGATCCAACACCTTTCTAGTTATTGCTAGGACGCTAAGCGCAATATGATATATTTAAATAAAAGTTATTACATAAAGTCCCTAATCTTCATCCAAATTGTTGCTTATTGGAAATGTGCCGTTTTTGTAATGTCGTTAATGTTCAAGTGTTTGCTGAATGAGGCAATATTTCATTCTTTCCATTTCCTTCTTCGCGCCTTTGCCTGGTTGATTATTTTAAAGCAAGCAATGAACGTGCTTTGACACATTTCATACCTGATTAGTCCAATGAATTTTTGTTTAGAAATAGACATAGAGACCTACTTATTTATATTTAAAATTGTAGGGAAACCATGGCTGCTCCAGAAGACAAACCCAGATTGGGTTTTCTGCTAGAATTTACTAAGAAAGATCGAAGTCTGATCCAGAAGTTTGGTTTAAATAGAGCTTAAGTATTGTCTTAATTAGTTGCTTTTTAAGCAGAGGTTCCAAGGCTGTATTTGAAGATGAAGAAAATTAATAAACTGGCAGCGCGGTATTGCCATTCTTACTATTTTTTTATACATTATATACCTGTAATTAATTAAATTAAAAATAATAATGTATATATAAAAAATAAATGTATATAAGGGTAAAAATATTTTAAACGAAATGCGAATAGCAACAGAAAAATATAATTTTTCTACAAACGTCAAATAATGACGCATTTTACGCGTTCATTAGACAAACGAAAACCTAACGTTTTTTGAGGATCAGAATGTGTTTACTTTTCCGCGCGTTGCCCAGGACAGCAAGCGAAATAGTTATTTTCCTAACTAGTGCGGAAAGTGATACTTTCCCGCACGATGTCTGCCGATGCCTGGACGACGCGAAGCGGAGTTCGGGCAGCTGACGAGTGCGGGAAAAACACTTTCCGCACGAATTAGGAACAATATTTTTTCTACGAGCCAATTTATTGTATCATATACAAGGAATAAACATACAATACATAAACAACTTTATCTTTGTCAACAGTATGACAGCTGAATTAATCAACAATCAATTGGTTGTTTGTTGACAAAAACTTAGTGTAATTGTTGGCGTGACGTAATGTTTCAGGCATGAACTGGTGACATTGGAATAAAAAGTTCGTATATTATAGGTATATTTTGTATCAAAAATCAATAAAGGCAAGCATAAAAGTTCCTTAAAACAAATAAAAATGTTTGGCACGGCTGTAAGGCAGATGCACCTATCTAGATAGACAGGCTATACAGTCTAAATTATATTATAAATCAGTTATTCCTTAAATATTTACTTTCCCGCACGCCAAATTTACTTTCACGCATGCCGTGCGGGAAAGTAAAGCTTTCGAAAACAAAATGCGTGCGGGAAAGTGACATAATAAGCACGCTGGTAGAAAAAAGATTTTTTCGCTTGCTGTCAATAGCAACTACCACCACTCAACCAAATATTTAAAACGTCATTGCCACTTTCATTTAAATTTTCAGATTGTGTCTTCAGTAATGCTCAGTTGTGATTCACATTATTTGAAATTGATCGTTTGCAGAAAAAACGTTGTATGCATTACGAGCAAAAAGTAACTTTTTTGCTCGCGAGTGATTGACGAAGAAAAGAAAAGAAACCAAAAAACTGAAAATAACCGTAAGTGTTCTACTAATATCATGTTGTCCAACATGCGAGTTTGTAATAGTATATTACATACCGGGATGGGAAGTCGTTCATTACTGTCGAGAGATTTGATAGTTTATCGAGACGGTAAGGAAACTTCCTACCGAGGTGTGTATACTATTTTATTTACAACCTGCCTAATATGAATTTATTTTTTTCGTATAAGATATTTATAATATATTTAACTATCTTATTTTAAAAATTACCAGTTAACTATCTTATCTAATTCGATGCTACCCGGGACACCTTTTTAATTCTATAAAGACATTAAATTTTAGGGGCCAAGAAATAAGCATGGAAAATGAGGGTTGAAAGAGAGGTAGGTAATAAGCCATTACCGCCCTTGGGTGGTAATGAATATCCATCACTTACGCCTAATTTAGCGGTAGGTAATAGGTAATTTCCCACCCTCCTATGACCTTTGTAATGATAGCATTACATATATGGTTGTAAATAAAGTAACTTTACCGCACTCTGTGCGGAAAAGTACTCCCTCCCACACCCAAATGAGTGCGGTAAAGTGTACTTTACCGCACGCGAGTGGGAAAAGCATTTTTCTACTCTCTAAGCAATAGGCGATTTTCTTCAGTTCCTAGTAGATCTTAATATTACAAAGATGTATGATTAAAAGAATAGTATATTATACAACAAGCATTTAATGAGAGTCGTTATCCTCAAGGGTAACGTTAGAGCCCACGAGCGAAGCGAGTGACACAAGTTGCCCCAGATAGTAACGCTCATTAAATGCGAGTTGAATACTATACTTTATCCACGACCAAGATTCTGGGTTTTCTCAAATATGTTAGGTTATAGATGCTGCTGATGATGTGATGATATATAAAACCACGATCACGACTGGCTTTTCTAATTGACGGCGCGACGTTTGATGCTTCGATTGATGACCGTCTAGTCGCCTGCACATGTTCATTTCAATGCTACGAGGATGGACGGTAAATTACGTAATTTTGTGGTCTATTTTAAGTCTTTTTCAGTGAAAAGTATATTTTTTAGTGAAAAAGAGACACTGTAACCTACATTTGCTTATAATAGAAGAATAAGAAGAATTGTGTGTGGCTGAAAATGGGACAATCTAAACACCATATAATCAAATGCTCAAATGATGAAAACGAGGTAAATGTCTCCAAAGTGAGCTTTGAATTGCACCAGAGAAAAGCTTAAAAAGCATGCAGCATAAAAAAATGGAAGCCTAAAATGCTAAAGCTTTAGGTGGTACCATTGCGATATGCTTTGATCTTCAACAGACTTTGCCAACACCTTTGCTCATAACTTCAAAAGTAGTAAAACTTTTGGGTTGATAAACTAAATACTGGAAAAGCTCACATGTACACTTGGTATAAAACTGTATATAAACACTCATGTGGAGGGCAAAATAAAAATAAAAATATTTGCAAATTACTTATGTTTGCGGTAAAAACCACCCATATTAAAGAAATTCACCATAAATTCCTGGAACCAGGTCATACTTACATGGAGTATGACGCACTTATAGAGGAGAATAAAAAAAAGATATCGCTAAAGTTTTCATTCCATGCCATTGGCTAGAAGTAACTGCAGCTTAAAAAAAAATATATTAGACTATGAAAGCTTTCACGGCCGGTCAAAATACAATCTAAAGTATTTTCAGGGCGTTGAAGCCGTGGTCCAAAAAAATTTCTTCCTGGATCAAGAAATTCCATTAGGAAGAAATTCCATTCCTTCCTTAGGAAGAACTGGAATTTCTTTCACTTTAGTACGTACCCTTTAGATTGTACAAAAAAGATTATGATGAAACAAGACGATGTTTTCCCTTTTGAAAACTTTAACCAAATAGTCAGAGATCCTAAAAAGGATGTGGAAGGAAAGCTAAAGATATTACGTATTTTAAATATGACAAAAGCAATGAGGCATATTCGTTTGAGTTCAAACACTTCAAAGCAGTCTTGGATGTTTCATATCCATTTCTAAAATGTGTTTTTGGATCGCAAGTCCCTAGACGATTCGTCATAACTGCCGGAAAGCACTTTTTACCGCATTACAAATCCTCAGTTGCAACAAAAACGAAAAAAATGGAAAAACATGGAAACACTTTTGAATTATATACCGCCAGTTTATCATGAATAAAAAAAAAAACATAACACATGAAGATGTTAAAAAAGAACTGAATGAAATAGTTATTAATGTATTAAGAGCGAAAAGTACAACTTTTTTGCTCGGAGAGTGAAGTTTGCCGCTCGACGCGAAGCGGAGAGCGGCAATCCCTTAAGAGCAAAAAAGTTACTTTTTGCTCGTAATGCATACAACGTTTTTTCTGCAAACGATCAGATTCAAATAATGTGAATCACAACTGAGCATAACTGAAGACACAATCTGAAATTTTAAATCAAAGTGACAATGACGTTTTTAATAATTGGTTGAATGGTGATAGTTTGCTATTGACAGCAAGCGAAAAAATCTTTTTCGCTTGCTCTCCTGGGCAACGCGCGGAAAAGTACACTCACATTCTGATCCTCAGAAATCGTTAGGTTTTCGTTTGTCTAATGAAAGCGTAAAATGTGTCATTATTTGACGTTTGTAGAAAAATAAAATTACTGTTCAGGTAACGAGCAAATATATTACATCTGGAGAGACGCAGCTGTTTTAAAGTTGTGGCCCTCCTTTTTAGCAGTGGAAACCTCAAAAATGACAGCGGTAGGCGCTTGAATTGATGTCACTTGACGTCTTACGACGTCAAATCATTTGAAGTTGTGATTCGCCAATTGATGTGCTCTAACGATGAAATTACGTCATGGGTACCTTAAAAATGGCGGACTTCCACCCAAAAAATGGGACCATTTTTAGGAAAATATTGGTTGTTGGCTCTGTGCATATCTCTTAGGTTATTGGTACCAGCCATGGAACCTGGGCCTAGTTCTCAGGCAGGTCCCAGATTCATCGATGAAGAGGGACATGAAGATAACGACGATATATCATCCGATTATCACTAACAATTAAACATTTTTTCACCTTTTTCAATAAATACATAGGTACTTTTTATTTTTTGCCTTACAGTGAGTGTGAACTTGAGCCATATTAATTGATACCTTTATGCAAAACCAATATAAGTGCACCAAAATATTTTTTTTTCTAAACTAATTTTTTGTATATTTAGTTACTTCATCAAAAAATGTCTATAATTTTGTTTACAAATATTTTTTTTACTGTTATTTACCCACAATTTTGGTTGCAACAACAGCAAAATTGTTTTAAAGCGTTTTTCTCAAATTTGACTTAAACGGAATTATACCCTTTTTTGTTCTAAGCCCTTTAATTATTAAAAACTTTTGAATAATAAGTAAAAGAACCACGTGATTGGATTATTAAATCTGATAGATCAGGAATTTTTAAGCGCAACGTTTTTTGACGCTTGAGAAACAGTTTAAATTAATAATAAAGGTTCACAAAAAAGTTGCTGAATATTATGATAGAGGTACATTTTGCTTTGCATTGAAACTAAAATAGCTATTGAGATAAACATGCACGGAAAAAAGATTAATGTGCAGCAATAAGTATTTGCGTAGTCGAAACTAATGCTTCAGGTAATAAACTAAATAATGACTCTTACTAAAAATAGAAAATTTTGAGAATTATTATACGTACCGTTTCGTTGCAGAAGGCCTCCAAGCGTTGACACAGCTTTTCGCCGTTTTGAGCAAAGTGGCTTAGGACCTCGGTTCGAAACACCTTGGGTGGATTGAGGAGCAGTTCGGTCATGCTCTGAACTAGTTTCAAGATTACGAGTTCATTGTACGTCCTAGAGTTTTCGTAGCCCTAAAAAAAAATACCTTCTATGGCAATCTAATCGCTTTATTTTTCCAAACAATGGCCATTAGAAGCCGCGTTCAAGCGGTCACCCGGTTATTACCGATAATTACCAAATGTATTCAAGCGAAATGGTTATAACCGGTTACACAAACATGACGTCATGGCTAGGCCCTTTGTTGTGTGATAATTACGTCATCGTTTGACTTTTAGAACCGAAAATTCAACCTAGGTTTAAAGCAAGATTGTAACTACGATTATACATTTGCAAACAGAAACAAAAATTTAAACATTAACAAATTGCCTTAAAAATTTATTTTTGTATGTAAGTATAATCTTTCTTGTAGATGTTGTGTTTTAATAAATATTTGTAACAACCAGTAAGTAACCAAACATATCAAATCAAAAATATAAACATAGAGGGCGAAATTAATCCTGATGATATCGAGGATTTGAAAACTGCGAAGCTTCGAGATATAAGTGAATAAAATTGATACTTATTGTTGAAAGCAGTTTGTTACTAGAGTCGCGAAACTTAAGCGAACATTTTTGCAATACAAAAAAACCGAAATTGAAATAGTTGAACAAGATTGCAACAGAATATTCCTCAAGTCACAATATTGGGAATGGTGACGAAAAAAAATATCGGCAAAAATGTGCAGCAAACTCACGTTAAAGGGCCTGTCACATGTCAAAATAAACCACACACAAACAAAGGCTCAACCGAGACAGTTACCGGTTTAGCTCTCGAACACGGTATTAGTATCAAATCTTTCTGTAACCAGTACTAACCAGCTTCGAGGCGACCCCACTCAGTTAGCAATGTAACTCTTACTAATACCAGTATATCTTTGAGACAATGAACCGCACCTTAGTGTGAATAAGGGAAAGCGAAAGAACGTCTTGTTCCTGAACAATTACTCTCTAAGCATATGGGAAAGTATGTGTCAAGAATAAACATTGAAATTTCAAAATCTGCGCTTCTTTAGCACCGCCCTTTAAACAAATTATCTTGTTTTTGAAATTGAAATGCTTAACAAAATTATTGACTTCACCACAGTAACAACAAGAAATTTTTAGTTTTACATAAGGAAATATCCTACCAAATATACTAAGTATTTTCGTGACAGCTGCTATTCCCGGAATGTTTATGACAATATGTTGTTTAGGCCATCCCGGTATCGACAGTACTGTGAAGTTGATTGATTGCGTGACGTTTACTCTTAACGCGAGCATTTTTTCATTTTCAGTAACATCTACCATGTCAGATTTAAATTAATAGGTACTAGAACTTTTTTGTTTATATGAGTAGAGGATGTCTCAAAACATGAAATATAAAAATATTTTCTGGCGCTTTCTTTAACCTAAAGTTAAGTTGAAAAAAGAAGGACTTTTATAAAACTTTTACCTCCTTGTAAATATTAAAGGCAGTTCCGCCTTCATTTAATTGTTAAGACAGCTTATCTCTGGTTAGTACAGGTTAGTTTGTGTTAGTTCAGGTAAGTTCAGACTAATTTAGTTTACGTTTTGCTTAGTTTAGGCATTATCCCAAGCCTGGTCTATTAATCTTTATAGTCATTCAGTGATTGGATAGTACCCAACCGGTTTACTAGATGGCTATTCCCTTATGTGTGCTCATTCATAAATTGCCGTAGTAAATGTACTAGATAAGGTTGGGCGTATACTGGGAAAGTAAAGAGGGGGAACTTTAAGCAGAAGGAGCAATGGAAATCTTGGTAACATAAAGAAGAAAGGCAAATCAGAATTACGAACGAGACGTGTGGTAAAAATAAATTAGAATGTATGCCGGAACCCACTTTCCTTCTTGTTCATTTGTCCTTGTCTCCATTAAGATTTGACAAGTATGATAAAGATAGAATCAAGTGGGTCTGTCTAAGATTTTATCGGCGAGCCAGGGTGATAATAATCCTGTGTTTTTTATTGTTGTTGGAAGTGAAAACTGAAAACGCAGTGAATATCGGCTTTTTTCCTTTTATTTTCTGATTGTGATTTTTGTGAAGTTGTACCAGCGAGTTTATGTTAATAACCACT
This sequence comes from Taphrorychus bicolor, assembly GCA_951812265.1. Lineage (NCBI taxonomy): Eukaryota > Metazoa > Arthropoda > Insecta > Coleoptera > Curculionidae > Taphrorychus > Taphrorychus bicolor. The sequence continues at coordinate 14,845,900 of OX638298.1, forward strand.
TATTATAACTACAGACTTAGATAGTTCTAAAGTGAATATAAACCGACAAAACAGAGGTAGAATTCCTTTAGCTGTCCCTTGTACCTGTTTATTTATCACAAAAGTAAGTAATAATTATTATTATTAATAAGTATAAATTTAAATTACCTACTCATAAATTTCATTTCCTTACTTATCAAAATTAAACTTTTAAGTGGGTTCATTTATTCACACCTATTTACACTTTACACTAGACTTAAACCAGGGATGCCTGTTAGGGGGTACACATCAGGGATATGTATGTAAATTCTTAAATTTATTGGAAGTCAAGGTGGAAGTTTTGTGAAGGTTAATTTCTAATTAGAACTATCAGGCATAATAGAGTTAGGCGGATTAAAAGAGTTCTGAATGGGAATAGAGTCTTAATCCAGTTAGAAATCCTGGCTTCTGTTAAGTGCAGCAATACCGGACCTACTTACCCTCATGTTATTTTAATTTCTTTACTTGTATGCAGGGTTTTCCATATGTTCTGGAAGGGTCTACTTTTTGCCACACTGTAAAACCTATGATGACGCATTTTTGGGACATCAAGTAAGGTTAAAAAGTTTATTTCCTGAGGGTCACCTGGTATTCATAAGACCTAAATCTTCAGCAAAGTGGCGTCCTTAGACTTTTTATTTAATGGGATGGTCATAATTTCAATCCATTTTTACGTTCTTCCAAAGTTTCTCTATTTAGCGATTAGGATGCAACATAATTTATATCAAGCAAGGTTGCCACTTTTCCACTTTAAAGTTTGGGTAAAAACTGTAGGTAATGATTGACTACAATCATTGATATGTCAATTAAATGGATATGCCGATCAGTTACCTGTTCCATAAAAGCAATCGAGAACAGGTATGGTGCAAAAGAGGTGGCGTTACTCAGGCAAATAATTTTTTTTCCTGTGTTCTTGAATGGGGTTTTTGCGTTTTTCAATTTAGCTTTTTTGCTACTTCTTCTCACTATTTTGCCCCTTTTTTAATGGTATCATGTGCCTCAAGATTTGGTTAACAATATACTCAATTCATGTAATTTTTCTGTTTAGTAGCTCCGCTAAATGCATTTAAAGGGGACCCTGTTTTCTGGAAGTGTGAGGTTAGATCAGATTTTTGATTAGTCAGAACACAGATCAGAACAGACAGAAGTTGATTAGTTGTCAAGAAATAATAAATTCGTAAATTTTGTTAAACGTTTCTACCACTTTCCATCAATTGAGAAGATTATTCAGCGCCAAAAGGTTAACACTATCTACTTCTGGATAGAAGAGACGCTTCCAAACCAAGAAAAATTCTGGAATACCACTTTGAAAAGGAAGGGCAATAACATTCCATTCAAGACATCATTTTTCACTTTTCGGGGCTATTCATGGATGAATCCGCATATTCCGCATAATTATGTGGATTCATGGATGAATCCACATAATTAACAAAGAATAATATGAAAAATGGGCTATTGAATATTAAATAGGTATCTTTACTTTTATGCGCTCTATATATTTATTTTCTGCGAAAGATAATAAGAACACACACTTATATTTGCTTTACTTTAGTAAAAACATTCATTCTTGTCTTTAAGAAAAAAAGGACCTAAAAAAATTAAAACAATTCGATTTACATAAAAATAATAATAAATTTTTCAATTTTAAAATTTACAAAATGGTACAGAGGTCCTGCACCTTTAAATACCAACCTAGGAAGACAGCAGACAATCCATTAAAATTTCACAGGTAGAGTTTTAACATTTATTTAAAATAATCAAAATATTTTACTCAGGTCATATTATGATATTCTGGACAGTACCTAACAAGCTGGCCTATCACCTTGTTAACCAAACCTTGAGGCACATGATACCATTGAAAAAGGGGCAAAAAAGTAACAAGAAGTAGCAAAAAAGGTAAATTAAAAAACGTAAGATCCCCATTTAAGAACACAGGAAATAGTATATTGTTTAACGAGTGACAAAAATAGCATTTTCTCTCGCAAGAGAACAGTTTACCAACCGAGGCGAAGCCTTTCAAATAATTCTAATTAAGGTAACTGGGTTACATCCAAAGTTTGAAGTAGAATAGTTGGAAATAGCCTGATAAAAATATTGTTAAATCCTAATCGCTGAGTAGAGGAAGTTTGGAAGAACCTAAATATTGATTGAAATTGTAACCGATCCTTTAAAAACAAAAGTTTATGGATGTCACTGCTCCTAAGAACTAGGTCCTATAAATACGAGATGATAAACTGATCAAAAGATAGAGTTTTGAACTTTAAATGATGTGGTTAAAAATTAATCTTCGCAGATTTTACCGTGAAGCAAAAGGAAGACCTTTCCGGAGCATATGGAAAACCCTGTTTTTAAAACTCTCAGATTCTGATCTACAGGTTGTTAAAAATGTTAAAATTTTAATAAATAAATGCAAGTATTTTTATATTGCTGAAACCTCTTGGAATATTTTAATGAAATTTTACAGGCATTGACAGTTAACAGTAGTACATGTTTTGTGGTAAAAATTTTCTTTTTAGTTTCACCAGTGGCTTGGGCACAGGGACGTCTGTGGACTATTTTAAATAAGAAAAAATTCAACTAACGTGAACGCCGAAAGTAAGTCGCACAAAGTAGGTGACAATCAGTTATCTAACGCTCATCAAAGTGGCAGCAATTATTAATTCTGCCATTTAGTACCAAAAACCAGCTCAGAGCTAACTTGATGCTATTTCAAGGCCTGATTACCCTACGCAATAAATCGAATTCATTTTTTTTTACACGAAAACTGAGCCTCGCAGAAAAAAGTCAATAGACCTTTTGTCTTCTAGATTGAAAAGAAACTTGAAACATTATTTTTGTTTTGGGAAAAATCAGTGGCGTATTATTTTTTTATTTAAAATAGTCTGGAGACTTACTGTGGCCACACCAGTGGTGATACTGAAAACAATGTTTTTATCACAAAACATGTAGGTATTGCTCTTAACTGTCAAAACCTGAAAAAAATTCATTAAAATATTCCGTGTAGTTTCAGAAATATTAAGGAATTTGCATTATTTAAATACAATTTTAACACCCTGTAGATCGCATACTACATGTTTTATAAATATGGTTTATTAATGAAATATATTCAAAATTACTTCTCTATAACCTCCTTCGAGGAATGCATCGACTTACCAAACACCCTGTATGCAGCTAACTTACATAATATTATATCTCAAATAAGGAAAGAGCTAGTTTTTGAAAAAAAAATGTAAGAAAACTAGAGTTTGGCAGTCATTTTTCATGAACATTTTAGATAGTTTTTTGGAGTTCTGGTTTTTTGTGGAAGTTCATATAATTCATAGCAAAGAAAACTTTTTATTTTTTTGCTACCATCATACCTTATCATGTAGCATAGATAGGGATCTTACAACACCGTGTACTCTGTATAATAAAATCAACAGTTATAGTAAATATTTCTATTGATCGAAAGTTTTAGCTTTTACGCAGAAAACTCTAGTTTAAAAGATGCTAAAAGGCAATATTAACTAATTGGAAATTGAAAACTTATCTGCTTTGAACCATTTCTTTCAACTTTCAAATATTTCTATATATTTCAATTTCTAGTTGCCTCCATCTGCACAAAGGTGCTCATACTTTTCATGCAACAAATCGTTGCGGGACAATCCTGGCCCTCGCAGATATAGGTTTCCTATTAAAGATCCTGAGCGTCTGCAACAATGCATTTTGAATTCAGGTAAGTTTTTAATTCAAATTATTATATTACTACAGTAGTATAGGCAAGTAATTTATACAGAGTGCTGCACTTTTTTGCAAATTTTGTTCCTGTCTAAATCATATCGCCCTATCTAAAATATTATAGATACTGATTTGGGACAAAAGTCGAGTCATTGTTTGTTAAATGTTTTATTTCATACTGTCCAGTATTTTTGTTCTACTCGCATCAATTTGAGTCCAGTAAATGGAATTTACCAGATATATCTGGCAAAGGTTTTTGGGCAACTGATAGCAGAGAACTATCGAACGATGAATATGTAACAAAAGGTTTTTTTAAACATACTTAAACTTAAAGTAAAAAGAAACAGGAATAATTATTAAGGGTTCAGAAAAAGTAATTGACTTATATATCTCTTTTATCTTTGTAGGTAGACTTGGATCTTCTGGATCTTCCTGATAAGAAGTTGGGTGAGATGTTCATTTGTGAGAGTCATTTTGATAAAAAATACTTCTTGGCAAAGAAACTGGCCCAAGGTGCTGTGCCAATTTGTTATAATATTTCACTGGAAATGCCACAACCAAAACCTCCAGTTACAAATATGTATGAAGCTGCCTCGCAACGTTCTACAAGCTATGGTGAAAGTCAAGGAGCAGAAATGCTGCAAGAAGAGTGTGAGCCTTCTACATCCTCCGCAACAGTTACAATTATGAGCCCATCAATGCAATCACATTCCCCTCAAATGCATAGCTTTCTAACTGAGGATGAGATACTGGTTCAAAAGATTTGTGACATGCCAACTCCCGAAAAACAGCCTTCAGCAGTAGTAAAAGATACCCCAAGAAAAATTAATTTAAACAGGAAATTGTTTCATGCCGAGAGCAAACTGCATAGGGTGACTACAGTTTTGAAAACAAAGACCTACTTAACTTTACCCCGAAAATCTAACCAGCTGACACCTTTTAACAAAGCACTGGTTTCCATGCAGTTGTATCATTCCAGAAAAACTCCTTGGACGGCTGCAGAGAAAAAAGTTGCTATTTCACTGTTCTATAAATCTCCTTCAACTTATCGCTTGCAACTTATCGCTTATCGCTCAAGAGGATGTATCCTGCCATCACCTACCACTATTATGTCTTGGACAAGAAGTTTTAAACAAGTTACAGGTCTTAACAATCGACTCCTGAAGTTAACTGAGTTAAAAGTAGGCACAATGTCGGCAAAGTGTAGAGAATGTGTACTGCTTTTTGACGAAATGGCTCTGAAGACAAATCTAGATTTTGCTATTTAGGACGTCGTCCCGTAGGCGCCAAACAAGCCTTAGTCTTCATGATTAGAGGTTTATATGCAAATTGGAAGCTGCCATTATCCTTTTATTTTAGTGAGAGTGGAGTGAAAACCGAACAGTTAGTAAAGTTAGGGATTATGACTCTACAAAAACTCAACAAACTTGGACTGAATCCTGTCACCATAATTTGTGATCAAAGCACTACGAATCAAGCAGTTTTTAAAAAACTCACCATTACCCCAGAAAACCCGTATTTCTATATTGGGGAACAAAAATATTTCGGTTTATTTAATTATATTATAATAATAATTTACTTAATTGAACTTTTCTTATAGATGAGAAATTGATAAGATTTTCAGATATTCAGGATACCTATATTATAGATAAACGTAGTAAAACCGGAAAGGCGTTGCCAAAAATTACAGAAACACATTTGAATCCAGCTTCCAAAAAATGAATGTCAAGTTAGCGGCACAACTATTTAGCCACAGTGTAGCGGCCGCAATACGAACTGTTGTGGATACCGGTGAACTTACTTCACCATCTGCTCATGACACTGCAGACTTTGTGGAACTGGTTGACAATGCATTTGATGCCCTAAATAGTCGAAACTTAAATGCTTTGAAGCCCTACAATAAACCAATTACTTCTTTGGACTGCCCTCCTATGGAAGCTTTACGAAAGACCCAAGAAGTTTTCAGAAATTTAAACAAAATTGATAACTCTGGTGTACTCAAGAGACCTCCGTCGTTTGATTCTATGCTTGTCACAATCTGAGCTGTCGAGCTGATATATAAGAGCCAATGTGATAAAGGATATACGTTTTTGTTGACTGCAAGATTGAATCAGGATGTTTTGGAGAACCAGTTTTCAATATATCGGCAGAGGGGAGGATATGCTCGAATTCCCACCGCCAGAACTTTTCAGGCAGCGTTCAAAGCTAATTTAGTTATGCATCTTTTACGCCCTATCAAAAATTCGAATTGTGAAGATGAGGGATCCAGCAACTTGCTATCAGTATCGGATTTTGATGACATTCTAGTTGATATAGATGAGGAACCCGAAGAAGCCCTGAGTGACTCAACATCTTCCTCATAGATGGCTTCAGATCCAGGTGGCTCGCCACAGTACACTGTTTCCTTAGAAAAAAGTGCTGTAACGTATTTTGCTGGGTATTTCATAAAAAAGTCCCTAGATAAGTATGATTGTCCAAATTGCAGGGCTAAATTTTCTTCTAGGGATAATTTCGGATCTGAACACGAAACATTGAAATTTTTTAAAAACTACAGTATAACTGATAAGTGTTTTCTACAAAAACCAAGCAGTCTTCACCATGCATTTACCCATACTGCCATGCAGGTTTTTGAAAAGTTCTTTTATGACAACTGGAAGTACAAACAAATTAGCAAACGTATAAAAAGTTCCATTGAAAAGAAAGTATCATCGCAAGTCCCTGAATGGTTTGTAGAAGACAGTTGTACACCACACAAAAAATTTATGTTGGACCTTTTAATTCGGACTTTGATATTTAAAGAGTGTAAAAAGTACACTTCTGGCATGCCATCTAGTTCATGAAAGGGAGGAAAGCCTCCAGATAAACTGCGAATTCTTCACCACCAATAAGTATATTAAGGAATAAGTTTCATAAGACCTCAAACGCTCCTCGTTTTGCCTCGTTTGCGAACCTGGATTCGTGCGCCGATGCGCTGTTATGAAACTTGTCTCTTATATACAATTTTAATGTCACATAAAAATGGCATTACCATCAGTATCGCTAATGAATAAAAGTTTCAGGCGGATGTTTGTATACTCAGTGCAATGCACAATTGTAAAAATTGTTTAAAAATAATTGTAATTTAATAATTATAATTTGTAAAAAAATACATTCTTTTTGGTTTAGGGTCAGAACTTAGTGTATTTTATCAAATACAATATTTTGGAAACGTTTGGTTTTAAATTTAACTTTCAAGTAATTTCATACCAATAATAATTGAATGCGTTTTGCATGACAAAAGACTTCTCTAGACTGATCAAAGACAAATTTGCAAATAAAATTGAATCAGCAACGAAATGCCGCATTTAATGGTAAAAATAAGTAAATAAAATTAGTAACAAAGGTGTTCTCAATAGGTGACCCAATAGGTACTTATTTGATAGATAGGTATCTGACACCTTTTATCTTTTAAATATATTTTGATTATAATGTCCATATAACAAACAAGCGAAAGTATGTCTCTGAAACTTCGCACTTAGCGTCGACAAAACTTATTGTATAAAATTTACAAACAGAACTTTATTATTGTCCTAAATTGTTAATCGCATTTTTAGAAACGTTAAATTATCCATAAAAGGCGAGGCCGTTCACCAAGATATTGTGGAATAATAGGTAGGTAGCTTATTCTTATTACACAATAAAATCTCCTGTGCATGACAATTTACTTCAACGGGCACAAAATTTAAAGTTTATTATATAAGAGTATATAAGAGATAATAACCGTTTTATAATAATGCAAAATAAATAATAAAATAAATTTAAATAATGTTTTATAATAAACAGAAAAGGATGACGTAATCAAAGTAACTAGACCACATTTCACTACTAACATTTCACAGCCAACTAGATGACGTTTTATAATGAACACCCATTATTATATCTTCATCATTTTCTCGTAGTGTTTCATCTGCCATTAAAGTATAGATAAAAATGTTGATCTTACAATATTCCTTTTACGGAGCCTGTATAATATATCAGGTATATAATTATTGGGAGAACGTTGTCACACAATTTTATCCTACAGTTTCACTGGCATTGTACAGGGTGGCTTAATTTGGGTGTTTTAAATGGGAAGCTTTTAAACTAATAGGAATATTAAAAATCAAAAAGTCGATGCCGAGGTAATTTCTCGAGCTGAATTCATTGCCGCAAACATAAATCTGCTATCGTCTTTTGTTTTCTTGCAATGAAAACTCAATGATGAAAGCTCAATTTTCGCCATTTTCGAAAATACCTTATAATTTTTTTATTAGTCTAGTTTGGTAAAAATGGTTTCTACATTATTAGGGCACTTTTTTGAATAGATTCCAATGGTGATTTTTGAATTTTTATAAACTTATTGTTTTTTGAGTTACTACATAAACCTCTATATTTTTAAATACAACCTATAACTTCTTTCTACTTTGTTAGAAAGAGATTTTTTTCTCTTTAAAATGACGTATAACATCATATGTTTAGCTTTGAACTTATATGCTTTTTTGATAAAAACTTCTTTTTGTAGTAGTAGGCCATGACGCGATGACGTTCCGATGCCGATGTCGCGGCCATCTTGTTGGGCAGCTGTCACTGCCGATATTCCGCGGTTGGAGAAATTTAATAATCTCGTAACTAGCGTAGACAGTTCAATAACGTTCATTAAGTTTTACCCTTGTAAGGACGTAACGAAAAAATGTCATTTCAATCTTTCGAAAAATTCGACATCTAATGGTATTTTCACATGTGCGGATATGGCGTATAGTGCGGATTCACAGTGTTACCGCAGTGCACACTGCATTCCATCTTTTTTTATATATGCATCGTTCTACCCGGACTTCTAAAATCATATGGCAAATGTCAAGGATTTCGATATAGTAACTGTCGTTTTTTCCACTATTTATCCAACTACATATATCACTTTAATGAGAATGCACAAATTTGGCAACACTTAAAAAGAAACTTCAATTTCAACCAATCAGACCACAGCTCCAAATCCGCAATATACGCCATATCCGCAAATGGAGACGTACCATTTAGTATTATATTCAAAATAATTATATTGCATTTGAGTCTTACTGGAATCGTTTTCCTGAAAGGACAACAATTTTCCCTTTCTGGGGGGCAGAGAGAAAAATCTTCGAGAAAATAGAATGACATTTTTTCGTTACGTCCTTACAAGGATAAAACTTAATGAACGTTATTGAACTGTCTACGCTAGTTACGAGATTATTAAATTTCACCAACCGCGGAATATCGACAGTGACAGCTGCCCAACAAGATGGCCGCGACATTGGCATCGGAGGGTCATCGCGTCATGGCCTACTACTCCAAAAAGAAGTTTTTATCAAAAAAGCATACAAGTTCAAAGCAAAACCTATCATGTTATACGTCATTTTAAAAAGAAAAAAATTCTCTTTCTAACAAAGTAGAAAGAAGTTATAAATTATATTTAAAAAAATAGAAGTTTATGTAATAACTTAAAAAACAATAAGTATATAAAAATTCAAATATCACCATTGGAATCTATTCAAAAAAGTGCCGTAATAATGTAAAAACCATTTTTACCAAACTAGATTAATAAAAAAATTATAAGGTATTTTCGAAAATGGCGAAAATTGAGCTTTTATCAATTGCAAGAAAACAAAAGACGATAGCAGATTTCTGTTTCCGGCAATGAATTCAGCTCGAACTCGTCGACGAAGTCTTACCTCGGCATCGACTTTTTGATTTTTAATAGTCCTATTAGTTTAGGAGTTTCCCATTTAAAACACCCAAATTAGGCCACCCTGTAAAATATGTAAAAAGTCTTAATTTGTTTTATAAATCGATGTTAGTCTTTCGAAGACTAAAAACGCATTTCTCTGTGATCCTTTATGTTGGTGACGCAACCTAAACAAATCGAATTTGAAAAAATAAAATTATTAAACAGAAATTGCGTTTTATTTCCAATTCTTAATCTCCACTTACATATAATAGTTTACTTCTTAAATTTTTGTATACCTCTTGTACTCAAGTTTCCCGTAAAACGTGTGCTTTTTTATAAAGCATAATATGCCGATTCTATAGCGGCAAAATTTTAAATTGTTTACTGAATGTACTGTACATTTTAAAATTTTCGGTTCTGCCTTCGATACTAATTACCTTTTGATGTATGAACCCTCATAAAATGTTTACAATAAACCGTTCTTCTTGAGCAAATGGCAGCTGAAAATTGCAACTTTTAACGTTTAAAACTCCATAAAAGTTATTCTTTTTTCTTGATTTTTTATAAGCTATTCAACGATGCCAAACCAATAATTTTGATTCTCATTTTAAAAAAAATTTGCCATACGTCAATTTGAAAATTGAAAAAAAATTTTAATAAACAGTTTTACAAATTGCTTAAAATATCGATTTTCCTGTTAAAAGAAGGCAAAAAACATCTGAATAAGAAAGGGGAAAGGTTTAGTAGAGAAAAAGAGAGAAGTTTTTCTGTCTCGCGGAACGAAGTATTACGTGCAAACAACTGTATCGCGCGATGCATGTCACGTGTTTGGAGGCGCAGTTTCAGCCTATTATTTTTTGTTATATTGTGTGTATATGTTTATATTTGCCCTCATTCTCTTTATTTCATTCATATTTGGATTTTGTTTAGTGGGTGAGATTAAGATAATGTAACTTGGATTAAGTTACATTGAACCACTATTAGATCTAAACACAATGTCCCAAGTAAAACAATGAATGAAAAGTTCGGAACTTTTCTACTAGATGACTTTCAAGAAGGTGGTACTTGTCTACCAGAGGTTCGTCAGCTGTTTAGTGTATAAAAACGAAAACATGATTTCCGGTTCTTTCCTGAATTGTGTGAACAAGAATGGAAACATTTTATACACATAAAGTGATTGTGCCAACGTACAGAAAAAGATGTCGCTTGTCATCGAGTTTTTCTCTAAGCCGCAAAAAAGCAAATATTTAATATTCGTATTGGAGTGGGAAATTCTTGGGGTACGGTCCTATGATCATGAGGAGAGATGGACAAACAAAAACGACCTCTGTTGATCCTCTTAGTTATAATTTTTTTTTTGTTAATAAAGGTTTCGATACGGATTGGCATCTTCCTCAGTAGTGACTACAAAACATACATTTCACGAATTAGTACAATCTCCGTAACATAAGTATCTTTTCGTTGGTTTGTGGTGTTAGTTGTGTCAGCCATTCACCGCTTTTATACTATAATTGTTAGGGCAGGTTAGTTCAGTTAGTTCAGTTGTACACGGTGTCTCATCAAAACTCTCATCAAAAATCCTACCTCGCTTGCTTACCGGCGTCAAAGTTACCATGCCATGCTACCAATGCATACTTAATAAACTAAAAAATGTATTTTGATTTAAACATAATTACACAAGATACGAGATTTAGGGTTCTGGGAGTTGTTCAATATGGGACCCTCGAACGGCAACATATTCTCTAAATTTTTTTAAGCATTTTTGTGTTACTCCAAACAACTTATCACGATCTTTCCTAATATGATCACAATAAGTGATTATTCGGTTAATTAATTACTCTTTTTTATTTACTGGTGTTCCGTGTACTAATCCTTCAAGATGGCCCTACAGAAAGAAATCTAAAGGGTTGACATCAGGCGATCTAGCCGGCCATGGAAAAGGGCCGCCTCTGCCCATCCATTTATTTTGAAATGCATGATCTCAGTAGTTTCTTACTTCTCTGCTGAAATGTGGAGGTGCACCGTCATGCATTAGCCACATATTGTTCCGAATATTTAAGGGAACCTCTTCTAATAGTGTATTTAAATGTTCTTATAAAAAAATTTAATATTTCTGTCCAGTCAAAGTTCCATCAATAAAAAACGATTACCAATTAAATTATCCCAATTATGCCCACCCATATGTTCACAATAAATCTTTGTTGATGGTTGGTTTATATGATTGCCGTGCGAGTTTTTCTCACACCAGATGTGCAAGTTATATGAATTAATTATTCCGTCTGGGTAAACCCTGAGTTATCTGAAAAAAGGACTTCATGTACGAAACCGGGATGATCTCTTTGTTTTTCTAAAAATTCTAGACGAGGAGGGTAATCTGATTCAGACATAGCGTGGACTATTTGAATATGGTACCGCTGTAGCAACTGTTCTTGCAAAATATTATGTATCACTGATTTTGAAATATTCGTAGCCCTTGATAGTAGCAAGTAATCCAGCGTGAAAATGGTCATCCGTGTTAAAGTTCTAGGAGTTTAAAAGTTATTTTTGACTATACCTGTATAACAAATAGCAGTTAAATTCAATTTCAGTTATTAAAAATTATCTTTCCATTGGTTACCTTCATCCCCAAAATTTCATTGTTGGCATCATGTTTGGTTATGATATTTTTTTTTTTTTGAAATGATAACTTTGACGCCTTGTATATCGGTAACCGAAAGAGATAGGATTTTTTTTATATGAAGTCTACACATTATTTTCACCTCCTCTATGCGTTCTGTTATTTATGACATGACCTTTCAGGACATCCTGTATATTCCCAATATAGACCGGCATTATTGACATCAAAAACATACCACTGCATGTTCATTAGCATCCAGAGGAAAGCCATGCGGGAAAGCCCTGGTTATACATAAAATTTAATGCTCGATCCTAAAACCTCGTTATAAATTTGAATCTAGCAATACGCTAAAGCGCCATCTGCCGCTCATCGAGTGTAGTGTGTCAGAACCAACAGAATGAGAATGGGCCCCGATGGGAATTTCCAGACATACAACCACAGATGTTCCCACGAGTGTATCATTTAGTTCAAAAGAGTTAATTATTGCAAATATGTGGTTACTTGAGGATGGTAGAAATCTTACTCCAGGCGCTTTTCCTTTTTTTATGTATACCCCAAGGTAAGATTTGTCAAATTTATAAGGATAACCTTTTTAAAATATACTTTATGGGATTTTCCCGTTTTGAATGTATATGGACATACAGTATCTCATAAAAAAATTGAAAATAAGATGATTTTTGCGAAAGTTTGCATATTGAGCCCATCATCATTCTAGTTTATATACTATCTAATATTCTCTTATTAATAGAGCATTCAAAAAGAGAAACGGTATATATGAGTCAGATTATCATGTTGAACATGATATGAAATAAAAAGTTAATTTTATTAAAAAATATTAGAAATTGATATTTTATACATCTATTATATAATTGCACATGTATGGTAGAAAGTATTGTATCCTAATGTTCACATGTTATTTCTGCAAAAAGAAATACATATTTACATCAACAACATTTGCAGAGATTATGAAGGAAATTAATACTGAAGAACATCTGAAGAACATAAATGATGGTCCATTTGAAAAACATGGATTTATGCATGATAAAAGAAAGAGATTCTAGAAAATCATGGAAATGCATCTGAAGAACCCTAAGCACACAGTCAAATTAACTCGCCTTCTTTCTGTGGCAATGCAATCCATCAAAGAAGATTTATGCCAGATAGTCAAACATTAACAGGTATAATACTCCATAAATGAAGGTTTGCATTATTGCACAATATTCAAACATGATCAATTTAATGATTATAATGTACTAGTGTACTAATAATTATAGTAACATGTTACGTAAGTCTTGCCAGTTGTTACGATAATTTTAGGAGGCGACAGAGTAGATGATTTTCTGTCCATTTAATCAAATACTACCTATACTAAGTGTAACAATATTTGTGAAAAAACCCACATTTGAATTGATCTCTTTTCTTTGTTCTGAAATGCTGTCTTGTATACACTAAACTTGTGTCTTTAAACACAAGTTTAGAAAGATAGTATTGAAATACGGCCTTTCTAAACTTGTGGTAAAATAACGACTTGCAAGATATACGGTATAGATACATACCTGTATATGATTAGATACCTAAATTGTAAGAATTAACTATATTTTGGTTAATTTTAGTTAATTCCACAGCACTTTTATATATAGTTTTTTAATTTCATAGAATTTAAACGGTGCAGGACTAATGATTTCAAAACCAAACACTGTTTAACAGAAGGACTCTAAAAACACATAAAATTATAATCTTATAACCTATTAACTTTAGGTGTTAAGAAACCTTGGTGCCGTTATGATATGAATCATAAATTAACGAAAAATAACAAAAAATAAGAATATTTTCTCTTCTTTCTCACTGATTTTTGGAGGTTTTACTAATAGTACTTTACTATGTTTCTATCTTTATGCTTCTCGTTTAAAAAGTATAACTTGAAATAACTTTATAACCGAAAATGGAAATTGGGAAATGATTTCTACCAGTTAAAACCAGTAAAAAAAATATTTATTTTTGCTTTATACGTGACATCAAGCTAATAACTATATGGAAACATTTTTGATTTTTTAAGTTTATACAGGGATGCATAGTGCTTTTTCATTATTTATTTTGCAGTTGTATGCTTTAATTTCCAATAGTTTTTTTTGAATCTACATAGAATGTTTAGTTACTACCCTTAAGTTTCGACCACATAAGTTTATAATATGTTAGACACTTCGTAGTATTTGTAAAAAAAATAGAATACCACATAATTTTGTTATTTTCAAGTATATTTTAGAAAATAAAATTTAATTACCACATACTAAAATACTAATAGCGCCTTTATTTAAAACACTACTTATTTGTATCGCAATTTAAGTTAAGCGGATTCAGGTTATACTATTTATTTGCTTAATCTGGTAGAGACTCGAACTCACAGCAGATAAAAGAATATCTGTGTCACTTATCTTAATTCTGCTAACTTCAATCGCAATATATAAGCACTAGATAGTCCGTAAACTATTAATACTATTATATATAAGTAGGTAGGCTGTTAAATATAAATTGTTTATGATTATTCACATCAAAAACGCCTCTCTATAAATACAATACCATAATCTATTAGATAGACCAGCAGGTTGTTTCAGGAAGAAGATATGTGCTTCAATATCTTATTCTATATATTTTTTACGCAAAAATGTTCCTATAAACTTGGGATATAATTAGAGAATATCCTACATAAACCCTCTGCCGATATAAGTGTATAAACGAACATATTTGCTTAGAATGAAATGTAGAATAACATATTGCATCACATGCATCTTCTTCTGAAACACCCTGTATAATGGTGCATTCCAAAAAGCGATATAAAAATGGTGAATGCGCCAGGATTCCCAAAACTATGCCTTCCTATCAACAGATGGCGCTGAAAGATATGGCCAAGGTGTTACATTTCACTTTCCGTTCTATATGGAAATGTTTTGTGGTTATTAATTCTGAAGTCTTTTATGCAAGGGTACGTAAGATCTGTTGAGGTTCACCCGTACGTTGAGACATTCGGGATTCGCCCTCAACTCCCGGTCGATCTCCCAATCCTCCGTAAAATCCAGTCTATTTAAATTTTTTGAAGTGATGTGATGAAGGATTTTAGAATCTGCCTGGCAATCAAACGTGTGACCATGTTCTCTCAAGTGATTCCCGAAAGATGAAGTGGTTTTATTTATGTGCTCAGTAATGCGTGTGTTGAGAGAGCGGAAAGTGCGGCCCACGTATAATGCCAGGCAGTCATGGCAATTTAGTGTGTAGATGCCACTCTTGGACAAATGTGTAAGTTTGTCTTTTGAGTTCGCAATGTGGGATTTTAGGGAGTTCCCTGTGGAATGGGAAATACTGACATTAGGCAGGCAGCGTTGGAAGATTTTGGAAATGTCCCGTGTTAGCTTGTCCGAGATAAAAGAGATCACAATAAAGCCCCCCAGGTCCATGTCCTGTGATGTGCCCCCGTAAGCTTGTTTAGACAGATTCTTCTGTCTGCATTTGGAAATTAGCCTATCCACCATGTTGGGGTCATGTCCATTATTGAAAGCAATCTGTTTGGTGGAACTTAATTCTAGGATGGATATGGTTGAGTTTATCCAACAAGAAACAAGCTCCTTCAGGGCTTGTGTTGAGGATGCAAAAACTGTCATCGACATACCGAAACCAGTGGACAATCTCTGTGTTCCTGTCAGTGAGTATCAAAGTGTTCTCCAGAAAGTCCATGTATACTTCTGCCATAAAAGGTGAGAGGCAGCTGCCCATTGTCAAGCCATCACTCTGCTTGAAAAATGTTTCGTTAAACTGGAAAAAATCTTGGTCCAGGCAAATGTTAAGTATGGACAATATGTCTACCACGTGAGCATATCCCACTCCCTTGGATATTAGGAGGTCCTTGACCATAATGACAGTTTCTTCTCTGGGTATCATGGTGAACAAATTAGTCACGTCGAAGGAAACCATTAAGTAATTTGTAGGTATTGGCAAATCTTTCACTTTGCGCACAAAATCAACAGAGTTGTTTAAGAGAAAATTGCACGAAGTATACATTCTCCCACACCTACCTACTTAAAAAAATTAATAACTTTGTGGTGAAGAGCTCTAATTTTTTTTTTTATAATATCGAGTTTGAAAACTTAATCATATTATAAATTGACAAATATACGAATTTCAGTGACGCACCTGTCCATATTAAAAAGAGCGCCGGATAATTTTCTTACAACATTATGTTTTGAGGTCTAGGTACTATTTTCATATAAATCAATAAAATTGCAAGTTTTAGTGACGGATCTTTATGCAACTGTAACCCTTTTTTGTACAGAAAAATGGCGCAATCGCTTACCTGTTGGGTATCAGTCTGCTTTTCGTAACCAGCCTCATTGTAGTAAGGCTCCGACACCAAAATAAGGCCTTGAATCGAGACTATGAGCTGCAACAACGTACTGTCCGGAGTCCACACTTCTGTGCCTTTTCCCATCCACGTCCCCAGAAGCGACACGCACACTTTTCCTATAGGAAATACAATAGTTTTTAAGGAAATCAAAACATTTAGTACAAAAATAAGTTGAATTAATTTCATTAATAATTTCGCTGTTCGAGAGAAGGATCCTCACCTTCAACATATAAATTGGGGTTGAGCCTCTCAGAGCTGTAGCTGATATAATGAACGAGAGGCGGCGAACGTGGATAGTCGGGACTCAATTGAATATCGAACAAAAACAAGCCATCCTCATAAGGGGTCTTTGCAGGGCCTCGTATCATCACACTCAGCAGGTCCACTCTGTCACTGTAGGACCGCACCCAAACATCAGCAGGCATGGATTCTTTCAGCAGTTTGTACTCTTTTATTACAACTTTGAGGAACCTACAAGTGACTTACAAAACACCATGCTCATCTTTCAACGAAAGTTATTACTTTTGCGGGTCATTAGGTTCGAATTTGCTGGCGTAATAATTGTGCGACAGAGGGGCCTCCTCGACCACGATGTACCACTCAGTTTCACCCCCGGGTGGAGTGGTTATAGGGGTTTGATTTATCGTCGTCACGGACTTTCTAGATTTGAAAGTGCTTAAGGTGGAAAAAGAGTCTTCGGGGGTTGTAGGAAAACTGGGTAATGGGGTAGAAGTTGTTGGTGTCGCTATGCTTTCAGTGGCCTAACAGAGAAACATGGTTATATCTTTTTATGTCATAAAAATGTATATGAAGGTCAACCTTAGTAAGAATGCTAAGGGCTTGACTGCCTCCTATTCTACTTATAATTTCGGCATACGCAAGGTCCATTCGCACTTTTAAAGTGGAAAGAAGCTCCACGCACAAGCTTTCCTGTTGTATGCACGGTACATCTGGAGTGTCCGGAGATGATGGTGTTGTTGGTATTGCTAATAATGTTAAAGTTCTAGTAAACTAAGGGTCTTAAAGCGCTAACATCCCAACTAGCAATTATAGTTCCAGTGTGGACACCGCTACACATAATTGGAACTGCTAAGTAGTTACCGGTTCCGGCGACCACTCCACAACGGATTTATTACCACGCTTTTACTAAAATGGAGAATGATTTTGTGGTAACGGCACCATAGCGGTGACCACTTTGGGACTAACCCAGTTACGTAGCAGGGGCTACCCAGGGTGTCGATTAATAGTTGGCAGGTGGTTACTCTTACTAACTGCGACCACAGAATTACGCATTTCATGCAGCGACATCTAGGTCATTCCATCTTCCCCCCTCTACTGAGATTAAATGACTAACATTTTTTTTTAAAAAAGCACTGAAGTGTACTGATTAAAGCTGCCATGGTAGATCGAAAAACAGCCAAGCGCCTTCAAAAAAATGTAAATTTAAGAAAACGTAAATAATTTTTTACAAAAATTTTATGTTTTGCTTTGCATTTTCTAGAAGAAACGTATGTCTGAGCAAAGTAAAATGACTATTTGAGGCTAAAGGTAAAGTTAAACTTATTATACATTACTAATTATTCCGAAAGTATGGATTCTTATTTCATTCTTCTTTTTGCACAAAATGGCGCTTGAACTTTTAATCATAAACATGGCCTCCACAGCAATATGTATTTCAAAGATCCATAATAGTATATTACAATACGAGATGGGAAGTCTTTCATCACTGTCCAGAGATAAGTAAAATTTCGAGACAGTAATGAAGCTTCCCATCGAGTATATGCATACTATTTTATTTTCAACCACACTTTCTGCATAATATCAAAAAATGTTGTTGAATATTATTTATTCATATAATATTCTGGCTCAAATCTTCACTCAGGAGGCGGAGTTTTTCTGCGCTGTGTTTGCATGTGCATTACTGGTCTAGGACGGGAAGTAACTACTTCCCAGTAATGGAACTACTTCCCGTCCTAGACCAGTAATGAGACACTTCCAAGATTTAAAAAAAACAGAAATGTCATCATTACATATGTGGTTGAGAATAAACAATTTTTAAGAAAATTTAATTTGACATTAAGTAACCATTTCGCACATTTCGCCTCTTAACAGTGGATCTTACTATAGAGTAACATTTGCAGTAATTAATAGTAACCGGAACCATTGAATAGTACTAAATAGTCGTCTACTTTATAGGATTTTATTTTACGATTCTGAGAGTAAATATTACTTTAAAATCCTACTCTACAGTAAAAACGGCTTTGAATGTAATTTTAGTGACATAAATTGGGTGTATAAAGTAATTTTAATAGGAATTATTACTTCGCTGTTACCCCGAATATGACATTAAAGTTATGGGACTTCTAAGTCGTCAAATAAAGTTATTTTTACGTAAGTAATACTTTATACTACTTTATATTACTTCTTCTAGGTATATTTTACAATATAGTAATAAATTGGAGTAGAATTTACCAAACTGCAACTTAATTGTGTAATCTTTACTTTAGGAAGGTTATTGGGACTATAAATGCTAGTTGCGATTGAATCGAGAGCAGCAATCTTACCTGGAGTGTCTTTATTACCCTCTTTCTTTTCAATCTCGGCATTAATTTTATTCTCCAGCTTAATCATCTTCTTAATATTCTCCGACTCGGCCACTTTGACCTTCGTCACAACGCCTCGACTCTCGCTTGAAAACAACCGCCCCTTCAATTCGATATTTTGCGCTTTTGCCTTCTCTTTAGCTTGCATTAATAAAGCCTGATCAAAAATAAATAAATAACCAACTCTGGGGCAAACAAATTTACTCACCTGGAAATGCTTGCTTTTTAGGCTGAAAAACGAAGTGCCCAACAGCTTATCTAAGTAACTAGAGTTTTCATAAACTAGAAGTAAGTCTTTGAGTATCTAAAAATGTGATTTGGTTTTGAGGCTGTGACACCGAGTATTAATGACGGGCACTTACTGCGAAGGATTCAGTGATTGTATGATTTTTAAAGGCTTCCTTCAGGTACACAATGCGGGATCGCACGAAATCCAGCCTAGCAGCCATGTTTTGTAACACGGTTTCGTCTGTAAGATCGCCTCCCGCGTAGGATTCGATACTTTCGGTTTCCCACGAGACCTTCGGGAAATAATAATTTGCAAATGTTGTCTACAGTGCATATAATAACATGATGCATATGTATAATTTTTTTTCTAACCTCCAATAGTTATTTTCTCGTTATTTACCTAACAAGTCCAAAAAAAAAATAAAACAAACGGAAATTGTTGAGGGAAAAAAACAAACAGTTTATACAAGGTTACCATTTTTCGAGTTTAACCGTGGGTAGCTCAGATATTTGAAGAGATACAAAGAAGGTTAAATTAGGCGCAATTAGAAGTCTAAGAAAATTACGGTTGCAAATTTCGAAAATTCCGACTGGTTTCGGAAAAGTTCGCAAAAAATCGAAATAAAAAAAAACGTTTTATTTATTCGCCGAAACGTCGGAAAAAAATAAAATTTATAAAATATAAAGCGATGTTGCGTTAGTAATATCGTCTTTCATTAGACACTTTAAGCCGATTGAGACGTTAACGTAAGCGTAGACCTAAACCTTACACAATTTAACGTCAAGGTAATCATTGTAGTTTTCTTTAAGTGCACGACGTTGTCAAAGTCGAAAAAGTATGCGTCAACTGCACTTTATATGTCAAATCTGTCAGTGTTTGAATAATTTTTAATTGGAGTTTTAAGATTTAATCCATTCTTTAAGGGTTCTAACGGAAATGTTTTTCCCAGCGAGTTACTCATTTAATTTATTTAACAATTCAAGCAGCTTCAAAGCAAAACAACTACAAAACAAAAATATGAACTGAAATCAGCTGTTTATGTTGTGACCAGTCAAGTCTGAATTCAGAAACTTTCAGGGGCTTTCGGTGTTAGTCGCCGACACTCGGAAGGAGTCGGAAGCTTATGGTTTCCGTTTAGTGCATACGTGTAGATACGCAACCTAACGTTCACCCGCAAACCGTTAACGTAAAGATTTTAATACTGCGCAAGCGCGTCTCGAAAAATAGCGTTTACGTTAACGTTTCTTGTACAACTTAAAGTGTCTATTAATCCAATGAGGACGGAATCCCAAGAAAAACCTTTCAACAATAGAATAATATATAGAATAATTGTTTATTAAATTTATTCATATAATATTGGATTATTACTATCATTAAACAAACTCAAATTAAATTCAATGTTACCGAATATTACGTAATATTCGGAAATATTACCAATCTTTTTACTAAAAAATATTTTACCGGTAATTTTGCATCACTAAATATACCACTAGAAAAAGTAATTGAAACTTTAAATACGTCAGCCTTATGGTCATAGATAGTTCAATCTTAATAGTGTGTATAAATTCAACCCAATTATCGGCCGATGAAAGAATCTGTAATCTGCCGTGGCCAAAAAGATCTTTACCCGACTTTATCAACAAAATTTAACAATCAAATCACATAATCAGCAAAATCTAACCTAAAAGTTAATAGAATTATTAATTGTTGCATATCACCGAATGCAGAATTGTAAACAGATTCAGAATCTGATATTAAAAATTCAGGACCGTATTTAAAAAATTAATGTTAATGATGACGAAAACGAAACGTTGTATTTTAAATTTGAAAATACCACGGTGTAGAGAGCAAAATGTGGCTGTGAAGAAGTGTCAATTATTTTTAATTATCTCTTTAAATTAAGACTAAATTAAGACTAAAAAAAATAAAATAAACACTTGGAATAAAATAAAAACGTTTTTTCAATTTTTTTATTTTATAGCTAAGGTTCACACCGATGACCTAGAAGCCATGGACAGAGCCACCGAATGGCGATATTTCCCTAAAAATGTTCCCGTTTTTTGGCCGGAAGTCCGGCACTCTTAAGGTTCCCATGACGTAATGTTACCGCCAGCGCACGTCTTACAAGCGTCATAGCAACTTAAAGCCGGACCTGATATTGATTGTGTCGATTGTTTTTTTATTTTTTTTAAGTTGGAAATTAAGTTTTAAAGTTAAGTCAGCTATAAAGACTAGGAGCCCTAGCGCTCTAGCTAGGAGATGGATAAACGTTCGATATTCGAATGGATTGGAAATAAGAAATAAAAATTATGACAGTGACAACTGCTTTGCTATAATTTGACGTAACACGTCATGACGTCACCGAGACATCACTTCCAGCAGAATCGTCAGCAGTTTAATGGTTCCCACTGCTAAAAAGAGGAGCCAAAACTGTAAAACAGACTGTAATCTGGTCTCCAGATTAACTCGATGGTTAAGACAAACGAACGTTGTTTACCACTACTTCTTAGGAGGTTTTGTATGATTTCAATCAAAGTTTCTTCAACTTTTTACAACTTTGTGAATGTCATAATTTTGTGGTGTGGTTCATTGTGGTAGTCGTTGAATTAGGGACAAAGTGGGCTTTTTTTCAGTTGCCCGTTATCCTAACTTCAAATCATAAGTGACATTTCATTGACTTGTCCAAGCAAAGAAGGGAATGATGGAAGGAACTAAGTTTGCTGCTGATTTTAAGGAATGTTCTTATCTTTTCTAAAAGTTTAGCCATTTAGCGTGATAAAACTGGACCAGATCAAAGTTTCTTTAACTTTGTATAACTTTTTAGAACTTGTTTTGTGATTAAATTAGTGTAGTAATGATCCTGTAATATCTGTAAATATCAAGATTTGTAAAAACAACCTCCGCTGTCAAGATTTTTTATATTCCATTGTGTATGTTTTACTGTTTATAAATTACATATTTATATATGCTAACAATATTTTTTGCAGCACCGTTTATTAATTTCACTGCGCGAATAATATTGAACATTTAACAAACCAAGATAAAATGTCGTAATTTTGTGGTGTGGTTGATTGAGGTAGTTAGGGAATTAGGAACAAAGTAGGCTTTTTTCAGTTGCCTGTTATCCTAACTTCAAATCATAAGAGACATTTCATTGACTTGTCCAGGCAAAGATGGAAGGAACTAAGTGTTTGCTGATTTTAAGGAATGTTTTTATCTTTTGTATAAGTTTAGCCATTTAGCGTGATAAAATTGGACCAGATATTTGTAAACAAGATGGCCTATAATATGGCAAATAATAACTCGACACTGTATCCAAGATTACTCAAGGGAGCAAGAAACAAAAAAGATAAAAGATGATAAAAGAAGATAAAAGACAAAATTATTCTCTCTCTGTTTTTTTGTTTTAATAATAACTTGCCCAATTGACATCTCATTTTCAACTGATTTGAACTCAGCTAGTCAGTTATGTTATCGGATTTTAGTTACCTCTTACGTATCTTCAGAAACATTGATCTATATTAGATACTACTATTCAACCAGTAACACGAAATGTGTTTCTCAATTTTTGAATTTTACAAACATTTTTAGTTGTTTCGTATAAAAGTCTAAAATTTCGTTCATCCTATCTTTTTGTTTTCCGAAAAAAAAACCTTTTTTAATTTTGATAATAACCTGGCCGAGTAAGAAGAAATGTGTTTAGTTATAGTAGATCTATATTAGATTTCACTACCTAAACAGAAACAAGAAATTTGTTTAACAAAAATGTTTGATAAACACATGTTTTTTCTCATAAATGTCTAAATTTTAGAGTTCAAAAACAACTTTTATTTTAATGACTTTTGTTATTAAAAATGTATAAAGAATAAAATTGGCCTATACAATGTTTGTAGAGTTGCTTATTTCAATGAAGAAATTGAATTTGAAATCATTGAATGCAGTGTAGTGGGTACAGGGCATAGAGAAAAACCTCAGTTTCTGTAGAAATTACGCTGGAGTCATCTGGCAGACAAAGAAATGCCACTTAAAAGTAATACATACTTGAATAAAAACAATAACATGAACAGTAATACATGTTTTTATGTTCTCTAAAACAAAGGTAACAGGTACTGTAAAAAAAAACAAAACAACAGACTTTAGAAACAATCAAATATTATAATACAAAATGTCATATGATTAAAAATCATAAGATTGAGTTAGAAAAGGATGAAGTAATAAAAGTCCATTTACTTTGAATATGTCATCCTTTTCTTCTGATATTTCATCCTTTTCATTTTGAATGAAAACCCACTATCTACACACAATGTCGTTCTTCAGATTTGTCTCTGGGTTCACATATACATAAATTCTCCCATTCTCTTTTCTCCCCCTCTCACACATTTGTAAAAACAGTACTTGTAAAATAAACAATTTTCTTTAAAATGTTGATAATTCATACTGATGAGTACATATACTTTTTACCTATACTTCTTCATTTCTATCCTCTTTTTCATTAACTACTTTTTTTGTGCCTAATAAATCTTGACATTGATTTAATGGGCTTTTCATATCCCGTGTGCAATGGAGGAACTCGGTGGGGATATAAATTATTTGTTAATTTTACTGATTTTTCTACAATAAAGCTGAGTATAAAAATCACAATTTCTAAAATCACCTAAAGTAACTATCTTTTAAAAAATGGCTGTTTTGTGAATGGTTTTTGCATAAAGCAAGACAAGATCTTGCATTTCATAAAAAGGGAGTCTGGTCACATGAGAGTACTTTTAGAAAGACGAGCCTTCTTAACAGAAGAAATCATCGGCATTAGTGAGCAGATAATCCCCACGTAGTTGTAGAAATCAATTTTCAGGGAAGATTTAGCTTTAATGTGTGCTATGGGATACTCGGCAGTAGGTTGGTTCGTCCATTTTTTGTAAATGGCTGTTTGAATAAGGACAAGTATTTCAATTTGCTCTCTGGTGAGTTTCAACGCTTCCTGAAAGAACTACCTTGAGCCGATTTACATGGATTTTATTTTCAACAAGATGAAGTCCCGCCCCAAAATAAACAATTCAATGTGAAGTAAAGTGCTCAACATACTGTAACGAAGTTACTAATTTTCTTTATCAGTTCTAGGGGATGACAAATTAATTGTGAGATAAAACTAAACGTGGACTATATTTCGGTGTAAACGTAATTAATCCGGTGTCAAGGTAAACATACGAGGTTAACAGTCTTTGGTTAATAAGAGGATGTCAATATCTAAAGTAAAGTATTTTCTGTGAACCTCGTATGAAACTAATACCTTTGATCTCGGGACCTGCACTTGGATCCCAGGGGAGAATCGAAGGGTATTGTTGTTCAGCTATAAAAGACGGCCGCGTGACAGTTTTTGGAATTCTGGCTCCGACTCTTGAAGAATCAAGAACTAAATTTAAAACCGATTAAAAGGGTAAATATCAGCAATACACTAGAGATACACCGTGCTTGGCAATAGTCGAGCCCCACAACACTTACACCGCGCCTGGTAGTAGTCGGGCCCCATTCATTACACCGTGCCTGGCAGTAGTCGGGCCCCATTCATTACACCGTGCCTGGCAGTAGTCGGGTCCCCCCCATTCATTACACCGTGCCTGGCAGTAGTCGGGTTCCCCCCATTCATTACACTGTGCTTGGCAGTAGTCGAGCCCCACTACACTAACCTCGTGCCTGGCAGTAGTCGGGCCCCATTCACTTACACCGTGCCTGGCAGTAGTCGGGTCCCCTGCATTTATATATACCGCGCTTGGCAGTAGTCGAGCCCCATTACACTAACACCGCGCCTGGCAGTAGTCGGACCCCATTCATTACACCGTGCCTGGCAGTAGTCGGGTCCCCCGCATTTACATATACCGTGCTTGGCAGTAGTCGAGCCCCACTACATTAACACCGCGCCTGGTAGTAGTCGGGCCCCACTTTATATACACCGTACCTGACAATAGTCGGGTGTCACTCACCGCAAAACCGTTTCATTCCTGGACTTTAACCTTACCGCATAACCCGTTATAAACCAAGATACCGTACTCACTGATCCTTCCATATCTATAATCATCTTCCTCGACCGTCGCATATCCCTCTCTGGTTGTTTGTAATATTGTGCGTTAGTGAAGTTATAGATTTATAAGCAGCTCGTTGAATGTATGTCTCTTACGTTAAATAGAAACTATTGAGCAGTCTCTTGTCTTTCACTAAAGCTCTAAAGTACTTAACAAATTGACCCCTGGAATTACCATTCTCCACTGTCTAAAGGCTTACCCGAAAGGCATTTGTGGACCCTCTACCACACTAAAACTATAGAGGGTGGCGCCCGAGAAATCCGTTGCAGCGTCGCAATACTAACTGCACCGACCCTTTTTTTGCTAATTTTTGACTTGTCGTACCACCGGCCAGGGTCATCCGATTTAAACAAATAGCACATCTCTCGAAGGCTTGTCTCTTGTAGAATCGGCGAGGGAGTGGCTCTTTTTAGACAGTTTACTTCTTGAGTGTTATACAGGGTGACAAAAAGAGTGATACAAAAATGTTAAAATGCAGCTCTTTGCAACTGTGACAGGAGCAATTTTTTTAAATTCATTTTTATGTCATATTGTACCCTTTGGGTACTAACTCTAGACGTATTAGGCAGATTTTTTATTAAGGTTCTATAACAAAAGTTACAGGAGTTTACCGAAAAGTGGTGTATTTTCGAAGAGGCTTGCCCAAATAGCTGTCTTGATCATGCAGTACCACTTTTTAAGTCTTAATCTACACAGTGTATTCAAGTCTTGCTTTGCGTATAACTGAACCACGCTTGGAATGAACCCGATAGTTGATGGTACCCGCTTAAATCAAAACAAAAAATTTGTTAAAAATCCATCCCAGGCACAGAATATAGTTTGGCTTACTTTTGTTTCTTTACCTAGTACCATCAACTATCGGGTTCAGGCCAATGCTCGCGAAACAACTCCTGACTACAAGTTGTAGATTACGACTTAAAGGGTGGTACCTGGATGAACAAGACACTAAAGTGCTCAACATATTGACCACACCGACCCTTTTTTGGTAATAATTTAATCGCTGTACCTCCGGCCCGGACCATCCGATTTAAACGACCGGTGCATTTCTCGAAGGGCTGTCTCTTGTAGTCGACTAGGGTTTTTTAAACAGTTAATTTCTTGGATTTTATACAGGATGTCAAAAAGAATGCTACAAAAATATTAAAGTGTACCCCATTGTAACTTTGATAAAAGCATTTTTTTAAAATCGTTTTAATGTCATATTGTAACTTTGGATGGTATTAAATTTTTTAGGCAATTTTTTATTAGTGTTCTAGAACGAAAGTTACAGGGTTATCCGAAAAGTGGTGTATTCTTGATGACTTGGTCAATTACCTGTCTTGATAATCCAGGTACCACTTTTTAAGAAGTAACCTACACTTTGTAGTTAGTACTTGTTTAGCATATACACTACAATCGGAATGAACACGACCGTTGATGATACCGACTTAAATCAAAACATTATAAAATTTGATAAAAATCAATAAGCATCTGGTCTTATGAATTTGGTAATTGTTTAACCTATTTTTGTATCTTTACCTAGTACGTCGACATGTTTTTGGTAGAGTTTTTATTA
Organism: Taphrorychus bicolor; assembly: GCA_951812265.1. Classification (NCBI taxonomy): domain Eukaryota; kingdom Metazoa; phylum Arthropoda; class Insecta; order Coleoptera; family Curculionidae; genus Taphrorychus; species Taphrorychus bicolor. The sequence goes on from OX638298.1 coordinate 14,872,825, forward strand.
AAAACCTATAAAAAAGTTACAGGTGTTTTCCAAAAAGTGATACATTTTATAAAATAATCGATTAATTAGCTGTCTTTCGCGAGTTAGGTCCACTAATTCATGCAAAATCTTCTCTACATAAACCAAATTCATATCTGATTTCATTTAAAAGATAGACATTGCGGCACGTTTTACTCAAGACTCATAAAAAACTTTCCTCGGAAAAACTATAGTTTATTTTTAAATAATTATTAATAAAACTTCAACAGGTATCGTCAAAAACAAAACTGAAGAAAACTAAAAAAAAAACCCTTTCATCAATATCGAGTTGATCCTGTGTGAATCCGAATAAGTTCTCTACATCGGTTTGGCATGCCTAACACTAGAACATTTATAAATTGTTGTGGAATTTCTTCCCAAGCTTCCAAGATGGCATTTCTTAATTCGTTTAGAATTTGAGGGCGTTGTTCTCTTTCATACATTTTTCTTTTTAACGTACTCCAGACATGTTTGATAATGTTCATATCTGGAGAAAGTGGCGGCCAATCCATCCTTCTTATATTGCTTTCAAGCAGGAAATTATTGCTCTGTGAGGTCGTGCGTTGTCATCAATTAAAATAAAATTATCTAACCCGTGATGTTAAGCAAATGGAACGACAACTGGTGTTAGGCATTGATTCAAATAATTATGTGCATTTACATTAGCCTCAAATATCAAATCGAATTTTTGATTAAAATTTACACCACCCCAAATGGTTAAAGCCCTCCTCCGAAAGCTACCCTTGGTTTCACATTATCTTCGTTATGCCTCTCTCCACGTGTACGCCATGTTAATATCCTTCCGTCTGACCGATACAGATTTACTCGATACTCGTCAGAAAATAAGCAAAGCTGCCATTCATTCAATCCCCAGTCCCTGTGATTGTTCGCCGAAATTCTGCGATTTGCTCAGGAACGTTTTGAAGCATCGGACAATCTTCTCGACGTCGCGTCGTGCTCGTAGACCCTGGACATGTAGTCGTTTACGAATTGTTTGTGAAGAAACCTCAAGTCCACAGACTGCTCTGATTTTTGAAGCAGTAAATGTTTGGTTTGCCAGTGCCGTTCTGACCAAACTCCTATCTTCCCTTGGCGTGGTTGTGACTGCAGGAGCTCCTCTCCGATGATAAGCCACATTTTCAAAGATTCTGTTCCTGATAGTCACCCGCATCACAGTCCACTTTGTAGTATTTAACAGGCTAGCTATTTTTTGAAACGAGTAATTTTGGCGCCTTAATCTAATAATGTTCTCCATTTCACGTTTACTAAGTTTTGGGAAGGGCATTTTGTAACGAGTAACAGTTATTAGATATACGATAAAAAAAAACGTTCAGAAAATGCTGTCAAGAGAAACCGTAACTTAGGACAAATATTGTGACAAAGCTAATTGCAGACTGGCTGGTACTTAGGTTGTCATAAATACTAGAACAATCAAAAGTTTGTTACTTAAAGTGTCAGATATGGGAGAGGAACAAAATTTGGGAACCTTCTATACATATTTCAAAATGGTTTACGATAAACTCTTGAGAATCGTCCATATGTTTAGAAAAATAATTCTTAGTTTTCTCGAGGAGAGTTTTCCAGGAGTAAAACATTCCACTCTACAGGGTGTCCAAGATAAAGATATCCAGCTTAGGAACATAGGAAACTCGTAACAGGTAAGAGGTTAGGATTAGGGAGCCCAAAAGTTTGCCATTTTGGAGATTAGTAAAAATATGTGTTAGATGAAAAGTTTAAAACTTTCGATATTTTAAGTGGTTCCGAAGTTATAAGCGAATTTTGACGATTATGTTTTTAACAAATACGGTTTATGTTACATAAGAACTAAGAACACAGGCACTTTCTAACAGTCTTTTACATGACATGCAAAAAAATTAAATCCGACGTTTCGTTTTTGAGTAATCATCATCAACTTTGGTTTTTCGAATACAGTTCTGATTTTTTTTCATTTAAATATTATTATAGAAGAACTTAGATATTACACTACATTCAACCATGTATCAAAACGCCAAACTTTTCTCCAAACCGAAATTCTATCTCTTACAATTTACGATCCTTAGGCTAGACATCTTTACCTTGGACACGCTGTATATTATATCTTTTAAATGGAATCAGAGAAGAATTTGGTTCATGGGGGTAGATTGTGCCTGATTTACGGGATCTAACTGGGAAAAAATAGCTAAGTGTTTTCAATTTTCTACAAAATGTATCACTTTTCGGAAACCCCCTGTAACTTTTTTGTAGAGCCTTATTATTAATGCTACGAAAAACTTGTCGGGGTACTAAGTAAAGAAACGAAAATATGCCAAACAATATTATGTGCTCGTGGATTTCTACACATTTTTTTAACGGTACTCTCAACAATCGGATTCATGCCAATCGTTATACGGTTATACTTGAAACACCTTGTAGTCCTGACTACAATGTCTAGATTAGGACTTAAACAATGGTATCTAGATGGTCAAGACAGCTATTTGGCAAGTCTTCTTCGAAAATACACCATTTTCGATAAAACCCTGTGACTTTGGTTCTAGAGTCTTAATAAAAAAAATCTGCGTAGAGGTACTAACGCAAAGGTACAATATGTCATAAAAACGAATTTAAAAAAAAATTCCTATCAAAGTTGCAAAGAGGTGAATTGTAACATTTTTGTAGCACTCTTTTTGTCACCCTGTGTAACACTCAAGAAATAAACTGTCTAAAAAGAGCCACCCCCTCGCCTATTCTACGAGAGACAAGCTTCGAGATATGTGCCACTTGTTTAAATCTGATGGACCGAGCCGGAGGTACGACGATTAAAAAATTACAAAAAAAAAGGTCGGTGCGGTTAGTATGTTGAGGACTTTGTTATAACACAAAATGTCATATGAGTAAAAGTCACAAGATTGAGGCAGAAAAGGATGAACTATTAAAAGTCCATTTATTTTGAATATGTCATCATGTTCTTCTGGCATTTCACCTTTTCATTTTAAATGAACACCCACTATCTACACAACACAATGTCGTCCTTCAAGTTTGTCTCTGGGTTCACACATATAGGTCGTACATTTTAACTTTACGTGCGCAGGCAGCCATGATATTTTTCCATTAGATTGGCACTTCTGAATTGTTAGCTCTTTTTTGCCACCCTGCTTCTTTAAACCGAGTCCATAACCACCAAAAAACAAGCCGAGTCCATAACCATAACGAGGTGCGAAATCAAAATCTTCCAATAAAATTGATTTTTGACAACATTCAACCAATCGTCTTCAAGGAATCTGTTTACCTATGAAATTAGCTTAATGTCAGTGTCAAAGAGGCCACCAGCAAACGCTTTTTAAAAATTTTCTAGACTTTTCAAGTCTGCGTGTTTCTATATAAATCCTATTAATTTGAAGATCTACGTATTCACTTCTGTTTGATTAGCCGGAAGGAAGAACTAACTGGGAAGACCTGGAAGGAAAACCTAATAAGTCCGATCAGTTCAGAATTATGTACAGTTGTGTTCATAAAAAAGTAGTACAAAATTTTAGCAGTGTGAATCTGCCGCTAATTTCCACATGTTCATAAAAAAGTAGTACAGCAATGCTTCCTGATCCTGATGTTGTGTTATGACTCATAATATATTTCAGAGAAATGTAATATGAAATAAACAATAACTACCTACTTCCTTTATTAATAAGACTATAATTAACTTCAACCTTCAACTATCTTATATTTTATGAAGAACAGAAGGATAATGCAATACACTCATATATCCAAAGCAGCAATGCAACCCCATCTCGTTGAAGAAGCTCTTCAACGGACACAACAACAAATCAGGAACTTCAGATAGTTGCTCCCAAGCTTCTTCCAGGAAATTTACGAGTTCAGCCCGTTATTGGGCCTTTGGCAATATATTTTTTTTTTTGTTATTATTCCCCAAACATTTTCCATAATATATGGGGGGTGTTCTTGGGGTGCGGTCCTTGATGATGGGAAAAAAAAACAGTGTTTTTCCTTTCCTCAAACTTCTATTGTGCTAAACGTTTCGATGCCCTATGGCATCTTCATCAATAGACTACAAAATATATGAGCCATAAGTGACACGGTCCGTGAGACCATGAGTCCATCAGCCACGTCTCCCGCGTGAGAGTGTTTTGTGGTAAGCCGTCCCCTTGTTTCCTCCCTGTTTTACAATGTTTATTACATATTTTAAATTTTAATATTAGATAATATAAATGTAAGTCTATCTTTTGGTCTCACGGACCGCATCACTTATGGCTCATATATTTTGCAGTCTACTGATGAAGATGCCATAGGGCATCGAAACGTTTAGCACAATAGAAGTTTGAGAAAAGGAAAAAAACACTGTTTTTCTTTGTTTCCCATCACCAAGGACCACACCCCAAGAAGACCCCCCATATATACAGCAAGGTCCAAGAACGACGCACGTTTATACGTCGCAACTGTATATTTTCCATAATATTAATATCAGGACTTCTAGAAAGCTACAATAACACCTCGATGTTATTACCATTAAACCCGAACCATTCGCTAATGATTCTCGCGGTATGGACAGGGCTATTATCTTGTTGATATGTATAATCATTATTGGGAAAGTGTTGTTCCACACTGGGAAGCATTATATTTTCTAAAATATTTCGGTAGTTTCACGCTGTAAATCTATCCTTCATAATATAAAATACTCCCAGGCCTCTATAGCTGATAGACGCCCACAGATTCAAGGAAAATGACCCGATTTCTGATAATTATTGAGGTGTTCTTCATCAAATCGAGTTCCATAACGTCGCTTAACCCGAATATGGCCATTGCAGGTCGACTGGAATGTTTTTTCATTCGTAAACACTACTCTAACCCAATTCTCTCTCAGTCTATTATTAAGGGAAAAAATTATTCTTTCCTGTGTTCGTTCTTCATTTAGAACAATTTTTTTTGCAGCAACTTGGTTCTTCAAATGCGATTCCTGAATTCTTCGAACAGCTGTTACTCTGGATGCTGGAAAATTGGTGTTATTGATTGCCTTATGAACATCAAATGGATTGCCATCCAAATATCCAATATGAGCCTCATGATTAGCTTGAGTATTGCACCTAGATCTACCTGAGGATTTGTTGTTCTCCAATGTCACGGTACTTTGAGGATTGTGCATTTATTTCTACCCATTAAGTGCGCAACTTGTCTTATGGACAGTCCATCTTCTAGATAATTAATTATTCTGACTTTCTCAACGGGGTTTAACCGTGGCATAATGTTTTATTATATTATAAAGGAACGATTCAAAATTTGCAACAAAGAGAGTGACATTGACTATGACGGACGTTTCAAAGACAGATAATTTACACGATACAAAACTAGCTGCACTATGGATATATGAACACAACTGTACCATTAAGTGTATTATTCATACTGAGCAAATCGTTAATGTGTGGCATGAGAAGTAAATAGTGTCCAACTGGCAAGAAAATCAGCTTCTAATAATCTAAGTAAACTACAAAATTGATTCCTCTGATTCAAAATGGTAGCTAGGCAAGAGGTAGGTGCAATTTTTGAGAAAATTATGAATTTTACAGTTTTAGCTAGTAACTAGAATAGCATTGGCTTGGATACTGAAACGAAAGAGATAAATACGCAAAGTTTATTCACTGCAGAACCAGATCCTAATCCAGATAGAATTTCTACATATTAAGGTACTGAAACACCTAGAGCAGTCGACGGAAATACCGCGATAATAATATGAGAAACCAGAAGGAGTAAATGTTAGGAAATTACAATCAGAATACATTGTGTCTACCTTCTCGTAGAATGATAAGGTCAATCAATACTAAATTTGTTATAAATTGTTGTAATTAGCGTCCTTAAGTTGTAAGTTGTTGGTGAAGTTAGCAGGATTGGGACAAATAATGCACCTCTTCTTTATTCGAAAATGGCCGACGTTTCGACTATTTATTTAGTCTTCTTCGTACAAAATTCGCAAATTTTGCAGCGGACGTGTAGTTTGTCGAGCCTAAGATAACAGGGTCACCGAACACCACGAGTTTGCTATTTTAACCATCATGAATAGATTTTTAACTGACTACCCTCTTTAAGTGAGAATAGCCCTGAAGAAGACTAAATAAATAGTCGAAACGTCGGCCATTTTCGAATAAAGAAGAGGTGCATTATTTGTCCCAATCCTGCTAACTTCACCAACAACTTTGTTATAAATTATAATTATTATTTATCAATAAAAATCAATTTTTCTTTAAAATGCATATTTTGTAAAACGAAATTAAAAATTGTTAATCAAATGGTTTACATTCATTTAAATCGTCCTGGCAATCATGGAACCAAAAGTTATAACCTCTTAAGTCATAAATATAACCTAATATATATGACAATGCCTGTCATAATATACAGAGGGCAAAATGTCAAATTTACTGCGCAAGTAAAGTTATAGTGTACGAACTATACATTAAAGCTCTCATTCTCTTGTCTCACACATTTGTAAAAACAGTACTTGTAAAATAAACAATTTACTTTAAAATGTTGTTGATTCATACTGACGAGTACATACAGTGTGTCCCAAATTGGTCTTCCATGTATTGGGATCTCGGAAACTGTAGGAGCTACGAAGTCGGTTAAATGTGGAAAGTTCTAGACAATTACGTTGGTAATGTAATGACAAAAACGGGGTGGCTGTAACCAATCGGGTTTTTGAGAAATTTTGGGAAAACCAAAATGGTGCATTTTTCAAAAACTGTTATAAGTCCTTTATTTTAAAAGATAATTGAAATTTGTGAAAACATTTCTGAAGCAACTTTTTGAGTAGAATACACCTGTAATGGTAAAATTTAGACACAACGTATCGGTTTTTTGGAACGATCACCAACTTCTGTTTTTCTTATGGCGGCCATATTAGATTTTTACACTTGTTTATAGGGGACAGGAAATGCGTTTCAATAATGTATAACAACCCTAGTAAGATTTTATAGTATTTTAAAAAATCAAGAAAAATATAGTTTTTACTAGTAGGCTATGGATTCGACTTGACAGTAATAAGAGGCTATTATCGCGAATGCTTAAAAACAATATCACAATGGCTGTAGAGGTCACAGAGCAATATTTGTTGAATGCAGTGTTCTTAAAAATTAAATTTAAATAGCTGAAAACTATTTAAAATAAGGGAAATTTTGACATGCGGGAATTTCATTTCCGAGCCAACAGAAATACTCTAATTTCAAAAACTGACTAGGAAGGAAAATATCCGGAACGAGGAACGACTCCGGCATAGTTTAAAACAATTCAAGTCTTAAAGTCTATAAATTTATTAAATTAAAAAAGATTTTCTTTCTTCAAGGCCAAGTACCTAAATGCGGAATACACGACAACGGAATAATACTTTCAATTAAAAAATTAAAAAAATTTAATTAGCCATGTATACCAATACACAATATGAGGTAACTTATGTGGATATGTCAACGTTAGTCTGCTTCCATCTAACTAAATTACTTTGACGGTATCTAAAAAGTTTTCAAATTGGTCGCGATAACATTTAAACCACTCTGAGAAGATCGATTTTGGTAGCCTTCATTTGCAAGCATAATTTTTGAATCGCAATTTATCGTTCGGTGGCTCTAACGGAAATTCTATGTCCGATTGCAACATTCTGTTTTTCAATTGAGCCATTATCGAGTATTCGTCATTTAAGTGCTTGGCCTTGAAGTAAGAAATTTTTCTTTTTTAATTTAATAAATTTATAGACTTCAAGACTTTAATTGTCGTTTCAAACTCTGCTGAAGTCGTTCCTCGGTCCGCATATTTTCCTTCGTAGTCAGCTTTAGAAATTTGAGCATTTCTGTTTTATTGTCATATCACTTTAAGTAATTTACATCTGTTTCAATTTAATTTTTAAGAAATCTGCATTCAACAAATATTGTTCTGTGACTTCTAGACTGTCAAGTTCAATCCATGGCCTACTAAACTACATTTTTCTTGATTTTTTAAAATACTATAAAATCTTACTAGGGTTGTTATACATTATTGAAACGCATTTCTTGTCCCCTGTAAACAAGTGTAAAAATCCGATATGGCCGTCATAAGAAAAACAGAAGTTGATGATGGTTCCAGAAAACCGAAACGTTGTATCGAAATTGTACCTTTACAGGTGTATTCCCTTTAAAAAGTTGTTTCAGAAATGTTTTCACAAATTTCGATTATCTTTTAAAATAAAGGACTTATAACAGATTTTTAAATTTGCACCAATTTGGTTTTCCCAAAATGTCTCAAAAATCCGATTGGTTACAGCCACCCCGATTTTGTCATTACATTACTAACATAATTGTCTAAAACTTTCCCTAGAAATTCCAACACACCACAAATTTCGCAGATTGGAAGAGCATTTACGACTTTATGACGCTTTCAAAAAACTAAAGTGTATTCAATATCGTCGATTCAACGATGATGTAGAGCTGGACGTTTTATTGCATATGCAAGAAACACCCTGCACTTCGTCGAAAGAGATTGCTCAAAATTGCAAAACTTTTTGCTGCGGAAAAAAACTGTACTTGCAATATTAAAGAAAAATAAATACACAGCATACGTTCCACGTAAAGTACAAGCTCTAGAAAACTACGATGCGGTACGGAGGCTGCTGTTTTGTGAATAATTTTTGCATAAAGCAAGAGAAGATCGTGCATTTCATACAAAGGTAGTATGGTCAGATAAGAGTTTTGGAAAGACGGGCGTTCTTAACAGAAGAAATCATCGACATTAGTCAACAGCTAATCCCCACGTAGTTGTAGAAATCAATTTTCAGAGATTTAGCGTTAATGTGTGGTGTGAGATACTCGGCAGTAGGTTGGTTGGTTCAACGCTTCCTGAAAGAACTACCTTTAGCCGATTTAAACAGAATTTATTTTAACAAGATGGAGCCCCGCCCCATAATAGACAATTCAATGTGAACTATTTGGCGAGAACTGGATGGGAACCCATGGACCTGTTCGATGGGCAGCACATAGTCCCGATTTAATGCCAATGGATTTTTTTTATGGGGGTAATGTGAATACCCAAAGGCGGCGCATTATTCAAGCTTGTCGCGAAATACCTCCAAACTTTCTTCATCATACAACTTTCAGAGTTTCCAAAAGGTGTCAGTTATGTATTCAGCAACATGGAGGACATTTTGAAACCATTTTATTAATCCCTCCAACTTGTACTTACTCTAGCCGAAAAAAAAATTCATAAGTATATTTTTGGTATATAAAATATTAAAGAAAACCAGAAAAAGGTTACATGCCATTTAAAGAAAAAAATTACGATCGATACCTTGACTGGAAATTGAGCTAAAAAATATTGTCTTCTATTAAATTATAGAGATTTTCAGAAATTTTATTTATTTTTTTAAGCACCTCGCTGTATACGAATTGATATCTACAACTGTTACAGGATCATTACTAAACTAATTTAAACACACAAAAAGCTATGAAATATTGTACAAAGTTGAAAAAACTGGATTGAAATCTTACAAAACGTCATAAGAAGCGATGGTAAACAACGTTTGTTTTTCCTAATTTTGTGTGATGTGCAGAACTTATTAATATGCAGAAAGAATGTAAAGTCAACTTCAACCCACGCGATTGCAGTTGATCATACATGGTGTTTCATCAAAACGAGATCTCCCTTTATTTCTTTAATCTTTAATTTTATAAGGAATGGTTAAACACGAAAGCTGTAGGCTGCAAGGATTTAACAAATTAATTGCAATGATACATATTTGCTTCCGCAGGGGGTTCCACAAACCAGTGGTAGACCTAACACATATTTTTTAATAAAACACCATCTTAATCTTTTTTTTTTAGGTTGGTACGTTTTATGCATAATGCAGGATATAATTATTTATGCTCAAATCAGAAGCGCGAAGAAACGGAAAGTGTACACAATTATCACCTACCTTGTCTTCATCTGCAGACTCACTGTCCGAGTATTCGTAATCGGCAGTATCAGGAATTAATTCAATGTCTTGTGGCCAGCAGTTTTCTTTTTTTCCGTCCAACCATTGGACTATCACATACCCCTAGAAACAAGTGTAAAAATATCAATAAACTACAAAATGTATATACAGTTCTAACGGAAAAGATCGATACAACTAAATTTTTTGTCATTTTTGGGGGTCTGTATCTCGGAAATGCCTTAGCCGAAATTTAAAACCTAAAGAGACTTTGAAAGGTCGTTTCTTCTAGAATCACGGCGGGAGATTAATCTTGAATAAGTTATTCTATGAAGGATATACAGGGTAAAGAAAAAAGCAGCTGCAAAATGGTTGCATTTCAACCCACTGTATTTGGTGGGTAGCGTAATTTTAGAACATTCATTGTTATGACATTTATTGGCGTTAGTTGGTATCTCGGGACATGTTCAGCAGTTTTCGGTGTTTTGGCCTACAAAATAAATTACTGGGGTTTTTCAAAAAGTTGACGCTCTTGTGTAAGGCACCCAGTATCGCGAGAATGCCGCAGCCGATTTTAATAAGATAAATGATCTCTAAGAGATAATTGGTTGTAAAGTCAGCAACGTAGACTCATAGTTAATAAATAGTATATTAGAAACCAAGGTTGTGAAGTACATTATTATGACCCGAACGTCAAGTTTAAATCCCGAAGCGCGTAGCGCTGAGGGATCTAAGGTGTGAGGGTCATAAGTAGTTCACAACCGCGGTGTATATACGATTTTTTCCACTACTAGACTCGATAAATCTAGAATAGAAAATTGCCTAAATTAGTAACATAGCGCTCCGCATATTTTGCTGTATCGATCTTTTCCGTTAGCAGTTTATAAAGGGGATAATAAAAGTCATCAAATTGGTTAAGACTTGTGGAAAAAAAGAAAAGTGTTATCTACTTTTATTAAGCCATCCTTTTGTGTTTGACCAACTTGATGCCTTTTAGTATGGAACATCTGCTACTCTGACGATAACAGAGAGATAAAACTCATGTTTACTCTCCTCCTCAGCACATACCTCAACACAGCTATCAATAACCTTGCCCATCTTGCCATCCTGCGTCGGCTTGGCTTTGACTATACTACCAGGTCGAAAAACGAATTTCAAATGCTTTTTCAGATCATACACGCTCAGTTCTTCGATGTCGAGCACCTGCGGCTTGTTTTCCTTCTCAGAGTAGACAAACCACTAAAGAACATATAGCTGTTTCAAGCAATACCTCATTGAGGCAGTTACACAAGCTTACCTGAATGGTCGCAGTCCTCTCCATATAATCGACTTTCTGTACCACCCCGTACTTGGCCGAGCCGTCAGATTCTCCATTGACGGCATCCCTCACCACCCATTCGCCAGGGAAAAATTCGTGATCATCTAACGAGATCGAGTAATAAAGTTGAGTGGAGGGAATATCGCGTTCTTCTGTACCATCTTGCCAGACCACAGTGATTTTTGATTCAATACAAATAACCTTAGATACGCGCAAAATGATCAATAGAGGAAAAAAACGAAAAAATGTCACTTAAAATACCTCGACAGGCAAGGTGTGACCGGGGCAGAGTTCGCTTTGCTTGGGCGGATAATGTTTCTTTTTAGATATGCTTTTCGTTCCTGCTAACGATGGAGATTGACTTGAAGCCCCACTTCCTCCTAATAGAGGACCAAGCAACGCACAAAGATTCAGAATTCAAACCTAAAAATAACAGAAGAAATTGAACTTACCTTCTGTGGGGTCTTCTTCAGATTCCTCTCCCTCCTCCGTCCACCAGTCATCTTCATTATCCTCGACAGTAGGAAAAGCGGGAGGATTTTGACACTCCACTGGAGTAGGAGTGGTGGGGTATAACAAAGATGAACTGCGAATTCGAGGCACTCTAGACATGCTGCATAAGAGCAAAACTTGTAGCTCGACACCGAAAACGAAAATCACCGAAAATCCTATTTCTTACGTTTTTGAATTACTATTGACAATATGTCTGACTTTAGGCACCTCTGGTCGATAGATAACTGACAACTTCCTAACCCAGTCTTTTTTATTCAAAAGTACGTCGTGGAAGTTTAGCTTCAACAACTTTCGATCAAGCAACTCTAAGCAAGTGTCGCTTGGATGCTCTAACACTTTAAGCCTAAAAAATAGACTTGAAAAATAATTGCCATTTCAAGGATAATTGAGTGATCGTACTTCTTCACTTCATCGTGAGAAAATTCCGAAATGTGGGAATAACCAGAGGTGTGACTGTATAAGGCAACTTCTATCACGACATCGGTCACATTTTGGATGGTAAATCTTTGACGCTGCTGCATGTTTCGCTTCATAGTTTTCGTTTTCTTTAACCAATTTGGTTGTTCAAAGTTTGCCGGGACACAAAGCTGATAACAAAGTTACTATTAGTTATTGATAGCCACTGAGTGGCAATCTACTCCTAGTTAATTATTTAAGATGCCCAACTAATCTCATACGAACCCTGATACGAGATATTTCTTCTATGAAGACTCATATTGCCAACAAATTTTGTTTGAGAGTCACTGGAGTAGGAGCAAAGTGGCCGGAGACGTTTTTTTTTATTATTTTTTCTTTACATGAAATACTTAGCTACCTTTAGTGAAATTGTTGACCAAAATATCTTGTAACAATCAAATATCTCGTCGTGTTGACTTACTAACCCTGTATATAAATACCGGCCTTTTTTTTAAACTTGGTAAGAAAGATAGCAGGGCAAATGTGGCAAACTATCCTCCATCTTCTGTGAAAAGGTCAAACAAAACGCAAAAGGTTTCAATGAACGACCTAATTCACCTTTAATGCTACACCCTTCAGAATGGCTTACAGCATTGCTGCCATTGTGTAATGAATTTGTATTGGAACTTAAGTTGCACTGAGCCAAACATTTAATTTTTGGTTTACTTGTAAATTCAATATTATACAAATAAAAAATAGCAGTAAATTAGTCAATTATTCATCCATAACTAAAGTTTCCATTAGTGATAATAAGTGGTAATAGTACTAAAAGAAGTTTCGATGATATAATATAAGTTACGAGAACTGTTAAAACAAGAACGTGCTTCAGTAAGTTACCGTAATATTGCCTATAACATTCAACGTTAAATATGAGAACTTGTTAACAGAAAATTACCGCAACTTTTTCGGTAAAATTTAAGCTCAATTTAAATGCAATCCGTCGGGGAAATTAAGGAAATATGATCTGTGGACTACGGATTTTGTTTGGCAAACAGGAAAGTTTCAAATCCAGTAACCAAAAGGTAACTTAGCTTAGAGGACTATGTCTCAAGACAAAACTGAAAATGGGGCGATATTACTTTTGGAACCCTCATCAAGTTCTACAGCTACTGAGAGGTCATTCAGCATATTTCTTTTTAACTAATAAAAGGAGGAATAGACTGGACAGTAGAAAGAGCTGGAAAATGAGGTTTACGGTAATAAATAAAATCTTCATGGCTTCATCCCTTGTAGCCCTAGGAGATTTTCCCAAAGTAAATAAGTATATCTAAACCTAAAATTTAGCTGGAGGGTTTAAGGACAAGGTATACATCCAGGGGCCCCATAAAAGCAAATTCAGTGTTTCATCTTTCTTAACTTTCCCTAACAAAGGTGATATTTACTCTGGACACAGTACTATAATATGCCGTCTCAAGTTATTATGGACTCGGGTGTGCCATGGAATCCAGATGTTTTGCTCCTGTATAAATTTTTGACAATGACATTGAGTGAATTTGGTAAGTAAATGAGGTTACAAATTTGACAAGTGTCTAGTTCATTCGTGAAATGTTGCCAGATTAATGTTAGTTGTTAGATTAATGATAGAAACAGAAAGTATAACATTAGAACAAATTATTATTAAAAAAGGCATTTCAACAAATTCAGCCCTCCTAAATTGTTTTCCAAATTTTGTGCAATGCCGTGGTCCATTAAATTTTTTTATCTGATGCTTTTACAGAACTTGTTTCAAGTCTGAATTTTGGACCGCAATTTCCACTTTTCTGTCGAAGATGTCTTTGTGCTTAAATGTATCAACGGCTTTTCTGTTTTCTCTCGGATAATAACGCTGCGATTGATGATTGAAGAAGTCCATCTTGTTGAAAGGCATATCTTGACTTTCAGAGAAAGCGTACTCTGCGGACGCTGACTTTTGTGTTTGTCCCAGCCTGCAACACCTTTTATATTCCGTAATACTATGCATTTGTTAATACTGCGTTTTGTGGTACCAATATATACTACCAATTTGTACAATGAGTCACAAAACATATCTGCATGCAATCTTATTATCACATTTGTGCAGGAATGTCAAACAATCGTCTTGCTAAATTTAGAGTCGTTTCTGACTCTAAACAGATAATTTCACCTTGGTTTAAAAACAACATTTTCTGATGTTTTTAATTCGCGTTTTGCATTGAGCTTTGCTTATACATATAAAGCGTTCCATAAAGTTTTTCCAAAGGCTATTATTTGAATGACCCCTATATAATTTTTGAACTGTGTCAATGTTAATGGTTATGTTATAAAAACCGTAAAGGAAAGATTCCGCCAAAAACGCGACTTACTACTTATCTATAAACTGATTGGCCAAAAATGTGATTGACAACATTTTAACCAGTAAATTAAAAGCAGGTGAAGGTAAATGCCAATAACAACTTTCCTACAAGTTGTTATGATGGTTTAATGTAATTTTACTTTAATAATATTAATTTAAAATAATCTATAATTTAATATATAACTTTAATTATACCATCATTTATTAATTTCCTCGACGTTGCTCGCATTATATTATAAAAAGTTTTTATCAGCTTATAAATTTTCTCAAAATCAGTCAGTAGAACTCAAAGAACGGTTTTAATTTCTCTACCGAACTACCCCTTGGAAACAAGCCCAGTATTCTGAGGCAGAGCGTTGTACCTACCATATCCGAAGTGCAGATAAACACTGTTCCTGGTCAAATTTTGAGGGCGGTATGAATGCATTTTATGTGCATCTTGTTTCATAGCATTAGTACGTCCCTTCCTTTTTGTAGATTTCTACAGTGAAGAAATGTTAACGTGTTGTAAAGTAGCTAATATACAGTGAGTAGATAACTACAAAGATACTTTTAATAGAAAGATTTTGTGGTTCCAGGAAAAAGAGCCATTTACGTGAGACCTTTTAGTGGTTCAGTGTTAACAAACCTTCTCTTAATATATATTATGTTGCACAGGGTGAGCAAAACTCGATGTTCCAGCTCTAGTATAAGAAAATTTCTTGTCCTAAAAATTATTTCTGCCAAGTATTTGACCTTCCTGAAAAACGTAGTAGCAGCTCTAGTACATGGATTTATTATTTTCGCTTACATTTATTATTTTGGTAAGTTCTGGCAACAACATTTTTTGTAATGGCAGCATTTTATAACCTTTAAGTATAACCAATAAAACTGACACAGTTCAAATATTATACGGGGGGCAATCTGTCAAATTTCCATGACCTACTTTTCCGAAAAACATAATGAAAAGCTTTATATATCCCAAACTCTGCATAGGTAGTCTAGCAATGTTGCAATAGATGCTTAATGTTTGGCAATGTGGATTCGCTACAGTGCGAAATCTGGGCAATTGAGGTATGTCGGCTTGTTGTATAGTAAATCAGTTAAATGTAAGGTTAAGTATAAGCTATTAGGATTAGTGAGAGTGTTAGCAATATATGTGGAACAATATCCTATCATTCCGCATCCATTATTTCATTATCTGAATCTGATGAGGAATCACCGCTATCTGATTCTGAATCAGAGCCTGTTAGTGAAATAATAAATGGAGGAATATTCTCAAAAGATGTTCCACCCATGTGTTTTTTCGAGTCCGCCAAAATTAAATCGTCACAGTGTTTACAAAATGTAATAGTGCCACAGGTCAGGAGTACAGTTTAACAAAACATTTATCCGCAAATTTGGAGCCCGTTCCTTAGAAGCAGGTTGCGAATTTATGTTTTTGTTGTAAGATTCTTACAATAATCCCATGCAATTTCAATGGGATTATTTTGGCAATGGTAAGGAGGTAGTCTAAGAACCTCATAACCATGTTCCTTAAGAAGTTAGTCAACAAAGTATTGCTTCTGTATGAGTCAGGTCTATTCCTGTTCTGTTTGATTAAGTCCCATAATTGTCTCTTGGTGAAGTTTTCCTCAAATAGTATGTCGTACCTACTTAATCAACCAATCTTGTATATTTTTTTTTTGCAAATGTGGGTGATTTTTCTATTAAAACTGAATGGTATGGTGCATTGTCCATTACCACAACACATTTGCCTTCAAGCAAGGAAGCCTTCCAAAGCAGAAATCAGCTGATTTTGAACACATTTGTGAAAAAGTTCAGTGGTCATAGTTTTGTGATAGTCCCTGTCGTCGTTTCCCGAATCTAAAAAAAAATCGCTGCCTTCCAGAAACCCAAATTTTGAACCCGCATGTAAAATTGTAAACCGCTTTCCCTCAAACTTAATTTTTGATCTATTGATTTTTAAATATGTGTTATGTACCCATTGACGAATTTTAGATCCATTCTGATATAACCAAGTTTCATCAAGATATACGAAAATATAATTTTTCTGAGAATTTTGACACTGTAAAAAAGTCCTAAGAAATTTTTATTTTGTCTGCAATAATATAGTTCTGTTCACAAACAATTTTTCGATCGTCGACTTTCTTATATTTATCACTCAATGACTTTAAAAGTCTGTGTAAAGATGCTCTACTACCTTGATAATCCAAATTTTGCTGGCAGTGCGAAAGTAAAGTCTTGAGAGTAAAGTATTTGTTAGTCGAATGTAAATTCCAAATAAGACTTTGTATGTCCTCTTTTAGTCCGTGGTTGTTCAATTGAAAAGTTTTACTCCGTTTACCGCAGATTGTTGTTTAAATATCTCCAGGGGTCCTGCTTTTTTATAATGGTCAGCAAAAGGGTGCGACCAATCTAAAAAATGCAATGAAAAAAAAACTTAAATAACTTAATCAAGTATCAATTGAAATAACTTTACCCCAAAAATGTCTTGTAGCCTACATATGATATTCTCCTGGGTTAAGTCAGACCGAAGTTCTGTGAACTTCAGTGTCTTCACGTTAACTTAACTGACCCGGAGCCTTATGATAGAACGTTTACGTTAACCACAACACAAGCGTTCACTCGAAATTTAACATTATTTCTGTTATAATTTGCATATACCCTACGTTACAACAGGCCTGTTAGCCTAACATAACCGGTCAGTTAAGTTATCGTGAATGTTCTATCATAATGTTCTATCATAAGACTGCGGTTATGTTAGGTTAACAGTGCTATTGTAACCATATACCATGTATTGTAATAGGGTGTATGTAAATTATAACAGAAATAATGTTAAATTTCAAGTTAACGCTTGTGTTGTGGTTAACGTAAACGTTCTATCATAAGGCTGATTATAAGCTGCTTCAATGTCACTATCTATGCATACTAACAATTTGTATACATCTAACAGGTATACTGACAGTATTTAAAAATAGGAGAGAAATTTTGCCTTCGCCACTTTTTCCACAAATTTTTGTTTCTACAGCAATAATGTAGGCAATCGAAAGCTACGGCCACCTCCCATATGTGCAACGTTTTATCTTTAATAGTTACTGTATCATGGTTATTAGGTTCTAAACTTACTCCATTATCATTATCAAAATAATCATACGAACAAATGGCAAGGGTTTATTGTAAGAATCTCTACATTCTGCAAAAAAGAACACTGTACTCTTGACAAGTTGTGGACATTTCTTTGTAGGCACAGTAGGTAACGATCTAATTTTGGCGAACTAGAGAAAAATAGTCGAGTGGAACACCTTTTGATAATATTTCAAAATTGGCTAGCAGTGATTCCTCGTCAGAAATAGTGAAATAATAGACATGTATGAAATAAAGGATATTTTTACACCTTATTCATAATAACTAATATATAATCTGAAGATGTATTTAACTTTTTTACCATACAACAAGCCGACATTATCCCAATCCGCGAATTGTTGTCAAATCACACTCTCGATCATTCTTTAGGAATAGAAAGATATTAATACGTATGTCTACCTTATTATTTTTATCTTCTTAAGAAAGAGGTGCTTCTGCATATTTCTTTAACTGTCCATTAAGTTAGCACCAAAATATGATGATATTCGGATGTTCGAACTTATATCATTAGTCCTCTATTTACCAAAATTAAGAAATGTCATGAACTAATTATCAATTATAATATCCTGGGTTTTTGCTTCTTTCTACTACACATACTGCCTACTTATGGCACGCTCAGTATTTTAAATGACTGATACTTAATTTCTGAATGATTTGGCAACGTTTTACAAATAATTTAGACATTTGTCAAGTTTGTAACCTCATTTACTTGCCAAATTCACTCAATGTCATTTTACAAAAATTTATATCGGGGCAAAACATTTGGATTCCATGGCACACCCGAGTCCCGATAATAATTTGAGGCGGCCTATACGTCTAAAACTTTATGATTCATGAACGGGGAGGATCAGAATGCATAAGCTGATCAACACTTTGATTTTAAATTTAATATTCAAATTGCCTTTATTTTGTTGTTTTACTCAGTTTTTATCTACTACGACATGACAGTGACTACTTTTTTTAATATTTATTTTGAAACACACTTTAAATAAGTTATGTGCTTTAAATTTAAATGTTATTTTTCTTAATACCAATTTTTTTTCTGGTTGGTTGTTTAATTTTCTTTAACTGGAAATTAAAGTGTGTGTTACGTTACAGGGTGTCCGCATAACGTGCGTACAAAATTCAAGGGCTGAATGTACGCTAAAAAATAGGCAAAGCACTTCATATAAACATAGGTCCGCAAATGGACCCTAAAAAAGCTAGAGCCGTTTAAAGAGTGGACCCTGATGATAGTTTTTTATAGATATAACCGAAACGCTGTGAGATAACGTCAAGATGTTTTGCAAGTTCACTTAGAATTTTAAGCCGAAATGTAATATTTTAACTAAATTTAAAAGTTCCGTTTAAAAGTCTGCGAACCAGGACCGGCTTAGGGTATTTTTGGTCCTAACTTTCTTGTCATAAATTTTTCTGCAATTTGAACCTAGGAGCTGAAAAAGCATTGTTTTCTACATCAAAAAGGTACTCTTGGTAGATTTCTTAAAAATGCGCCGTTATCGAGTAAAATGGATTTTAAATACTTAGTACATGCAAAGTAATCATTAGTACACTATCAACCAAACTGGCATGATACAGTTTACTCTTATTTTTTGATCTACAGTAATAATATGACAGTGCGTGAAGCAGAATAGCATACAAAAACACAAAAAAAAGATTGAAAACTGCATCTCCTAAACTTCTCTTACTTGACTTTTTTACTTAATTAAAAACAACTAAATTATTTTACCACGTTTGCAATGTTTTGGCAAAGTATGACATGAAAAAATATTGTTAATCAAAAACCAGACATCTAAAGCATTTTGACAGTTGATAGTATTTTTTTAAGTTTGTATAGCAATGTGTAGGAATACTACTAGCATATTGTTACGATGAGCGGGCGCTGGGAGGCGGAGCGACATTGGAGATTGGACCTTCGCGACTTATCCGGGCGCTGCGGTATGGGAACTGTCACGAGTGATTTATTGATCTGTTTATTTAGAACGCAGTTATTTACGACCTTTTTTCTTTGTGTCTCTTATCAATTATTTTCCTTCTAAGAATGTTCTAGGCTTTTCTGTATTTTTAGGATTCTGTATAAAAGGCGAATAGCGCCGCCGTAGTAGTAGTCTTATTTAATCGAGCTATAGGTAAGCTAAAGTACCAAATGATAATAGAAGGCTATAAAGTGTTAAGTAGTGAGTTATTTAGTAGTTGAATTGTACTTGTGTGTATTTGTGGGATAAATAAATAGCGTTTTCGTGTTAAATCGCTACACTGGAATTATTGAACCCTGAGTTCGCAACAATATTATAGGAATACTATACTACAGAAATATTACTAAAATGAAAACCCATTTTACTCGAAAACGGTGCATTGTACAGAGGTCCACCAAAAGCATATTTTTCGTGTAGAAAACAATGCTTTTAGTTTCTGTATTTAAACTGTAGAAAAATTTTAAAATAAAAGTTTGAGCCGAAAATACTTTAAGACCATCCTGGTTAACAAGCTTCCAAACTGAATATTTAAATTTAGTTAAAATTTTACAATTCGGCTTAAAATTTTTTGAGTGAACTTGCAAAATATTTTGACGTTATCTCACGCCGTTTAGGTTATATATATAAAAAACCATCTTCAGGGTCCACTCTTTTATCGGCTCTAGCTCCCTTAGAGTCCATTTGCAAACTGTTTATACAGGGTGAGCGTTATCGAGGGTACTACGTTACCCATCGGGATCTCGGTTATTTAAAGAGATACGAAGAAGGTTAAATTAGGGCAAAATTGCGCAATTAGAAGTCTGAAAAATGACGTTTTCAAACTTCGAAAATTCTGACTGGTTTTAAAAATATTCGCAAAAAATCGAAACTGAAAAAACGTTTTTATTTTTTCTAGTCTTAATTGAAAGAGATAATTAAAAATAATTACACTTCTTCAAAGCCACTTTCTGATCCCTTCAACGTGGTATTTTCAAATTAATAATCCGACGTTTCGTTTTCATGCAACCATCATCAACTTCATATTTTTAAATACGGTCCTGCATTTTTTATATCGGATTATGTATCTCCTTGCAGTTCTGCATTCGGTGATATGCAACAACTAGTAATTTTATTAAGTTTTAGGTTAGATTTTGCAGATTTAGTGATGTGATTTGTTTGAATTTATTGATGTGGCCCTGTTTTCAATTTCACAAAAGCTAGCGCTTAATGATTAAAACCTTTCAAATAACTAAGGTAAAAAACTAAAGGGTGCTTTGGAAACAATCGCACACTTGATAACTTAATGGTAACACTGTAATTTGTGTTAAAGAGTAGGTGGTCACCAATTTGTCGATCAATCCATCTGCATACTAGTATGTAGTGGCTTAAAGCCAAAAAGCTATGGAATAGCGGTGAGATGTTGTACAGAGCAGGCGACGTATTAGATCTAATACTGCATGACAGATGGCTCTCAGTTCGAGAAGCAGCCCATATTGCTCTGTGCTTCGTAGGTGATTTAACATATTGTAATTTGTGTCAAGTATAGCACACATTAAATTGCATTTTCTTCGATTCGTTTGAGTAGATATTATTAATACTAACGCGATTTTCAAATGAAGAGAAGCGAGATATGATTCAAATCTATTACGCTTCAAACCGGAACATTAAGCGGAGTGCCGAGATTTACCCACATCGCTCAGAAAGAGCTCAACCGTTGCCTTATTTTTTGCTGTTGCACAGAAATTTGTGTGAACACGGTTTCTTCAAAAATCTCAGAGGGACATACGGAGTAAGGATAAATGGTAATAAACTGCACATTTTAGAAACGGTAAAGAAAGTTTTAAGAAAGATGTACGAATGTTTATAACAATTTAATATTTAGATTCAAGCTGCTTCCAACTTCTTAAACGTGGGAAATTGCTTTGCCACATAATATTTCCCAGCAAGTTGTATGGCGGGTACTTAAAAAACACAAATATCATCCGTACCAAATTCGAATTACTCATACTCTCTACCCAGGAGATTCTCTTCGACGTCTGAAATTTTGCTTATTTAGTATCGAACCGATTCAGTTGAATCCCAATTTTCTTAACTATGTAATATTTTTCGATGAGTGCAAATTTACAAAATCAGGTTGTAGAATTGCAACCCGCACGACATGAAGCACGACATCCACAAAACCGATTTGGATTGAACGTATGGGCTGGTTTACTAGGCGACCAAATTATTGGACCCTTCATTTATGAATAAAACTTAACTTCAGATTTATATTTACAATTTTTTCTTACTGTCTTGGCTAATTTCATTGAGGATAATATTTGTCTCAATCGGCTGAATCGCCTTTGGTATTAACAGGATGGTGCTCCGCCACAAAATGACAGTAGAAATTCAGATTGCCTTTCGGAAATGTTTCCGGGTAAAGTGACTGCCATCAATGGTGACGTAAGATGGCCAGCCAGTCTCCCAACCTTTCACCACTCGATTATTTTTTATGAGGTACCGTAAAAAATTATGTTATATAAAATTATGTACCCCTTGATAGTAATGAATTACTTAGGAATATAATAAATACCCTACAGACTAAAATAAAAAGAAGCACCCTCTTACGAGCGGTTTACAATTTACAGAAACGAGCACGGCTTTGTTTAGAAGTAGATGGTGAATTATTTGAACATCTTTTATAATTTTGTCGTTTGTAATTTACTTCCTTGATAATTCAATAATAATTATACTTTATGTCAATATTATGTTGAGCGGTAGATTCTTTATTAGAGTTATTTGACAGGTTTTGAATCATTAAATGCTCAGCTTATGTGAAATTGAAAACAGGGCCGAATCAACAAATTCGAACAAATCACATCACAAAATCTGCAAAATCGAACCTGAAAGTACTAATTGTCGCATATCACTAAATGCAGAATTGCAAGGAGATTCCGAATCCGATATTAAAAATGCAGGATCGTATTTAAAAATATGAAATTGATGATGGTTGCATGAAAACTAAACGTCACATTTTTAATTTGAAAATACCATGTTAAAAAGAGCAAAAAGTGGCTATGAAGAAGTATCAATTATTTTTAATTATCTCTTTAAATTAAGGTTAGAAAAAATAAAAGCTTTTTTCAAAATTTCGATTTTTTGCGAATATTTTCAAAACCAGTCAGAATTTTCGAAATTTGAAAACGCCATTTTTATAAACTTCTAATTGCGCAACTTTGCCCCAATTTAACTTTCTTCGTATCTCTTCAAATAACCGAGATCCCCATGGTTAAACTCGAAAAAACGGTCACCCTGTATGAAGTTTTTTGCCTATTTTTTTCAGCCCTTGAATTTTGTGCGCACATTATCCAGACACCCTGTATACAGCATGTTTAAAAATACTGTGATTTTAAAGTGTGATTAAGGAAGTTTGGTGGCATTTATTGTTACAAAATTGATAAAACAAAGAAAAAAATTTGTTCACAAATTTTGCATTTTGCCTCACTTAATATTGATAAATAATCAAAATAAACTGTGCAATTGCAATGCAAAACAATACAGTATATATTTTATTTGTGGTATTAGTCTGTTATGGAATACCTATTAGCGTAACTTACAGAAAATTACAAAGTAAATTTACCAAAAAGTAATTTGCCATCACTACCTTCAATTCATCTATAAAAATGTACTTACCACTTCCTGACCTGGATAATAAATGTCCAAAGATAGCCTGTTTCTCTTGGATAACCAATAGTCATCCATATCACTATTAAGGTTTGATAGGACTTCCACTACTGATCCATCTTTAGAATGCATGGATATTAACTGATCTACACTCTGATGAGAAAAAGAGCTCAATATGTATATTTTACTGTAAAAACTTTGATAAGAGTAGGGTATCAAGGAAAATGCAATATTTTCCCTTCTATTTTTAAAGCAGCAGGGAATATAAGGAAAAATATAACTAAAGTACCTTAACCAAAGAAAAAACCTAACTGAACTAACATAGCCAAAGGAAAAATATAACTGAACTGAGCTACAACTAAAATAACAAAAAAAAAAGTTAAAATTACTCCTGCTCTAACTTAAAAACTAACCAAGAAAAAACAAAAAATATAAAAATAAAATACACCCCAAGCCCCAATTAGAAAATGTCATTTAGATCAAGAAGGCTATGAATTTTTGACAGAAAAAGACATATAATCGATAATGAAAGTTAAAGGACTTTTGTTCTCGCAACATTATCTTTTGATATTTCACAGCAAAACTAGATGACATTCTCAAATGAACACCCCCTATTTGACACTCTTTTTTAAAGGTCTCCCCTAACTTTTGTAGGTAACAAGAATTTCTGCTATGCAGCTTTAAGAAAAAATATATTGTATATTCCACAGAAACCCTACCCCAAAACTTGGTGTTAAAATGTAATATTAATATATGTACCTACCTCAATTCGTCCAAACTGGTTATCCAAACAAACTGCATCATCCACATCAAATGGACGTACATTTTTCAGTCTGTCACTTGAAACATGTTCCACTACCTTTTAAATCACATTTTTTATTAGATTTATACTTAATTTAAAACCAAAATGAATTACCTTATCAGTTCCGACAATTTGAACTGTGACAATCTGCTTGGTTTCTTTGCAGTAACCCCTTTGAGTTTCTTTGCCTTTTTCCAGTCTCCGAACAATGTCGCCAGGTATAATACTTCTGTTCATCAAACGTACCTAATAAACCAAGAAACAAAGCTCTAGAAGTCATTTTTCATAACAAAACTTTCCTGTGAAGAAGTGAGAGAAACGGATTTGTTTCTTCAAGTTAAGGATAGAAGATAAGATGCAAATTTTGATTGAAAATTGTACACTGACCTTGCTTTGGCGCCAAACTTGCTCCCTGGAACAATTGCTCCAGGAGACCCTAATCTGGCCCTTTTGCAACGCGTGCAAATCATCTACATCGTCACTTGAGGCTTCGTAGGAATCCACCACCACCCCGAAGATAATTTTTTTGTGCTTGTCGAACCTGTACACGATATCGTTGGAATAGAATTCTTTTACCTTGTCCTGCTGAGACATTTTTGTTACACACTGATTTTGCTACGGGAACGAGGACACATGCGATCACTCAAATTTTGAAGGTCTATGCAAAAAAAAAGGCAGAGTTGATGTTTTTTGGCGGCGCATGCCATTAAAGATAAACAAAAAAATTCTGAAAAAATGTCAAACTGCTCAGCTGATTGCCGAAAGAATTTCAATTGCAAGCGGTGGAAACACTGTCAACGATCGCTGATGAGGAAGTGGCAACCCTGTAAGAGAACAAGAATTAGAAAATCTTTCTCTAAATAAAAATAGTAGTTTAAACAAGGTTAACATGTACTTAAGAAAAAAGAAAGTTTATCTATACATTCTTGATAAGTACTAGAATTTAATTTACAGGCAAAATAATAGTAAAGTCTCAATTTTATTATTAAGGTCATTGGTGGTTGCCTATATTCCTGGGCAAATCCTGCTAAACGTCAAAATTGGTTACAATATGTCATCTGACATTGCATAATTCAAGCTGCGCCCTCGGCCACAAGCTCGACCGCGATAGACTTATGAGCTGTGCGGAAGGTAAGACAAAAACAAAGACTGATGATTGTCGGAGATAATGAAAGTTCGAATTTGTTCCAGATGATTCTGTGAAACGAGTTGTGCAAAATTTATCATAAAATTTGGACTTTTTTCCGTTAATTATCCTATTAATTAATAGTTTCTTTTATGTAAGATCTCCGTATCGTTTAACTGAGTGTTGTGTATCCAAAATGTCCTTTGGCCGTAGCGCTTTTGTAAGTAAAAAGTTTTTCTCCGCAGCCTGAACGCCCCATTTAGAGGGCTATTTTTAACCCATTTTTTCATACTAACCGCTTGGTTTTCTTTGGTTTGGTGTTGTTTTTCCTCACTTCATATACGGAAAAAATCTTTAAAAATTGTGAAACTCGCCTAGATATTTTCTGCTATCCTTGTAAATAGAATCTAACAGCCACCTTAAATCGCTGTACTTGATAGGTATAATGTGTTGTTTTTATCCACCTTTCATTGCGGTTTTGTCCCTACTAGGCCACTATTTAGTATAAAATTGGTTCATTGTTGTAGGTTTGAGTTTAGAAATCTAAGAAGTAAATACTAATTAAATACAAATTAGCACTTCTGAATAAATGAATTCTGAATACTGAATAAACCGAAAACTACTATGAATTTGGTGTAAACTCAAGTTTTAATTTGCCTGCATTTACTTCCAACCCCTTTAATTGAGCTTTGAGAAAAAACCTTGAGCTTTACCCTTGTTGTTTCTCAGTCTTTAATGTGATACTTGCATATTCACTTTAATTTCAATGCAATGCTCTGTGTATTGTAGACATAGTACTAAGGTTCAGGGCTCGAATTCTTGAGATTCAAATATCAGGTGTTAGTTTTAAAAAAACCTCAAGTGCCCATAGAATTAAAACAGTAGGTTCATGATGGCTTCATAAATGAAAGTCCAAAATGTCATCAAATGTTCCAAATTTCATTTATTTATGAACTTATCTCAGACAAGAATTTCAATTCCATGACTTGCTACAAGGTTTTTTTTTATGAACACCCTTTAGTAAATTTTCATATTCAAATGATAGCAGTGGCAGCATCATGCATAATTGACAGAATCTTAAAATGTTTGACATCCTCAAATAGAGACTATTTGGATCTTGAGAGTTTAGACCCCTGCTCTAACCCTACTTGCTACTAATAAGCATTAAATAATATATTCCTCATGTGCTAGCAGCTCTTCAGGAAATATATAAGTCCTGAAAAGCTGCTTGTACCACTGGGTTAAAAAAAAATGAGGAAGAAAGACATACCTACAATATACAAAACCAATTTGTGTTTACCCCGTGCTTTTACCACTCAGTTGTGCCTTAACTGAGTTGTGCAACTAAAACACATAATTTAAGTCAAGAAAATGTTTAGTTCCTAAATAAATTTTATAGTTGCATATTTAGGTACACCTAAAGTTTTGTTAAGTTCTCTATCCCTAATCAGAAGGTTTAGGACAAAAAAAATACCTTACTGGCTTATAACTTTTGGATATAATCCAAATATAAAACTTTCCAATTTGCATGTCAGTATTGGTTTTTATCTTACTTTTATTCCAGTGAGATATATACTTTTTTTAGATCAGTTGTTCACAAATGTTGTCTTTTATTAATAGCTCACTGCCTACTGTGGCTTTTAATATCCTAAGAGGTTATATTTCATTAATTGATCTTAATTTCCAGAACTTAATGGGTGGCTGAGATTGGTTTCTCTCAAATGTTTGCCTTTTGAAATTCAGGCCTATAGATTAGTTTTGTTCTTTGAGGTTATTTTTTGACCCTGGTTTATGATCTGAGTTTGCTCAGTATCTGGGAGTTTGTATGTAGTCACAAACAACACCAAACACATCTTAATCAAGTTATTATTATATAAAATTTACTCTAATATAGTAGTACTAGTTCCGGTGTGAAGTGTGCTTTGTTTTGGTTTGCAGGATCTGTCTAACAACGTCGCTTAGGCTATCTGCTACAACGCAGTGCTAGTGAGTATTGGTTTTAAAAT